>CM035437.1:143299713-143967213 GCA_020310875.1 Ceratopteris richardii
GTGTGTGTGTGCCTCTGTCACTCTCCCTCCCTCTCCCCTCACCTCCCTCCGTCCCTCCATCCCTCCCTCCCTTGCTCCTTCTATCTCTCTCTCTCTCTCTCTCTCTCTCTCTCTCTCTCCTCCCTCCCTCTCTCCCCCTGCCCCTCCCCCTCCCTCTCTCTCAGTCTCTGTAATCCCTCTCTCTCTCCCTCCCTCCCTCCTCACTCTCTGTCTCTCTCTCTCTCCATCTCTGCCTCTCTCTTGTTGGTGCAAAGTTCAAGCCTACACATTTGGCTAGAAGTTCATGAACAAATTGAAGCTCCATGGAAACCATTGCTAGGAATATTTTTATCCTTTAGCATTTGTGAAAGCTTATTTAACTTGAAAGAATATTTGTAGCTACCTGCAAACTTGTGGAGTTTGTTAGATGAAAAGTCACGACTTCATGTTGGAGAGAATAAGTCCTAGATTGGTGGATTACTTTTAGAGAGAGCCAAAAGGTGAATTCAAATTCAAAATTTAAATGTAGCACGTATAAAAAGTAACATGTAAAAGTCACAGTAGAGGTCTCCATTCCCGAGTTCTCCATTGCCATATTGTAAGAGAGTGAGATCTACATTATAGCCTACATTACTCACCATCATTAGGCTATGATTGTCAAGCCTATTATCTTGATTGTTCATTAATATAGTAGATCTACATTGTTCATCTATGATCTCTCTATTATAGTCATTCATAACTGTCAACTTGTCCTGCTCATATCTTAGTCAATGACAACAAAACTCTGCAGCAAGAAAATAGGATTATACTGAATCTGTAAAAACTTAAATCACAACAAATGATCAAGTACATGCTCTGAAATAGATCAGAGAATCTCGTTGTTCTAAGTAGTATATGACAAAGTAGAAGAGGTGCGATATGAGAAAACTATATGTATTGATGCAAATAATTACATTGGTATTGGCAACGAATGATTGCACAATGTGAGAGCAATAGTAGAGCTATAATGTGAGCTCAATATGCTACACAAATTCCTTTGAAATCATTGTTGTTATTGGTTGCATTTCACGCGGCTAGGTAGTCCTCTTTTGTTGGAGACAAGATAGAAGTTCGAATTTGAATCTTTACCTAAAAGCTTTCCAAAGTTTTAGGACTTGATTTGCCATAAGTCCTCACCAAATAATTTATGGAAATATTCTCTTAAGAACTCGTAGTTAGAAGTGATTCCATATATGCACTTTTACAAGGAGTAAAACTCAATCTTGTACAAGAGATCATTCATGTGCTAATACATGAGCTTTGAGGATAAGTGATCAAGCATTTATGCTTGGAATAATTGCACCAACACATCCAACACGCTATCTAAGAATGGTAACAAAAATGGAACACAGACAATGTTCCATTTAATTTTCTATCATCTACACATATGTGAAGCTGCTTTTTTTTTTTTTTGGTACTATCACAAGCAACAAAATCCATTTAGTGTGTTCTATAGGGACAATAAATCCAACACGAAGTACTCTATCTATTACCTCCTTAACTTGTTGAGCATAGTTGGGATTTTTTTGGTAACTTTTTTGCTTGATGGGTCGAGCATTTGATTTCAATACAACCCAACGCTGGTAAATTTGGGGATGTAGGCCTTTCATGTCCCTATAGTCCCAAGCAAAGGCATCCGTGAATTCTTTTAATAGAGTTAATAGATCCTCTTGAAAGGTAGAATTCAGCCTAGCTTTTATTATGATCGGGTGAGAATTAGATTCATTGCCTAGATGGAAAGTCACTAATTATTCTTCTGACACATAAAATTGGCGTGCTGTAGAAGGGTCATCGTGAGATTGAAAGGTGTTTTGAAAATCCAAAATGTCCACCGATTCTTGGACTTTATTGCCACAATCATCCGCAAAAGGTTGTATTGTACAAGTTGCTAGAGACAACTAGTCCAGCACTTGTTGTAAGTCTACCATCCTAAGGGAAAGTAAATCTTGATTGACGATCAAAAAGGCCTCTTCTTCATCATCTGATAGTTCATCCAACATATGGATAGATTCAACTACGTATGATCATGTATAGATTTGACATGGTTTCATATCATCTAAGGGGACCACATATTTATTGTGGTTACTTTTAAAAATAGGCTCATGTGAGGACGAGTCTTTTAGCACTTTGGCTTGCTTTAGCCAAGGTTGCTAGGCTAGCTTCAAGGAGTTCCATAATGACAAAAATTTTAAACACCACCCCATGTACTGTGATAGGAATATCATGCACTAGGCCTACGAGGTGGACTCTTGCCTGATTAGCGATTCATAAAAAAAAAATTTACCTGCTCTATATTATTCCAACCTAACTTTTGTAGATTGTTTTTGTAGCTATGTTAACTCCAGACCCACCATCAATAAGGACCTACAACATTTTATGATTCTTAAACCAAACGGTAATTAGTAGGACTACATGATCTATCGTAGAATCACACTCTAGGTTTATAATAGCCATGGCTAGTGCTCAAGTTATGTTGGTGCAAGTGCCAAGCTTACACACTTGGCTAGGCATGAGAAGTCTTTATGTGCAAATGATTGAAGACCCATGAGAACCATTGCTTATGGATTATTAACTTTTATCTTTTGTAAAAGGCATTTACATCAAAAGAATCTTTGTAAAAGCCACTAAACTCGTGGAAGTAGATATGATGAAAATCATGACCCTACCTTGAGGGAATATCTCCTAGATTAATGGATCACCTTTTTTAGTTAGAGACAAATTTGAATTCAAATGATTGTAAAAAACACGCGAGATAAGCTCGCCATTCTTCTACCTTAGTTGATCACATTGCAGAGAGTGTGTGGCTCAGCTGATAGCCTACACTTCTCACTATCTTCAGGCATCGATTATCATGCCAATAATCATGTACAACATTGCCATATAATACAATAGGTCATTGCTCATATCTGTTGGTCTCTATCATTGTCACTCAGAACAGTGTTCTTGCCTTGCTCATATCTCAGTCATTACTCCACCATTTTCAATATTCTATGGCTTATTGGAATCATGTCTAAGTCTAAACATTCTGAAAAATGTTGAGAACATTCCATGCAGTGGGTTGGGAGAAAAGCGGCTCAAAGTGCTCACTGGTCATTCTCTATAGAGGTCCTAAAAACTCGGGGGTAATGCTTCACTTGCTAAATTGATTGCTATGTGTATAGTCAATCATTTTAAGTGATTCAACTTGGAATCATTAGCTCTTTAAGCTAATTAGATATCTCCAGAAGGAATTTTCTAATTCATACTATGCTAGCAGCACTAAGCTTAACAAGCAGCAGGTGTGTGAACCAAAATAGAAGGTTTTTGATGATTTGTGAATTGTGAAGTTATCTATTTTGGATCAACCATTACATGGATCATCTCCAAAGTATGTAGGGATTTATTTAGTGTCATTGGAAATCTATAAGGGCCTAAAACTCAACTCTGAAAGACCAAGGTCAGGTGGAGGAGGTGAGTACTTCTCAAATGAGTTTGATGCATTCTTGTAGGATAGAGGAATCAAAAGGGAAATCACAACAAGGTATACCCCTAAGCAAAATGGGGTGGCAGAGAGGAGAAATAGGTTAATTGTTGAAACAGCTAGGTCAATGCTAAATAAGAAAAAGTTACCTAATTATTTGTGGGAAGAGAGTGTATCTACTGCCACTTATCTTGTTAACATGTTGCCATCAAAATCTCTTGATGGGATGACCCCATATAAAGCATGGCGTGGTAGGAGACCTTCACTTGATCATTGCAGGATCTTTGGATGTGTTGCTTATGTGCAAATCCCATCTCAAATTAGAGGTAAGCTAGACCCTAAGGTAGAGAAGTGCATCTTCATAGGGTATGAATTGAATCAGACAGGATACAGGTTTTATAATCCATCCAACAAGGGATTCATGGCCAATGGAGATGTTGTGTTTGATGAAAATGATTCTTGGTTTGAAAGTGAATGCAGTAAAATTAAGTTGCCATATGGCTTGGAAGAGGAGTTTCCACGCCTCACCAAGGAGGAGCCAAATCAGATTGAAGACATCAAATCAGATAATTAGGACATCATCAACCTAGAAGAATTCAAGGCATGGAAATAAAAGGGCAAAGCCAAGATGAAGAAGTTGGAGGACATACCTGAATCATCCAACCAAGCAATCAAAAGATCAGAAAGGGAGAGCAAGAACCCAATCAGATATGGGTATGACACTTCTTTAGTTACTAAGCATTCTATTTATCTTGCCAAAGACTTATCACTTGAAGAGCCATCATCATTTGAAGAGGCAAAGACCAAGGCAGAATGGAAGGAAGCTATGGATGAAGATATTGAAGCACTCAAGGAGAATGATACTTGGGAGCTAGTGCCAAAGAAGGAGTCTATGAAGGTAATTGGTTCTAGATGGATCTACAAGATCAAGAGAAATTTAGATGGATTAGTAAGCAGGTACAAAGATAGAATTGTGGCTAAGGGTTTTGCAGAAACCCAAGGATTTGACTATGAAGAAACCTTTGCACCTGTGTCCTAAATGCCAACCATTAGGGTATTGGTAAGTGTGGCTGCATCAAAAAATTGGAACATGTACCAATTAGATGTAAACAATGCATTTCTGAATGGCTGGATTTCATAGGAGGTTTACATGGCTCAACCTCTTGGCTTTTGGGGACCCAAACAAGGTAAATCATGTGTGTAAAATGAACAAAGCTCTTTATGGATTGAAGCAGACACCTAGGGCATGGAACCATAGGTTAAATACATACCTTCAAGATCAAGGATTCATCATGAGTAAAGCAGATACTTCTCTATTTGTTAAGAAACATAATTCAGAGGTGATATACCTATGTGTGTATGTTGATGACATCATACTTACATGTAATGATGCTAATGGCATCAAGCAGATCAAGAATCAAATGATGTAGGAGTTTAAAATAAGTGACCTACGAGCACTAAAGTATTTTCTTGGACTTGAGTTAGTTTATACAAATTCTGGAATTTATATAACTCCAAGAAAGTATGTGCATGATTTGTTGAAGAAATTTCACTTGGAGGATTCCAAAATAGCAAGCACTCCTATGGAGGTAAACCAAAAATTAAGTGCTCATGAAGGTGATGTGCTTGAAAATATTGCAGGATATCAAAGAATAGTGGGAAGCCTAAATTATGCTACATTAACAAGGATTGAAATTGCTTATAGAGTGAGTGTATTAAGTCAATTTATGCACAAACCTAGAGCACCTCACTTGGAATCTACCAAGAGGATGTTGAAGTACCTTAAGGGCACTCAAAATCAAGGTTTATACGTTCCTTATACGTCATATTTGGACATCAAGATATACTCATATGTAAATTGGGTAGGTTGCAAGGATGACATGAGGAGTACCTCAGGTTATCTCTCTTTTGCAAGTGGCAAGTCCATTTCATGGTCTTCCAAGAAGCAACCTATTGCTGCTTTATCTTCAACAGAGGCTGAATATAGAGGACTAGCCAATGCTACTCAAGAAGACTTGGGATTAGATTACTATATGCAGACTTGGGATTACATGCTAACTCTCCAATGATTTTTGGAGACAATACAAGTTCTTTACATCTTGTAGCAAATCATATCTATCATGCTAGGACCAAGCAGATAGAGGTCCACTATCATTATGTGAGAGAGAAGCTATTGAACAAGGAAATATAGTTAGCATATGTATCAACTAATATGCAATGTGCAGACTTATTGACCAAAGCACTTGATGGAACTAAACTTTGTAGGCTTAAAGCTATGATTGGATTGCAAGACATTCAAGAGGATTGATGAAAAAGACCAAGGCAAGATGTTTGGCTTGAGGGGGAGCTATTGATGCAAGTGCCAAGCCTACACACTTGGCTAGGCATGAGAAGTCTTTATGTGAAAATGATTGAAGACCCATGAGAACCATTGCTTATGGATTATTACCTTTTATCTTTTGTAAAAGGCATTTACATCAAAATAATCTTTGTAAAAGCCACTAAATTCCTAGAAGTAGATATAATGAAAATCACGACTCTACCTTGAGGGAATATCTCCTAGATTAATGGATCACCTTGTTTAGTGAGAGATAAATTTGAATTCAAATTCAAATTTGATCAAAGCACCTATAAAATGATTGCAAAAAACTTGTGGGATAAGCTCGCCATTCTGGTGCCTTAGTTGATCACATTGAAGAGAGTGTGTGGATCACCTCATAGCCTACAAATCTCACTATCATTGGGCATTGATTATCACCCCTGAAAATGTCATTAAGTTTAGTTTTTTAATGAGAAAGCTATTGGATTCACCCCTCAAAAGTTTAGAGAACCAGTAGTTTGAGTGAATAATGGTTTTCTGACTATTCCTATGAGGCCACATGTGCTTCAAGATGCATAGGGAAGTTGATTATAATCCTGTCACTAGTATTAGAGCTTTTTGACCTACAAAAGCATTCAAGGAGGAAGCCATTGAAGGACCTTGAAGGAAGGATAGTTATTGGGTCAAGCTCAAAAGCACATAACTAAGCAAAGGGAGCCTGGTAGTAAAGAAGGAGAGCACCAACCTCATGTCTTTGGTACTTCTAAAGTACAAATGTAAACTCTATTGTTATTTCTCACTTCTCTCATATAAGAGGTATCTAGTAGAGTGCATTAGTGTACACCATGCCAGGGTCTAGCACTCAAATCATGAAGTTAGAAAACAATAGTTATTATCCATGGACATTTAGAATATCTAGTTATCTCATGGGGAAACGACTATGGGGTCTCATTAGTAGCACACACGCTAGACCTAGATTATGAAAGAATCCAACTTGTGATCAATTGAGGAACACTAGAGAGTGGAATGAGAGAGATGAGAGAGTCATCTTCATATTATCTTAGCACATTAGAAATGCCATGACATGTCATATACAAGATCTAGGAACCTTCATGAAGGTATGGGAAACCCTAGAAAGAAGTTTCTCTACTTCAACCAAAACTAGAAATATCCAATCAAAGAATGAAGTAAAAAACATGATGAAAAAACCTAGTAGCAATATAAATTACTATAGTTTGAAAATCAAAGAGGTCAATGATGCATTGGGTTCCATAGGTTGTCACATAGATAATGATGACCTAGTTGCATACACTTTGAATGGGCTTAGGGATTATGAGAAGTGGAAGGATTTTAAAACATATGTGTATGTCAGAGATAATCTTCTCAACTTTGAGAAATTGGTGGTCTTGATGGTCATTGAGGAGATGAATATGAGAGGCTCAAAGCCAAAGGGTAACAAAGTCCAAGAATTCTATACAAGTAAGGGCAAAGGAAACCAAGGCAAGTTAGAAGCAAACAAGGGAGAGGATCAAACAGTGATCATTATCAAGTCTAATGAGGCAAATTCTCTTTGTCAAGAGGGAGAGGCATGTCCAAAGGTAAAGGAGGAAGGTTCAATCAAAATAGAGACAATCAAAACTTATTTGGTCTGTACATTTGTGGCAAGTATGGACGCTCTACAACGAATTACAAAGGGAAAGGTAATTATCATCTACTTCAAATGAAAATGAGAATATGCTAGCTATGATGCAAACATGTGATTAGAAGATATAAGGTTCAAGCACATGATCCATTGATAGAAGATGCAATAATCACATGAGATGCAATAATGATTTTTTCTCAAACATTCAGGTTCCATCAACCAAAGGGCATGTGGAAATAGGTGATGATACTCCACATTCTAGTACACACATAGGTGATGTTATGTTGAATGGATCCCACAAAGATAAGTGATTGAAGATGATCCTCAGTTTCCCACAATCACAAAGAAACTAGTTTTTATGGGGCAAATGGTTGATAGAGGATTATAGGGCCATTTCAATCACAAAGGGGTGCTTTGTGGAAAACCCAAAGAGGTTTATAGATCAATAGACAAAGGCAAGAAGGACGGAAGCATATTCACTTGGGATGTGAATCCTAATGTCAACCACACAACCTAATTCCCATATGGAAATACAAAGGCAACACGATTGGAACTATGTCACAAAAGGTATGGAAATATAAATACTCAACGATTGAACGACATCGAGAGGAAGTGGTTAGTGCTAGTGTACTTATCAAATCTCTATAATCAAAATCTTAAGAAGTTGTGTGAAGCT
The DNA here is from genome assembly GCA_020310875.1 of Ceratopteris richardii. Lineage (NCBI taxonomy): Eukaryota > Viridiplantae > Streptophyta > Polypodiopsida > Polypodiales > Pteridaceae > Ceratopteris > Ceratopteris richardii. The sequence continues at coordinate 143,307,830 of CM035437.1, forward strand.
TGTCAGCTTACTCTTCAAGAAGAGCAATTATGTGAGCTATCATCTGTTGGAAAACTTTGATTCAATGTCCCAATTGGTCAAAATTTATTCCAGTTTATAGCATATATACACTTGGATCCTAGTCCCTCTACAAGAAAACGATGTGAGCACCTTGGATAGATCCACGTCCTCCCATTGAACTGACCTGACTTTGAGTCCTACAGCGAGCAGCGCGCACGAAGATTATTTTGTCATGCTTTTTAGAAAACAAAAGCGACGGATGGCGACAACGTTTTTTCTTGATGTGTTTCAAAATCGGGTAGCGATCAATTGTGCGTTTAGCTTTCAGAATTGTGCTTTTGGAGTGCTTTTCAAGTGTAAATAATTACTATATAAGAAGCCATTGGCTCACTGTTTATACATCCTACACCTATTACAACACCAACTTTGGAGCTTTGGTCCCTCATTAGAGGTGGTGCTCTTAGCACATGGGGTAGCCATGGTGCTATTTTGGAGCATGTTGAGGAGTGGCTATGGAGTTCTTCTTAGAGGAGAAGAGTGTGCTCACACTCTTGCTTATGGAGAGGATTTACCCCACAGTAGCTTGGTGGTGTGGATCGGTCATCCACATGATGTATTTGAAGATTGTCTTCTACATGAAGATTTTGGGTTACTTCAAAGACATTGGAAGGTGGTTAACATAAGATTTGCATCTTATGTTAAGAATTCAAGTACATAAACTCTTTATGCATAGAGTTACTACTTGGAGTTTATAGAGGCAGTGGCATCCATATCAAGAGGAGTCATATTCGGCATATCTAAAGGAGAATAAGTACATGTATGCTTTATGCATATTTGGATGAGGTCTTTGAGAAGGTATGATCATATGAGTTTGAGGATTTCTTCCAGCAAAATTGTTAGCATTCTTTGCTACCTTTGTAAGTATGTGATCTTTTCACACACATACCTGATTTAGGTCTTCCATATCTTAAGTTCAGATGAGGGTTTGCTGAAGATCAGTTTTAGATTGATCCTTCCTCTTTCCGTCACTCATATTTTCTCTTCTACAACCTATTAGGTCACACATCTCATATATATTCAGATTTCTCTCCATACATCTAAATATTCTTGTTACATTTGTACATTCACTCATCCATCTATCTCTGTTCACATAGAGTGGTTGAGAGTTTTGTTCCCACATTGTAAATCAACATTTGTGTATATGATAGTGTGAGTAAGCAGTGACTTACGTAACACTTTACACATTGTCTAATCTTTCTCTATCTTTGTCTCATCATTTGTATGATTAAGTGTGGTATGTTCATGTTTTGTCAACATTGGAAGATTGCTGAAAACTATGTTGTAGATCCTAGACCTATGGAACTTGGACCTGTGATATTAATTATGGGCCTACTAAATTTACAGCATTTGGTATTAGAGCTTTAGGGTTTTTATGTTAATAATTCAGGTAATATTCTCTTTATGCACACAAGTACTACTTAGAGTTTATGGAGGCAGTGGCATCCATATCAAGAGGAGTCCTATTCGGCATATCTAAAGGAGAATCAGCACATGTATGCTTTATGCATATTTGGATGAGGTGTTTGAGAAGGTATGATCATATAAGTTTGAGGATTTCTGGCTGCAAACTTGTTAGCATTCTTTGCTACTTTTGTAAGTATGTGATCTTTTTACACACATTCTGATTTAGGGTCTTCCATAGCTTAAGTTCATATGAGTGTTTGTTGATTATTAGTTTTAAATGGATCCTTCCTTTTTTTGTCACTCATATTCACTCTTCTACAACCTATTAGGTCACACATCTCATACATATTCAGATTTATGTCCATACATCTGAATATTCTTGTTACATTTATACATTCACTCATCCATCTATTTCTCTTCACATAGAGTAGTTGAGAGTTTTGCTCCCACATTGTAAATTGACATTTGTATATATGATAGTGTGAGTAAGTAGTGACTTACATAACTTTTTACACATGTCTAATCTTTCTCTATCTTTGTCTCATCATTTGTATGATTAAGTGTGGTATGTTCATGTTTTGTCAATATTGGAAGATTGCTGAAATTTATGTTATAGATCCTGCACCTGTGGAACTTGGACCTGTGATATTAGTTATGGGCCTACTAAATTTCCAACATCATCCACTTGATCTCATCCATACAGGTGTTTGGGGAACACCAATAGAGGATTCAACTAGAGTTAATAGGTATTTTGTGACTTTCATTGATGATTGCAAAAGGATGACTTGGCTCTATTGTATGAAGCATAAATGAGATGTCTTTTACTGCTTGAAAAAGTTGAAATGTATTGTTGAGAAGCAATGTGATAGGTATATCAAGTGCGTAAGATGTGATTTAGGGGGTGAATAATTCTCCCATGAGTTGTCTAATTTCATGTATACTAATGGCATCAAGAGAAAAACATATGTAGGTACACACTACAACAAAATGGTGTGATGGGGAAGAAGAGTAGGTATTGCAAAATGTGAGAGGGCCATGATGAAAGGTATAGGTATGACCAATTTCGATTAGGCTGATACAACAAACACAACTCAATAGATCATGAACATAATGCCCACATCGGGTATACATGATACAACACCCTATGAAGCTTGGTATAATAGGAAGTCAGATGTATCACACTTGAGGGTCTTTGGTTGCACATGTTATGTATTGATTTCAAGTGATTTAAGGAGCACTTGAGGGTCTTTGGTTGCACATGTTATGTATTGATTTCAAGTGATTTAAGGAGCAAGGTTGATGATAGACCACAAAGATGTGTCTTTATAGGGTATGCAAGAGAGCCCAAACAACATGTTTTGGTTGTTTTTCCCAATAAAACTTTTTATTGCCCACAAGTTTTTTTGATACATTCCATAAGCTCTTATTCATGCTCTCCGCTTGTCCATTTCTTGTGGATGATAAGGGTTGGATTTCTTATGTATGGCCATGAGCTCTTGAATTAAATGTTTAATGAGCACATTTAAGAAATGCATCCCTTCATCGCTAATTATCTCTTTGGCGAGCGTGTATCTAGTGAAAAGATTTTCAAATAAGAACTTAGAAATAGTTTGTGCATCGTTCTTAAGTGTGTTTCTCACCTCTACCCATTTGGTAGAAAATTATTTATAACAAGAATGATATAGTCTACATGAGAAATTCTCTTGGGGGGATTGATGGCTCCTAAAAAATCTATACCTCACTTAGAAAATGCACATCCTCTCATTGTTGGTTTCAAATGCATTTCATCCTTTTCTAATAGTGTATTGTTCCATTTGACAAGTATCACAATGTTTCACATATGTATGAACATCCTTGTTAAGGGTAAAGACCTAAGAATAAAATGGTCTTAATAATACGATCAACTCCAAAGTGTGCACCTCAAAGAATGTTCTATGGCATTTCTAAAATCTTCAAATAGTTTCTCTCATGTAAATATAGTCATAGGTATCTGTGTCTACCTTGTCTATATTGATTATCTCCAATTAAAGTGTAGACTTGAGCTTCGTGAGCTAATCCTCATTTTCTAGATAAGGTCCAATCTTTGGGAAAATTCCTCATTTCGAAAAGTGGACCAATGGAGCACTCCATTTAGTACCAAAAAGACATGGTAAAGAGTTTTGTTCTCCATTAGGAGTCTACAAGTGCAACTAGAGCACTAATTTACCAAATAGAGAATAATAATCCCATTGCAACCCAATATACCACTAAGCATTTCATAGATTGGACTATTCTATGCTTAGAGTAGTGATTTTTGAGTGCTTCTACATGTGCTTTACATAGCCAACTATGATGTTCTTCCGCATGCACACAAGAAGAGAGCACTTCTTGGATTTCTTTCTTATAAATGATACCTACCAATAATGGATACATCAATGATCATATAACTTATCCTTCCTTAGTTCTTACATGCTTATTCATTGTTGCAAAAGTCATAATGGGTACTAGAATTTTTTCCCACTTAGGAACCACTTCTAAGTTGAACAGATAGGGATATGAAAGTTCATCTAACACTCCTTGTGGGGATTCTCCTGAAGTAATTCATGAGAGGTAGTCAACTCATAGATGGGTTTCACATTTTGCCACAACTACTTCAAAATCATATTCCATTAGCAAGAAAAAACATCTTACTAATTGCAAAATTTATTGAACAAATATAATAACTCCTTTTGATCAATGAAAAACTTGAATTTATTGGCCAAAAGATAATGTTGAAGCTTCTTTATTACATAAATCATGCATACGCCTTCACACATTGTTGTCATGTAATTTATTTCTCTTGGAGACAACTACCTAGTAGCATAAGATATGGAAATTTCTAGATTTCACTAGCATGTGGGTTGTGCTAACATACAACCAATAGCAAAATTGGATGGATCTACATGAAAATGGAATAGTTTGTTCTAGTCATTGGTAGTTAGTATCGGTATTGAGCACAAGTACCTCTTAAGCTTACAAAAGGATTACGCGCACTCCTAAGTCCATTAAAATTTTTTCAAAGGGTTGTACAATGGCTTTCCTATTATAGTTTACATGTGTATGAATCTTATGTAGAAGCCACAATGGTGCATGAAGGCTCATACTACTTTATAGTTTTAGGTAGAGCTAATTTTACAATGTTTCTAACTTTATCCTCATCTATGGATATGTTGTTCTTTGAAAAAAACATGGTCCAAAATCGTACCTTGTCATACCATGATCACACATTTGAGTGGGTTTAGATAGACTTTATATTCTCTATAGTTTTCAAATATCTCGTATGTGATTTTTTCTTACGTGGGAATATGCACACACATCATCCATATAGACCTCTAAAGTCTTTTGTAGAAACTCTTTAAATACATGATTAGTTACCCACTAAAAATTAATAAGGGCATTGGTGAGTCCAAATTACATCACATTAAATGCATAAGTTCCCATTTGGTGGAAAAAGCCATCTTGTGTTGATCTTCTATGGCTGTGGCCACCTAGTCCATATCCATCCAAGAATCTATACACATCCTTGGTAGCTACTCATTCCAACAAAAGTTCAATGATAGGAAGTGGATAACGATCTTTGATTGTGGCTACATTAACATTTTCTAAGTTAATACACACACACATAGCTTACAATTGTCTTTGAACATAGCCTCACTGTGGCATGCACATTCGATATGCCTAATTTTATAAATTAGTTCGACTTCTTTGAATAAATCAAATTCTTCTTTTATTTTAGTAGTGAGGGTATTTTTATACATGTAAGGTTTTGGTTTCATAGGTTTATGTTTTGGTGTGATAGGGATCCTATGTGAAGGAATCTCTAGTTCTACACCTTTCAAAGCTTTGTATGTGCATGTGAACATGTCCCTATATTCTAATGGGAGATGTATTAACTCTTCGTCCTCTTTTGGACTTAAATTGTCTCCTATATACATGCATCTTTACTTTTTATCTTCAATTTTGACTATTATCTTCTTCATCACTTCTTTGTTTCATAAACTTCTCTTAGTAACAATTCTCTCTTTGGAATTCTCAATAAGATATGTTTCACCCTCCACCTGAGAGAGTTTCCTAACTTTCTTCATTTTTTAATCCCCCACCTCACTGACTATGGACTTTTCACTCTTGGATGTGTTTTGCTCTTGTTTCTCTATTTGAAGAAATACAAATATTGTACTTCTGAGTCACTGAAAGGATCAATCACTCTCGTTTCTTGGTCTTGTTCATCCTCTATATGTCTACACATGAACAAAGACACATCTTAGTCATCTTCATCACAATGGGGGGGGGGGTCCATTGTTCTTCATTGACTACTATGTCCATAGTTGTTAGTATTTCAGCCCAACCATGGGGCTCAAATTCCACCATCAATGAATACCATTGGTGCATAGGCTATGTCTTATGTGGGTCTAGTTTTTAAGAGGTTCCTAATCCTCTAGCCTTTAATCTTTTCTCTTCTTCTTTACCTAATCTATGTATCCATAAATGCGTATCTTTATGCATCCAAGATGGGTGAGAATAGTTCATAGAGTGTAGGGATATAGAGTTCCTTTGTATTTTATGGATAGGGTTCCAATGTATGGTTGGGATATCCCCATATGTGTATTCTTTAAGGATGAATTCAGTCGTTAGCCCTAACTCTTGTGAGTACAAAGAGTTGGTACCCTCATCTTGTACATATTGGAGTTTTCATAGAAATGGTCTCCCTTATATCATCTTGTATACATGGTTCTTTTCAAACTCACATATTGTCAATGTATGCTCAAAATCCATGCCACAAGTATTGAGAGTGATCCCTTCCAAAAATCCCAATGGAAATTCAATATGGACATTGATGATCTAAAGTTTCATTCATGTAGCTCATAAAGCCAATTTCCCCCACAACATTCATGAATACATGGCAGCAAAGGAAACACATGTTCTTGAGTCTAGGATTGCCTTGGTAGTGTGCCCCTGCTAGCTAATGGGAAGATACGTGTTACCTTCTTCACCTTTGCTCATGTCTCCTATCTTATCTACCTAGATCTTTGGGACTTTCCTTTTTGAGCTTGCTTTTAACTAGGCACAATCAAGTTCTAGAAGTTTATTTGCCACATGTTTGGACAATTGTGGTTTCACTTTTAGGAGCTCTTCTAGAGTACAATCGAACTACATCTAAGCGTTCTTGAATTCCTCTATGTTCTTAGGTATCATGGTATCATCATTTCTCACTAATAGACTCAAAGCTCTCAACTGTAATGATTTAGATTCACATGGGCACTGAAATGTGTTAACCCTTGAATGTAGTTAGATTTAAAATCTAAACCATCATCTAAATATGGTTCTTTATAATCTCCATAAATATATGAAAATATCTTAGGGAAATTGATCCCTTAAATCATTTATCTCCTCAATTGGTGGGGGCCTCCCTAGTTCTTTAGCCCACTTATCTTCTTGAATTTCCCTTAAGAACTCTTGAGAGTACTTGTCAGTGGAGATTTAGTAATGTAAGATTATCTTCTATAGAAATTTCCTTTCTGACTTTCAATGGAATGAGCTTTGGGTGGCACCAAAGGCTCTCATTTAGTTGCCATTCACTCTAAGCATTCTAAAAATCATTGGACATGGAGCTTTGGTTTTACAAATTTTGTTCGATTAAAGAGTTGGGTGACTTAGAACATAGATTGCACTAGTTACACCATTACAACACATAGATTTGTTCTCTCAATCTCTAAATATGATCTAGGGTAACTCTTGTCTAAATGTGGTGCATTTGGCTCTTCTTTGGGTCAAGCCTTTTATGCTTTGAACATCATGCCTAAGTCCTCTAGTGTAAGATCTTCTAAGATTGATTCTTGCTTTAGAATGGGAGACATGGATGTTGGGGCATGAGGAGATGGATTAGGGAATGGGTTGAGCTATGAGTGAGTTTGAGATGCAAACTCCATGATCTTTGATTTGGTTTCTTTTAGACTATGCTCTAGCTCTACTACATTTTTGACCATTTTCTTTTCACTAGATCTAAAGTCTCTTTCCATGTTCTAGCCTTCTTTTACTAGGTTCCTCTGACTCACTAGAATCTAATTCCTTTTCTTTTATACTAGTCTAGTCTATATTAAAGCATGTGCTTAGGTAATTTCTTGAATAGGAGCAAACTTAGCAACACTTCCATTAGAACCTTGTAGTATGCCAATGGAATTGAGGAGTGTTACTTTCAATGCATTGGGTAGGTTTTTTAGGGGAATCATGAATCATATGTTGTTTGGCATAGCCTCAACAAAAACCTTGAATCATAATGGATTCACGGTAGGTGGAGAATGTAGAGGATCACATACAAAAGTATCTCCTTGACATTGAAAGTATGGTCTCATAGGGACTTGTGGCTTAATGTGCCTCATCTAGGGGCTAAGTTTGGTGTTCCTATAAATGGCATTCATAAAATCTGGTTCTCATTAATTGAACTCAATTAGGTTAGGCTTCATGCTCGTAAGCATATGGATGGTCTAGTGTCTGTATAATAAGAGGGTACATTATTTCCATATAAAGATTCAAAGATATTTACGTCTAGATCAATATCTATGATCAAATGTAAGGCACATACTAGCACCCTATCTAGATTTTTATTTACCTCTACATGCTTGATTGAGAACATGTATGTAGGGGGTGGTGGTTGCTCCCCTAAAATAGGTTGTGTTCTTGGTTGGAACTTATGAGGCTATCAATATTTAAGTTGCAGTCTATAATCTAGTTGTGGCTCATATTGGTGTTGATATATTTAAGGTTAGTAATAGATTTGCCTAGCATCATTTTGGTTGTAGACACAATCTTTTGCTAAGTGTATGGTGTACTTTCTCCTCTATTGTAAAGTCATATGATCCTAGGGCTAGCACATTTAGGATTCGCATAGGACATGCATTGGCCTTATGATCACATCCACAGTTATAGAAATCTATATAGGGTTGCCTCTTTTGATGGTTTCTTCATAACTATTGAGCTATCAATTCTATAATTGCACTCATTGATGAAGAAGGTTTGGAAGTGGTATGATCCCTTGTGGAGTTTTGAGAATTCTAACTCCTCTTCTAGATTCCTCAATGTCAATGCACATCCAAACACATTTAATTAGGGGATTAGGCTATTTCAAATACACTGATGACCTAGGATTTCCACTTAAGATTCCATCTAGAAACAATGATACTTGATTATCTTGAGTAGGTAATTCTGATGTGGGACATCTTTCAATGTATTGTTTGAACCTATTCCTCCTTGTTGAGATATCAAGCTCAACATGTGATGATCCAAGATTAACGTGTATCATTTTTTCATTTCTCTGACATGTATAGTGGTCATGCCGATATATGTAAGGGATACTTCATTGAGCTTTACTAGATTTATCTAGCGAGAGTGATGGTACATTTGTTTCTTGCCAGCTCACTCATTTGCAGACATTAAGATTTTCTTTATGTACCGTTCTTTATATATTGCACTAGTTCTATTGTTGTTTTAGGTCATTCTTTTATACTCCTTTTATGCAATAGAAGAAGAAGACCATTCTTCCTTGATTCAATCTATGTGTGTGCTCCTCTTTGATTGTGAGAGAGTGTGTGTGAGCTCTCTTCCTTATCTCCTTCCTTGTGACATGGTATCAGAGCCACCCTGACTATTGAGAGCTTGTGGAGAAGGACAATACTAAAGAGTACATGAGAAGGCATGGAGAAAACGTGATTCAAAAATGACCTTAGATTCCTACAAAAATTGGTGTGTCAGATTTTTGTTTGGGAGCCATCTCGACCTCCATGTAGAGCCTACAAGGTGACACCAATTTGCAAAATTCTTACTTGCATCTTATTTGAGAACATTCAAATCTTCTAGATCCAAAATTTCAAGTGATTTCGTGTACTATTGATACATGAAAATTGTGTTTTTATGAGATTGATTTGTCATGTCAAAGTGTGACATTGTTCAAGTAGAAGTAGCACTTGTAGTGTTTTTACATTGTTGTGAATTGCTGTAGAATTGGCAAATGCGGATGCAATGAGTTAGCTTATGAACAATAAGCTAGAGAAGAATGACTTCCATGCTTGGAGATTCAAAATGATGAATTTCTTGATGGAAAAAGGCTATTAGAAGTACATCATGGGAGAGAAAAAAGATGCTCCATAGTTATAACTAGAGAGGAATCAGACTACTAATGAGTTAAGAGCATTTGAGGAATGGAATCAAGGAGCGCAAAAGGTAATGTATTGGCTAAGTGTTAGCATACAAGATAGCGTGATTGGGCACATATAGGATGCCAAAACGTCAAAAGAATCTTGGAATAGTTTGGTCACCTTGTATGAGACCAATACAAAGGCACAAAAATTGCAACTCAAGAACAAATTGCATACACTAGAGAAAAAGGGCATGTCGGTAAGTGACTACAACTTGAAACTCAAAAGCATGTGTGAGTTACTTGCATCTATTGGTGTGAATGTAGATGATGATGATAAGATGGAAGTGTGCCTTCATGGTTTAGGAGCTGCATATAAGCAGTTTAGAACATCTACTAAGACCAGGGAAAATATTTCCAATTTTTGTTGATCTCATGTCCATGTTAATTCTTGAACAAAAGAATCTTGGTGAGGACTCAAACTCCCAAGGAAAACCTAGTTCTAAGGAGGTATTCTACTCTAGCCGAGTAAGAGGCAGAGGTAGAGACTTCAGAAGTGCAAGAGAACCAAGAGCAAGGTCAATAACATAATCATGCAGGAGGTAGGGGATAGTCTCGAGGCAAGGGCAGCCATAGAGGCTGCATAAATTTCCAAAGAAATGATTCACGTAATGTCAGTAGATGATGCTCCAATTGTGGTCAACTTGGACAATTTGAACATGATTCTAGGTTGAAGAATCAAAATAATAGAAAGCAACAAAACAATTACACATCCACAAGTGCAGATGATTCTTAGAAGTTATTCCTAGTCCAACATCACATGATGAATACAATGTCCATTGATGTTTCAAAGTTGAATGGCAATGTCTCATATGTTGATTCAGGTGCTTCAAGTCACATGACTAGTCATGGAGAATGGTTTAGTAATTTGTAGAAATTTCTAGTTCTTGGATATGTTAAAACATGTGATGGCATATTACACCCTATCAAGAATACAGGAAACATAGCATTGTTTATGGAGAATGCAAAGGTAAAACATCTTGCTGATGTGCTAAAGGTTCCAAATATAAGAATGTAGTTTTTGTTGGACAAATCATTGGCCATGGATTACAAGTTAGGTTTAGTGTTGATGGGTTATATGCAGACGAGTACAAACAAGATAGAAGATTGATTGCCAAAGGAAACAAAGTGGGTATGATGTTCATCTTAAATGTGAAAATTCCTAAAATGAATGAAACCATGTTTGCAAAAGGTGCAGGAGTTATTGCCAATATAGAGATCTATCACAAATAAATTGAACATGCAAACTTGTAGAGACTCAAATTGATGCACTCAAAGGAGATTGTCAATGGACTACCAAATTTCAAGGTTGCAGAGATGCAAAAGGTATGTGCAACTTGTCCATTTGGTAAATAGTCAAGAGCATCCTTTTAACATGACAAGCATGTTAGTGAGAATGTGCAAGAAATAGTACAGATAGATGTTTCCGATCCTGCAAAGACCACATCTATGGGTGGTTGGAGGTTTTATGTTACGTTCATTCATGACCATACAAGGAAACTATGGGTATATTTCATGAAATAGAAGAGTGAGGTGTTCACTCACTTCTAGAATTTTTAGGCTATGGTAGAAAAATAGACTGGAAAGTATATTCAGACATCACTACAAGAAATAGGGGGGCATAGCGACGCCACCGAAGCAAAAAAATTATGGGGACCGTCGCTTACGCGACGCTAGCATCGCATAAGCGACGGTCGTATTTTCAAAATTTGGATTTTTGGGCGGGGTACATCGCAGACTCAAGTGTGCATCGCTTAGGCGACGCTAATCTGTGCGTCGCAAAGAAAGTCGCTTGCTAGCGACGGTATGTGCGACACGGGCAAACTGGAGAGCGTCGCATATGCGTCGTCCATTCGAGAGTATCGCGTAAGCGACGCTTCAGAATGTTCAAAAAAATTTTTGATTTCTCCCGGCACATTTGTGCCGAGATCTGGACGAGAGCAAGAGAACGAGAGAGAGAGAGAGAGAGAGAGAGAGAGAGAGAGAGAGAGAGAGAGAGAGAGAGAGAGCGTGCGAGAGAGAGAGAGACCAAGTATGTGCACACACACACACTTACACTCACATACATATGCATACACACACATATACACACATAGACACACACATACACATAATGTTGCATACACACACATATACACAAATACACACACATATACACACATAATGTTGCATACACACACATATACATACATACACACTCCAATATACATGCACACACACATATATACATACACACACATATGCATACATAATGCACATGCACACACATACACACACATATACACACACACATACACACACACATACACACACATACACACATACACACACATACACACACATACACACACATACACACACATACACACACATACACACATACACACACATATATGCCTACAGACACACATAGAGAGACATGCACACACATACACATACATGCATACATATGCATATGCATATGCATACATACATACATACTTACATGCATACACACACATATGCATACACAATGCACATGCATACATACACATACACAATGCATATGCATACATAATGCACATGCATACATACACATACATAATGCATACACACACATATGCATACACACACATATGCATACATAAAGCATACACACACATACACACACATATGCATACATACATGCATACACATACACAGATAGACACATACACACACACAGATACATATGCATACACACATATATACACACATAGACACACACATACACATACACATACACATATACACACACACATACACACACAAATACACACTCGTATACACACATACACACATACACACATACACACATACACACATACACACATAATGTTACATACACACATACACACATACACACACATACACACATACACACACATACACACACATAAACACATACACACACATACACACACATACACACACACATACACACACATACACACACATACACACATACACATACACATATACACACACACATACACACACAAATACACACTCATATACACACATACACACATAATGTTACATACACACATACACACACATACACAGATACACACACATACACACACATACACACACATATACACACACATACACACACACATACACACATACACATATACACACAGATACACACACACATACACACATACACACATACACACATACACACATACACATACACATACACACACACATACACACACAAATACACACTCATATACACACATACACACATAATGTTACATACACACATACACACACATACACACACATACACACACATACACACACATACACACACATACACACACATACACACATACACACACACATACACACATACACACATACACACACATACACACACATACACACACACACACACTCATATACACACATACACACATAATGTTACATACACACATACACACACATACACACATACACACACATACACACACATACACACACACATACACACACACATACATACATACACACACATACACACACACATACACACATACACACATACACACACATACACACACATACATACATACACACACATATACACATACACACACATATATGCATACACACACACATAGAGAGACATGCACACACATACACATACATGCATACATATGCATATGCATATGCATACATACATACATACTTACATGCATACACACACATATGCATACATAATGCACATGCATACATACACATACATAATGCATATCCATATATAATGCACATGCATACATATACATACATAATGCATATGCATACATAATGCACATGCATACATACACATACATAATGCATACACACACATATGCATACATAAAGCATACACACACATACACACACATACACACACATATGCATACATACATGCATACACACACACATAGACACATACACACCCATAGACAAATACACACACATAAACAGATCCACACTCATAGACACACACACACACATACATAGACGTGCACACACATACACACACATATGCACACACACATACACACATAATGATGCATTCACACACATACAGATGCATACACACATACAAATGCATACACACATACACAGTTCCTAACAACGAGTCTATGTGTGTCTATGTGTAAACCCACAACCTATCTACTAACACTCAACGAGTTTCTCATGAAAAGATATATAAGCTTATCTATGTGTATGTGTGTGTATGTGTGTGTCTATGTGTAAACCCACAACCTATCTACTCACACTCAACAAGTTTCTCATGAAAAGAGATATAAGCTTATCTGTTTGCACATGATTTAACTCAAATAGAATTTTCTCCTGTGCATAATTCACATAATTCACTGCTAATGCTCCCTTTTATATGCTTCTCCTTTGTTGATGGACCCACATTGTAAACCCACAAACTGTCTACTGACACTCAAGGAGTTTCTCATGAAAAGAGATATAAGCTTATCTGGCTGCACATGATTTAACTCAAATAGGTTTTTCTCCTGTGAATAATTCACATAATTCGCTGCTAATGCTCCCTTGTATATGCTTCTCCTTTGTTGATGGACCCACATTGTAAACCCACAAATTGTATAGTGACACTCAACGAGTTTCTCATGAAAAGAGATATAAGATTATCTAGCTGCACATGATTTAACTCAAATAGGTTTTTCTCCTTTGAATAATTCACATAATTCGCTGCTAATGCTCCCTTGTATATGCTTCTCCTTTGTTGATGGGCCCACGTTGTAAACCCACAAACTGTCTACTGACACTCAAGGAGTTTCTCATGAAAAAGAGATATAAGCTTATCTGGCTGCACATGATTTAACTCAAATAGGTTTTTCTCCTGTGAATAATTCACATAATTCACTGCTAATGCTCCCTTGTATATGCTTCTCATTTGTTGATGGACCCACGTTGTAAACCCACAAACTATCTACTAACACTCAACGAGTTTCTCATGAAAAGAGATATAAGCTTATCTTGCTGCACATGATTTTCGTCAAATAGGTTTTTCTCTTGTGAATAATTCACATAATTCGCTGCTAATGCTCCCTTGTATATGCTTCTCCTTTGTTGATAGGCCCACGTTGTAAACCCACAACCTTTCTACTGACACTCAACGATTTTCTAACGAAAAGAGATATAAGCTTATCTGTCCGCACATGAATTAACTCAAATAGGTTGATGGGCCCATGTTGTAAACCCACAACCTGTCTACTGATCACACTCAATGAGTTTCTCATGAAAAAGAGATATAAGCTTATCTGGATGCACATGATTTAACTCAAATAGGTTTTTCTCCTGTGAATAATTCACATAATTCACTGCTAATGCTCCCTTATATATGCTTCTCCTTTGTTGATGTATATGCCATGTACATCATGAACAAAACTCCAATTGCTGTTGCTGCTCTACATCAAATTTCACCTCAAGAGAAGTTCGCATGTAAAGAGCCAAACTTATCACATATGAAAGTTTTTAGTTGTATTGCATATGTACATATTCTAGATGAATTGAGGAAAAAACCGCATCGTAAAGCTGAAAAATGTATCTTCACTAAGTACTCCCTTGAACAAAAGGGATATAAATGTTATAGTCCACTCACATGAAAAGTGAAGGTAAGCAAAGGTGTGGTGTTTGATAAAATGTCAAGCCTCTATGCAGATGCCAAAGATGGACTTAATCTTGAACCAAATGACTAAGAAAATGCTGAAAAATAAAGTTTAGAATCTCAAGTTTTGACTGGACCAAATGCATCACCAAGCAATAGTTCCAACTCAAATCCATGGAGTGGAAGATTGCATGGAAATTTCAGTCCAACAAATACATCAAATACATCTAAGAAAGGTAAAGAAAAGGTTTATGAGGTAGTAAAACATCTATAGGTTTTGAAGATATTGATGGAAATTCAAGAAGTTCAGAAAAGAGCCTGAATGAGGAACTTGGAATGCCCTCTATGAAGACTCGCAGAGTAAGCTGCCTTCCACCCCTCCTAGAACTCTTGCTGCTATTCCTCTTTCCTCCCAAATCTCTCACTCAAATACATATACCACATATAAATAAATACATATAGACACACATTCACTCATAACTGCACACACATGTGAATGCGCTCACAATGCACACATGAAACAGATGCATGCATGCACATATCGAAGATGCACATGAAATACATACAAGGCCACACATAAATACACACACATAGGAATGCATACACATAAATTCACACTTACACATGCAATGCAAGCACATGTATTCCCGCGTACGCATGCTAAAACATGCTATCATATCATATTGTCACTCATGGATACAAACACACACATATTATGCAATTGCAATCAAGTTCTTGATCCTATCACACAAATATTCAGAACCATATTTTGGGTTAAAATTTTGTACATGTGCAAATGGTGGATGAAATGAGAACCAAAGCACTGAGAACCAAATCCTAAGCTTATCGTGGAGTGACAATTTGAAGAGCAAACCGCCATGAATGCAAACGACACATAAATCATGCTTGTAAGCAATCGTGCATCCAACAATAATTTCATGGAGAGATACCACCTTGGTATGAAATATATTCATGGATACCATATGCATTGAATCACTCTCACCATCAATTGATTTCATTCAACGGGTTCTTGCTATCTTGCCAACTCAACCTACGAACGTAGCACACATACGCTTTTGCATTGATTTATATACGTACCTTGAATTGAGCTTTAAGTTGGTGCTTCCAAATGGACTCTCGGCTTGGGATCCAAATCTCAACCAGAATGGTCCTTCTGTGGGCAATTCTCCATTGCAAGATGTGGATCAATGCTAGAGACAAAGGAAAACTTGTATTGCCCCTTGGCGGTGCGAAAAAACGCTATAGCGGCATCTCTTTTTCTCCCATCCCAAGAGGGCCTCTATGTGTAAGCAAGTCCGAAGAAACCTCTTTTTGGATCATCCCATCTACTACAATCAAGCTCTTCTTTGCAAGATGATGGGATGTTCTGCCGGTATTTAGAATGTTATCAAGGGTGAAACCCTATAAAAAAAGATCTGGAAAGAAAGATGTGTGGTAGAGTTTGGTGGACCTCCCAAAGAATGGTCCATGGAAACATATACAAACTTTCTAGGTAGAATAATTAGGAATTATAAGGACACTTGCCCCTTTAAACACGACAGGGTCCTCGTATTTGAGAACAACAAGCGTGAAGGGGATGAACGAGTTGTCAATCTTCTTCGCATCTCCTTTTAACTCTTCTATATCTAGCTTCTATTTATTTTGAAGGTTTGTTGAAAAGAAAACTACATGTCTAAATGTAGTTTGAATTTTACAAGGGATGGAAGGAAGAACACATCCTCTAGACAACACTAATGTCTTGTCATGGTTATAGCTATGGTTACGAATGTGGGTTATTGAAATGCTGAAGTTTGAATCCCTCAATCAGATTCGAAACGATCAAATCCGTCTAACATATTTGGCGCAATTTTTTGGAATCCCTGCATATTGTCAGAAGAAGGCATTGCAGAACACACAAAGATTTTGTCAGAAGAAGAACAACACACCAAGATTTTGTAGCTAATATATCCTCCTCAAAACTGTCCGATTCAATCTGCGACATCTTGTTTCGATTGCGATCTAACAAGATCAATAGTACCGACAAATCAATAGTTAATTAAGGAATTCAAATTGAATCAATTGTCCTTCTTAATGCCATGAGCCCTTATGTTCTTAATGCCAAGAGTTCAAGGAATCGAACTTGAATCCATTGTACTTCTTAGTGATGAATCAGCCTACAAAAGCACCATGAGCCGTTAGGAAATGTCTATGACAGCATAAATCTACATCTAATGTGCTGATAGCGTCATTTTTCTTTAACATATTCTGGGTTCCCGAACCTTCATATTATGGCTTCAAGAAGCTTAAACTTCTGATAATTATAATGTTTATATTCACACATCATCAGCATATTATGACTGTCAAGTACAATAATTGTATTAATACTTATGAACAAAAAGAAATTATTTTATATATAACTTTCTAGGTGAGTTCGAGCAACATATTTCTCCCATGAAGATCATGTGGTATGCCAAAGTCTTGTTGTGTGCTTGGATTTTTTAACCTTGTCTCATTTAAGGGCTTTCATAAAACGTCTTAAGTAACTTGTTTTGCAAACTTTTTCTCTCATGGAGGAAGAGAACGTCAAGAACAGATATCGAAATTGTTATACTATATATATATCCATCTATAAATGGCACACTTTTTGACATTCTTAGTCCATGTAAGTATCCACAAAATAATCAAAAGTGAAAGAAACTATGGACATCATTATATATGCCAATATGTGTGTTGATATGATTACATTTATATGTGCCCTAAATGCATATTGATGTCTACGATTATTTATATGTGGTTCAAAGAATACATGTCCATATGTGTCTTTGAGATCCCCTATATGGACATCTCTTTATGCTTTGATATGTATGCCTGCATGTGTCTTAGTATGCACATTAGTTTATCCATTCTTGAATTACTTCCTCTCACAAAATCACAAATGAAGACTCTTACCTTCATACATACATATACACATATATGCATGCACACACATACATGCATATGTATGCACATTCATACATTGTTAACCTCTTGCCCACTATCTACCACACTCTCACTTAATCCAGATAGAATTAACTATGACGTCCAACACACACTCACTACTTTTGTAGATTGGATAAGTTGAGAGGGTTCTTGGTTGGAGAGACTCTTGTTGTAGGGCCCTAAACTTTTCCTCTTACTTTTAGTACATATTTCACACTTAGTTAATTCACCACAATCATTCACCGAACATTATCAATAGCATTCACCCTCATATGCTTATTATTGTACATAACAATTAATTGCTTCACAACACGATGAACACTAGCATTGAAAATAACAAATCAAGACTGAACAGAACAGAGCAAGACTATATCAAGACATAAGTATTAGGAACTCTACACTCTATGCCCAAAGCGCCATAAGTGGCAATCTGCTCCCCATTGCGTTGGTCACTATGCCAACCATTATATTAGTCATATTACTTTGAAGGGGTTGCATCCCTATTTACAATGGTTCAAAGACTATTATCTCGACGAAATATAAGTATAAAAAATAGTATTTCGGAGTGGCTTCAATACTCGCATGCACGGAGGACCTTAAACATATGAGGAAGTAAGCAGTGACTCAATAAACTCTTCATCATTAGATTGCACTAACTCATGTTGTGCTAATTTATCTAACATAGTAGCCTTGAACATTTCACATGTGTCATCAAACATATGCCACATACACTTTCGATATGCCTTGAGTAATGATGGAAAACTGTTTCTGTCCATTAAAGAAAAATTGGTGTGAAAACTAACCATCTTACTATTGTACAACACAGTTTTAGCTTGAGCCAACAAAGATGTTGCATTATATCTTTTTGCACATAAAAAGCATGCAACAAAATGGCATGATTAGTGCATATTACCCTAGAGCTCGAGTGGATCGAAGATTAGCAACAATGTGCTTGTGTTTTGATAGTGGTGACAACAAAATTAAGTCATTGACTTCCCTACATAGTGTAGCATATTAAATTGCAAATCTTGCACATTCCAAAACAAGGTATCGTGCTCTTGATAGGCTTGTTGAAAATTATAATATGATTCATTAATTGTAGTTTTAAGGCCTTCATTCTTCTTAATGAATGCTGCAATATTGGCTTGATGGTGATCATTGGGCAATATTGGCTTGATAGTGATAATTGGCATCCTATAAAATGTGCACTTGGCATAATGCATCTTCCCACTCACGAGTAGTGTGTTCAAAAAAAAATCATTAAATCAGTTTGTTTGTTTGTGCTCCTATTCAAGAAATTGAGACACATAGTCACAGGTAGCAACAAGTTTAGTCAATGCAAAATCCAATGCCTAAATGTGATCATAGAAAGTATTGTTATTAGTGTTGGGGTTTGAGCTCTATATAAGCATGCGAACAACACAAGGAAGAAGATGAAGCTCATAGCACAACACACAAACAAGTTTAGTCAATGCAAAATCCAATGCCTATATGTGATCATAGAAAGTATTGTTATTAGTGTTGGGGTTTGAGGTCTATATAAGCATGCGAACAACACAAGGAAGAAGATGAAGCTCATAGCACAACACACAATACAGAATCTATTACCAAGAGAATGTTCAAAAATAAGTGACCCGCTAGGGTTATAGGCATATATACAAGCAGGGGGAAAAACCTCCCAAAGAGGGAAAAAAGTGCCCCGATGGTCCTAGTGTGTTCACGCATATCCCTACCTAAATAGATCAACAAATCCCCCCTAGGAGTGATTTGTTGAACAAGGATTTGGCACTCATGTATAGGAAGTGCCAAGCTATGTGGAATCAATCCATATAAGGAAGTAAGCTAAAAGCTTTGCAAAAAGCTTCAAACTTCTCCCTAGGCAGAGCCTCTCTGAAAAGGTCTAGAATGTTTTGTAGTGTGGGCACATATGCCAAATTGATCTCTTCAGTAGAGAACCTCTCCTTGACATAATGATAGTGCACCTCAATGTGCTTAGTGTGAGCATGGAACACAAGGTTCCTCGCAACAGCCAATGTGCTTTGACTGCCAGTGAAGATAGTGGTGGTAGAAGAATTACCAACACCCAAATCACTGATAAGGCATATAAGCCACACACACTCAACAAACGCTATGAAAGCTACCCTATATTCACACTCACAACTAGAAAAGGCCACAGTAGGCTGCTTCTTGCTTAACCAAGATATGCATGAGCTACCAAGCATGAAGCAATAACCACTATTGGACACACGAGTGTCATAGAAATCAGCCCAATCAAAGTAAAACAAATCATAAAAATCTGGCGGTAGTGATCCCTCCGTGGGATAAAACAATCCAAGTACCTAGGTACCACTGAAGTAGGAAACATAATCTTAACCATGTGCTAATGCTTGACACCTGGGAAATGCATAAACCTGCTCATTTGTGAGACAACAAGCTAAATATTTCATTGAGTAATGCAGAATTCAATCAAGCATCCAATAGTGTACTGATAGAGAACACCATCAAATGCATCTCTAACATCATGAAGACTCAATCATAAACATGTTTCCATAGGAGTGGCAGTAGTTTTGTAGTCTTCAAGGCCAAAATGCTACAATAATGTGTCAATATATTTTGTTTGACACAATGCTAATCTACCATCAACTTGAATCAACGTAATGCCTGAATAATGATGCAAATGCCCCAAATATGACATCTCAAATGAGGCATGCAGATCAGCCTTAAAATCAGCACTATGATTCTCATTAGAACCACTAAGCAACATGTCATCAACATAGAAAACAATGATCAGAACCACATCACTTGCATGCTTAACATATAAAGTGCCTCGGATGGAGTATTCTCAAAACCATAATCAAGTAGGCATGTATCTTTTCATACCAAACACATGGTGCTTGCTTCAAGCCATATAATACCTTTTTCAACTTGCACACTTTGTTTTCATGCCCTTTCTAGACAAAATCACACGATTAAAAATCATACTTTTCTTCATGCAATTCACCATACAGAAATGCATTTTTAATGTCCAACTCATGTATATCCAACCATGATGAGTTGCAAGTGCATAAATGCTACAAACAGTAATCATTCGGCATGTCGGTGTAAAGGACTCATCAAAATCAATGCCTCTTTCTTGAGCACAATATTTTTCAATAAGCCTAGTCTTATACCGATCAACTTTTCCATAAGGCTTACGCTTCAGCTTGTATACCCACTTAGTGCTAATGGTCTTCTTGTAAGGAGGCTATTATTTTTTATGGAATAATGGAATATTATATGGATATGTCCTTAGGTTTTTAATGTGATTTTTGTTTTGATTTAGCAAGTGAAGAATCATGATGGCGTGAATGTGCATGGACGTATTCAAATATTTTTGAAGATATTTAAAAGATAGTATTTTAGATATTTTTTGTAAAAATAGTAGATCTCTTAGAAAGTGACATTATTGTAAACATAGTAGACCACTTAGAAAGCATCAATTTTGTAAATAAAGTAGATTTTTGTAGACTCACACTTTTCGAAGTGTAGCCCTCATCTATCTTCTATTTAGGAGGTAATGCAAAATACCTATAAATACACATTCTTTGATAAACTCGTCCATCAGAGTACGTGGGGGGAGATTGTACACAATCTTGTGTCCAATCTCTTGTCTCTCTCTATTTTGTTTATGTTTTTGTGAGATTTTGTTTCTATACTGTCTCTTCATACTTGTCCGTGCAAGATCCGATCCAGAGTGGTATCAAATCCTGTGTTGTAGCATTTCCTCCATCACAATCTTCCCGCGAAGGAGTCCAATTATCTACTATGTTACTATGTTTGAGATTTGAATTGGACACTTTTACAACATTTTTCCAACGTCATTCAAGAACAATAGAGGAGAGAAAAATGCAGAGATTGCACAAGATAAGAGAAAATCTGATGTGGAAGAGTAGAAAAGATATGACTCAAAGAAAGAGGAATTCTAATATTATAGATGAGAATCAATGTTTACAATAGCTTTGGAAAATAGCTTCTTGATGAAGCCTCTACCTGCTGACCATCCCCGAGCTATCACAATCTCATTCACACTCACACTCTCAATCACACTCTCACTTTCACTCTCACTCTCAATCACAAGGTAGTTCTCTGATTTTTGTGTGTCCTCTTTGTTGATATGGAGGTATCCCTATAGTAGATTTTCATCATCACCCCAAAGAAGTGTGTAATCCACCAAATTTAGAAAAGTTCGAGTTTCTCCAAATCTTTTAGAAAAATCCATGTGATGGTAGTGTGCTTTCTTTAGCATACCTGCGAAAAATAGGAAAAAACACCGAAAAGACATAATATCCAAAAATACCCATAGTTACATATGATGACATGTAAGCATCAGAATCACGAATTCGAATACAATTAGAGAAGCCCCCTTTTTTTTGAAGTGTTGGAAAATGGAACTTTTCAAAGCCATCTAACTCAAAAACGGTGAGGAACTAGCTTAAGCTTGTCAGAGATACTTTTATTCAATTTTTTTGATATGCACAATAGTGTTAGAGATGAGCTAGGTCCAAATCCACCTCGAAATGCCACTTTTGAGCCTGCAAGTTTCAAACTTCTAGGAAGAGAGTAAAATCAAGGCATTTTCTTACAATGAACTAAATGCAGAGCCTTGAACAAGGTACTTAAAACATGATTCACAAAAATTTCAGAGAGGCACTTTTATTCTCTTATACTTGCTCTACCTTTCTCTCATACAAAATGTTTCTTAATTCTTTCATCTTCACCTTCAAATTTCAACTAGAAAACATGATGCGAATAAGGTCTAGAGAGAGAATATGAAAGTTGTCATTGCAAACTTTCTCCTAGATGCATGAAATGACCTAATTATTCATTCTAAGCATTATCCCTACAATGAAATTTAGAAAGTTCAAAATCAAATATTTCACTCGAAAAGAGGCCTATTACAATTCTTCCCCCCTTTAAGGAACTCTATCCTTAGAGTTGGAAAGAAGGATAATGTGTTAGAGAATCATCTAAGTTCACCTAAGTCGAATCTTCTACTGGGCATGAGTGCGATTTCACCAAAAGTTCTACCATAGATCTATTTCTAAGCAATCTTTCCTTCCTATCTAAAACTATTTTAGGTTGAAGCCCAAAAGAGCCATCATGTTTCAACTTATAATTGTCCTGCAAAACATGAGCAACATTAGGTACATATCTTTTAAGTAAGCTAACTTGAAATATAGGATGCACATTTACATGTTTAGGTAATTCGAGAAAATAAGCAAGAGATCCAATATTTTTCAAAACTTTAAAAGGACCTGCATATTGAGGAGAAATTATATGATCCTTCTGTAGCAACCAGTTTTAACAGTGAGGATTAACTTTAAGAAATACAATATCATCAATTTGAAATTCAAGTGGTATTCTCTTCAAATCGTAGAATTTCTTTTGTCTTTTCTGAGCTTCTTTTATGTGTTTCTTGATTTTTCATATATCATCTATCTTATCAAGCATTTCTTTGGTCACTTCTGCTTTATTTGGAAAACCCAAAAATGAAGGTAGAGTCAAACAATTATAACCATACATATCCTCAAACAGATTCATTTTTATAGATGCATGTCATACACTATTGTATGAAAACTCAACCAAGGATAAATATTCACTCCAATTCTCCTACTTTTCATTCACATACATACACAACATATCTTCAACTACCCGATTAACCCTCTCAATTTTCCCATCAATTTGTGGATGGAAATCTGTACGCATATAAAGTTGAGTTCCAATATATTCAAATATTTCTCTCCAAATTTTTGATGTAAATCTAGAGTCTCTATCAAAAATTATGCTTGTAGGCATTCCATGCAATCAAAAAACTTATTTTACAAAGATTCTTGCAACATTAAAAGCAGTATCAATCTTTTTCATAGGGAAGAAATGTGCCACCTTGGTACGCCGATCGAGGACAAAAAATATGGTTTCATGCTTACTTCTAGTCGTAGGTAATTTAGTGATAAAGTCCATAGAAATAGACTCCCACTTCTGATTTGGAACATCCAAAGGTTGAAGCATTCCAAGCATTCTTTTAAACAATGTTTTCACCTGTTGGCACTTTAAACATTCACTAAAATATTTTCTAATATCCTGCTTCATACATGGCCATAAATATAGGTGCTTGAATAATGTGGATGTGCAGAGAAAGGTGCATCATGACAATCATGCAATATTCTAACCATTAACAGGGACTCAAAAGATATGCATAATCAATCATTATAATAAACGGGTCCATTTTGCAAATGAAAATTTTCCTGATACATGGATCCCCTATCTGCATTCAAAAAATTTTAAATAGGTGCATAAACAGAGTCATGTTTTAGTTTTTCTTGAATTTGATTGAGAAAATCACAATTTATTATAGAAAGGAGATTACATGAAGGTCTTCGGCTCAATGCATCCATGAACTTATTTTTCTTACCACCTAGATACTTAATGTGAAAATCATACTCGCTTAATAATTCAATCTAATGCTTCTGCCTGTTGTTAAGTAATGGTTGTGTGAAAATGAATTTTAGACTCTGATGATCTGTTTTCAATTCAAACTTAACCCCTAACAATAGATGTCTCCAATGCTTAATGCATGCACAACAACAAGTATTTCTAGATCATGAGTAGGATAATTAAGTTCATGCTTTCTTAATTTTCTCAACTCATATGCAACCACCCTACCATCATGTCAAAGAACACATCCTATCTCTCTACCATTTGCATCACATGCAACAACAAAAGGCTTTCCCATTTTTGGTATTCTCAAAACACAGTTTTCTTTTTGTTTCAATGTTGCAAATGATTTTTGAGAAGCATCACTCCACACAAATCCTACACTATTTTTAGTGAATTCTATGAGGGGAGTAGCTATCGTTGAGAAATCCTTAATATGCACTCTTTCATGTTGCACCAATCCTAGAAAACTTCTAACATCCCTTATAGTCTTAGAAATGGCCAATCAGCTATTGTTTTTACTTTATCTTCATCTCTATGGATTCCTTCTTTTGATATGACTCTTCCTAGATACACAAGTTTATCCTTAGAAAAGAAACACTTACTCTTCTTTCCATACAATTTGTGTTCTCTAAGAGTTTGCAAAGTCTTCTAGAGATGTATTGCATGCTCAGGATCATCTTTAGAGTATACAAATATATAATCAAGAAATACTAAGATGATCTCATCTAGGTAATCATGAAAAATATTGTTCATCAAGCACATAAATGTGGCAGGAGCATTTTGTTAATCAAAAGGTAAAACCTTAAACTCGTAGTGACCATATCCTGTTCCAAAGCTATCTTGGGAATAGCCTCTATTTTCATCCTAATTTGGTGATATCTAGATCTTAAGTCAATCTTGGTGAATACAATCCCTCCACTTAATTGACCTAATAAGTCATCTATGTGAGGGAGTGGATACTTATTTTTAATTTTTCTTTCATTTTTTATTTTTTCTTTCATTCAATCCCCTATAGTCAATGCATAATGTATAAGAGCTGTCTTTCTTCTTCTAAAATAAAATAGGTGCACCCCAAGGTGAGACACTCAATCTTATCAAGCCTTTCTTCAAAAGATCATCTAATTGAATCTTAAGCTCCTTTAATTCATCAATGTTAAATCTATAGGGTGCTCTAGAATATGGTTCACTTCCGAGATAAAAGTCAATGGCATGGTCAATCTGGCTACGGGCAATTCTCCATTGCAAGATATGGATCAATGCTAGAGCCAAAAAAAAAAAACCTTGTACTACCCCTTCGTGGTGCAAACAAATTCTATAGCGGCACCTCTTTTTTTCCCATCTGAAGAGGGCCTCCATGTGGAAGCAAGTCCGAAGAAACCTCTTTTTGGATCATACCATCTATTGTAATCAAGCTCTTCTTTGCAAGATGATGGGATGCTCTGCCGGTGTTTAGAATGTTATCAGGGGTGAAACCCTATAAAAAAAGATATGGAAAGAAAGTTGTGTGGTAGGTGGACCTCCCAAAAATGGTTCATGGAAACATATATAAACTTTCTAGGTATAATAATTAGGAATTATAAGGACACTTGCCCCTTTAAACACGAGAGGGTCGTCGTATTTGTGAACAACAAGCGTGAAGGGACGAACGAGTAGTCAATCTTCTTCGCATCTTCTTTTAACTCTTCTATATCTACCTTCTATTTATTTTGAAGGTTTGTTGAAAAGAAAACTACATGTCTAAATGTAGTTTGAATTCTGCAAGGGATGGAAGGAAGAACACATCCTCTAGAGAACACTAATGTCTTGTCATGGTTATAGCTATGGTTACGAATGTGGTTTTTATAGGTTATTGTCATGCTGAAGTTTGAATCCCTCAATCAGAGTCGAAACGATCAAATCCGTCTAACACATTTGGCGTAGAAAATGGATGTCCTCAGACGGTCTTCATAATGTTCGAGGATTTAATGTCCTACGTAAATCATCCGCAGCTTTATAGCGAATAGAGGTGCAAAACTTAGCCTTAGTCCATACCACGCGGTCCATGCCGCTCTCTGTATCTGAACTCTTTCATAGCCTCGCGACAATCGTCCCCTATTTAAGATGGAATCCTGTACTCCCTCAAGCATCCGCTTACTCATTTCTGCTCCTCAGAGTGTCCATAGAAAGCCTGCTCTTTGCAGAAATCTGTGTTCTTCTCCTATCTGCATCACGCTTGCAAGATGGGTACGAGAATGTACTCCAGTTCTATGTATTGTATCTTTGCCCTGGTGATGCTATGGCCACATTCCAGAGCTCAACAGAGCTGCGGTGGTAGTTGTAACACTCTTGACGATTGTGCAGGTCAGCTTATCTGCATCAATGGTCGGTGTAATGACGATCCGGATGTGGGTACCCACATCTGCACCGGCACCAGCAGCGGCGGCAGTAGCAGTGGCGGGGGATCGTGTCCTGCCACTTCCGGAAACTCTGATTCCTGCTGCGCATCCCATAGCTGCCATACTTCCTCTTGCTCACCTGCAGTAACCAGTAGCACTTCGGCGATACTCACGCTGAACGACTTCTCACAGGGTGGGGACGGCGGAGCCCCGTCGGAGTGCGACGGAAAGTATCACGCTAATACGGAGAAGGTAGTAGCGTTGTCAACAGGATGGTATCATGGCGGAAGTCGCTGTGGTCGATATATTACTATTCGTGGTAATGGGAGAAGCACCACTGCGAAGGTTGTGGACGAGTGCGACTCCCAGAATGGCTGCGATGCAGACCACGCTGGGCAGCCTCCATGCGCCAACAACATTGTCGACGGCTCAGCGGCTGTTTGGAAGGCTTTAGGCGTCTCTTCCAGCGATTCCCGCTATGGCTACATGAGCATCACTTGGGCAGACGCCTAATAAGAATCGGCCTCTGCGGAGCACGCCATGGCTGCCTGCCAGTAACGAACACCAATTAAATAAATAACACCGGTTGAAGCTCCAAAGTGGCTAATGCCTGCTACTCAAAGGCGAACATAACCAATGTCTTAATGCATTTCTAACATATGGGATTCTATATGCGTCTTCTGTTTTCTCCTATGATCCGAAAATTTTACAAAGATTTGAAAATCTCGTTTCCTTTGATGAATAGGTTTATGCTCCATGATCTCCTTTGGAATGCAAATGCGGAAATCCTGTTTCTTCTATACATGTCTTATTTCATCTTATATTATCCAGGCTCTTGAACGCATATGTTGAAGTCAGGCTTCGTCTCCGTGTGTTTTGCTTTTTGCTTTAGATTCTGCTTTCATTCAGACTCATATGTACAAATCACGCTTCTTCTCTGTGTGTTCTGCTTTTTATATTTTAGAATCTGCTTTCTTGTCACCACTATCAAAACACAAGCACATTGTTGCTAATCTTCGATCCACTCGAGCTCTAGGGTAATATGCACTAATCATGCCATTTTGTTGCATGCTTTTTATGTGCAGAAAGATATAATGCAACATCTTTGTTGGACACAAGAGATTGGACAAGAGATTGCACACAAAATTAAGTCATTGACTTTCCTACATAGTGTAGCATATTAAATTGCAAATCTTGCACATTCCAAAACAAGGTATCGTGCTCTTGATAGGCTTGTTGAAAATTATAATATGATTCATTAATTGTAGTTTTAAGGCCTTCATTTTTCTTAATGAATGCTGCAATATTGGCTTGATGGTGATCGTTGGGCAATATTGGCTTGATAGTGATAATTGGCATCCTATAAATTGTGCACTTGGCATAATGCATCTTCCCACTCACGAGTAGTGTGTTAAAAAAAAAAATCATTAAATCAGTTTGTTTGTTTGTGCTCCTATTCAGGAAATTGAGACACAGTCATAGGTAGCAACAAGTTTAGTCAATGCAAAATCCAATGCCTAAATGTGATCATAGAAAGTATTGTTATTAGTGTTGGGGTTTGAGGTCTATATAAGCATGCGAACAACACAAGGAAGAAGATGAAGCTCATAGCACAACACACAATACAGAATTTATTACCAAGAGAATGTACAAAAATAAGTGACCCGCTAGGGTTATAGGCATATATACAAGCAGGGGGAAAAACCTCCCAAAGAGGGAAAAAAGTGCCCCGATGGTCCTAGTGTGTTCACGCATATCCCTACCTAAATAGATCAAGAAATCCCCCCTAGGAGTGATTTGTTGAGCAAGGATTTGGCACTCATGTATAGGAAGTGCCAAGCTATGTGGAATCAATCCATATAAGGAAGTAAGCTAAAAGCTTTGCAAAAAGCTTCAAACTTCTCCCTAGGCAGAGCCTTTGTGAAAAGGTCTGGAATGTTTTGTAGTGTGGGCACATATGCCAAATTGATCTCTTCAGTAGAGAACCTCTCCTTGACATAATGATAGTGCACCTCAATGTGCTTAGTGTGAGCATGACACACAAGGTTCCTCGCAACAGCCAATGCGCTTTGACTGCCAGTGAAGATAGTGGTGGTAGAAGAATTACCAACACCCAAATCAGTGATAAGGCATATAAGCCACACACACTCAACAAACGCTATGAAAGCTACCCTATATTCACACTCACAACTAGAAAAGGCCACAGTAGGCTGCTTCTTGCTTAACCAAGATATGCATGAGCTACCAAGCATGAAGCAATAACCACTATTGGACACACGAGTGTCATAGAAATCAGCCCAATCAAAGTAAAACAAATCATAAAAATCTGGCGGTAGTGATCCCTCCGTGGGATAAAACAATCCAAGTACCTAGGTACCACTGAAGTAGGAAACATAATCTTAACCATGTGCTAATGCTTGACACCTGGGAAATGCATAAACCTGCTCATTTGTGAGACAACAAGCTAAATATTTCATTGAGTAATGCAGAATTCAATCAAGCATCCAATAGTGTACTGATAGAGAGCACCATCAAATGCATCTCTAACATCATGAAGACTCAATCATAAACATGTTTCCATAGGAGTGGCACTAGTTTTGTAGTCTTCAAGGCCAAAATGCTACAATAATGTGTCAATATATTTTGTTTGACACAATGCTAATCTACCATCAACTTGAATCAACGTAATGCCTGAATAATGATGCAAATGCCCCAAATATGACATCTCAAATGAGGCATGCAGATCAGCCTTAAAATCAGCACTATGATTCTCATTAGAACCACTAAGCAACATGTCATCAACATAGAAAACAATGATCAGAACCACATCACTTGCATGCTTAACATATAAAGTGCACTCGGATGGAGTATTCTCAAAACCATAATCAAGTAGGCATGTATCTTTTCATACCAAACACATGGTGCTTGCTTCAAGCCATATAATACCTTTTTCAACTTGCACACTTTGTTTTCATGCCCTTTCTAGACAAAATCACACGATTAAAAATCATACTTTTCTTCATGCAATTCACCATACAGAAATGCATTTTTAATGTCCAACTCATGTATATCCAACCATGATGAGTTGCAAGTGCATAAATGCTACAAACAGTAATCATTCGGCATGTCGGTGTAAAGGAGTCATCAAAATCAATGCCTCTTTCTTGAGCACAATATTTTTCAATAAGCCTAAACTTATACCGATCAACTTTTCCATAAGGCTTACGCTTCAGCTTGTATACCCACTTAGTGCTAATGGTCTTCTTGTAAGGAGGCTATTATTTTTTATGGAATAATGGAATATTATATGGATATGTCCTTAGGTTTTTAATGTGATTTTTGTTTTGATTTAGCAAGTGAAGAATCATGATGGCGTGAATGTGCATGGACGTATTCAAATATTTTTGAAGATATTTAAAAGATAGTATTTTAGATATTTTTTGTAAAAATAGTAGATCTCTTAGAAAGTGACATTATTGTAAACATAGTAGACCACTTAGAAAGCATCAATTTTGTAAATAAAGTAGATTTTTGTAGACTCACACTTTTCGAAGTGTAGCCCTCATCTATCTTCTATTTAGGAGGTAATGCAAAATACCTATAAATACACATTCTTTGATAAACTCGTCCATCAGAGTACGTGGGGGGAGATTGTACACAATCTTGTGTCCAATCTCTTGTCTCTCTCTATTTTGTTTATGTTTTTGTGAGATTTTGTTTCTGTACTGTCTCTTCATACTTGTGCGTGCAAGATCCGATCCAGAGTGCTATCAAATCCTGTGTTGTAGCATTTCCTCCATCACAATCTTCCCGCGAAGGATTCCAATTATCTACTATGTTACTATGTTTGAGATTTGAATTGGACACCTTTACAACATTTTTCCAACGTCATTCAAGAATAATAGAGGAGAGAAAAATGCAGAGATTGCACAAGATAAGAGAAAATCTGATGTGGAAGAGTAGAAAAGATATGACTCAAAGAAAGAGGAATTCTAATATTATAGATGAGAATCAATGTTTACAATAGCTTTGGAAAATAGCTTCTTGATGAAGCCTCTACCTGCTGACCATCCCCGAGCTATCACAATCTCATTCACACTCACACTCTCAATCACACTCTCACTTTCACTCTCACTCTCAATCACAAGGTAGTTCTCTGATTTTTGTGTGTCCTCTTTGTTGATATGGAGGTATCCCTATAGTAGATTTTGATCATCACCCCAAAGAAGTGTGTAATCCACCAAATTTAGAAAAGTTCGAGTTTCTCCAAATCTTTTAGAAAAATCCATGTGATGGTAGTGTGCTTTCTTTAGCATACCTGCCAAAAATAGGAAAAAACACCGAAAAGACATAATATCAAAAAATACCCATAGTTACATATGATGACATGTAAGCATCAGAATCACGAATTCGTATACAATCAGAGAAGCCCCCTTTTTTTTGAAGTGTTGGAAAATGGAACTTTTCAAAGCCATCTAACTCAAAAACGGTGAGGAACTAGCTTAAGCTTGTCAGAGATACTTTTATTCAATTTTTTTGATATGCACAATAGTGTTAGAGATGAGCTAGGTCCAAATCCACCTCGAAATGCCACTTTTGAGCCTGCAAGTTTCAAACTTCTAGGAAGAGAGTAAAATCAAGGCATTTTCTTACAATGAACTAAATGCAGAGCCTTGAACAAGGTACTTAAAACATGATTCACAAAAATTTCAGAGAGGCACTTTTATTCTCTTATACTTGCTCTACCTTTCTCTCATACAAAATGTTTCTTAATTCTTTCATCTTCACCTTCAAATTTCAACTAGAAAACATGATGCGAATAAGGTCTAGAGAGAGAATATGAAAGTTGTCATTGCAAACTTTCTCCTAGATGCATGAAATGACCTAATTATTCATTCTAAGCATTATCCCTACAATGAAATTTAGAAAGTTCAAAATCAAATATTTCACTAGAAAAGAGGCCTATTACAATTCTTCCCCCCTTTAAGGAACTCTATCCTTAGAGTTGGAAAGAAGGATAGTGTGTTAGAGAATCATCTAAGTTCACCTAAGTCGAATCTTCTACTGGGCATGAGTGCGATTTCACCAAAAGTTCTACCATAGATCTATTTCTAAGCAATCTTTCCTTCCTATCTAAAACTATTTTAGGTTGAAGCCCAAAAGAGCCATCATGTTTCAACTTATAATTGTCCTACAAAACATGAGCAACATTAGGTACATATCTTTTAAGTAAGCTAACTTGAAATATAGGATGCACATTTACATGTTTAGGTAATTCGAGAAAATAAGCAAGAGATCCAATATTTTTCAAAACTTTAAAAGGACCTGCATATTGAGGAGAAATTCTATGATCCTTCTGTAGGAACGAGTTTTAACAGTGAGGATTAACTTTAAGAAATACCATATCATCAATTTGAAATTCAAGTGGTATTCTCTTTAAATCGTAGAATTTCTTTTGTCTTTTCTGAGCTTCTTTTATGTGTTTCTTGATTTTTCATATATCATCTATCTTATCAAGCATTTCTTTGGTCACTTCTGCTTTATTTGGAAAACCCAAAAATGAAGGTAGAGTCAAACAATTATAACCATACATAGCCTCAAACAGATTCATTTTTATAGATGCATGTCATACACTATTGTATGAAAACTCAACCAAGGATAAATATTCACTCCAATTATCCTACTTTTCATTCACATACATACACAACATATCTTCAACTACCCGATTAACCCTCTCAATTTTCCCATCAATTTGTGGATGGAAATCTGTACGCATATAAAGTTGAGTTCCAATATATTCAAATATTTCTCTCCAAATTTTTGATGTAAATCTAGAGTCTCTATCAAAAATTATGCTTGTAGGCATTCCATGCAATCAAAAAACTTATTTTACAAAGATTCTTGCAACATTAAAAGCAGTATCAATCTTTTTCATAGGGAAGAAATGTGCCAGCTTGGTACGCCGATCGAGGACAAAAAATATGGTTTCATGCTTACTTCTAGTCGTAGGTAATTTAGTGATAAAGTCCATAGAAATAGACTCCCACTTCTGATTTGGAACATCCAAAGGTTGAAGCATTCCAAGCATTCTTTTAAACTCTGTTTTCACCTGTTGGCACTTTAAACATTCACTAAAATATTTTCTAATATCCTGCTTCATACATGGCCATAAATATAGGTGCTTGAATAATGTGGATGTGCAGAGAAAGGTGCATCATGACAATCATGCAATATTCTAACCATTAACAGGGACTCAAAAGATATGCATAATCAATCATTATAATAAACGGGTCCATTTTGCAAATGAAAATTTTCCTGATACATGGATCCCCTATCTGCATTCGAAAAATTTAAAATAGGTGCATAAACAGAGTCATGTTTTAGTTTTTCTTGAATTTGATTGAGAAAATCACAATTTATTATAGAAAGGAGATTACATGAAGGTCTTCGGCTCAATGCATCCATGAACTTATTTTTCTTACCACCTAGATACTTAATGTGAAAATCATACTCGCTTAATAATTCAATCCAATGCTTCTGCCTGTTGTTAAGTAATGGTTGCGTGAAAATGAATTTTAGACTCTGATGATCTATTTTCAATTCAAACTTAACCCCTAACAATAGATGTCTCCAATGCTTAATGCATGCACAACAACAAGTATTTCTAGATCATGGGTAGGATAATTAAGTTCATGCTTTCTTAATTTTCTCAACTCATATGCAACCACCCTACCATCATGTCAAAGAACACATCCTATCTCTCTACCATTTGCATCACATGCAACAACAAAAGGCTTTCCCATTTTTGGTATTCTCAAAACACAGTTTTCTTTTTGTTTCAATGTTGCAAATGATTTTTGAGAAGCATCACTCCACACAAATCCTACACTCTTTTTAGTGAATTCTATGAGGGGAGTAGCTATCTTTGAGAAATCCTTAATATGCACTCTTTCATGTTGCACCAATCCTAGAAAACTTCTAACATCCCTTATAGTCTTAGAAATGGCCAATCAACTATTGTTTTTACTTTATCTTCATCTCTATGGATTCCTTCTTTTGATATGACTCTTCCTAGATACACAAGTTTATCCTTAGAAAAGAAACACTTACTCTTCTTTCCATACAATTTGTGTTCTCTAAGAGTTTGCAAAGTCTTCTAGAGATGTATTGCATGCTCAGGATCATCTTTAGAGTATACAAATATATAATCAAGAAATACTAAGATGATCTCATCTAGGTAATCATGAAAAATATTGTTCATCAAGCACATAAATGTGGCAGGAGCATTTTGTTAATCAAAACGTAAAACCTTAAACTCGTAGTGACCATATCCTGTTCCAAAGCTATCTTGGGAATAGCCTCTATTTTCATCCTAATTTGGTGATATCTAGATCTTAAGTCAATCTTGGTGAATACAATCCCTCCACTTAATTGACCTAATAAGTCATCTATGTGAGGGAGTGGATACTTATTTTTAATTTTTCTTTCATTTTTTATTTTTTCTTTCATTCAATCCCCTATAGTCAATGCATAATGTATAAGAGTTGTCTTTCTTCTTCTAAAATAAAATAGGTGCACCCCAAGGTGAGACACTCAATCTTATCAAGCCTTTCTTCAAAAGATCATCTAATTGAATCTTAAGCTCCTTTAATTCATCGATGTTAAATCTATAGGGTGCTCTAGAATATGGTTCACTTCCGAGATAAAAGTCAATGGCATGGTCAATCTGGCTACGGGCAATTCTCCATTGCAAGATATGGATCAATGCTAGAGCCAAAAAAAAAAACCTTGTACTACCCCTTCGTGGTGCAAACAAATTCTATAACGGCACCTCTTTTTTTCCCATCTGAAGAGGGCCTCCATGTGGAAGCAAGTCCGAAGAAACCTCTTTTTGGATCATACCATCTATTGTAATCAAGCTCTTCTTTGCAAGATGATGGGATGCTCTGCCGGTGTTTAGAATGTTATCAGGGGTGAAACCCTATAAAAAAAGATATGGAAAGAAAGTTGTGTGGTAGGTGGACCTCCCAAAAATGGTTCATGGAAACATATATAAACGTTCTAGGTATAATAATTAGGAATTATAAGGACACTTGCCCCTTTAAACACGAGAGGGTCCTCGTGTTTGTGAACAACAAGCGTGAAGGGGACGAACGAGTAGTCAATCTTCTTCGCATCTTCTTTTAACTCTTCTATATCTACCTTATATTTATTTTGAAGGTTTGTTGAAAAGAAAACTACATGTCTAAATGTAGTTTGAATTCTGCAAGGGATGGAAGGAAGAACACATCCTCTAGAGAACACTAATGTCTTGTCATGGTTATAGCTATGGTTACGAATGTGGTTTTTATAGGTTATTGTCATGCTGAAGTTTGAATCCCTCAATCAGAGTCGAAACGATCAAATCCGTCTAACACATTTGGCGTAGAAAATGGATGTCCTCAGACGGTCTTCATAATGTTCGAGGATTTAATGTCCTACGTAAATCATCCACAGCTTTATAGCGAATAGAGGTGCAAAACTTAGCCTTAGTCCATACCACGCGGTCCATGCCGCTCTCTGTATCTGAACTCTTTCATAGCCTCGCGACAATCGTCCCCTATTTAAGATGGAATCCTGTACTCCCTCAAGCATCCGCTTACTCATTTCTGCTCCTCAGAGTGTCCATAGAAAGCCTGCTCTTTGCAGAAATCTGTGTTCTTCTCCTATCTGCATCACGCTTGCAAGATGGGTACGAGAATGTACTCCAGTTCTATGTATTGTATCTTTGCCCTGGTGATGCTATGGCCACATTCCAGAGCTCAACAGAGCTGCGGTGGTAGTTGTAACACTCTTGACGATTGTGCAGGTCAGCTTATCTGCATCAATGGTCGGTGTAATGACGATCCGGATGTGGGTACCCACATCTGCACCGGCACCAGCAGCGGCGGCAGTAGCAGTGGCGGGGGATCGTGTCCTGCCACTTCCGGAAACTCTGATTCCTGCTGCGCATCCCATAGCTGCCATACTTCCTCTTGCTCACCTGCAGTAACTAGTAGCACTTCGGCGATACTCACGCTGAACGACTTCTCACAGGGTGGGGACGGCGGAGCCCCGTCGGAGTGCGACGGAAAGTATCACGCTAATACGGAGAAGGTAGTAGCGTTGTCAACAGGATGGTATCATGGCGGAAGTCGCTGCGGTCGATATATTACTATTCGTGGTAATGGGAGAAGCACCACTGCGAAGGTTGTGGACGAGTGCGACTCCCAGAATGGCTGCGATGCAGACCACGCTGGGCAGCCTCCATGCGCCAACAACATTGTCGACGGCTCAGCGGCTGTTTGGAAGGCTTTAGGCGTCTCTTCCAGCGATTCCCGCTATGGCTACATGAGCATCACTTGGGCAGACGCCTAATAAGAATCGGCCTGTGTGGAGCACGCCATGGCTGCCTGCCAGTAACGAACACCAATTAAATAAATAACACCTTGAAGCTCCACTGCTACTCAAAGGCAAACATAACTAATGTCTGAATGCATTTCTAAGATATGAGATTCTATATGCGTCTTCTGTTTTCTCCTATGATCCGAAAATTTTACAAAGATTTGGAAATCTCGTTTCCTTTGATGAATAGGTTTATGCTCCATGATCTCCTTTGGAATGCAAATGCGGAAATGCTGTTTCTTCTATACATGTCTTATTTCATCTTATATTATCCAGGCTCTTGAACGCATATGTTGAAGTCAGGCTTCGTCTCTGTGTGTTTTGCTTTTTGCTTTAGATTTTGCTTTCATATTCAGACTCATATGTACAACTCACGCTTCTTCTCTGTGTGTTCTGCTTTTTATATTTTAGAATCTGCTTTCGTATTCAGACACAAAAATTCCGTGGCCGCGTAGCCTAGTGGCTGACGCCTTGAAGCTGCAGGAGGATGTCCTGAGTTCAAGTCCTTGCTGGACATATCCATGAGTTATCATGAAGGATGCCTCTACCTTAAGAGGTTGGGTGTGTGAGTGTGTATTTCAATTTCAGTATACTTTCCAATTTCCTTGTACCCTCAAAAAAAAAAAAAAAGAAAAAAAAAAAAAAACAATTCGTAAGAGTATGGAATTGTAAAACTTTCAAATACCACAAGCTGGTTTGTAGTACATAACAAGGTGAAGGCTAAACGGGTCCCCCATGAAGAGTACCGAAGACTCATTAACTCTAATCGCTATTGCAAATGTAAGTCGAGAGAGATGCAAAGTACAAGACATTCATTTTTTTTTACAGACATCAGAGTCATCTATTGGTAAGGAATGCATCAGAGTCATCTATTGTGAGATGTAGAACTTGCAATGCTAAAACATCGCACTGTTTCTATAATCTTTTTCTTTTCTTCTATGTAGTACTCCTGCCACATAGAAGAAAACACGTATAATCTTTTTGTTTTCTTCTATCTTTTTCTTTGCTTTCAAACGCTCAAAGTTTAATTGAATTCCTGCATATAATAGCAATTTTTTGGAATCCCTGCATATTGTCAGAAGAAGGCATTGCAGAACACACAAAGATTTTGTCAGAAGAAGACCAACACAATATATCCTCCTCAAAACTGTCCGATTCAATCTGCGACATCTTGTTTCGATTGCGATCTAACAAGATCAATAGTACCGACATATCAATAGTTCATTAAGGAATTCAAATTGAATCAATTGTCCTTCTTAATGCCATGAGCCCTTATGTTTCTTAGGAAATGTCTATGACAGCATAAGTCTTAGACTTCCTACCAGGTAAGAAAATTTCTATGACTGCATAAAATTACTCATCATTTGGTTAAGATTCGTGGGGACAGATAGACCACTCATAAAACGAAGAAAAAATACACAGGATTCTAATGAAATCTACATCCAATGTGCTTATAGCGTCATTTTTCTTTAACATATTCTGGGTTCCCGAACTTGCATATTATGGTTTCAAGAAGCTTAAACTTCTGATAATTATAATGTTTATATTCACACATCATCAGCATATTATGTCTGTCAAGTAGAATAATTGTATTAACACATATGAACAAAAAGAAATTATTTTATATATAACTTTCTAGGTGAGTTCGAGCAGCATATTTCTCCCATGAAGATCATGTGGTATGCCAAAGTTTTGTTGTGTGCTTGGATTTTTTAACCTTGTCTCATTTAAGGGCTTTCATAAAACGTCTTATGTAACTTGTTTTGCAAACGTTTTCTCTCATGGAGGAAGAGAACGTCAAGAACAGATATCGAAATTGTTATACTATATATCCATCTAAAAATGGCACACTTTTTGACATTCTTCGTCCATGTAAGTATCAACAAAATAATCAAAAGTGAAAGAAACTATGGACATCATTATATATGCCAATATGTGTGTTGATATGATTACATTTATATGTACCCTAAATGCATATTGATGTCTACGATTATTTATATGTGGTTCAAAGAATACATGTCTATATGTGTCTTTGAGATCCCCTATATGGACATCTCTTTATGCTTTATATGTATGCATGCATGTGTCTCAGTATGCACATTAGTTTATCCATTCCCGAATTTCTTCCTCTCACAAAATCACACATGAAGACTCATACCTTCATACATACATATACACATATATGCATGCACACACATACAAGCATATGTATGCACATTCATACATTGTTAACCTCTTGCCCAGTATCTACCACACTCTCACTTAATCAAGATAGAATGAACTATGACGTCCAACACACACTCACTACTTTTGTAGATTGGATAGGTTGAGAGGGTTCTTGGCTGGAGGGACTCTTGTTGTAGGGCCCTAAAATTTTCCTCTTACTTTTAGTACATATTTCACACTTAGTTAATTCACCACAATCATTGACCGAACATTATCAATAGCATTCACCCTCATATGCTTATTATTGTACATAACAATTAATTGCTTCACAACACAATGAACAATAGCATTGAAAATAACAAATCAAGATTGAAGAGAACAGAGCAAGACTATATCAAGACATAAGTATTAGGAACTCTATGCAGGCTATGCCCAAAGTGCCATAAGTGGCAATCTGCTCCCCATTGCGTTGGTCACTATGCCAACCATTATATTAGTCATATTACTTTGAAGGGGTTGCATCCCTATTTACAATGGTTCAGAGACTATTATCTCGACTAAATATAAGTATACAAAATAGTATTTTGGAGTGGCTCTAACACCCGCATGCACGGAGGACCTTAAACATATGAGGAAGTAAGCAGCGACTCAATAAACTCCTCATTATTAGATTGCACTAACTCATGTTGTGCTAATTCATCTAACATAGTAGCCTTGAACATTTCACATGTGTCATCAAACGTATGCCACATGCACTTTCAATATGCCTTGAGTAATTATGGAAAACTATTTTTTTCCATTAAGAAAAAAAATTGGTGTGTGAAAACTAACCATCTTACTATTGTACAACACAGTTTTAGCTTGAGCCAACGAAGATGTTGCATTATATCTTCCTGCATATAAAAAGCATGCAACAAAATGGCATGATTAGTGCATATTACCCTAGAGCTCGAGTGGATCGAAGATTAGCATCAATGTGCTTGTGTTTTGATAGTGGTGACAACACAATTAAGTCAATGACTTCCCTACATAGTGTAGCATATTAAATTGCAAATCTTGCACATGCCAAAACAAGGTATCGTGCTCTTGATGGGCTTGTTGAAAATTATAATATGATTCATTAATTGTAGTTTTAAGGCCTTCATTTTTCTTA
Source organism: Ceratopteris richardii (assembly GCA_020310875.1). NCBI lineage: Eukaryota > Viridiplantae > Streptophyta > Polypodiopsida > Polypodiales > Pteridaceae > Ceratopteris > Ceratopteris richardii. The sequence continues at coordinate 143,347,732 of CM035437.1, forward strand.
ATGAATGCTGCTATATTGGCTTAATGGTGATCATTGGGCAATATTGGCTTGATGGGGATCATTGACATCTTGTAAATTGTGCACTTGGCATAATGCATCTTCCCACTCACGAGTAGTTTGTTCAAAAAAACAAATCTTTAAATCAGTTTGTTTGTTTGTGCTCATATTCAGGAAATTGAGACACATAGTCACAGGTAGCAAGAAGTTTAGTCAATGCAAAATCCAATGCCTAAATGTGATCATAGAAAGTATTGTTATTAGTGTTGGGGTTTGAGGTCTATATAAGCATGCGAACAACACAAGGAAGAAGATGAAGCTCAGAGCACAACACACAATATAGAATTTCTTACCAAGAGAATGAACAAAAATAAGTGACCCGCTAGGGTTATAGGAATATATACAAGTAGGGGGAAAAACCTCCCAAAGAGGGAAAAAAGGGCCTTGATGGTCCTAGTGTGTTCACGCATATCCCTACCTAAATATATCAACAAATCCCCCCTAGGAGTGATTTGTTGAACAAGGATTTGGCACTCATGTATAGGAAGTGCCAAGCTATGTGGAATCAATCCATATAATGAAGTAAAGTAAGCTGAAAGCTTTGCACAAAACTTCAAACTTCTCCCAAGGTAGAGCCTTTGTGAAAAGGTTTGGAATGTTCTGTAGTGTGGGCACATATGCCAAATTGATCTCTTGAGTAGTGAACCTCTCCTTGACATAATGATAGTGCACCTCAATGTGCTTAGTGTGAGCATGGAACACAAGGTTCCTTGCAACTACCAATGCGCGTTGACTACCAGTGAAGATGGTGGTGGTAGAAGACTTACCAACACCCAAATCATTGATAATGCGTCTGAGCCACACACACTCAACAAACACTATGAAAGATACCCTATAATCAGACTCACAACTAGAAGAGGCCACAATAGGCTACTTTTTTCTCAACCAAGATATGCATGAGCTACCAAGCATGATGCAATAACCGCTATTGGACACATGAGTGTCGTAGAAATCAGCCCAATCAAAGTAAAACATGTTGAGATATCAAGCTCAACATGTGATGATCCAGGATGACACGTAGCAGTTTTTCGTTTCTCTGACATGTATAGTGGTCAGGCCGGTATATGTCAGGGATACTTCATTGAGCTTTATTAGATTAATCTACCGAGAGTGATGGCACATTTTTTTCTTGCCAATTCACTCATTCGCGGACATTAGGTTTTTCCTTATGTACTGGTCTTTATATATTGCACTGGTTGTATTCTTGTTTTTAGGTCATTCTTGTACATTCCTTTTATGTAATAGAAGAAGAAGAAGAAGATCATTCTTCCTTGCCTCAATCTGTGTGTGTGCTTCTCCTTGAGAGTGAGAGTGTGTGTGTGAGCTCTCTTCCTTATCTCCTTCCTCATGACATGGTATCAGAGCCAGCATGGCTGTAGAGAGCTCGTGGAGAAGGCGACGGTGAAGACTACGAGGCAAGGCGTGGAGAAAACAAGATTTCACAAACGGCCTCCGTTTGCTATGAAAATCATCGTGAAGGTAGAAGACCTCAAAATATTTTCGAGAGTTATCCCTTTAGGGTCACTTGTTTTTGTCATATCAAAGCTTCAGAGCCATCTCGACCTCCGTTTCGAGCCCACAAGGTGGGGCCCACAGAAAAACCAGAAATGGCAAACACAGATGGAATGAGTCAGCTTATGAGCGATAAGCTGGACAAGAACAACTTCCATGATTGGAGATTTAAAATGAAGAATTTCCTAATGGGAAAAGGCTACTGGAAGTACATCGAGGGAGAGAATGAAAATGCTCCGCAGTTACCAGAAAGGAATCGGACTGCAGAACAGTTAAGAGCATATGAGGAATGGAATCAAGGAGCACAAAAGGTAATGTATTGGCTATCTGTTAGCATACAGGATAGCATGATTGGACACATACAGGATGCCAAGACTCCAAAAGAGGCTTGGAACAGTTTGGTCACTTTGTACGAGACCAATACAAAGGCACGAAAATTGCAACTCAAGAACGAGCTCCATACATTGGAGAAAAAGAGCATGTTGGTAAGTGACTACACTCTAAAAATCAAAAGCATATGTGAGTCACTTGCATCTATTGGCATGAATGTAGATGATGATGATAAGGTGGAAGTGTGCCTTCATGGTTTAGGAGCTGCATATAAGCAGTTCAGAACTTCTATACAGACCAGGAAAAATATTCCGAATTTTGCTGATTTGGTCTCTATGCTGATCATTGAAGAAAAGAATCTTGGTGAGGATTCAAAATCCCAAGGAAAGCTCAGTTTTGAGCAGGTATTCTACTCTGGCAGAGGAAGAGGAAGAGGTAGAGGTTTTGGAAGTGGAAGAGAAAACAGTAACCAAGACTAAGGTCAACAACAGAATCATGCAGGAGGAAGAGGACAGTTTCAAGGCAGGGGGAGCCAAAGAGGTCGCACAAATTTCCAAAGAAATGATTCAGGTAATGATAGTAAAGGATGCTGGAATTGTGGTAAACCTGGACACTTTGAACGTGATTGCAGGTTAAAGAATCAAAATAACAGAAGGCAGCAAAACAACTATGCATCCACAAGTGCAGATGATTCTGAGAAGCTGTTTATGGTTCAACATCACATGATGAATACGATGTTTGCTCGTGTTTCAAAATCGAATGATAATGTCTGGTATGTTGATTCACGTGCTTCAAATCACATGACCAGTCATGCAGAATGGTTTAGTAGTTTGCTAAAAATGCCAGTTCCTGGATATGTTGAAACAGGTGATGATACATCGCATCCTATTGAGCATACAGGAAACATAGCATTGTCTATGGAGGACGGAAAGGTAAAACATCTCGTTGATGTGCTGCATGTTCCAAATATAACAAAGAATCTGGTTTCTGTTGGACAAATGGTTGACCAGGGATTACAAGTCAGGTTCAATGCTGATGGATTATATGTAGAAGAGTACAAGCATGATGGACGATTGGTTTCCAAAGGAAACAAAGTGGGTAGGATATTCACCTTAAATGTGAAGATTCCTGAAATGAATGCAGCCATGTTTGCAAAAGGTGTAGGAGTTATTGCAGATATAGAGATATGGCACAAACGGATTGGACATGCAAACTTGCAAAGGCTGAAACTGATGCAGTCAAAGGAGATTGTCCATGGACTACCAAATTTCAAAGTTGCAGAAATGCAAAAGGTATGTGCAACATGTCAATTTGGTAAACAATCAAGAGCATCATTTCCACATGACAAGCATGTTAGTGAGAATGTACTAGAAGTAGTACATACAAATGTTTGGGGTCCAGCAAAGACCACATCTATGGGCGGTTGCAGGTTTTATGTTACCTTCATTGATGACCATACACGCAAAGTATGGGTATATTTCATGAAAGAGAAGAGCGAGGTGTTTCTCACTTCCAGAATTTTAAAGTTATGGTGGAAAAGCAGGCAGGGAAGTACATTCAAACATTAAGATCTGATGGAGGAGGTGAATACATGTCAAATGAGTTCAACAATTTTCTAAAAAAATCATGGAATTTGGCGTCAGTTTTCATGCAGGTACACACCACAACAGAATGGTGTTGCTGAATGCAAAAATAGACATATTGCAGAAATAGCAAGAGCCTTGATGGCTGAGAAGAATATGCCTCATTGTTATTGGGCAGAAGCTGTGCATACTGCTGTATACATCATGAACAAAACTCCGACTGCTGCTGTACATCAAGTTACACCTGAAGAGAAGTTTACAGGTAAAAAGCCAAACTTATCACATCTGAAAGTTTTTGGCTGTATTGCATATGTACATGTTCCAGATGAGTTGAGGACAAAGCTTGATCCGAAAGCAGAAAAATGTGTCTTCATTGGATATTCCCTTGAGCAAAAGGGGTACAAATGTTATAACCCACTCACACGACAGGTGAAGGTGAGCAAAGATGTGGTATTTGATGAAATGTCAAGCTTCTATGAAGATGCCAAAGAAGGACTAAATCTTGAACCAAATGACAAAGAAAATGCTGAAAAATCTAGTGCAGAATCTCAAGTTTTGAGTGGACCGGATGCATCACCAAGCAATAGTTCCAACTCAAAGCCATGGAGTGGAAGATTGCGTGGAAATTTCAGTCCAGCAAATTCATCAAATACATCCAAGAAAGGTAAAGAAAAGCTTTCTGCTAGTAGTAAAATAGGTGCAGGTTTTGAAGATGTTGATGGAGATTCAAGCGGTTCAGAAAAGAGTCTTGATGAGGAACTTGGATTGCCCTCTATGAAGACTCCAGGAGTAAGAAGGGCACATGCAGATGATACAAGAAGAAGTGACCCAGGACCAAGAAGATCTGGGAGGATGCGTAATTCAGTGCAACAATTGACATATGATAGTTACATGGCTCGCCATTGTGCCTACATGACAAAGGTAATACAAGATGCTGAACCTTCTTGTTTTGAAGATGCAATTGGTAATGCAGATTGGGGAAAAAGCTATGGATGAGGAGATGGCTGCACTTTATGGAAATGATACATGGAAGCTGGTTCCATTACCGCAAGGAAAGAAATCCATAGGCTATAAATGGGTTTACAAGGTAAAGCATAATACTGATGGTAGCATAAGCAGGTATAAAGCACGATTGGTAGCTAAAGGTTATGCACAAACATATGGCATTGATTATGAGGAAACATTCAGCCCTGTAGCTAAAATGTCTACTGTCAGAACACTTGTTGCATTAGCTACAGTAAAAGGATGGACTTTGCATCAGATGGATGTGAAGAATGCTTTCCTACATGGTGAGTTACAGGAAGAAGTATATATGGACCAGCCACAAGGATATGAAGATTCAAAGCATCCAGAATATGTTTGTAGGTTGCAAAAGGCTTTGTATGGGCTGAAGCAGGCTTCGCGTGCATGGCATGCAAGGATTGCTGATTACTTAACCAGCATTGGGTTTTCTATGTGTGATGCAGATCACTCACTATATGCAAGGAAGGCTGATGATGGCATCACTATTGTGGCTATTTATGTTGATGATCTGATTGTAGGTGGTGATAATGAAGAAAGCATCAAAGAGGTAAAGAAACTTCTTATGCAGGAATTTGACATGAAAGATCTTGGTGTGCTGCGTTATTTCTTGGGCATTGAGTTTATACATAGAGAAACAGGTATATGGATGTCGCAAAGGCAATATGCCTTGAATATGCTGCAAAAGTATGGTATGACTGATTGTAAGCCAATTTCTAAGGCTTTTTATCAGAATTTGAAATTGGATACTACATCAGGTGAAGCATTGGAAAATGCGGATTAAGACATGCATAGATTCCTCTCTTTTCATATCTAATTTGGGATAAGATCCCCTTTTGTTTAGAGAGATGAATTAGAGAGATGAAAACCATGCTCCTAAGTTAGACCATGGGCTTGGTGGAAAATCTCTTACATATTTATACCTTGAAGCATATTTTTGAGGATGAAATTATTCTTCAAAGGGGGAAAAATGTTATAAAGTGACTTGACAATTTTCAAGTTAGAATAATATTAGAAGCTTTTGCAATATTAGAGAAGTTGATTGCTTAGCTACTCATCAACTATATTGGATGGGAAGCCAATCCCCATGAGTATTTTCATGAGTATTTTGTCGAATGACTCTCTCGAGCCTTCTAGAAGTATCCACTCAAGTTAATGGGAACACACTTGAGTCTAGCAAGACTTAAGGCAAGTACACCTGCCACTAGTCCACTCTAGTGAAATGGTGTGAAAGAAATGGTGGAGATTGCACATGACTATGTGGACTCTGATTATTCTAGAGGTCACGATTAGTGCCCAACTCTATATGAAGGTAGGTTGGGTGGAGAGTCAGAGGTTATTCTCTTGTGTGTGTGGAGGATAGGTTCTACATTTCATTACAAGAAGCTTTACAAGTGTGCAACGCTAAACACATTCATGAGGGCGTCTACATTGAACATTTACTAAAAGAATATTCATAAGAAAAATCAAAACAATGTTGATGCGGTAAACATAAAAGCTAATGAAACTCCTACAAAAAAGTACAAAAAATGATTCGACTTGAGTAAAAGATACAATAATAGTAGAAATAAATCATAATTTATCTTTTACTATCTATTTTTAACCGCAAAAGAGAAAAAGCAAAAGAAATTTCATTTGAAAATTATACCTGGAATTGAGAGCAGGTATTTTATGGCAATCATTTGATTAATGATACCTACAAAGAATATATTTGCATTTTGATTAAGATGTGTGTACACAAACGGGATCTAAATTGGTATGGCTATGCTTTATTTTTTATTCTTTGATCTATAGGAGAAAAACGTTATCACGAATAGAAATAAAGTTATAATAAAAATTTCCAAGTATATGCGTTGTCACAAGAACGTCTAAAAATCTACATTCATAATTATAACTATATGTTGGACCATGAAATAGTATTAAAGAGTTCGAGTATTTTAATGAATATGAGGATAAAGTATCCTAATTTTACAAGTGTAAGGCTAAAAATTCTAAAACGATGGATGCAAACGTAAAATAAAACATTACTAAGTACCACAACTCATCCAATGACTTTGTGAGTATATCTGCACATTGTAAATGAGTTGATACATAAGATAGTTGAATATCGTTGTTAAGCAGTTTCTCCCTTACATAATGATAGTGCACTTCAATGTGCTTAGTCCTTTCATGATATATAGGATTAGAATCCAAATGAAGTGAACTAGTGTTACCTCCAAAGATTATTGGAGTGTAAGAGTGTATCTCCAAATCTGCATATAGTTGCTTAAGCCACGAAGCTTCTTGGGTTGCATTTGCCAACCCTCTATATTTTGCTTTTGTGGAAGATAAATACATAGTTGGTTGCTTCTTAGATGACCATGATATAGGCTTTGAACTTGCAAAGGATAGATACCCTAAAGTGCTCCTCCTATCATCCTTGGAGCCAGCCCAATCTGCATCAAAATACATCTTTATATCTATGTCAAAAGTGAAGGGATAGAACAACCCTTCATTCATTGTGCCCTTTAGATATTTAAGGACCCTTTTTGCAGCTTCCATTTGAGGCTTCCTTGGTGCATGCAGAAATTGGCTCAATGTACTTACTCCATAGGCAATGTATACTCTTGTTAGAGTAGCATAATTGAGAATTCCCACAAGTTGTTGATCACTTGTAACATCATGAAGTAGTTCTCCTTCATGAGGCGTCATCTTATGATTGAGTTCCATAGGGAGTACCTGCAATTTTGGTGATATCCATCTTGAACTTTACCAACATATCATGTATATACTTTCTTTGAGTAATAAATATACCAGAATTTGTGTACACAAGATCTAAGCCAAGAAAGTAGGTTAATAAACAAAGATCATTGATTTTAAATTCTTCAATTAATTGATCCTTTACGTGCTTGATGCCATTAGCATCATTTCATGTAACCATGATGTCATCCACATAAACACATAAGTAGATAACTTTTGGTTTGTTCTTTTAAACAAATAAAGAAGAATCAGCCTTGGTAGCCGCAAAGCCTTGGTCCTGCAGATAAGTAACAAGCCTATGGCTCCAAGCTCTAGGAGCTTGCTTGAGACCATAGAGTGTGTTCCTTAACTTGCATACATAACATATTTTATTTTCATCTTCAAAACCTAGTGGTTATCCCATATACACTTCTTCTGATATCCATCCATTTAAGAATGCATTCTTGACATCTAACTGATATAGATTCCAATTTTTAGAAGGAGCAACACTTACAAAAAACCTAATTGTTGGCATCTTTGCCAAAGGTGAAAAGGTTTCTTCATGGTCCACTCCATGAGTTTGGGCAAATTCTTTTGCCACTAACCTTGCCTTGTACCTATTTATAAAGCCATCTTAGTTCTTTTTTATTTTGTATATCCACATGGATCCAATTACCTTCATGCTTGGCTTCTTGAGAACTAGGTCCCAAGTATGGTTTTCATGGAGTGCTTCTACTTCTTCCTGGATGGCTTCTCTCCATTCTTTTTTCTTCCTAGCCTCTTCAAATGAAGAAGGCTCTTCTATCATAGAGTCTTTAGTGATGTATAGAGAATGCTTGGTGACTAATGATGTAGCATAGCCATACCTTATGGGTTTTTTAATCTCCCTTTGAGTTTGATCTTGTCTCTTGACTTCCAAGCCTTGAACTCAATCTGCTCTTCATCCTCTAAGTTGATATCTTCTTGCAATTGCTGATCTTCTTGAGTGAGGGTTGGAAAATCCCTTTCCAAGTCATATGGAAACTTGACTTCCAAGCCTTGAACTCAATCTGCTCATATGTCCTCTAATTGCTTGAGTTTGATCTTGTCTCTTGACTTCCAAGCCTTGAACTCAATCTGCTCTTCATCCTCTAAGTTGATATCTTCTTGCAATTGCTGATCTTCTTGAGTGAGGGTTGGAAAATCCCTTTCCACATCATATGGTAACTTGACTTTCTTTCAATCATCTTCAAACCATGAATTATTTTCATCAAACACTACATTCCTACTAACTATAAATGCTTTGTTAATAGGATTGTACAGCCTATAGCCCTTTTGGTTCTGATCATACCCAATGAATATAAGTTTCTCAGCTTTAGGGTCAAGCTTCCCTCTAATTTGAAAAGGAATGTGTGCATAAGCAATCTACCCAAATATTTTGCAATGGTCCAATGAGGGTCTCCTACCATTCCATGCTTCATAGGGTGTCATACCATCCAATGATTTGGATGGGAGCCTATTGATCAGGTAGGTGGTTGTGGAAACAGCCTCTACCCATAGGTAATTAGGTAGCTTCTTCTATTTCAAAGTAGACCTAGCAGCTTCAAACATTAACCTGTTCCTTCTCTCTGCCACTCCATTCAATTTTGTAGTATATCTTGTTGTTACTTCCCTATTTATGAATCTATCCTGTAGAAATGAATCAAATTCATGTGGAAAATATTCACCACCTCTATTAGATCTAATCCTCTTTAAGCTCCTTCCTGTTTGGTTTTCAACTAGTGCCAAGTACTTTTTGAAACATGTAAATACCTCATCCTTATGCTTCATGAGATAAAGAATTGTCCAACTACTATAATCATCAATAAAAAGACACATAGTACCTTGAGCCTGAGATTGATGGATCCTTGCTAGGACCACACACATCAGTGTGTACAAGCTCCAAATAGTTTTCATGACTGTATTCCTTCCTATTGAATTCTTGCCTGTGAGCTTTGCTAAATTGGCATGCTCCACATTTGTATATCATATGTTGCTTGGCCACATTGGGAATGCCAAGCACACTTTGATCCCTCCATATTTGCTTTAGAGTTCTTTCTCCTATGTGTCCTAGCCTTTTGTGCCATATTTCTAACTCAGATCAATAGACTAGTGATCAAATATGAGTTAATATCTCACGATACAGAAAAACAATGCTAATGAAACTTTGCACTACTGTACTAGAGATTATGCTGAATCTACCATGATTTAAATAATGACAAATGATCAATCATGCACTGAGAATATGCTCTGATAAGATCACTCGTCTGATGGAGTTATAACAAAGAAGTGAAATGAGAATGTAATGATCATATATGTATTAAATCATATACGAATACAATGTCATTGGTAATTATACATTTCTCAATGTGTGAGAGGTGAATGACCTATGAGATAAGCTCTTACTTCACAATGAATCTCCCTCATAATGATCTCATGGGCTCAAGATTACATGCAGGTCTTTTGTTCCTCATCTTATAGTTGTACTTGGAGCCAAATTTCGAGCTCAAATTCAAACATATACCTAAAAGTGAATCCTAAAATATAGGATAGATTCCCTCATCACTCAAGAACCAAATTAGTCATGATTTTAGAGCTTTCTAATTCCACGTGGATGTGTACCAATTTTACAAAGATAAATGTGAAGAACCTTTTACAAGAGGTTGATCATATGAAGCCTTGTCAATAAGTCAAGTATGAGCTAATCAACCAAGTATGTGGGCTTGTTTTTAATTGCACCAACAATAGACACTCGTGTATCATGATAGAACTGTCTATTGTGATAGACACATCTATTGTGATAAGACACATCTATTGTGATAGACACGTCTATTGTGATAGACACGTCTATTGTGATAGACCCTCTGTTGTCATAGACACATCTATTGTGATAGACATGTCTATTGTAATAGCCACGTCTATTGTGTTGCGAACATTTGTTTTATGTAGGGTACAAGTTTCAAATTATGTAAATACCTTTGGGAAGTCTTAAAATATTTCAAGAAGGCTCATATTATTCATTAAATATAGCCAAAATACCACGTGAGTTCTAGAACATGGTGAGTCAAATTAGTGACTCACAAGGGAGCTGCAGTGGTGTCCTAGTAGAAGGTCGATGTGGCTAGTTCTTAAAGTCCATCAATACTTTGCTTATTTGAGCACTTGAGTCATGTACTACCTCCATCTAAGTGTCTACCACGAATTTGTTGGAAGTGAGGTAGGCCCTTAGCTCATGTCATATGTCCATGGTTCCATAGGTCCAGTATATATACAACATTAATTCTAGCAATCTTCCATATTGACAAAACATGAACATACAACAACTTAATCATACAAATGATGAGACAAAGATAGAGAAAGAATAGACAACATGTGTAAGGTGTTTACGTAAGCCATCGCTTACTCATAGTACCATATATACCAATGTTCAATGTACAATGTGGGAGCAAAATTCTCAACCACTCTATGTGATGAGAAATAGATGAATGTACAATGTAACAAACATATTCAGATGTATGGGCAGTAATCTGAATATACATGAGATGTGTGACCTTATAGGTTATAGAAGAGTGAATATGAGTGACTGAAAGAGGAAGGATCAGTATGAACGGAAATCCTCAAACTCATGTGAACACACCTTCTCAAACACCTCATAAAAATATGCATAAAGCATATACGTACTGATTCTCTTGTACCTATGCCGAATAGGACTCCTCCTGATATGAACGCCACAGCCTCCATAAACTTCAAGTAGTACCTGTGTGCATAAAGAGAATATGTACCTGAATACTTTAACATAAGATGTGAATCTTATGTTAAACTCCATCCAATGTCTTTGAAGTAGCTAGACATCTTCTTGTAGAAGATAATCTTCAACCTAACATCTTCTTGTAGAAGATGATCTTCAAATACATCATGTAGATGGGCGATCCTCACCATCAAGCTGCTAATAATCAAGTCTTCTTGCCATGAACAAGAGATGACCTCCTCTCCATGAGCTAGAGTGTGAGCACACCCTTCATCTTCTCCAAGAAGAATCACCAAGAAGAACTCCATAGCTGCTCCTCAACATGCTTCAAGTTAGCACCATGGCTGCCCCATGTGCTAGAAGAAACACCACCTCTACTGAGGTCCAAGCTCTAGAAAGCTTGTGTTGATCCTAGGTGAAGGATGATTCAAGTGATCATGAGGCTCTTCTTTTATAGTAGTTGTATAACTTTGAAAAGCTCATAATAAAACGAATAAAGCCACGATCTCCACGATCGCTATGCGATCTTAATAAAGCAAAAACGATGTCCGTCCGTCTATCGCTTTACCCAAAAGCATTGTATGTAAAAAGCAAAAGCTAAATAATAGGTCTTCGCGTAGCGCTGCCGCTGGGATTCGAACTCGGGTCATAGGATTGGGAGGATGCTCACGTAGCCAAGTTGCCCCAGGCTTTTGTTGTACAAGGTTTATTAAAAAACGCTACTCACGCTAATCGCGGCCCGTCTGCTTGCGTCTACAAGGACAGAGCTATACATTGTATTATTTGTAAGGTCTTGACAAAATGGACCAATTGCCCATTGTTTTCCAACAATCCCCCCTGCAATGTCATATTGGTACAATCTGAACTGGATCTTCAATCTGTCATAAACTGCAAACTATCACAAGCTTCAAATAGCTTGTAATGTTGTACTTCAGAACTGTCCTTCAAAACTGAATTTGAATTTCCTTCAAAAAACCTGAACTTGCTGAATATGAACCATAATACTTGAGAAAATATGCAAATTAGATATCCAATAGTGTTCTCATCAAGCAATAACTGCTTGACAACAAATATAGCATGTACTGACTCTGAACCTGCTATCTTCTGTCTTCAAAAACCTGAAAACATACACTGGGATCTATATATTTGCATTTACCTTCCAAAAAAGTTTCTCAACGTACTTCTGCTGCGTCATGTAAATACACTAAACAAAATCAGGAACTGAATCCTGGAACCTGTGACTGACAACTCAGAACTTAGTGCATTATGAACACTGCTGGTTCATCTCTGACTATACTCAAGTCATGTCAACTCATCTCAATTGAAATCAACTGAAATATGAGTCAAAAAATCTATGATGTCATCATGTCTTTATCCTTTAAATTCTTCATACCTCTTTCCTTCAGAACCTGGTATAAACATATATGTGCGCACTTCTGAAATATACCTTTCTGAAATATCAAGTTTCTCTTCAAATAGAACTCTGGAACCTTCTCCTGAACAGGAACTTTCTCCAAACATTCTTCTTCTTCCTTCTTCTTTCAAAGCTGGAACATAAAGAGAACCTGACAAAGGAAATATAGGAATACCTGAAATAGGAATACCTAAAAGTATGAATCTGCATTCTTTCACATATGGCTTGAAAATAAGTCTTCATGTTTCATCACCCCCCTGGATGACTTAACACTAGTATCCAGTATTCTTCAAATATATCAGACTTTATGAAATGTGGAACGTCTTCCTTCTTTCAATAAATCTGATGTTCAGTGATCAATACCTGTATCTGAAACAAAATCTCTGAACCCTTTTTATTAGCACTGCAGTTGCTAATAGCTTTCACTATAAGTCTTCAGCTTTCCATATTGTAGAATAAGGTTAGCTGAACCTAACATAACAAAACCTTGCTGAAAGCATTTCAGGATTCATAACCTTCTGTAACATAACAAGTATCTTCTATCTCTCTGCAACACAAATTTGATAGAATCTGAATCTTTGACTGACTTCTTCCAATGTTAAGAATCTTCATAAACAAAGGATAGACAACTGAATCATAAATACTCAAGATCATATAAGATCAATGATCTCTCCTGTGTAGAATCTGCTGTCATCAAACCTTCATGACTGAATGTTTGATTTACTTCCTGAATGTCTCCAAGTGTCCATGCTTCTCAAAAAGTTGTAAAACTTTTCTTCAAACAAATCCTTCAAGGAATCTGCAATTCCTACTTGAAACATAAGTGGACAAACTTCTCACCTTGAGAACTCCAAAAGCTGCAAGTTGATACTTCATAACTTTCATATTTTACCCGGGTGAAATGTGATAGTACCTGCTTGATTTTCTTTTGGTTAACTCCACTTCTCACTCAAGTGATAGGATATGATGGATCACCTTTTTGAATACAAGCATGTATCCAAAAAACTCGACAATCATAAAAAGTAGATTCTTCAACTGACTGGTACATCAACAAGATTCTGAATTTTCTGAAGTTTTCTGAAAATACTGAGTATGAGGTAACCTTTTCCAAACATAAAACCTCAACCCAAGTCTTCAACATCTGCTTACAAAAAACTCTTTTACCTCAAGAGTTAGATAAAGAAGAAATATACTTCTCTAAAACTTGTCATATACCAAGTAGCTCTGTATTGACACTCCAAGAATTCTTTGAGGGAACATATAAGCTGCCTGTTGCTTCAACTAAAACAAGATGTTCTCGTAGACTTGTCTTTGGGTGTAGAGGATAAAATAGGAAAAGTATATGGAAAATATATGAGAAAAGGAAGCCTTACTTTTCTTTTGGAAATGATGGACTTTCTTTTTCTGCATCTTTCTTTCACCTGATGATGTCAACATCTTCAAACTTCTCTTCCATACCTTTTGTTCTCTTCATCTTGAAGTAGCAAACACTCTTGACTTCTTCAACTGAATTTTTCTCTTTCTCTAATGCTTAGAGTAAGAGATAAAACAAACATGGTATATAAATGGAAGTGAATATAGAAACATGTTTTATCATCTCCTCATATCTCTGAATAAAAAATTCTGCTTCAAATGTCTGAAACGACTCAATTCACCAATCGTTGTCTGAATGATGAATTGCCCCTCTAGAGATAACTCTCTAGATACATTTGTACCTTGATATCCAACCAACTTACAACAAAAAATTGGCTGAAAAAACTCATCTCATCTCTGCACTTGTCTTCTTAGATGAACTTTCTTGCCATGAAAGAGATCTCTCAAAACTCGCTAGAAAAACCTCTAGATACCTGTTTTGATGTAGCCTTTAACTTTCAAATAATGAAAGTGTATAAAAGTACTCCTTGAATTTCTTCAAATCTCTTCATAACTGCTCTTCTAAGATATGACCTGCAAATGATAATCTGATAGTAGAAAGTGATACCTCTGATTTGATGTTGATCTGCTTCATTCATCTTCTCTAAACCATTGTTCTTCCTTGAATTTGAAGTAGCCTTCTCTTCATCAAGTCTGGGTCTTCAAACAATACTTTTGTAAAGTATTTGCATACTCTTCCAAAAATATTCGGCTGCTAACAGATCATCAACTTCATACTCCACACTGATGAATACACATGTAACTGAATTGTCTAATTCTCAAATCTCTACTCATCTAGATTAAGTGTGTATGTCAAATGTCAAATATTAGAAGATGCTTTCAAATCATATGTTTTAAATCTGGAATTCTGGAACCTGAGATATGAATGAGCCTTAATGAATTGATGCCAAAGATCTAAAGTTCTGAAACCAAAACCTTAGTGCTCTGATACCAAATGTTGGAAGTGAGGTAGGCCCTTAGCTCATGTCATATGTCCATGGTTCCATAGGTCCAGTATATATACAACATTAATTCTAGCAATCTTCCATATTGACAAAACATGAACATACAACAACTTAATCATACAAATGATGAGACAAAGATAGAGAAAGAATAGACAACATGTGTAAGGTGTTTACGTAAGCCATCGCTTACTCATAGTACCATATATACCAATGTTCAATGTACAATGTGGGAGCAAAATTCTCAACCACTCTATGTGATGAGAAATAGATGAATGTACAATGTAACAAACATATTCAGATGTATGGGCAGTAATCTGAATATACATGAGATGTGTGACCTTATAGGTTATAGAAGAGTGAATATGAGTGACTGAAAGAGGAAGGATCAGTATGAACGGAAATCCTCAAACTCATGTGAACACACCTTCTCAAACACCTCATAAAAATATGCATAAAGCATATACGTACTGATTCTCTTGTACCTATGCCGAATAGGACTCCTCCTGATATGAACGCCACAGCCTCCATAAACTTCAAGTAGTACCTGTGTGCATAAAGAGAATATGTACCTGAATACTTTAACATAAGATGTGAATCTTATGTTAAACTCCATCCAATGTCTTTGAAGTAGCTAGACATCTTCTTGTAGAAGATAATCTTCAACCTAACATCTTCTTGTAGAAGATGATCTTCAAATACATCATGTAGATGGGCGATCCTCACCATCAAGCTGCTAATAATCAAGTCTTCTTGCCATGAACAAGAGATGACCTCCTCTCCATGAGCTAGAGTGTGAGCACACCCTTCATCTTCTCCAAGAAGAATCACCAAGAAGAACTCCATAGCTGCTCCTCAACATGCTTCAAGTTAGCACCATGGCTGCCCCATGTGCTAGAAGAAACACCACCTCTACTGAGGTCCAAGCTCTAGAAAGCTTGTGTTGATCCTAGGTGAAGGATGATTCAAGTGATCATGAGGCTCTTCTTTTATAGTAGTTGTATAACTTTGAAAAGCTCATAATAAAACGAATAAAGCCACGATCTCCACGATCGCTATGCGATCTTAATAAAGCAAAAACGATGTCCGTCCGTCTATCGCTTTACCCAAAAGCATTGTATGTAAAAAGCAAAAGCTAAATAATAGGTCTTCGCGTAGCGCTGCCGCTGGGATTCGAACTCGGGTCATAGGATTGGGAGGATGCTCACGTAGCCAAGTTGCCCCAGGCTTTTGTTGTACAAGGTTTATTAAAAAACGCTACTCACGCTAATCGCGGCCCGTCTGCTTGCGTCTACAAGGACAGAGCTATACATTGTATTATTTGTAAGGTCTTGACAAAATGGACCAATTGCCCATTGTTTTCCAACAGAATTTAGATGTATTATGAAGGTTTTAGATTAGTTCCTCATGCTATAAAAAGAGGAGAGAAGTCGTGATTTTGTGGGATGTCCAAGAGAGTCATATGTGTATCTCTACGTTGTTGTAGTTTTGTATGCAGAGATTGCAGAGCTTCTATCTCCCTCATTATATATCCAAATCACATGTTTGATAGCTCATTTGAAATCTCGTACTGTCTACGTTCATATTGGCAATTTTCATAATCATTGGATTTCTGAGCTGAGAGCATTACTCTCTGCAAGTAGTGTGTGTTCTCGGGTTTCACCCCTGCTTAAGGTCTCCATTAAACCTCAAACTTGCAGAGGACATATCTCCTTGTGTACTTATCCAAATTGAGTGTTCTTTGGCTCATTGAAAAGCTCTTGGTCTCTAGTATATGTGGTTACTACAACTTTAAAATATTCTAAGCCACTAGAGAACAGTAAGCTCTGCAAGCATGACTAGTTTTCTATGATGAAGTTTGTGAGAAGGTCAACTTGTTCTTAGGGGGTTCCACCTACTTCCAGTTATACTTTGGAGGTCAATAAACTTCAACATTGGTATCAGAGCAAGGGATTGAAGCTTGGAGAAGGTTATAATACCTTGATGAAGAATTGGAAGCTATATTGGAGCAACGGTTCATCATCGACACTACACAAAGGTAGAAGGAGATAGCAAGGAAGCATCTCAAGCATCATTCAAGCAAAGAAAGGTGCATAAACTTTATTACAAAGGTAAATCTCATACTTCTTCCTATCACACATATACAAAAGGAGGAAGTTTAGTATTTACACAATGGGTGATTAACATGCACAAATAGAGAAGCTTGATAAGAACAACTATCAAGCATGGTGATTTAGAATCACAGCATAGTTGCAAGGTAGAGGCTTGTATGGTTTGATTGATGGAACGGATATCAAACCTATATTACCATAGGATCCAAATCAGCAACAATTGAGGGAGTTTAGACTTTGGAATGAAAGAGACAAAAGGGTTATATTCATTTTATCACAAAATATTCAAGACTCAATGCTAGGACACATACAAGATCTGGACACAAGTAGAGATGTTTGGCTTGCATTGGAAAGGTTGTATGCTACAGGTACAAGAGTAAGGAAGATTCAACTAAAAAATGAGTTGAATTACATAAAGAAAGATACAAGACATTGGTCAATGATTACTTGTTGAATGTTAAAGAGATTGCAGATCAACTAGGATCAATTCAAGCTCATGTGGAGGACGACGACTTGGTTGCACATACTCTCAACGGACTCAAGGATGATGAGAGATGGAAACCATTCATTACTTCAGTTTATGTTAGAGGAGAATTACCAGAATTTGATCAGCTTGTTGCTCTCATGGTCACGGAGGAGATGAATCTAAATGGTTCTACTTCAAATAAAAAAGGATCTCAAGGACAATCTCTTTATGTAGGATCATCAAGAGGTGGAAACAGAGGTAGAAGAGGTTCAAATAGAGGTCGAGGAAGAAGGAGTGATGATCAAGGGACTTCAAGTGGCTTCTTCAACACAAGAGGAAGAGGAGGATCAAGCGCTAGAGGTGCGAGAGGCTACTACATCTACAATCAAAGACAAATGGGTGAAGATAACAACAATTGCTATATATGTGGAAGGTATGGACACTATGCCAAAGATTGTTATCAAAATGAAAATAATCAAGGTGGTAATCAAAGAGGAAGCTATTCAAGAAGAGGTAAACAACAAGGAAATTATGCAGTTGAAGGTAAAAGTGAAGATTATGATTCTCTTCTTATGATGAATGTAGAAACTAAGATGAATTGCAATAGTGATGTATGGTATGTAGACAGTGGTTGTTCTAACCATATGTCACATGATGCTTCATGGTTTTCTAATATGCATAATCCTTCATGTAAAGGTCATGTTGAAACACAAGATGATATAACACATAAGATTATGCAGGTTGGGGACGTTGTCATGCAGGATAAGATCAAGACAAATTGCTTGAAGGATGTACTTTATGTGCCAACGATCACTAAGAATTTGATGTCAGTTGATCAAATGGTAGAAAAAGGTTTGCAAATAAGATTTAATCATGCAGGTTGCTTCATTGAGGATCCAAAGAAAAGGAGGTTAATTGCTAGAGGTAAAAAACAAGGTAGATTGTTTACATTCAAGGTAAACCCAAATCATACAAACTATTTCTCTTATGGTATGCATCGAATAGCAGAGCTTGATCTATGGCACAAAAGGATTGGACACATGAATGTACACAAGTTAAAGGAGCTATCAAAGAAGAGGATTGTTGAAGGATTACTTGATCTTACTAAGCAACATATGGTGCATCTTCGTGAAGCATGTCAAATGGGTAAGCAGAGTAGATGTCTTTTAAGCATTCAAGCTATGTAAGCAGTGGATTGCTAGACCTTATACACATGGACGTATGGGCTCCTACTAAAGAGGCATCCTTGGCTGGTAATAAGTACTATGTATCATTCATTGATGATCATAGTAGAATGATATTTGTGTATTTCATTAAACATAAGAGTGAGGTCTTTGATTGTTTCAAAAATCTTAAATCATTTGTCGAGAAGCAAACAGGAAGATATGTTAAGAAGCTAAGATCTGATGGAGGGGGAGAGTATTTCTCTCAATCTCTTACTGATTTTTTGTATGATGAAGGTATCAAAAGAGAAGTTACATGCAGGTATACTCCACAACAAAATGGAGTCACAGAAAGAAGAAACAGAATCGTAGCATAAGCGTCTAGAAGCATGCTAAATGATATGTGTTTGCCTAATTCTTTTTGGGCTGAAGCTGTTAGCACAAGTGTGTACATTATGAATAGAGTACCTATTGCTGGAGTTCATCATTTGACACCATATGAGGTATGGCATGGAAGGAAACCAAGTGTAAGTCATTTGAAAGTATTTGGTTGTGTATGTTATGTACATGTACCTAGTGAAGTGAGATCAAAACTTGATGTGAAATTAGAAAAGTTTATATTTATTGGTTATGCAGATACTCAAAGAGGATATAGATGTTATAATCCTCATACCAATAAGGCGGTTGTTTCAAGAGATATAAATTTTGATGAATCACTTTCATGGTATGTAGATAAGAAAAGTTTGCAGGTCATAAATGGAGATGAAGAAGATATAGGTGAAGGAGATGAGTGCTTACCTCAGCCCACAAGAAGTTTAAGTGATGAGAAAAGTGGTTTGGATGAAGAAAGAGAGCTACCTTTCAATGGAAGATTAAGGCAAGAGTCACCTCCAAGTGTTAAAAGTAAAGGTAAACTCAAACTTGTTGAAGTTAACGATGAAGGAGAGGAAATAAGTGATGTATGTGAGTATGGAGAATCATCAAAGGTTTCTAATAAGAAAGGAAGAGCATCTACATTGGAGGTAAGAAGAACTTCAAGAGTGAGTAAGCAACCTCAAAGGTATACTTATGAATCTTTCATGAATACTCATTATGCTTTTATGACAAAAGTGGAGCAGGAAAATGAACCCACATGTTATGATGAGGCAAAAGGAGATGAAAAGTGGGAGAAAGGAATGAGAGAAGAAATGGAAGCACTACAGGATAACAAGACTTGGAATTTAGTTCGAAAGACACCAAAACAGAAGGTAATTGGTTGCAAGTGGGTTTTTAAGATTAAAAGAAATAGTGATGGTAGTGTGTCAAGATATAAGGCTAGAACTGTAGCAAAAGGATATAATCAAACTCAACGATTGGAATATGAGGAAACATTTAGTCCAGTAGCAAACATCGCAACGGTGAGAACTTTGTTGGCTTTAGCTACAAGTAAAAGGTGGAATATATATCGACTCGACATAAAGAATGCCTTTCTTAATGGTGAGTTAAATGAACAAGTGTATATGTCACAACCAGATGGTTATGTGGATGCAAAATGTCCTAGTCATGTATGCAAGTTAAAGAAGGCATTGTATGGTCTTAAATAGGCACCAAGGGCATGGAATGCAAGGTTGGTAAAGTATCTTATGCTGCAAGGATACACAGGGAGTCATGCTGATCCTTCGCTTTATGTAAAACATGTAGATGACATGTGTGTCTATGTATGCATTTATGTGGATGACTTGTTGATTACAGGGAATGATGCAAAAGCAATTGAAGAGATAAAAGGTAATTTGGGAAAGGAATTTAAATTTTCAGATCTTGGTTTGCTTAGATATTTTCTTTGGATTGAAATTGTGTATAGCGATGAGGGTATGTGGTTGATACATAGAAAGTATATATGTGATATGCTGAAAAGGTTTGGTATGCAGGAATGTAAATTTGTTTCTACTCCAATGGAATGTAATGTAAAGTTGAGTGCAAAGGAAGGTGATGAGTTGTATGATGTGAATGCATATAGATCCATGGTAGGATCTTTGATTTATGCAACAAAAACTAGACCTGATATATGATATGCAGTGGGAGTATTGTCACAGTTTATGCATGAACCTAGAGTACCTCATATGCATGCAACGAAAAGAGTGCTTAGATATTTGAAAGGTACCATGAACGAAGGATTATTTTATATTCATGATGCTGATCTAACTCTTAAAGTCTTTAGTGATGTAGATTGGGCTAGAAGCAAAGATGACAGAAGATCCACAAGTGGATATGTGGTAATAGCAGGAAACAAGACATTAATATGGAGTTCAAAGAAACAGCCTACAGTTGCTTTATCTTCTACAGAGGCTGAGTATAGAGGTTTAGCATTGGCTACTACTGAGGTTATGTGGTTTAAAAAGTTGTTTCATGACTTGAATGTGCAGGTTGATGTACCACTGATATATGGGGATAACTTGAGCAGCATTCATATGACCTCAAATCCTATTTTTCATGCTAGAACAAAGCATATAGAGGTTCACTATCATTATGTTCGAGAGAAGGCCATAAACAATGAAGTACAAGTTTCTTTTGTGGGAACAAAGGATCAAGTTGCAATTATCCTCACCAAATCCTTGGATGGACCAAAGCTTCAAAAATTCAACTATATTCTTGGTATGAAGGAAATACCCTTTGAAACTTGAGGGGGAGAATGTTGCGAACATTTGTTTTATGTAGGGTACAAGTTTCAAATTATGTAAATACCTTTGGGAAGTCTTCAAATACTTCAAGAAGGCTCATATTATTCATTAAATATAGCCAAAATACCATGTGAGTTCTAGAACATGGTGAGTCAAATTAGTGAGTCACAAGGGAGCTGCAGTGGTGTCCTAGTAGAAGGTAGATGTGGCTAGTTCTCAAAGTCCATCAATACTTTGCTTATTTGATCACTTGAGTCATGTACTACCTCCATCCAAGTGTCTACTAGGAATTTAGATGTATTAGGAAGGTTTTATATTAGTTCCCCATGCTATAAAAGGAGGAGAGAAGTCGTGATCTTGTGGGATGTCCAAGAGAGTCATATGTATATCTCTACGCTGTTGTAGTTTTGTATGCAGAGATTGCAGAGCTTGTATCTCCCTCATTATATATTCAAATTACATGTTTGATAGCTCATTTTAAATCTCTTATTGTCTACTTTTATACTGTCAATTTTTATAATCATTGCATTTCTGAGCTGAGAGCATTACTCTCTGCAAGTAGTGTGTGTTCTCGGGTTTCACACCTGCTGAAGGTCTCCATTGAACCTCAAACTTGCAGAGGTCATATCTCCTTGTGTACTTATCCAAATCGAGTGTTCTTTGGTTCATTGGAAAGCTCTTGGTCTCTAGTATAGGTGGTTAAATAGTTTTAAAGAATTCTAAGCCAGTAGAGAAGAGTAAGCTCTGCAAGCATGACTAGTTTTCTGTGATGAAGTTTGTGAGAAGGTCAACTTGTTCCTAGGAGGTTCCACCTACTTCCAGCTATACTTTGGAGGTCAATAAACTTCAACATATTGTGATAGACATGTCTATTATGATAGACATGTCCATCAAACCAGAAAAACATCCATGATAAAGACTCTCTAAAGTGATAGACCCATCTATCATGATAGACAAGAATCCATGATAGAAACCATCTGTCGCGATAGAATTGTCTATCGTGGTAGAACACAAATTATGATAGAAGATAGATGATAGAACAAAACATATGATAGGCAAATGATGACCTAAACCATCTATCCTAATAGATTGGCTTGTCTATCATGATAGATAGGCCCCATGATACATGATAAAGTCATCTATCATGATAGACCCATCTATTGTGATAGACAATTATCTATCAAGACAGATGCATTTTACAATACATGATATCAGGATAGACAAGAATCCACAATGGAACCATCTATGGCGATAGACATCATCTATTGTGATAAAGACCGTCTATTGCAATAGATAATGTCTATTGCAATAGACATTGTCTATTGTGATAGACAAGCAATTTGACATTTTTGAAGTACAAATTAATTTTTTGTCAATTTTGAGCCTGATTTTGGGAAATTTTTAGGGCTTTTTGGAGCTAATTGTGAAGCAAGTGAAATTGTAGAACAAAGCTTAGGAGAGAGTCTTGAGCACCATAACCATTTCAAAAGCACGATACTTGAGGTTGGAAGACTACTCAACATTCTCAGTCAATTTTAGCTTAGGCTAAGTACATATAGGTGTATATATTAATTGGGGCAACGATAGGAATTGATCAAGTTTAGGAAACCCTAAATCTTTCAAGTTTAAGAGCTATGTAGAGAAAAGTTGCAAAAAACCCTAAAGGGAAAGAACATAATCGAGTGATTAAATGCAAAGTAACAACCAACAATAATCCTTCCAATGATGTGAATTTGAATACAAGATTTTACATCAAAGGAAACTAAAAAAAGAACAAGCAATTGAACACAGAGAACTATGAAGCATGGTTGTAGTCCAAGGTTTGTGAATATAAGTGATTCAAATTAATGAAACTTAAAGAAGACACATACCAAGGGAAAATCGACAAACAAAGCCTCGGATCATTTGAAGTGAGTGCCAGTCATACTGCTAGGCCTTGGGCTCAACAATTGAGTGACTATCCACATGTATTGAGCTCAAACACAAATGATTGAGAGATGTCCTTCACCATGGAAAGACCTATAGGTACTCCAAGGTTGAAAAACCTAGAAATTCTAGACGTTGCCTATAAAACTCAGTTGTAATATATTGGAACCGACCGCTTAAGTGCATATATCTATGAGGATGGTTTAACACAATGTGCGGCCAACTTAAGAACCCAAATTATCCCTTTGAAATTGATCATCTTGTGGTTAAATTCGCAGAAGGATCCTATATAGATAAGTAAGGAACCATATATGTGGTAACCATCTTACCTGATAGGATCGAAAAGTTTGGATCCATCATACCAAAGTCTGAATCAGGACACCTTGATCATGAGGACAAAGTGAGAGAGCCTAGAACTCCCAAAGGTAAATCATTCTTGTCTATGATCATAACATTAGAGTGGATCCCCCAAGAGAACAAGAGTATAGAACTCTTTGTTAACAAGGAAATTGATGAAGCATTTTGGAGATTTATACATGACAAACCTTCTGAAGTAGATGGAGTAATCATATATGAGTTCAAGTATCTCATATCCCAAGCAACGTTATTTACTCGGACAACACTTTTGAAAGGTTTTTTGTAGTCATGGAGCATAGTATACATGGTTACACATGGAAGGGTGAACCAATTTTCCCCTCACACAAGTCTACTTATCCTCATAGTTAACACGGAGCTAGATCTTCTCGTGGCTTAGGAGCACACAAAGAGAAATCCAAAGAATGACTAGAAGTGAGCTTTTTGTATACAATAAGAAGAGAAAGGTCAAGACTAGAAAAAGATAGAATTGACTGAGAATGAGTAAGAGGGCATAGAAACCAAAGAGGCATGGATGAATTTCCCCTACCTAGACCAAGCAATTACCTTAGAACTTTGAGACCTACCTAGTTGGTGAAAGCCATGAAGAATTATTTTGATGCCATAGGAGATCCTTACAATCACGTAGCCAAATTTAAGCAAGTATTGAGAGCAAAATAGGTCGAGTAGCTATTCACCCTCCTAAAGAGGGAAAAAAGTACCTTGGTGGTCCTAGTGTGTTCACACACATCACTACCTAAATTAATCAACAAATCTCCCCTAGGGGTGATGCAGTGAACAAGGGGCTAGCACTCATGTATAAGGAAGTGCCAACCTATGTGGAAATCACTCCACAAAAGGAAGTAAGCCCAAAGCTTTGTGGAAAGCTTCAAAATTCTTCCTAGGTAGAGCCTTTGTGAAAAGTTCTGCAATGTTCTCCTGCGTGGACACATATGCCAAGCTGATCTCTCTAGCACACAACCTCTCCCTGACATAATGATAATGCACCTCAATGTGCTTAGTGCGAGTGTGGACCACAGGGTTCCTTGCAACTCCCAATGCACTTTGACTCTCAATGAAGATGGTGGTAGCAGAAGACTGAGCAACACCCAAATGAGCCATAAGACATCTGAGCCCCACACACTCAATAGTTTGTGAAAGCTGCCCTATACTCAACCTCACAATTGGAAGTGGTAATAGTAGGCTACTTCTTGCTCAACCAAGATATACATGAGCTACCAAGCATGAAGCAAAAGCCACTAGTGGACACAAGAGTGTCATAGCAACCAGCACAATCATTCTTGAAAAAAGCATGCAAATCTAGCGGTAGTGATCCCCCATTGGGATAAAACAATCCAAGTAACCGAGTACCAGCCAAGTAGCAAAAGATGTGCTTAACTGCCTACCAATGCTTGACACCTAGGCAATGCATAAACCTACTCATCTATGAGACAACAAACTGAATATCTAGCTGAGTAATGCATAAATACATCAAGCATCCAACAGCTTATTGATAGAGAACAACACCAAATGCATCTCCAACATCATAAAGACTCAATCGTAAACCTGTCTCCAAAGGAGTGGCAATAGGCTTATAGTCCTCAAGGCCAAAATGTTGCAATAATATGTCAATATATTTTGTTTGACACAAAGCCATTCCACCATCAACTTACATAAACGAAATGCCGAAGTAATGATGCAAATGCCCCAAATCATACATCTCAAATGAGGCATGCAAATCAGCCTTAAAATCAGCAATACACTTGTCATGAGAACCAATGAGTAGCATGTCATAAACATACACAACAATGATTAGAAGCACATCATTAGAGTGCTTAACATATAAGGTGCTCTCAGTTGGACTGTTCTCAAAACCATATGCAATCAAATAGGCATGTATATTTTCATACCAAGCACATGGTGCTTGCTTTAAACCATATAATGCCTTCTTTAACCTGCACAACCGATTTTCATGCCCTTTTTACATAAAGCCACGGGGTTGAAAAATATACACTTCTTCATGCAAGTCACCATTCAAAAATGTTGTTTTAATGTCCACTTCATGTATATTCCAACCATGGAAATCTCCAAGTGCACAAATGCTACGAACAGTAGTCATTCGACATGTAGGTGCAAAGGTCTCATCAAAATCAATGCCTCTTTCTTCTACATAACTCATTGTAACAAGTCTAGCCTTATACTTGTCAGCTATTTCATCAAGCTTACACTTAAGCTTGTATACCCACTTAGTGCCAATGGCCTTCTTGCCAAGAGGCAAGTCACATAAAGACCAGGTACCATTCTTCATTATAGCATCATATTCAGATTCCATAGTACCCATCCAATTTTCAAAATTTTATGCTTCATCAAACGAAACAGGCTCATGCTCATCACAAAGACTAGAGGTAGCCATAACATAGCAATGTGATGAATGAGTATGGTATGACAGAGGTGCATCTAATTTTCTCTCATGCAAAGTTTGCACCAACCACTTTGGCATAGTTTTTGTCTGCTCAATATCAGCTCTCTCATCAATAAGTGCATCATGTAAATCTGCATCACAAATGGAATGATGTGCTTCATCACATGAAACCTACAAAGGCTGAGACGTTGCCTCATTAGGACTAGCACTAGATTATCCACTTGTAAAAGGAGGTGGCAAAGTATCATACATGTCTTTGGAGCTAACAGATGTCTCCTTTGTACATGAAAGTAAGGGTTGAATAGCATCTTCCACAAAAACAACATCACGGCTAGCCAGATTGCATTTATTCTATGGATGATAGAGACGATAGCCTTTGCTTTTAGAATTGTACCCAATAAAGATACATTTTACTGCTTTATCATCCAATTTTCTACGATGTTGTTTAGGGACTAATGCATATGTCAAACAACCAAAAAACATATGTTGCACACATAATAGCCTTAAGCCAGAGACTATGTGGTAAAGCCTGAGTCTTGACCATACATGTTGCAGAGAAAAGAGGCACAAAAGGGAAGCCCCAAAATTTTCAAACTAATGTGCATATTTTTCTTCTTCAAAATCCTAGGAAATTCCCTAAAAGTTATGTAAATGCACTAGAGAAGTCCTCTAGATGCATAATCCCAAATCCTTGTAATATATTTTTTGTAAAATAGTAGGAAAATAGAGATTAGTCAATAAAGTTCCGGTCACTTGTGTGAAAGGACCATTTCTAGGGCAGGAGAGCTCCTAAATTTCGAATTTGCTTCTTTCTTGTAGATTTTCATCTTCTCTATGATCTTTTGTGTGAGTGTGAAGCTTAGAATGTGTGTGTAGGACTATTGTCTACCCCTCCCCATCATGTTTGAGCTACTATAGTGTGTGTGTGAGCAAGTAGGAGTTGTGGAGTGAGTGTGTGTGTTTCCTAACATTCACTGTTTTGGTCATAACTTGAAGAGAGCTTGTCAAGTTCGAGTGAAAATACCCTCAATAGATGTATCTCATCGAGAGCTTCGAACCGAACATGGTGTTGGCCATATTCGAAGTTCAGACGTTGGAGAAACATTCAAATTCATAATTAGTGTTGTAAGTGGTATCACAACTGAAACTTTTAGAGGTTAAGTGAGTTGGAGAGGTAGATTAGTCTTTTCTCATGCATATTGGTTGAACCACTTCAATTTCCATCATGTACGTGCAAGTCTTCATTAACATGGGTTAGGTGAGTTCATCAGATTGATAATTAAGCATGTGTCAATCCACCACTATTTGTGCTTGTGTGGCAAAGGAGATTTAGTCTCTTTGACACAAGTCCCTAAGACTTCATGACTTAAATACACACGTTTTTGGCACCGTTGCCGGGGAACACGCCCAACCAAGGTGCCTTCGTGATGGTTATAGCTCTGGAGTGAAGATATCATACTTGTAGAAGTGAATTCGTTCAACGGCAAGTAGTCAAATACTTCAGCACTTGTTACTTCACATCTCAGAGGTGTGTGTAATGAGTTTTTAGGTTTAGGGTTAGGAGAGAGGGAGAGAGGAAAGAGTAACGGTTAGGTTAGGAAGAGATTTGGAGTAGGACTAGGTTGAAAAGTACCAAGAAAAATCCCAAAAAATTACCAAGTTAGTGTAGGATAGGAATCATTCAATAGAAACTATAAAAACAATAAAAATTACTTCATTTAACACTTGCTCAGAGAGTGGTATCATCTGTAGCCAACGACCAGTATTTCCCATGTGGTATCGTGCAAACCAAGCCTTCAAAGCTACCTAGTGAACTCAAGACTCAAGTAGGGTATCACAAAGGTAAGCTACCTCAAGATTTCAATATTAAAACACTGTAGAAGTGCATCAACACATGATTAAAAGCGCATCCGATATCGTGGGGTGGGATAGAGAGTTTCTAGAGTTCTCTTGAGTAAGACAGAGGGTGAGGAGTGAAGAGGAGTGAGAGAGAAACCAGGGGGTGAAAATGTTTTTGTATTTGGAGCTATTTTGGCTGTAGTATCGCGATCCATTGAGTTTTGGTATCGTGATACCAAAATTCGCTTGCATCACGATACTCGGCGAAGTATCGTATCGTCGCATACCACTTGAGGTATCGCAATACCATTTCTTAGTATCGTATCATCAATTTGGTATCACGATCGTGATCTACGAGTGGTATCGTATCACGGTACACTTGGTATCATATCGCCGAGGTCACAGTATCATATCATGACCTAGTGGTATCGTATCGTGTACAAACCCAGTATCATATCATTAACCCTCGTGGTGTCTCGGAAGTATCGTATCACGTAGGACTCTAGTATCGTATCGTGCATTGTTGCAGTATCGTATCGCGATAGAGCACCAATATCGTATCGTGAGCATTCTTGGTATCATATCATTGATTACCCAAGTATCCTATCGTGACCGGTAGTGGTATCGTATCATCCACAAACTGGTATCGCCTAGTGCAGTATCGTCTAAGTGGTATCATCTAGAACACTTTGAGCATTTTCAAGGAAAAATTTGAGTCATTTGAGGAGCCACTTAGGGAGAGACTTAGAGGCCAAGATAGCCATAGGAGGGTGAATGAACTTGAGGTTAGGAAGAGTTCTAAGTAGTCGGAGAAGTGTCATATCATCAGTAGGAAGCACCGTTCAGGTCAGTCACCGCTCTACCTTTTCCGACACCTCCAGTGATTCAGAGGAGGAGATACTCATGGCTTCAAAAGACATGCAAGGTCCAGTTCCAGGAAGAAACTTCATGTCTACTATAGAAGGGGAGTACCGTAGTTCTCTGCAATATGTGGCTACTAATGCCCAGGAGATCCCTATCTTCCTGGATGGGTTAAATAGATCAGTTGCTAGGATGGTAACCTCCACCAATGCCACAATTGTGCCCAGACCAACTGTCAAGTATGAAGGAGGGGTGTACATGGATAAGTTGGGTCACATCTATGTGGTGACAGAACACCCATAATTGATCAATGAGAGAGGAGGATTGGAAGGACAAGAAAATTTAGGAAGACCGGATGAGGGAGAGTTAGTAACTACTCCGAGGGGCAAGTCAGTGGTGACATGAATCTTGAGAGGGGATTTGATACCTCAAGATGACTACTTATTGGAGGTCTACTAGATCCATGGAGCGGAATTACTGCTACAGACTGACTCACCTACACAAGGATGGGAAGAAAGCACGATGACATTTTACGAGTTAAAAGATCCTGAAGACGACTCTAGAGTAACATACCTAGACAAGAATCAAAGAAGGTATTGGCTTGTTGATTCCATAGATAGAGCTCGATTGAAGTATATGGGCTTGCCTGTATTTCCCCAGCGAGAGGAGGCAACTACCTCTAGGATGTAGCATGAGTCGGAACATACTATGTCGAGACAAACAAGCCATCGGAGTGTTCCAAACAGAACACATGTACAATTTACAATGCCTCGAATGCAAGCACACAATCAGAAACACCCTCGATTAGGCAACCAATACAGACCACTAGTAAGGCCAAGACCACCACTAGGAGTGCAACCTGGAATAACCCCAATTAGACCAGTAGTCCCTGTAATGCCAAGACTGCCTGAGCCATGAGAAGATTAAGTCCTATTCAGGTGGCCAAATGCATGAGAAATCATTACGATGGATTGGGAGAACCTTACGACCACATTTTTGAATTTAAACAAGTTCTAAGAACTGAACAAGTGGATGACTTCTTTGTGCAGTATGATTCCTTCCAACTCACGCTCACAAGAATGGCTCACGTGGTTGCAGCCATTAGATCCCAATCAATTTGGAGATATTGAACAATTCTTTCAAGAATTCATAGGGGAATTCACTAAAAGAGGGATTAAACACAACTCTTCATCTTTAATCCATAGCTTTAAACAGAACCCCAATGAAATTGTAAAAATAGCTGCACCAAGATTCAATCAGTGTGTTGATAGATGCCCTGTAGCCGAAAGACGTATGCAACAAAAAATGATATCATTATTCTTGGACGGATTAACGAATGGAAGTCTAAGAACGTTAGTCTATGTGAAGAGACTACAGACGTTGAGTGAATGTCTCCAAGAGTGTATTGATCTAGAGGAAAACCTAGCAGATGATCTCAAGAGTACAACCAATCCTATGAAGTCAGGAGACACTCGAAGTACGGTTACATCCAACTCTAGTAATGTAGAAGAATTAGCAAAGCTAGTGGTGAAGAAGTTAGGAGTTCAAGGACAAAGGAACTACCAGCACCCTTCACTAAGAATACCCATGTTGCGAAGATGCAGCCTATGTGGAGGTGATCACCCCACTCACATGTGTGTGCGAGGAGGAACAGGTATACCTCAAGCCTACCCTTATAATAGGCAGTCCCATCAAGGAACCACCTTGTATTGCCACATAGAACAAAAATACACCAACCATACCACAGAGAATTGCCCATTCAATAGGCAGACATGGCCCTTACATCCACCTCAATATCGGCCATATGGATATCCACCTAGAGAGCCAAGTAGGGAAATGCCTAGGTATAATCCCTACCCAGCACCACCACGAGCACCTAGACCATATGACCAAGTACAAATTGGAAACACTCAGCCTGTACTTGGACCACAACTATCACTTCCTCAGCATGTAGTGCCTATCAAGTACGCTCAACCAGACGAAAAATTAGAAAGAGCCATAGTACCAACATCACTGATGGCCAGTATAGAATCAACGAACCCAGGATACGAGCAATCCCAAGGAGAGTACTACTCCTATGAGGCTAGATGGAATAAGAGCAAGTTTATGACCCTCAATACTATGGATATGAAGGATATGACAATACCTATGGACTAGAGGTGGCGACATTAATGTACACCGCACCTAAAGGCGAGGTGCTTGTAAGACCCCCCATCAGACCACCTGTGCCAAGATGACCGTGTTATAGATGCAGAGGAGACCACTTTATCATAGAATGCACTCGGTCGTACAAGCAACCACCTCCTAGAACTTGGGAAGGGTATTGTAGTGATTGTGGAAAGGAACATCTCTTCCGAGATCGCCCAAAAAATCCCAACAAGGCTCAAGACACTACACTTATTAATGTGATCGAAGTGATAGAAGCACTGGGAAGTGACAAGGAATACATCGTACCATTAAAGGCCATTCCACGAGCAGGAACGAAGGAACAAGAAGCGAAACAACCGGACCTTGAACAAGAAAACTGTAAAACCGCGGCCCCTAGAATTCAAATAGTGGAAGATTCAGAGGACCCACGCGAGAGTACTCAAGCAATGAAAAGCCAAAAGTGGAAGGATAGAAGAGAAAAGCTCAAACAAAAAATGGATGAAAAAAAGAAACAGATGCGTAGCCATAAGAAACCTAACAGACCTGAGGATCAGGAAGACATTTCCATTCCATCGCCTATCCGAGAGTCAAAAAAGCTAGGATCAATTCTAGACGACCCAAAACCGGATGATTTGGACATGTGGTTGAAAGCATACCCAGCTAGAATTAAGACTGGACCGAATTTGGAGAAACATGAAAAGCTTTACCCACAAGGAGAGTTAGAAAAGGAGAGGCTTGCGATATGTAGACAACTCATAGAGGTAGCACACAAGCCACCCTAGAAAAGACTATCCCAACTTTACCTGAGACGAGAATATCTGAGGATCAATACAACGATATTGTTAAAGCCAAGGACAAGGAACCAAAAGAGAAGGATGATAAACGAGAGCTATTGAAAATCGAGGATGAACCTATGTCGACACTCCCAGATTTAGAGGCTGACTGGCCAAAAGAATTGTGGAATAGAATTCCAGAAGATCAATGGAAAAGGAACGGAGTTGCAAAACCTCCTTTTGAGGATTTAGATGTGAAAGATCGCCAACCAGGGCCTAACATGGAAGAAATATATGAGGAAGTTTTGAGATTAGAAAAAAATAGGGAGGAGGCCGAGAGTATTTCTACCTTACCAAACTACACGGGAGAATACGAAAAAGAATCCATAATCTTCCGTGTGACCACAGTGCCAGTAAAAGAAAAGGGAATCTCAGATGAGAGGTCACACAATCTAACAGAGCTTAAAAAGACCAAAGTACAATGCCAATCGACTGTAGAAGAACTACTTCATGTTAAACCACACTTATGGAAACCATTAGTGGGACAACTGGAGTTAGAGCAGGAGAAGAATGAAAAGGAAAGCCAGGGAAATGAAAATCCACGTAATGTACAAATTCTAGTGGATAAGGTTGGAGAATTTAGTGAAGGAGACAAAGGTAACACGTGTCTACCTGTCACTTACAATGGTTATATGACCAAAGCCATATTAGATACAGGAGCGGGAGCAGGTATAGCTATTGGGTGTGTGTAGAAGTGCGAGAGACACACAAGAAGCACACACAAGGAGCACAAATGCAGCAAGACACACGGAGAAGATGATGGTTGGAATAGCTCTCTCTATTGATCGATAAACTCAACTGAAGTAGGAGCTGAATAATATCCCTAAGTACAAAATACCACCACATATGAGAGTATCAAGTATGTGGTAACATGGGGAAAAAACCTCTAGCCAGCACTAGAGTAAAAAGTGCCCATGTATAGGGAAAAGGTTCACATCAAAGCTACTCGAGGAACACATAAGTGTAACAAACCCCCCTGGAGCGAATGATGTGAACACATACAGGGAGTGACAGATCAGCCCCCACAAGGTAACAAGCCTAAAGCTTTGCGAAAAGCTTCAAACTTTTCCCGTGGAAGAGCTTTGGTGAATATGTCTGCCACATTATCTTGTGTAGGCACATATACCAAATCAATATCTCCTGCATGAAAGCGCTCTCTCACATAGTGATAATGCATCTCAATATGTTTGGTCCGTGCATGAAACACTGGGTTTCGTGCAACAGCCAAAGCACTATGACTATCTGTGAGAATATGCATAACAGCATCAATCTCCATGCAAAGATCCATCAATAGGCGTCTCAGCCATATACACTCCACTGTCGCTGTGAAAACTGCCCTGTACTCAGCTTCACAACTCGATGTCGCCACTGTAGGTTGCTTCTTAGTCAACCAAGATATGCATGAGTCTCCAAGGAAAAAGCAATTACCACTAGTGGACACGTGAGTATCATAACAACTAGCCCAATCACTATCTGTAAAAGCATGCAAGCATGGCTGAACATCTCTGCCATAAAAGAGACATAAGCTCAAAGTGCCTCGGAGATATCTAAACACACGTTTCACTGCTTGCCAATGCTTAGTGCCAGGGCTATGCATGAATGGACTCAACTGGGAAACTGCATACTGTATATCCGGCCTTGTGTTGCATGCATATATAAGACATCCCACAGCTTGCTGATAAAGAGAAGTGTCAAATGTATCACTGGAATCCTCAACTGAGAACCTGAATCCTGTCTCAACTGGTGTGGAAACTGGCTTACAATCCTCAAAGTCAAAATGCTGAAGTAGTTTTTCAACATAATTTGCTTGATGCATAACAATTCCCCCCTCAACGGATACAAACTGGATGCCAAGATAGTAGCTCAAAAGACCAAGATAATTGAGATCAAAAGTATGCTACAAATCAGCCATAAGAATGTCAAGTTTTGCATCACATGACCCAGTCAAGAGTATGTCATCGACATAAAGAACAAGCACTATAAGATCAGCCCCATTTTTGCGTACATAGAGTGTGCTTTCAATCGGACTACATGTGAAGCCAAGAGCAATCAGGTGCTTATGTATTTTGTCATACCATGCACGTGGAGCTTGCTTGAGACCATACAAGGCTTTATGCAAGTGACAAACCATATGCTCTTTCCCTTTCATAGCAAATCCAGGAGGTTGCTTCACATAGACCTCTTCTTGCAAATCTCCATTCAAGAAGGCTATTTTTATGTCCATTTGATGCACTTTCCAACCTCGATGGGCAGCCAATGCAACCACGGTACGAATGGTAGTCATGCGTGAAGTAGGTGCAAAAGTTTCCTCATAGTCAATGCCATATTGTTGTGCATATCCTTTAGCAACCAATCTAGCTTTGTAGCGATCAATGCTACCATCAGATTTTCTCTTAATCTTATAAACCCACTTTGTGCCAATGACATTCTTTCCTTTTGGCAATTCACATAACTCCCAAGTACCATTCCTATGTATGGAATCCATTTCTGATTGCATAGCACTCATCCATTGTGGATCGTCACATGCGTCTTCAAAAGAAAGTGGCTCTTCATTACATGTTGTAGCAATAAGAGAATAATCCACAAAATTATTTGATGCATGGTGAGAGCTTGATCTTGTTCTACCAAGTAAAGGTGCAATCAATTTGCTATCCTGCAAAGTTTGTTTCACCCACTTTGGCATAGATTGTGCACTCTTGATAGACATGCGTTCATTATGTAAAACATCTTGAATATGTACATCATGCATGGGCTGAATTTCGTGCTCAGTTTCAGCCATATTTGGACGCAAATGTTCAGCCATATGTGGCTGAAATTTCCAACAGTTTTGACAATTTTTGGCTGATTTCTTTCAGCCATGTTTGGCTGGAAATTCTCTGCATTTTCAGCCCTATTTGGCTGGAATTTTTTAGCCCTTTGAACCTCAGTTGACTGGTCTACATGGCCATAGTCAAGCGCACCATTTTGGAACAAAGGCATGAGTGTATCGAACACATCTTGTGAGCTAACTGTTGGCAGTTTTTTGCATTCAAGTAGAGGAAAAATTGAATTTTCAGCAAATACCACATCTTGACTCACAATAATTGTGTTCGTCAATAGTTTTTGACGTTGTTGTGATGGCACAAGAGCATATGCCAAACAACCAGCCACTCACCACCCACCCCTCCCCCAACCTGCCAACTGCATCCCCCAAACCCAATCTCCCTCTCCACTGCCCCACAACCATCAACCACCCCTCCAAAAATTGACACCAACGTCACGTGGAGGCCAACCCCAATACCACCCGTGGCCTCATCCACCATCAAGCATCTTCTATCTCTTGCTCCCACACCGAAAAATACACCATCCCCAACCACAAACCACACAACCTCCAACCACAAGCCCAAATCTCAAACACCACTCCCCTAAATGGTAATCGCAACCACACTCTTCCCCTCTTCCTCTCTCTCTCTCTCTCTCTCAACCACACCCTTCTACCATCCACTATTCTTGGCAAAGGCACATAGCCCTCCCGCGGCCATCATACTTCCCTCCTACCACCAAAGGCATCACCTAACATTCTCCTCACAACCAACCCACCCTCACACACACCCTCACCGCATGCTTACCTCCTTCCCCTCCATCTCTTATAAGGGCTTATTATATGATACCTCCATGCTATTCTTTTTCGTTTGCTACATAAATAATTAGTTCTTTAATTGCTCACTATGGCCTCACAATCACTCATCATGAACTCCTCAATAGTTCCCCAGAATTCCTCTGTGGCTACTCAGGAACTTTTGGAGCTTACCCCATATGCATTGCATCTCACACAATCAGATTTTTATCCTCACAAATCCGCTAGTCAAATCATTGTTCCACCTCATCCTAAATCATTGGCTCTTCATCGTGGACTCCTCAGTAGTTCCCCCCAATTCCTGCATGGCTACCGAGGATCTTTTAGAGCTTACCCCATCTGCCTTGCATATCACACAATTGGCTTTTAATCATCACGAATCTGCTAGTCAAACTACTGTTCCACCTCATCTTGAATCGTCAACTCCATCTCATCCTGAATCCTCAGCTCCATCTCATTATGCCTCACCTAATATTGCCTCCTCCTATAACCATGCCCATGACCAAAATCCTATGCTTGACCAACCTCATATGCTTGACCAATCCACTATGCTTCATCCACCCTCTCCAATTCCAAATCCAATTGACCAACCCCCTACGCTTCATCCACCCTTCCCAATTTCCAAGACCTCTGTACATCAACCTTCTTCCCTTTCTCACAACATTCCAACCTATTCTGTTCCAATAGATTCAACACACATGTATAGCCCCCATTCAAGTAAAACTCCCATACCCATTGCTCCCGTTCACTCATCTTTGCATACTTATAATAGTCTTTCCCCATCCACCAATTACATAAAAACTCATAGGCTGGTAGATTTTCCGCTCAACCTTTGCCTCCATTTATCCCTTCCTTCTATGGAACTTGTGGAATGTTTTTTAGAGCACAACCTTCGTCAAGCTGGTCTATGGAGATTGGCCAACATCATTTTGCCCGACCCGACACGTAATAATGATGTTTATGAAGCACTCCACTTATTTCCACATTTTTGATCCGGCACTCTATCCATCCCCATTATCACTCACGATATCGGTTCAGATATTCTCAGGTATTGAAACCCCCCTATCTTTATTCTGGCTTGACCTAAGAGCACACAATCACATTCTGCTAGTCTGTTTTGTACTCGACTCGTGCTCACCTGTCAGAGGTACCACCGAACATGTTGTCGGACTCCAGTTATCAACCACCGTTTGTAAATACAGTGCCAGGTGCTGTTAAGGTTAATTCACTCTTGGTTCTTGGGATGGTCAGGGGCCTGTAAACAGAGGCCCTATTTATATTTTCCCAAACTAAAGATTAAGATTATATGACCACCACATTAAACGCTAACATATCATCTCACAGTTCTATCTTGAATACGTTCGTTAATGCACTTTCCCATCAAAACATTACCGTGTAACTCTTTCACATAGTGCATTAATCAAATTACTTAACACTTCAATTAACTTCACTTAATGATTAATTCAATCAATGAAACAGACTCAGTTACACAAATTTCTGCAACAGCATTCGCTTCCGACTCCTCCCCCAGACAACAGTCAGGCGGATCTACTTTCTACTTAACACGACTCTTCCATTAATCTTGTCAAAAGGTACAATGCTACGCTACGCCTTTACATCATGCGTGCGACTTTTCAGGATATATTTTTCAAGAAATATGAGTTCCTTTCTGGTGGCTTACAAGCCTTAAGCTAGAGACTATGTGGTAAAGCTTGAGCCTTGATCATACACCTCGCCATCTCCATGAGTGACATGTTTTTCCATTCAGCAACTCCATTATGTTGAGGTGTATATGGCACTATACACTAATGTTTTATCTCACATTCATCCAAAAATGCATTGAAGATAGAAGACATATATTCCCCCCTCGATCTGAACAGAAGGTGCACATTTTACATTCTAAGAGATTTTCAGCCAAAACTAGAAACTATTTGAAGCACATAAAGACTTCATCCTTGCTTTTGATGGATATACACATGCATGCCTAGAAAAATCATCAATGAAATTCATGAAGTAAAGATAATTTCCAAAAGTGGGTATTTGCATAGGACCATAGACATCACTATGAACAAGCTACAATTTTTGAGTAGCTTGAACTAAACCATCTTTTGGAAATGAGGAACGCTGCATTTTGCCCAAAATATAGCCTTCACAGACATGTCAACCGGGTGGATCAAGTTTGGGCAAAGATGACATCATTTCATATTTCTACAGATGTAGCAAACTAGCAAAATTTACATAACCAAAGCGTGCATTCCAAAGCTTTGCATCTAACATAGCCTAAGAATTGCAAAACTGGGTGGATCAAGTTTGGGCAAAGAGGACATCATTTCAAATTTCTACAGATATACCAACCTAGCAAAATTTAGATGAGCAATGTGTGCATGCCAAAGCTTTGCATCTAACATAGCCTGAGAATTGCACATGTTGAATCATTCATAGATTTTTCATAGTCTATGAGCTTATACAGCCCATAACATAAATGCCAAAAGCAATAATCACGTCGCCATTTGATAGATCACGAACTGTACACATGTCATCAACAAATTTCATAATCAAGCCAATCTTGGCTAAAGCTGAAATTGATAATACATTCTTCTTGATACGTGGCATAATTAAAGCATCTAACAAAGTGAAAGAACTACCATCAATAGTAGTCAAAATGATCTTACCAACTCCCATAACAGGATAAGAGGAGTTGTTGGTGCATGTAACAGTATTCCCTCTAGGAGCATAATCGAGTGAAGAGAAGAAACTATGCTGCAAGGTAATATGTTTGGTCACCCCACTATCAAAGTACCAAATATCTGAGTCTATTGCAGACATGCACTACTCATGAGAAGATGGGTCAAATTGCAAACAGTAGTAAATGCCCATTCTTCATTCTACACAATATTAGCAGACTCTATTCTCAGTGTAGAGGCCTCTGCAACAACCATTCTAGCTTATTTCTTGTTTGCCTCTTTAGCAACCAATTTTGGACAACTCTTAATGACACCATCATTTGCTTTATAGTATTTGCAAAACAATTTTTGCTTTTCTGATTTCTTCTCATCTTTGTCTTCCTTCTTCGATTGTGCAAAATTAGTAGATTTCTGCTTACTAGTAGAAGAGCTCCATTTTCCTTTGCCCTTCTAACAAGCCAGAAAAGCTTGATCTGCAACATGCATAATGGACCTATTCTGCCTAGACTGATCTTCCTACAACATAAAAAAAACTAACTCTTCAAATGTTAAGGCATTTGTATTTCCATTCAT
This sequence comes from Ceratopteris richardii, assembly GCA_020310875.1. NCBI lineage: Eukaryota > Viridiplantae > Streptophyta > Polypodiopsida > Polypodiales > Pteridaceae > Ceratopteris > Ceratopteris richardii. The sequence goes on from CM035437.1 coordinate 143,386,160, forward strand.
TATCAAACGAAGAGTAGAAGCAAAGCTCTAGTATGAATCGGGAAGACCATTCAAAAGATTATGCACAAGTGAACTGTCAGGAAGGACTTCATCAGCAAAAATCAATTGTTCCTTTAAATCCTTGACCTTTGTAAGAAAACTTTCCATAGAATTACCTTCATTCATGTGCTCACTCTCCAAATATTTCCGGAGGTAAGCAACATGAGCCTCATTCCTAGCCTGGTACAATGTGGTAAGTGTATCCCAAGCATCCTTTGTTGTTTTGCAAGAGCGAATGTGAGGAATAATGGCACGTTTGATAGATAAGCCTATCACTGCATGTGTATGGGCATCTCTGCCATCCAACAAATTTGCTCTAGAGTAGGTGCGAGAGGAATAGTAGGACGAACAATAAACTATAGAATATCGCCATTTTTGACACCATCTCCATTAGCTTCAGTACCTGTATTTGTAGTACCTGTATTCGCAGGTGTAATAGGACATATTGCAACACCCTGCATAATATTGCATAGTCCTTTTGTGATGAATACATGACACATCATATAAGCCCACAATGGATAATTAGTACCATCCAACGCATCCTCAACAGCCAACATATGGAATACATCACTCCTTTCATCCATGGCCATTAACTAAAATACCTTGATGCAAAAAAATGATTGTATCTGAAAAAGTTGAACAGAACTACCCAAATGAGTTCTACTAGACCTATAGCAGACTTGAAGATGCTTATATGGGCGAACCAAAACCTGTATATATCTTTGGCACAAAAAGAAGAAATAGCATGCACAATTTCTATGATAGTGTGTTCGAAGGCCGAAACAAGCTCAGATCGCAATTTCAACACCATAAAGAGAAGTTGTTTTGATCTCCTAATTACCTTGAGTATGCACACAAAATTTTGTGCGATTCTGAGACCAGGACCAAAGAAGTGTCGATGATGCGCTAGATGAAGCGGCAACATGTTGTGATACGAATTGCTGGAGTTAGACCTCTATGGAAGCATGCAAACAGCACAAGGAAGAAGACAAAGCTTGGAGCACAACACACAATACTGAATGTATTACCACTAGAATGTAAAACAATTAGTGACCTATTAGGGCAATAGGCGAATATACAAACCAGAGGAAAAAACCTCCTAAAGAGGGAAAAAAGTGCCTCGGCAATCCTAGTTTAATCACACACATCACTACCTAAATATATCAACATCTTACTATCAACAATAATCCATATTGGTCAGCAAAATGATCAAAATAGAAACAATATGAGGTTGTGTTTAAGCCACTAAATTCTCCCATATCTGATTTGATAAAATCTATAATCTTCGAGATTCATTGTTCGTCAAAATTTTATGCCATGCCGTTTAACTCAGAGACAATAGAGAGAAGAGAAATGTAAGAATGCAGTTCCCAAAGAAACCCTTCTATCTCATCTTCTCTTGAGATATCCATTTTGTGTTTTTGCTATGCACTTATGTAGGTGGGAAAAACAAGGCAAACAATGTGCAAATGTGAAAGTAAAAAAAAAAAAACTTTTTATGCATTTTCAATGTAAAAAAAATCATGAACTTAAAGTGTGTGTATACCTGACTTGGATTGTAGACGAGGTTCCAAGTGAGTGTATGTGTGATCATCACTACATTTTTGGGTTTTTCAAAATCCTAAATATAGTGGTAGCTAAGAGTATGTTGTGTGTGCAAACATTGCAGCTTTTATCTATCAATTGAAAGGGTAAAGTGAGGAGGTTGAGGCACTTGCAAATCTCTATGGAGGTGCTCAGGTCAATTCAACTAGCCCTCAACACCAAGGAGATTTTACAAGGTTGTAGTCTAGCATCTGCACCCGAAAACAAAGAGCTACCACATTAAATTTGTGAATTTTATGAATGCAAGCTATCACCTCAGTTGCCAAAGTGCCATGGAATTTCATGTCGTGTTCAAAAGTTTCATGAGGAAGGGTTCAGTTGATGGATTAGGTCAACTACTGCTGTTACAGTACATGGGGAGTGCTTCAAGCATACATCTATGAACTCTGAGACTTTTAATGGAAGTATTCCACGTCTAGTCACAAGAAAGAGGTTTTGGAACTCTATATTGGTACACAATCGTCAATATGATGAACAATTTGGGTGTACACATTTCTTTCTTGGGCTTGGAAATGAGAGAAAAAGAACACTACTTAGTGCATGAGGTAGATGTATTCAAATTTAACTTGTAGCATGGAAGAAGATTTCAAAAAGAACATATTAAAAATCTTAAGAGATGTTCATGATTCAGCAATCACTTCGCCATCATATACACCCACAGTATTTCTTCTATGCAAAATTATTCTTTCATGTTCACTAAAATGAACATTGCTCTCAGCTGCTAGCAATTGACTAAATTCCTTTTGGGAGTATCTTATTAACTTACATAGCTACCAATCATGAGTAATTTCAATAAAAATAACCGTGTACACTAAGAATGATGCTTAGCAAGTTGAAAGATTAACCGGACATTTTTGGGGTATCCACTTTTATAGCCAAGGTTAGAGCCAAGTTTTGAATTCAAATTCAAGCTCTCACCAGAAAGTGAGTCCTAAACTTTAGGATTTACTCTCTCATCTATCAACTACCAAGAATTCAAGATTTGATTCCTCCTAACTCCACATGGGATTAGTGCAATTAGCATTTGCACTTTTACAAGGATAAAAGTAATTGGCTTTTACAAGGGAGTAGTCATATGTGGCCATATGAGATAAATGCTAATTGTTCAAGTATGTAGGTTTGGGTTCGTATGTACCAATAATCCTAAGACTTTGTGAGCATATCTGCACATTGCTAATTGGTTGATACATAGGACGATTGGATGTCCTTGCTGAGTAACTTCTCTCTTACATAATGATAGTGCACTTCATTGTGCTTAGTCCTTGCATGATATACAGGATTAGCAGCCAAATGAAGTGAGCTAGTGTTATCTCCAAAAATCATTGGAGTATAAGAATGCAATCCCAAATCTGTGTAAAGTAGCTTGAGGCACATAACTTCTTGTTGTTGCATTTGCTAAGCCTCTATATTCTGCTTCTATTGATGACAATGCCACAGTTGGTTGTTTCTTTTATGACCATGATATTAGCTTTGAACTTGGAAAAGATAAGTAGTCAAAGGTGCTCCTCCTATCATCCTTGGAGCCAACCCAATCTACATCAGAATACATCTTGATATCCAAATCATAAGTGAATGGATAAAATAGCCCTTCATTTATGGTACCCTTTAGATATTTTAAAATCCTTTTGGCAGCTTTTAAGTGAGGTTTTCTTGGTGTATGCATAAATTGGCTTAATGTACCTACTCCATAACATATGTCCACTCTTGTTATGTAATTGAGACTCCCAACAAGCCTTTGATAACCTATAATGTCTTCAAGTAGTTCTTCCTCATGAGAGCTAATCTTGTGATTAAGTTCCATGGGTGTACCTGCACTTTTAGTATTCTCCATCTTGAATTTAACCAACATATCATGAATGTACTACTTTGAGTAATAAAGACTCTAGAATCTGAATATACAAATTCTAATCATAGAAAGTATGTTAACAAACCAAGGTTATTGATTTTAAACTCTTCCATCATCTAAGATTTGATTTGCTTGATGCCATTAGCATCATTCCCTGTAATGATAATGTCATCGACATAAACACATAAGTAAATAACTTCTCAATTAGTCTTCTTTATGAACAAAGAAGAATCTTCTTTGCTAGTAACAAATCCTTGATCTTGCAAATATGTGACAAGTCTATGGTTCCTAGCTCTAGGAGCTTGTTTTAAACCATAGAGTGCCTTCCTTAGCTTGCATACATAGTCTGGTTTGTCCTTGTCTTCATACCCTATTGATTCAGCCATGTGAACTTCTTCTAACATCCATCCATTTAGAAATGCATTTTTAACATCTAACTTATACAAGTTTCAATTCTTTGAAGCAGCAATACTTACTAGAACCCTCATTGTTGGTATCTAAACCACATGTGAGAAGGTCTCCTCATAATCCACTCCATGGGTTTGAGCAAACCCCTTTGCTACTAGTCTTGTTTTGTACATGTTGATTGAACCATCTTAGTTCTTGTTAACTTTATAATTCCACTTGGATCCAATTACCTTCATGCTTGGTTTCTTGGGAACCAAATCCCAAGTGTTATTTACCTACAATGCTTCAATTTCTTTGGCCATGGCTTCTCTCAATTCTTCCTTCTTATTGGCTTCTTCAAATGAAGAAGGAGAAGACTTAGAATCTTTAGACATGTATACAGAGTGCTTGGTCACTAATGATGTGTCATAGCCATACCTTATGGGTTTTCTACTCTCCCTTTGAGATCTTCTGAGTGCATGACTGGATGACTTTGGAATGTCTTCCAATTTCTTGTGTTTTGTCCTGCCTTTGGACTTCCAAGCTTTGAAGTCAATATGTTCTTCATCTTCTAAGTTGACATCTTTTGGTATTTGTGGACCTTCTTGAGTCAGAGATTGAAAATCATTTTCCAAGTCATAAAATAGCTTTATCTTCTTGCAATCATTTTCAAACCATGAATTATTTTCATCAAACACCACATCCCTACTAACTATGAATCCTTTGGCAGTGGGATTGTACAACCTATATCCCTTCTGGTTTTGGTCATAGCCAATGAATATACACTTTTGAGCCTTTGGATCAAGCTTCCCTCTAATTTGTGAGGGTATATGTGCATAAGCAATGCAACCAAAGATTTTACAATGGTCAAGAGAAGTTCTCCTGCCATTCCATGCTTCATAAGGTGTCATTTCATCCAAGGATTTGGATGGAAGCCTATAAATTAAGTATGTGGCTCTGGAAACACCCTCTACCCATACGTAATTTGGAAGTTTCTTTTCATTAGACATTGATCATGTAGCCATATTCCTCCTCTCTGCCACTCCATTCTGTTCAGGAGTGTATCTTGTTGTGACTTCTCTCTTTATAAGTCTATCTTGTAAGAATGAGTCAAATTGATGTGAGAAATACTCACCAACTCCATCAGATCTAATCCTCTTCAAGCTTCTACCTGTTTGGTTCTCAACCAATCCCAAACACTTCTTGAAACAAGTGATGACTTCATTTTTATGCTTCATGAAGTAAATAATTGTCCATCTAGTATAGTCATCTATGAATGAAACATAGTACCAGGAGGGCTACACTACAAGCAAGGAAGATGGTTTCACTACTAATAATGAAGACAACATGGATAGTGAAAGTTCCATCATTGGATCGACGATCCCGGAAACGATGCCGAGCACGGGGCCCAATTCTCCCCAGCGGGGGGCACCCCGCAAAGGGAAACAACCTTTGGAGTTACCCTGGAAAAGCCCCCATAAGAACCGATTTCTAAGTCGGGATCAGATCCCAGCGAAAAAGAAAGATGAAGCCAAGAGAAGAAAGGACAAGGCTCCCTCCCGCAAAGAGGGATCAATACAAAAATGATTGTCATCTCGCTAAATGCTAGGGGGCTAACCGACCCCTCAAGAGCGGCCATCATTGGTCAATGGCTCCGCGACACTAGCTTAAAACCAGACATTATATGCATTCAAGAGATTAAAATTGACGGAGAAGACCTTCTGAAACGGCTCAGACAGGTTTCCTCGGCCCATGTGTGGATCCCAACAAAGCACCAGCGGGGGTCCGGTGGAACGGCTATCGGTGTTAAAAAACCCTGGCTTGAAAAGCTTGAGAACTCCATTGAAGATGTAAATCACCGCTGGATTGCGGTTTCTTTTGGTGCTCCCCTTTGTGTTACTATGGTCTCTTTGTACGCCCCTAACGGGGATTTGGAGAGGCTGAACACTTGGGCTTCTCTTGACTCGCTTCCCCACAACGTGCTTATATGTGGAGACTTCAACATGGTGGAGGACCCTATGGACAGATGGATGGGCAAGGGCAGGGTCATCGACAGTCGGGAGAAAGAAACGTGGGACATGACCAAACTCCACTTGGATCTGGTCGAATTCAAAGACTCGAATGGCTTTTCCTGGTCGAATCTCCAAGCGGGCGAGGATCTGAGGAAAGCTAGACTTGATAGATGCTACATCTCTCAGAGCTTTACTCATCTGTGGGGCCACCCTTCCATCACGCAACGTACTGACCTCACCATCTCTGACCACTTCCCGATCGTTATCACTTTTCAACCTTCCAACAGGACCCACAAGGCTCTGTGGTTCCATGCCAACGCTTCCACCTTCTCTCTCCCCTCCGTCCATCAAGAGATTGCCGATGTGTGGAAGGTGGCGTTCGCCTCTAGCTTGGCCCCAGCCAAGTGCTGGAGAAGTGCGGTCGACAAGTCTCGCAAGATCATGATCAGAACTAAGAAGATGCTCGAGACAGTCCGGCGGGCTCGTAGGGAAGCGCTTTACCACAGACTCTGGCGACTCGAGGAGGAAGTAAACAAAGGAAAACACCAAGCCCAGAAAGGTCTCCGAAAAATCAGAGCAGCGTTGAGATACGAGGAAGAAATACAAAGGAAAAACTTGCAAGTCTTCTTCAAGGAGTGGTGGGCTGGAAAAGCCGACAAACCCACCAAAGAGATGTGCAGTATCCTTAAAAGGAAACACAACAGAGAGACGATTCCCCTACTGCTAGACCCACATGGCAATGTATGCAACTCGGAAGAAGATAACGTTGGCATCATCGAAGGGCACTTCACGAGACTCCTGGGAACCTCGAACCCCCTCTCCCACCGTAGAAGGGACTGCATGGCTGCCATTTCCAGGGTTTCCCCCCGGAGAATACCACCCAACCTCCACTCCCTGCTTCATGCCCCGATCTCTGAATCAGAAATCATTGAGGTCATTGATGCCCTCCCTCTCGGTAAAAGCCCGGGACCTGACGGACTCACTAACGAGTTTTTTAAATCCTTCAAGCTGGTGGTTGCCACCCCTCTTCGGATGGTTTGGCAAGAAGCGCTAAAATTTGGTGCTCTTCCTTCTTGTATAAACAATGGAATTATCAAGCTGATTCACAAGAAGGGGGAAAAAAACAGAATCGAGAACTGGCGGCCAATTACGATGCTCCAAACAGGATACAAGATCGTCGCCAAAGTCATTGCCAACAGACTTGCGTGCCACCTGAGATCTTGGCTTAGTGAGGACCAAAAAGGTTTCATCAAAGGCAGGTCCATCCTGGAAACCATTATGGATATTTGGGAAGGTATTCAATTTGCAAATGAGTCTAATCAAGATGTGGTCTTCCTCAAGATCGACTTTGACAAAGCCTACGATAGGCTAGAATGGGACTATATTCTGCAGTCGCTCCAAGACCTCGGATGTAGTCAGAAATTCACCAAGATGATTGCGACCCTTCTCGGCAACGCAACGACCCAAATTAACGTTAACGGCAAACTTTCGAAGGCGATCCATCTTAAAAGATCTATTAGACAAGGGTGCCCTCTTGCCCCCCTTCTCTTTGCCATCGCCACTGAGGGGCTGAGCAGACTTGTGGCTCATCATGTGGAGGCTGGCAATATCAAAGGCCTCCAGCTACCGCACGACCACAGTCAAATCATCATGAGACTTTTTGCCGACGATATGAACGCGTTCGTTCACAACGATAATACCAGCCTGGAGACTTTCTGGAGGTGTCTTGATACCTTTTGTGAGGCCTCTGGATCCAAAATCAACCACAATAAGACCGCCTTTAGGGCCATTGTGGGACATCAACCTGGCCTTCTCATTGATCATGGCTGTCAAATCATTCCGCAGGGCCAAATCTTTCGGCTGCTTGGAATCCCCTTGGGATTTGGCGTCTCTATGGAGCAGCGTTGGAACTGGGTGCTGGCCAAACTTGAAAACAAGCTCAATTACTGGAGAGGCATGCAAATCAATCTCGCTGGACGGGCGATGGTTATCAACACGTTCCTCCTCTCGTCTACCATCTATTTCCTTTCTTGCTGGAGACCGAATGAGCAAGGCCTGTCCAAACTGAATAGCATCTGCAGAAACTTTCTTTGGACGGGTGATCATAACAGAAGGGGGGTGCCTAAAATCAAATGGGCCATCTGCACCAGCCCGAGAGATAGCGGGGGGCTTGGCATCCTAGACATTGGGTGCATGGCTAACAAACTGGCAGCCAAATGGATGATTAAAGCTTGGTGCAATAGGGAGGCCTCGTGGGCCAAGCGATCTTCAGAAACAAAAATGAGTTGGCCCTCACGGGGTCCCCGAACTGGAAGAACCTTGACATCATGACCCTGCTATTCTCCCCGATACCTGTCTTCCCGAAAGGCTCCAATCTCGTATGTTCTCTTTGGAAGGGCTGGAATAAAGTCAAAAGCTTCACAAGAATTAGTGAGGACTGGAAGTGGGCGGCCGGAATCAGACAAAACGACTCTATCTGGTTCCCGATACATGGCATCCGGAGTGTGGAGTCGTGGAACATTCAAAATGCCAAGAAGTTATGGAACAAAGGATTCAAAAAATGGAAACACCTCTGGAAACATGACACCAACAGTTGGATCAACTACGAGGATATCGACCCTCGCATAAACATCTCCTACGAAGAATGGAACACCTTGCAAAGCAGATGCCTCGCTTGGGATCGTCACAAAACTCGCCTTCTCATGGGACATGATGCTCCGAACGCGCGTGGTCTCAAATGGCACAATGGAAATAGCCTACTCAAAATCCCGAACATCAAAGAAACGACTGACCTCCAGATCAGCCTCAACAAGAAGTGGTGCCTGTCTTGGACGCGGCTTCGGTGGGACATGAAATTCATGGGTATCTGGCACCCACTTATAGAGATTAAGAAGTCGGTCCTCTTATGGCAAATTCTTCATCGAGGAATTTGGACTAACCAGAAGGCAAACAAAATTTGTGGGATCCCTCCGTGGTGCAAACGCTGCCACCGTGCGATCGAAGATGTCCCACACATCTTCCTTACTTGCCCCAACTCCTACAGAATCTGGCAGATGGTTGGACTGAAAATCGGAGTTCAGAAACAGCTTAGTTGGAAACAAGTCCTCTTGGGTGAAGCGATTGGATGCTCTGCTGCTCTCTGGAACGCAATCAGAGGGGAAGTCCTGTGGAAAATTTGGCGGGAGCGGTGTGCTCTCAACTTCGGCGACCCCCCCAGGGAGTGGTCGATTGAAAAATCTCTATTCCTCCTTGGCAAAAGGATTGTCAACAGTAAGAAATCCCCCCCCTTCAGGCACCATCAAGTCCTCCTTTTGATCAACAACAAGCTCAAACCCAAGTGGGTCCCGCATGAGGGCGACGAGAGGGTGATCAACCTTCTCTGTAATGCAACCTAGGAAACAACCAAGCTTCCCCTGCTTTGTGGGATTTGGGGGGTCCCGTGGGCACTAGTCCCCTTCTATTGTACCTTTGTTTCTTAATTTAATTCAAGTCCGGGAGAGTAGGCTATTGCCGAACTTCCTTTATCAAAAAAGAGATTGATGGCGCTCTGCTACATACATCTATGTGCACAAGCTCCAAGTAGTCTTCATACATGTATCCTTTTCTGTTGAATGGTTGCCTGTGAGATCTGCCAAATTGACAAGCTCCACATTTGTAAATCATGTGTTGCTTGGACACATTTGGAATGCCAAGCACATTGTGATCCCTACATATTTGCTTTAGTGTTCTTTCACATATATGACCTAGCCTTTTATGCCATATCTCGAGTTCAAATAGGGTTTGATCTTTGTAATTGAAAAGTGCAATGTTTTTGGTATCTTCAACTTCAAATTTTAAGAGTTTACCAGATTTCTCACCTTTTGCAATCCTCTTACAACCTTGTTGAAGGTCCTCCACATATGCTATATGCCTTGTGAATCTAACATGTAAGCCCTTCTAAACAATCTTCCCAACACTGATTAGGTTTTTTTTTATGGTTGGCAAATATAATACCTTACTTAAAAGGTTCATGTTACGATCAAAAGCTTTGACATTCCCAATCTTCTTAACATAGTGTCTAATATCATCACCTCTTTGCACTTCATGCATCCCTTTAGGTTCTTCAAGATATAGCAATGCTGCATCTCTAGCCACACGATCGGAACAACCAGAATCAATATAGAAAAGATGCTCATCATCCTTACTTGGATGTCATGTTCATGATCAGTAGAGAATCCTCTTGGTCTTTTGTGTAGTTGGTATAATCTCTTATACCTCTAAAACCTCCTTGATAGTCTTTTTTTTAGCCTTGGTTGTAGTTGTGATGATAATTGTTTCCTCCATTGTTGAACCTGCCTCTGGATTGACCATATCCTCCTCTATGGAAGCCTCTTCCTCTCTGATTTCTTGTGTTCTTGAAACACTCATATGTGGTGTGATTGGTCATCCACAGATGTTCCAAGGTGAAGAATTGTATGATCTCCCCTTGCCTTGCTTTCCTCCTCTGCCCCTTCCTCTAGTACCTCTTCCTCCTCCTAAGAAGTTCACTTGAGAGGTACTTGCCTCTTCTTCATTCTTTTTACTTTTACATTTATCTTTACTTTTATTTCTATCTATGTAAAGGGCAAAAGATTGACTAACTCTAGAGTTGTCTCCATTCTTGTTGAGATTTTTCTCATGTGTGAAGACTTGCCCCATCAATGTGTTGAGGTCACGTATTTGCATATCCATATATAGGTCCATTCTTGTGGTGAAGGATTCCCACTTATCATCAGCCTTGATGCCATTTATGATCTGGCTTACTATCTGCTCTTCTTCTATCTCTTCTCCAATGCTCCCAAGTTGGTCAGCCACATCCTTCATCTTGGTTACATAGTCAGCTAAACTTTGCTTTGGTTGCTTGTTCAAGGTTGTGAACTCCATCCAAAGTTGGTTCTTCGTAGCTCTTGTATTTCATGAGAAATATGAAGATAGTACTTCCCAAGTCTCTTAGCAAGCCTTGAAATTCCTAATATGAGGTAATCAAAAATCAAATATTAAGTTAAGTATATAAGACTTGGATAGAGCATCCCTTGCACACCATGTGGTTAGCCTTTCTTGCTCTTCTCTTGTGGGTTGATGTTTGCTTGTAAATATTGGTGTTTCCTCATCTCTAGAGTTGTATCCATATAAGATTCTTCCTTAGAGATAGGCTTGCATCCATAGGGACCATGCTGGATAGTTGCCCCTCTCCAATTTTTCAATGAATGATGGAAATCCAACTTCCATTTTGCTTTTTGTTGCTCTTATACCACTGTTGGAGGAGATGGAAGATAGATTCCAGAGATGAAGTGGTGTTGCAAAATCCTGCTTCACACCAGCCAAGAACAGGTTATGGAGAGTATAGTAGAGCCCTTCAGCTTCCCAACAATCACAAATAATCACCTATGTGTGTTGGAACATGATCCTCAAATCAATGAATCAAAATAGATGAGTAAAAACTTCAACTAGTGTCAAGACTTGCTATTTTTGGTCTCTAAAGATGTTCAATAAAATGAACAGTGCTCTCAGCCTCCTAAAAATTGACCAAATTCCTTTTGGGAGTATCTAATTAACTCAGATAGATACCAATCATGAATTATTGCAATAAAAATAATCAAGTGTACACTGAGAATGATGCTTAGCAAGTTGAAAGATTACCCGATATTTTTGGGGTGCTAACGTATGAAGACCAATGAGTAGTAATGTGAAGATATCTCGCAATTGAGAAAAGCAATGAGAATGAAACTTTGTAACTATGAAGTAGATACTGTGCTGAATCTATAGCACTTTAAAACACATCAAATTTATAAATGTGCACTGATAACAAGCTTTGCGAAGTCCACTGTTTTGAGATGATCATAGCAAAGAATTGAAGTAGAGAAGTGATCAATGTATATGTATTAAATCACATAGAAATACAATGACATTTGCAATGTATAATTGCACAATGTGAGGGTAGTGATGGAGCTATGTAGTGAGCTCTCTAATCACAAGATATCCCTCTCAATTGGATCTCCAAATCGGGCTCATCTCCATGCAAGATTTTGATCCACTTTGATAGCCAAAGTTGTAGCCAAGTTTTGAATTCAAATTCAAGCTCTCACCATAAAGTGAGTCCTAAACTTTAGGCTTTACTTTCTCATCTATCAACTACCAAGAATTTGAGATTTTTTTCCTCCTAACTCCACGTGGGATTAGTGCAATAAACATTTGCACTTTTACAAGGATAAAAGTAATTGGCTTTTACAAGGGAGTAGTCATATGCTAAAATTAACTGGTTGTGCACAACTCTTGTAGATATTTAATTCGTGTTTTGTTTTTATATAGATTATCTGCTAATCATAGTTGTTCTTTTGATACATCAAGATTAGGATTATTTCCCCTCAATGTTTACTAAAAAAACATCTCTACTCCGTAACAAGATCGCCATGCATTCTTCCCTTGAATAAAGAATTTTGACATGCGTTCTCACGCATATGACCTTCATCCATGGGATGTCCTTTTCAATCTCATTCTTGCCTTTTGCTCTCTTAATAGCTACCTAAAAATTTCCTTTTTCTGCTTCTTCATGTATTATTCTTCTCCCAATGACTCTTCTGTTCACATGCAATTCCCAAGCAATCCTTCAAATTTGTAGTCATTTTCCCTCTTTGGGTGGTCTCCCTTTTCCTTTACTTCATTTTCCCTTAAATCAATCATGTGCGCTTCATGTTCTTTTTCAGTTCTTGATGTGAGATGAGAATAGATAAAACAAAAAGTTGTTTTGATGTAGTTTTCATATTGACAACAATAGAGCCGTGGATGTCTTTATGAGCACACTAGATCATATTGTTTACTGATTTGTCTCATTCATATATAAATTCCTCCATATTTCATGTTTTAATGGCCCTTGAATTTTTAATGGCTTGATGGCATAATCACTTCCCAAAGAGGGGAGAGAGAATCTCTCCGACATTCACCCCTATTTAACCTACACATCATCCTCGATGGGCCAAGCCTCACAGTTAACACACAAGAAGTATCAAATCTTCTTTTTGTTTCGTAATGAGGCTCGTATTATTTTTTCAATTTGTGCTCAAATGAATGCAAATGATGTGCTTTTTTTTTCTGGCAAATGATAATAAAAAATCCATGCTTCAACTACTAACCATTTCTTGCAACATTTACTTGAAATTAACTTCCAAAGATAATTACAAACTTGGTTTCGATTTGCATGAAGAAATTCCCTAATCCACTCACTCATTATTTCATAGAAAAAATATGCATGCAATGCATTTATACATATTCATGACATTCTACTAGTCCCTCTCATGCATACAGCCACCGTGTTTGCCCAAGTAAACTAGAAGTGATTTCACGACCAATATTTCATGTGCGCTTTCTTGCTTCTGATTTTTCTTCATTTTTCTTAGTTTCTACTTTTTTAGGTGAACGAAGAGTATAAAATGCCTTTTATAATAATTAATATTTGCAACTTTTATGTTTTGAAGGGAAAGTTTTAACCCCTTATTTTGAGATAAGGATCTAGATGCATGCATCACTAGGAACTCCAATTTTGTTTAGACATGCATTTATGCACAGTTATGCACTAATTTATACAAAACAAATCCATCCTTCTACTTGAGTTTCGAATTTCACTTGTTTTATTCTACCCTAACATCATTTGCAAAAACTTCAAACCCTTAAATTCAAGTTAGTGCATTCCTTACTTGAATCAAATAGTTGTTGGGAATGATGGATGAATACTCCAAAAGGATGAGTAGGTACTGCCAAATCCTGCTTTGTACCAGCCCTTTGATGCTTCAGAGTTGATAACTAGACCTTCTTAGCTTTCCAATGACACCATAAAATGGTCTATGTACTTTGGAAATGATGTATGCAAAGATTGAATCAAAACAGACTACTTCGAATTTCAATCTTTCAAGAAAACCTTCTATTTTTTACTTGATACCTACTCTATCTTTTGCTCAATATGACCAACACAGTAGGAATCATAAAAATTCCTTATATGGGTATCTACATAGCCTATTACGTTAACTATTCAATTGGAATGACATAAAAAGATTAACTATGCTCAGAGAAATCAATTTAGCAAGTAAACCTTTACCCCCGATATTTTAGGATTGTTGCAGACTTTGACTAGTGATCACCTCGATGGCTTTTTCTCTGAAATGGCTGAATATAAATCCTTCAAATTTTGACAGCATGTAGATGACTTTGAGCTGGTTCCAAGAAGCTATAGATGTTTGAATTTGGTGGAGAAATGAGTGAGATATGATCTTCACAAGTTCATAGACTTTCAGAGACTATGACAGAGAACTCAGAAATGAACAATGTAAATGTATGTATTAATGAACACTTGTATACAATGCCCTAGGCATGAAGATCATTGCCTAATGGTGTAGATAGGTGTGGGATAGAGTATAGGCCTCACACACACTCAGAAAATGGCAATGAAAGCTCGGGATAATGATTCTATATGCCGTAACTTTTTCCTTAGTGGTTTATATAGATGTTCACTTCCAATTTGAATTTGAATTCAAATTGTTGGCTCTCTTCTAAAATTGATCCTCCATTATAGGAGATATTCCATCAATCAAAGCTAACTTTTCCACGAGTTCCTTTTGGTAGGTGTTTACAAAGATTCCAAGTCAAATATGACTTTTACAAAAGAGTAAAGTAGTAATTAACCACTAGCATTGGTTCCTATGCTTCTCCATATGTGGTTGAACTACAAGCCAAATGTGTAGGCTTGTGAATTGCACCAACAGCTCCCCCTCAAGCCAGACATTTTGGCTTGGTTTTCATTCTTCAGTCTTCATGTATATCCTACAATCCAATCATTGATTTGAACCTGCAAAGTTTGGTTCCATCCAAAGCTTTAGTTAGCAAATCTGCACACTGCATGTGTTGAGAGTTCCATGCTCCACCTTCTTGTCCCAACTCACTTTCATTCTCATGCAAGCACATATATCCCACATGCAAGGGAATTCTCCCAAACTCCATATAAGCAAGGCCTCCCTTCACTCCACATAAGTCATTCCACTCTAGCTCATTGCCAAGAGTGTGCTCCCACTCCTCATGGAGTCTCCATGCTCATAGAGCATTCTATGTAAGTTCATTTCTATTCATTTCATTCATCATGTTTGCTTATCTTTTGTTCCTTCCTCCTTAGTTTGATTAATGTGTGATTAATAGTAGATTAGGAGTAGTTGCTTTTTCATTTCAACATGGTATCAGAGCATAGGTTTAGAACTTTTATTTTCTCTTGTCATTGCATCATGGTAGTCATCCTTCTTCTCCCTCCCTCCCTGCCATATTATAATAAGAGTGCTTCTAAGCACTATTCATGATAACTTTAATCTAATTAGTGTTATCTTTCTCCTTGATCCCTCCCTCTCACCCTTGCATTTTTTATATCATTCTCAATATTTGGTAGGATTATTTTTTTAGCATTTATTTGTTATATCAATAAAGTGCTTTTTAGCACTATCACCTCCAATCATGTGTGTAACTGCTGCATCATATATGTTGGAGAACGTGCTCCTGAGGCAATGACAACACTAGGAGGAGCAGTTGCTGCATCATATATGTTGGAGAACGTGCTCCTGAGGCAATGACAACACTAGGAGGAGCAGTCTCCACAGATGGCTGCAATGATTGTTCTGGTGGTGATCTGAAGTCATCCTAAGATAATCATGATGATTTCTCGATGGCACCTTTGTCGGAGCTTCCAAACGACTCACACAAGAGGAGAAGCTGAACGGAAGTAAAAAGGGGTCTATGGATGGATGGATAAGGGAACACTCTCAAGCAAACCTCTAACTCACGATCACATTGGTAATGATCATGGCAACCTACAGCAGCATGAGTGCTGGTATCTCCTATTGGAGCATGGCTTCCCTCCGCGCGAGCCTTCCTACTCAGCATCTCTTTGTCTTTGCACCGTCATGTTCGAATTACTCTAGGAGTCTAGGACACCAATGGTAGAAGCGGATGAATCCGCGGATGTGCATGAGTCAGAAACCCCCAACTTGTGCCACGCCGGATTGAGAGTCTCTCAGATGATTCTGAGCAAAACGGGAAGCAATGGTGAAGGAGAAAAATAGACTTCTGCTGTACGACACTGCAAGGTGAGCCGCCTCGTCAAGGAGCCTTCTTTGCTAGAAAAAGCAAATCACGCCATAGCTGATTGATGCAGTATTCTGAAGGAGATGCCGCCTATGAATGTTGGGAAGCACTCTTTGAATCTGAGGCCTTTCTGAGGCACGCATAGAAGCAAAAGAAGTAGAAGAAGAAGCAGGTGAATCGTTGCCAACATTGCACGCCCGGATGCAAGCAAAGGTAGTTGCGGCCATATCATGTCGCATAAGAATGAGCTAGTTCTGAGGCCTTCTTGCGGCCCCCATAGAGGCAAAGGAAGAAAAAAATGAAGACCGTGTCTCTGTTGATTAGAGTTGCACAGTTGCGCGCCTCCAGATTGAGAGTCCACATGTGCCACTAACTTGCGTACAGAGTTGGGTCCCAAAGCCGCTCTGTATCCCACAGCCTCTACTCTGTGCGTGATAGGCTGACGACTTGTGATGATCTATTTTCAGGTGATGTTAAACGAGGGAGACGCATACATACAATGTACATGACTACAGTGCTTAGCAGTCACATGAAGATACATCCAGCCATCGGATGCCCGCTGGTCCTTCAGTTTAATAATCGAAGATGCCAAAAGTGTAGAAGGCGAGTTTAATTATAAAAATTGAATCATTGGGCTCCTAGGTAAGCTATGATGTCATATATTTACAAACTTGAATGGAAGCACACATGAGCGGCAATGTTAAAAAAAAAAAGGACAAAGATCTATTCTGCTTTACTTTGATTGTCATTTTTAAACATACCCTATGACATACACTTTTATAGCCTTATGTAAGGGATTCGACACCACCTTCTTAAAGAAGGTAGGACCTTCCCAAAGCCACCAAGTTTTGAAGTCATGTATACTCTCTAAAGAGTTAATCTTATGAAGTATTATTTAGTTCCATATCATATCAAGCCCCATGTAAAGGGACTAGACACTGCTCTTTAAAAGAGTAAGACCTTCCCTATGGCTTGAACAAATGACACTCAAAGCCCACTACAAGGCCATGAAGCTCACAAGACAAAGGCTACACCAACAACAAAAGACCCAAGAAAAGGAAAATGCTCAAAAGGTGGCAATGGTTCCATAAGCACTACCTACCCCATGATGTAAACCCTTGTACATGTCTAGGGATCCCATATGTCCCTAGATCCCATTAAAAACCACTTGGATCCCAAATTTCCAAGTAAAATGTCTTGGGATCCCATATGTCCCAAGATCGAAAGGATCCCATATGTCTGTGGATCCTAAAAACCAATGGACTAAGTGATCCCATATGTCACTAGTCCCCCATATTAAAAACAAAAGGGTCATCACATGGAGGGGGGGTGCTGAGAGTTCCATGCTCCACCCTTTTGTCCCAACTCACTTTCATTCTCATGCAAGCACATATATCCCACATGCAAGGGAATTCTCCCAAACTCCATATAAGCAAGGCCTCCCTTCACTCCACATAAGTCATTCCACTCTAGCTCATTGCCAAGAGTGTGCTCCCACTCCTCATGGAGTCTTCATGCTCATAGAGCATTCTTTGTAAGTTCATTTCTATCTATTTTATTCATCATGTTTGCTTATCTTTTGTTCCTTCCTCCTTAGTTTGATTAATGTGTGATTAATAGTAGATTAGGAGTAGTTGCTTTTTCAATTCAACAGCATGTTGGTTGATACATAAGTGAGTTGAATGTCTTTGCTTCATAGCTTCTCTCTCACATAATGGTAATGGACCTCTATATGCTTGGTCCTGGCATGATAGATAGGATTAGCTGCAAGGTGAAGTGAGCTTGTATTATCTGCAAATATCAATGGTGACCTAGTATATAAGCCCAATTCTGTATACAATAGCTTGATCCATATGGCTTCTTGGGTGGCATTTGCCAATCCTCTATACTCTGCTTCTGTAGAAGACAAAGCAACAGTAGGTTGCTTCTTTGAAAACCATGATATTGGTTTATCACATGCAAATGAAATGTATCCAGAAGTGCTCCTCCTATCATCCTTACATCCTGCCCAATCTGCATCTGAATAAATCTTCATATCAAGGTCTGAAGTGTAAGGGAAATACAAACCATGATGTTGAGTGCCTTTGAGGTACTTTAGAATTCTTTTGGCAGCTTCTAAGTGAGGTACCCTTGGCTTGTGCATGAACTGCCTTAGCACACTAACTCCATAAGCAATATCTATCCTTGTTAAGGTAGCATAGTTCAAGCTTCCAACTATGCTTTGGTAACCTATAATATCATCAATTTCATCACCTTCATGAGCACTTAGTTTTAATTTTACCTCCATGGGCATACTTGCAACTTTGGCATCCTGCAAATGAAATTTCTTCAACATATCCTGTATGTACTTTCTCTGAGTAATATAGATTCCAAAGTTAGTATAGACTAACTCAAGTCCAAGAAAGTACTTTAGTTGACCAAGATCATTGATCTTGAACTCCTTCATCATCTGGTTCTTGATTTGTCTGATTCCATTGATATCATTACCTGTAAGTATGATATCATCAACATATACACATAGGTATATTACCTCTGAATTACTTCTCTTGATGAATAGAGAAGTGTCAGCCTTGCTCATGACAAAACCTTGGTCTTGAAGGTATGTGGTTAACCTGTGATTCCATGCCCTAGGTGCGTGCTTTAATTCATAAAGAGCTTTATTCAATTTGCACACATATGTTACCTTGTTTGGATCCTCATA
Source organism: Ceratopteris richardii (assembly GCA_020310875.1). Classification (NCBI taxonomy): domain Eukaryota; kingdom Viridiplantae; phylum Streptophyta; class Polypodiopsida; order Polypodiales; family Pteridaceae; genus Ceratopteris; species Ceratopteris richardii. The sequence continues at coordinate 143,404,881 of CM035437.1, forward strand.
GCCAGGAGGTTGTGACATATATACCTCCTCTGAAATCCATCCATTCAAAAAAGCATTTTTACATCCAATTGATACATGTTCCAATTTTTTGATGGAGCCACACTCACCAACACTCTAATGGTTGGCATCTTGGCCACAAGTGAGTGTTTCTTCATAGTCAATGCCTTGGGTTTGTGCAAAACCCTTGGCCACCAATCTGGCTTTGTACTTGCTTATTGAACCATTAGAATTTATTTTGATTTTATAGATCCATCTGGATCCAATTACCTTCATGGATTCTTTCTTTGGTACTAGTTCCCAAGTTTCACTTTCTCTGAGTGCTTCAATCTCCTCATCCGTAGCTTCTTTCCATTCTGTCTTGGTCTTTGCTTCTTCATATGATCCTGGTTCTTCAATTGACAAGTCTTTGGCAAGATAAACAGAGTGTTTAGTAACAAGAGATGTATCATACCCATATCTGATAGGTTTTTTGCTCTCCCTTTGTGATCTTCTGATTTGTTGATTTGAAGATTCAGGTATGTCTTCAAGTTTCTTCATCTTGACTTTGCCCTTGGACTTCCATGCCTTGAACTCTTCAAGATTGATAATGTCTTCATCATCTGAATTGGAGTCTTTATTTTGAGTAGGTTCCTCTTTAGCAAAACTTGGAAACTCCTCCTCCAAGTCATAGGGTAGTTTAAACTTCCTGCATTCATTCTCATACCAAGAATCATTTTCATCAAAGAAAACATCTCCACTAACCATGAATCCCTTATTTGAAGGGTTGTAGAACATGTGTCCTTTCTGATTCAGATCATAACCAATAAAGATAGACTTCTCAGCCTTAGGGTCTAGCTTACCTCTTATCTGAGAAGGAATGTGTACATATGCTACACATCCAAATATCCTACAATGATCAAGTGAGGGTCTCTTCCCATGCCATGCTTCATAAGGAGTCATCCCATCAAGGGATTTGGATGGCAATCTATTTATGACGTAAGTGGGAGTAGATACACTCTTTGTCCATAGGTAATTAGGTAATTTCTTTTCATTTAACATTGACCTAGCTGTTTCAACAATCAACCTATTTCTTCTCTCAGCTACCCCATTCTGTTCAGGAGTATACCTTGTGATTTCTCTCTTGATTCCTCTGTCATGCATGAAGGCTTCAAACTCATTGGAGAAGTGCTCACCTCCTCCATTTGACCTTAGCCGCTTTAGATTCTTCCCTGTCTGATTCTCAACAAGTGCAAGATACTTTTTGAAACAATTGAACACTTCATCTTTGTGCTTCATAAAGTACAATACAATCCATCTTCTATTATCATCAATAAAAGATACATAGTACCTTGATCCTGAGATTGAGGGGTATGTGCTTGGTCCCCATACATCTGTATGGAAAGCTCTAGATAGTCCTCATGCATGTAGCCTTTCCTTCAGAAGGGTAACCTGTGAGACTTCCCAAGCTGACAAGCACCACATTTATATATCATGTGTTGTTTGGAAACATTGGGTTTTCCAATTACACATTGATCCCTGCATATGTGTTTCAATGTTCTTTCTCCTACATGTCCTAACCTTTTATGCCAAATCTCAAGTTCCGAAAGTGTTTGATCTTTATAACTGTAGAGTGCAATATTCTTTGTGTCTTCTAGCTCAAAAGTAAAAAGTCTACCTGATTTTTCTCCTTTAGCAATTCTCTTGAACCCCTGCTTGGGATCCTCCACAAATGCTCCAAATTGGTTGAATCTGACCTGCAAGCCTTTTTCCACAATCTGTCCAACACTCATCAAATTTTTGGTAATGGTTGGTACATATAGTACCCTACTCAACAAATTCTGATTTCCATCACAAGTCTTAACATTTCCAACTTTAACTACTGAGTGCTTAGTGTCATCATATGTTTGTACTTGATGCTTACCTTTTGGTTCTTCAAGGTCAGAGAGTAGGGATACATTGCGAGCCACATGATTTGAGCATCCTGAGTCAATGTAGAATAGGTGGTCATCATTTGTAGCTGGTTTTGAAGTCATGTTCATAATCAAAAGAGAATCATCTTGCTCTTCTGTATAGTTGTTGTAATCCTTTCTCGATTTGAATCCTCCTTGGTAGTTGCCATTGTTGTTGTAGTTGTTGTTGTACCCTTGATGATGGTTGAATCTGCCTCTTGACTGTGAGTATCCACCTCTTTGATATCCTCTTCCTCTCTGATTCTTGTAATTCTTGAAACACTCATATGTAGTATGATTTGATAAACCACAAATGTTGCATGGTGAGGACTTATAAGGTCTCCCCCTACCTTGCTTACCTGCTCTGCCCCTTCCTCTTGATGATCTACCTCTCCCTGCATAGTTTGCTTGGGAGGTAGTGCCTTCATCCTCTATCTTCTTGTTCTTGCCTTTATCTTTAGAATTACTTTTATCAGTGTATAGGGCAGAAGAGCTATTACCTTTGGATGAGTCTCCATTCTTGTTGAGCTTGGCTTCATGAGTGAGCATTTCTTCCATGAGAGTGGTAAGGTCTGGAATCTGCATGTCCATGTAAAGGTCCATGGCAGTGGTGGAGCTTTCCCATTTGTCATCAGCTTTAATCCCATTGATCACTTGCCTTACTATCTGCTCTTCTTCAATCTCTTCTCCTATGCTTTCTAATTGATCTGCTATATCTTTAATTTTAGTCACAAACTCTGAAATAGCCTGCTTAGGTTGCTTCCTTAATTTGGTGAATTCAATCCACAACTGATTTTTTCTAGCCCTTGTGTTGGAAGAGAAATAGGATGACAAGGTTTCCCAAGTCTCTTGGGATGTCTTATAGTTTCTAATATGTGGAAAAAGAAAATCAGAGATGGAGTTGAGTAAGTAAGACCTTGCTAATGCATCCTTGGCACACCATGTGTTGAGCTTTTCATGTTCTTCCTTTGTTGGTAGTCCTCTGGTTTTGAATGAGGGAAATTCCTCATCTCCTGAGATGTATCCATAAAGACTCCTTCCTTCAAGGTATGTCTTCATCCTTAGGGACCATGCTTGATAGTTGTTCCTGTCCAATTTATCAATAAATGAAGGAAAACCATCTCCCATTTTACCTTAACTTGCTATGATACCACTGTTGGGAATGATGGATGAATACTTTAGAAGGATGAGTAGGTACTCCAAATCCTGCTTTGTACCAGCCCTTTGATGCTTCAGAGTTGATAAGTAGACCTTCTTAGATTTCCAATGACACCATAAAATGCTCTATGTACTTTGGAAATGATGTATGCAAAGATTGAATCAAAACATACTACTTTGAATTTCAATCTTTCAAGAAAACCTTGTATTTTTTACTTGACACCTACTGTATCGTTTGCTCAGTATGACTAGCACAGTGGGAAATAGAAAAATTCCTTTTAGTGGTATCTAATTAGCTTAGTAAGCTAACTATTCCAAGTGGAATGACATAAAAAGATTAACTATGCTCAGAGAAATCAATTTAGCAAGTAAACCTTTACCCCTGATATTTTAGGACTATTGCAAACTTTGACCAGTGATCACCTCGACGGAGTTTCCTCTGAAATAACTGAATAGAAATCCTTCAAATTTTGATAGCATGTAGATGACTTTGAGCTGGTTCCAACAATCTATAGATCTTTGAATTTTGTGAAGAAATGAGTGAGATATGATCTTCACACGTTGATAGAATTTTAGAGACTATGACAAAGAACTCAGAAATGAACAATGTAAATGTATGTATTAATGAACACTTGTATACAATGCCATAGGCATGAAGATCATTGCCTAATGGTGTAGATATGTGTGGGCTAGAGTATATGCCTCACACACACTCAGAAAATGGCAATGAAAGCTCGGGATAATGAGTCTTTATGCCGCGACTTTTTCCTTAGTGGTTTATATAGATGTTCACTTCCAATTTGAATTTGAATTTGAATTCAAATTGTTGGCTCTCTTCTAACAGTGATCCTCCATTATAGGAGATATTCCATCAATCAAAGCTAACTTTTCCAAGAGTTCCTTTTGGTAGGTGTTTACAAAGATTCTAAGTCAAATATGATTTTTACAAAAGAGTAAAGTGGTAAGTAACCACTAGCATTGGTTCCTATGCTTCTCCATATGTGGTTGAACTACAAGCCAAATGTGTAGGCTTGTGAATTGCACCAACAATAGTTGCACTTGAAATTTGAAACTTGTTGGGGGATTCTTTTGCTGCAGAAAGGGACGAGTATTTGTAGGAGGAGGAAGAAGAAGAAGAAATGGAACACACACATTGGAAGCTTCTGTATATTGATTACTAGTAGGAAAATACAATGATAATATATAAAAGAAGACCAAGTGTCTTTGTGCTGAGTGTTTAATCCCAAAGCATACACACACACAAGCTTACAAGATACCCAAAGTTCCTTATGCCACCAACCTTCTCTGCACCAGACCTCCATCTCTAGGAGCTTGCTCTTATGCACACCTAGCACTCAAGCTTCCAATAGGGTAGGAGGGAGGGACACCTTTTGTCAACATGCACACCTCTTCAATGGTATCTTGTGCTACTTTGATTGCCTTGCTTACTAGTTCTCTACACTGCTTCTCTGCACACACTAGATCACCCTTCTTGCACACTTTGTCTCACACTTGCTTCTCTACATCACACTCTCAACGTTTCTTGTTCTTCTCTCATAGTGTAGACTATGCTCTCACTTGCTTAGTCTAACACCAAGAATAATGCTCACGCCTTGTGTCAATTTGGTATGCTCCTCACTGACAAGGCCTCTTAATTCACCTGTTGATGTTCAAGAATGTCGCAAAAATGACTCCCTACTTTATATTGTAGTGACTTTTTGGTACAACGACACATTGGAACCCTACTTTTGCTTTTTGTGTACACTTCTTGCATAACTTAAGAAATCAAAATATTTGGTGACCTTGCATTAAATTTCTTGCAAAACATAACCATAGTTTGTGCACTATTTGTGCACATTGTTCCACTTTGCACCACATGTCCTCAATTCGACTTTTGACCACATCCGTTGATCATTTTTACTTTAACAACTTGACTTTGATCCTTTGACTTTGACTTGCTCTATAGTTGCTCATTGTCGATTGGGCTCTCTATCTCAGAGAGAGAATGCAGAGAGAGATAGAGAAGGTAGACATAGCTACCGGATATGAAATAAAAGAATAAGTTGTGATCTTTTTGAATTTATAGGAAACTAAAGCACTCTACAGTGGTAGATTGCCAAAAAGCTGAAATAGATATTTTAAAATCGAAAAAAAAGCATAAAGTATTGGAACTATAGATATGCAAACATCAACAAAGAGCATTATTAAAAATGCAGAGAATAGGATTTCATGATTTTGGATGCGATGGATCAAGGTTTGGTGAAGGTGCTTATTGTGGGTCAAGCTAGGCTGGTGGTTGATGACCATCAAGTGGTGTAGGAGAAGACGCTGGAAGGACCGAGGCCCGTTGTAGCATGACTGACACATTACTCATAAAACCACGAATATGATCCCGCTCGTGCCAAATTCTACGAAACTTCATGCTATCAAAGAGACCCATGGAGTAGGGATTTTGTAGCTCTAAAAGAGCATGATTGGCCACATCTGCTTCATCGTGATACTTATCTCTTTCATGTTGCAACAATTGCATAGAATCTTGGAGCGCTTGCCATTGTGAAACTACTAGTCTAATTATATGATCAATTGTTGATGTGTATTGCTCATGAAGTGTTGTGGTGGCAGAGATGGAATCAAGGGATAATCTTGCTGCATCCACACCACCTATAGCAACAATGCTTGCATCACGGAGTAGGTTGAGAAATTAAGGGACATCCAAAAGGATGTCTTGTCGATGAAGGGATGTGTGCGATTGTGAATGATGTGGAGAATGGTGTAGAGAAGGTTGTGGAGAATGTGGTGGAGAAGCATGCGTGGCAGGTCATGGGTTGTGTGGAAGAGAGGTGGAGGCTGAGTCAATGGAAATATGTGGAGAAGAGAACGGTTGAGAATGCAATGGAAGTTTAGGTTGGGGAACAGATGGAGGAGATTCTTCAATGCGAGCACGGACATTCTAAGGTGCTAATGCACTATTGTAGACAAGGGGTGTTCAGGGAGGAAGGGTAGTAATGTGTTGATATATTTAGGTAGTGATGTGTGTGAACACTATAGGACTGCCGGGGCACTTTTTTCCCTCTTTAGGAGGTTTTTTCCCCCGGCTTGTATATATGCCTATTGCCCTAATGGGCTACTTATCGTTGTACATTCTCTAGTAATACATTCAATATTGTGTGTTGTGCTCCAAGCTTCTTCTTCTTCCTTGTACTGTTTGCATGCTTTCGCAGATGTCTATCTCCAACAATTGGTATCAGAGCAGGTCATCGCTTCATCTAGGGTGCCGTCAACACTCCTCCGTTTGCAGTCTCAGAATCGCACAAATTTTCGTGAGCATACTCAGCGCTTGTGTAGGCTATTTTATCTTTTTGTGCCAAAGGTATATACCAGTTTTTGTTTGCCAATATAAGCGTCTCGAAGTCTGCTACAAGTCTAGCAGAATCCGTCTGGGCAGTTCTGTTCAACTTTTTAAGATAAAGTCAATTTTATGCATCAAGGTATTTTAGTCACCGGCCATGGCTGAAAGCAGTGATGTATTCCGCATGTTGGCTGTTGAGGATAAGTTGGATGGTACCAACTACCCATTATGGGTTTATATGATGCGATATGTATTGGTTGCAAAAGGATTGTGGAACATTGTGCAAGGTGTTGAAAGACGTCCTGTTACACCTCTGACTATAGGTACTGCAAATACAGGTGTTGGAGTTGATGAAGATGGTGTCGAAGATGATATTCCATAGATTCTTATTCGTGCTGCTGTTTTTGCTGCACCTACTGCAGAGCAGATTCGTTCGGATGGCAGAGATGCCCAGGCACATGCATTGATAGCTTTGTCTATCAAACGTGTCATTATTCCTCACATTCGCTCTTGCAGAACAGATAAGGATGCTTGGGATACACTTACCACATTGTACCAAGCTACGAATGAGGCTCGTGTTGCTTACCTCCGAAAATAGTTGGAGAGTGAGCACATGAATGAAGGTGATTCTATGGACAGTTTCCTAATGAAGATCAAATACTTGAAGGAACAGTTGATTTCTGCTAATGAGGTTATACCAGATAGCTCACTTGTGCAGACCGTTCTGAATGGTCATTCTGATTCATATCAGAGTTTTGCTTCTACTCTTCGGTTGATGATGAAAGGCAATCCAAATGCCTTATCATTTGAGGAGTTAGTCTCTGTTCTGTTGCAGGAAGACCAGTCGAGGCAAAACAGGTCCATTATGCGAGTTGCAAATGAAGCTTTCCTGGCTAGTCAGAAGGGCAAAGGAGAAAGAGCTCTTCAACTAGTAAGCAGAAATCTGCTAATTTTGCTTATTCAAAGAATGAAGATAAAGATGAGAAGAAATCAAAAAATCAGAAATTGTTTTGTAACTACTGTAAAGGGAATGATCATATCATAAAGAACTGTCCAAAACTAGCTGCTAAAGAGGCAAAGAAGAAAGAGGCTAGAATGGTTGTTGTAGAGGCCTCTACACCAAAAACAGAGTCTGCTAATCTTGTGCAGGAAGAAGAATGGGCGTTTACTACTGTCTGCAGTTTTGACCCATCTTCTCATGAGCAGTGCATGTCTGCAATAGACTCAGATGTTTAGTATTTTGACAATGGGGCGACCAAACATATTACCTCGCAGCGTAGTTTCTTCTCTTCACTCGAGGCTGCCCCTACAGGGAATACTATTACATGCGCCAACAACTCCTCTTATCCTGTTATGGGAGTTGGTAATATCGTTTTGACTATTGCTGATGGTAGTTCTTTCACTTTGTCAGATGCTCTATTTGTGCTAGGGATCAAGAAGAACCTGTTATCTATTTCTCAATTAGCCAAGATTGGCTTGGTTGTGAAATTTGTTGATGATAGGTGTGTGAAGAGAGATGGTGGATGCAATCCAAAGATGAGTAGGTGCCGCTACAACCAGCTTCACACCAGCCAACTGAGACTTCAGAGTTGATTAGTAGACCCTTTGAGCTTCCTAAATCCACCAAAATATCAGCCAAGCACTTTGGAACATGTATCCTAAAAGTTTAAGTCAAGACAGACTAGTTGCGAAATGACTAGCTCCCAAAACTTGCTATTTTTGGACATACACCTGCTGGAAAAAATGAACAGTGCTCTCAACCTGGTAAGAATTTGAAAACTTCCTTTTGGGCATAGCAAATTGACTTAGCAAGCTTCCCAATCCAAGTTAAAACACTTCAAATGATGGATTGAGCACTGAGAACAAGTTTTAACAATTTCTGGAACCTCCCCACAATTCTCGGGGCTCTGTAGAGATAGACCAGTAAGCAGTAAAATGCATATATCTCCAAAAGCATTTATGCAATGACCTTGAACATTTATAGGCGGAAAATAGACAGTAAGAGCTATCCAACGCACTTTAAAACACAGAAAATGGATCAGTAGAACGCGAGATGTGACCTTCTGAAGGTATTGCTCTGAGTGAGTATAGCAGAGAACAAAACAGAGAAGTAGATGATAATAAATGTATAGATTCACATATGATTACAACCACATTGGCAATGAATCTTTGCACAATGGGAGTAGAATGATAGAGCTATGGAGTAAGCTCTTCAATCTCTAAAAAATGACATGAAGTGGTCACGTACAAGGCTTGCTAATCACCTCTTCCTTCTTGCTCCTTTTATAGCTATTCTTGGAGGGAGTTTTGAATTCGAATTCGAATGGCTCCACCTAAAAGTGATCCCCAAAGTTAGGAGATATTCCCTCAGCTCAAAAATTCATGATTTTAGTAGTTAGAGCCATGAATTTGCTTTTACATCATGCATGAGGTAAGCCATTCTTTTCCTTTTTTCTTTTTCCATTTACAAGAGATAAAATGAACTCTTTTACAAGAGGTGTTCACATGACTACTCATGTGACTTAAAAATGAGGATGATATCAAATATATCAAGCATGTAGGCTTGGGTAAAATGCACCAACAAGGTGTACAGTTCATGATGTGTCAAATGGTGATGTGATTATTGCTTCTGGCATTTTATGTCGTGGGCTGTATAAGCTCATATACTATGAAAGATCTGTAAATGATTTGGCATGTGCAGTAAATGATTCTCAGGCTATGTCAGATGCAAAGCTTTGGCATGCACGCTTTGGTCATCTGAATTTTGCTAGTTTGCTACGCCTGGAGAAATCTAAAATGGTCTCCTCTTTGCCCAAACTTGAGGCACCTAGAAAACATGTTTGTGAAGGCTCTATTTTGGGCAAAATTCAGCGTTCCTCCTTTCCAAAAGATGGTTCAGTTCGGGCTACACAAAAATTGCAGCTTGTACATAGTGATGTATGTGGTCCTATGCAGACACCCTCTTTTGGAAATTACCTTTACTTCGTGACTTTCATTGATGATTTTTCCAGGCATGCATGGGTATATCCACTCAAAGCAAAGTCCGAAGTGTTCATGTGCTTTAAACAGTTTTTGGTTTTGGCTGAAAATCTGTTAGCATGTAAAATGGACACCCTCCATTCTGATCGAGGGGGGGAATATATGTCTTCTGATTTTAATGCATTTCTGGCTGAACATGGGATAAAACACTAGTGTACAGTGTCGTATACACCTCAAAAGAATGGAGTTGTTGAACAAAAGAACAGGTCACTCATGGATATGGCGAGGTGCATGGTCAAGAGTCAGGCTTTACCACATAGTTTCTGGCTTGAGGCTGTCATGTGTGCAGCATATGTACTAAATAGGTGTCCCACTAAAGCACTATAGTGGCTTGGCATGACCACAAGCCATCTGTTGCTCATCTGTGTGTTTTTGGTTGTTTGGCATATGCACTAGGGCCTGAACAGCATCGCAGAAAATTGGATGATAAGGCAGTAAAATGTATTTTTGTTGGGTACAGTTCTGAAAGTAAAGGCTATCGTCTGTATCATCCACAGACTAAATGCATTTTGGTTAGCCGTGATGTTGTCTTTGTGGAAGATGCTATTCAGCCATTGCTTTCATGTACTAAGGAAACATCTGTTAGCTCCAAAGACATGTATGATACTTTGATGCCTCTTTTTACAGGTGGATAGTATAGTGCTGGTCCTAATGAGGTAACTTCTCAGCCTTTGCAAGTTTCATATGATGATGCAAATCATTCCATTTCTGATGCAGATTTACATGATGCACTTGTTGATGAGAGAGCTGATATTGAGCAGACAAAAACTATGCCAAAATGGCTGGTGCAGACTTTGTGTGACAGCAAATTAGATGCACCTTTGTCATATCGTACTCGTTCAGGCTCTCATAGTGCCTCCTCTGCATCAGATTGCTATGTTATGGCTGCGTCTAGTCTCGGTGATGAGAATGAGCTTGTTTCTTTTGATGAAGCACAAAATTCAGAAAATTGGATGGTTGTTATGCAATCTGAATATGATGCTATAATGAAGAATGGTACATGGTCCTTATGTGACTTGCTCTGCAAGCTCGTCTGGAATGTCTATGCTAAACACAGTAATATGTGATTGAGCCTCCATGGCTCAAACAACACACACACTTGCAAAATACACAGCAAACACTAGCACAACAAAGCACACATAGAGCGCAAAAAAGTAGCACACAGAACCAATAGAGAAAGATTACAAAAGATCAGGGTTCCGTGCAAAATGACTGAATGCAATTAATCATAAAAGTGAGTGACATAGGGAGTCTTGGTCATCGTGAATCATCACGGGTATAGCACTTCAATAAAACATAAATTTTGGAGGGTGACGTGGATTCAAAAGGTACATGCAACAATTAAAAATACGAAGTGACTAGAGCGAACATAAGAACTATCAAATAGTCAATTGAAAACAATCGGAGAGGTTTGAATGTGTTTACAGTGGACAATATGGTCTTAATTTAGAGCCATTAACGGGATTAGGACGAACTCCTTCGATAACTATGGCTAACCGAAATGTAGCATGACATAGTTGGGCAGAAATATGGTAGGGTCCAAAACACCGAAGTTTAAATTTGCCTGCTGCACGGTCGGCTTTAGAATTATAGAATAACACCAACTGGCCAACTTGAAACACCGGAGTCCAAAGAAAACGATCATGAGTTTTAGCTTGGTGAAGCTGAACTTCTTCTGAGAGTAGAAAATTTTCCAACCTTTGTTCATCAAGAGAATGTAGAGTATCAAGTTGAGCAGGCACCGATTTATCAGGTCATAATTTCTTCTCCAAGGCCATACGTAAACTAGGTACAATAAACTCCATCAATGCAATGACCTCCAATCCATAAGCCAATTTAAACGGTGTATGATGAGTGACGACTTTATAGGTGGTATGATAAGCCCACAACACAACAGGTAAAAGTTGATCCCAACACTCAGGATAGTCTAGAATAAGTTTCTTCAACATAGTAAGTAAAGTTTTATTATTGCTTCTGGCCAATCTGTTAGTGTGCGGGTAATAGGGAGTGCTAAACTTATAGATAATGCTAAATGTATGAGTTAGAGCTTGAATAAGAGTATTAATGAAGTGGGTTCCTCGATCGAAAAAAATTTCCAATGGCAAGCCAAACCAAGGGAAGACATCATGCATCAAGCACTTAGCCACCACCTGAGCTATAGCAAACCAGATTGCCTAGGCTTTGACCCATCGGGTAGCATAATCAATACAAGTGAGAATGTAACAGTTATTAGTGGAAATAGCAAGAGGTGTGATAGGTCCAATGAAATCAAACCCTCATTTTTGGAAGGGCTCCAGTGGGAGGAGTGGCTGAAGAGGAAAAATGTGCCGCTCAGTGGCTGGCCCATCCACTGATAGGAATCACAATGTTTAACATAATTATACACATCACGTTGCATTGTAGGCCACCATAAGCCACACTGCAAAATTTTTTGGTAGGTTAAATTCACTAAAAAATGCCCATTGGAGGGGATAGAATGTGCCATACGTATCATAGAGGGTACATGAGGAGCTATACATCAAAGTAGGGCACCAAAATGATCAGCATAATACAATTCATCGACAATGATCCAAAAACATCGGCTGTGAATGGCGAGTTTTTGGCGGGCTTTTTTAGACACCATCCCCGGTGGACAACCAATAGTCAAGAAAATCATGAGTTTGTCATAGTAGAATTCAACCATGGGTAAAGCACTCTCAATTGTTATTGGTGTATTGGTTGCATAGATAGAAGGAGATGAGTCATCAATCCCCTCTAATGGTTCACCGAAATCTAATCTGGACAAAAAATCAGCAATCGTGTGTGTTGTAGTACGCCCTTGGGGAGCCAAGACCCACACCACCTTGCATGGAAGCAAGAAGAAAGGCTCGAGAAGGACTCTCCTTTCATCCACCCCAACCTCCATCATGTTCAAGCCATTGGCCATCAGCCCGTAGCTATGCCGCATGCTTGAAAACATGGAGATATTGGAGTCAAGGATCCTAGTCACATATATAAAATACAAAAAAGTAGCAACACTCTACTTACACACATATGAAATGCTAGCACGCACACACACCTCACTCTCTCACACTCTAAGACTAAATACATATATGCACAAGGCCTTAAGAGAAAGGAGAGTTCTTCCATTCAAAGGATATATACATGAGAGCACGTCGACCAAAAGCTCCCTCTTTACAAAATTGAGCCTCTATATATAGGCTAAGCACAATTTCCCTTGTGCTCCTTTTGAAAAGTAAAAAAGGGAACATGTGCTCATATCTCTCTAAATCTTGGCAAATATTCCTTCCAACAACCCACTTCAAGACAAGTAAGGGCGTGGAAATTCTTCTACATGGGATTTCATATATGTGTGCAAAAAGGGCTTCAATTGAGAAGGCTTCAATACCATAGCCTAAGGGAAATATAAAAAAAGGGATTAGGAGAGTGTTCATATGGACACATCTCCTAAATACAAGAAAAGGTTATTGTTATACAAGAAAAGGGTATCTCAAGAAGCTCCAATACCTGAAATTTAAAACATACACATCAAGTAGACTCAATTTGAAAAGAAGCAGCCAATATCTTTAATTCCTTTTTTAGTTTCCACTTCAGGGATCATCAAGTTCTAGAATATGGGCTATTCTAGCAAAAAGTCCTCATGAGGATTGGGCTTGTTCCTACAGTCCAAAAGCAGCTCAAATGACATAGAGCCCTAGAACATATTGCTCATAGGATAACCATCATCACATAGTCCACCACAAGTGTATGTGTGACATATTGGAGAGTATAATTGTGCAATAGTTCTTTTTGTGACTTTATGCAAATATCAACATGATTGCATCATTCTTCATTGTGTGTATAATCTCTATTTCCTTTAACAAAAGTGTGTAGTGAACAATCAATTATAGTGATGCTTCATGAAATCACACTATTAGGCCTCAAGCAATCAAGGATCAAAAATAGCTACTATTTCCATGTGTAGTTGAAGTTTTAGATTCCCCCCATGCAAACTCAACCAATATCAATACATCAATGCTTCCAACATGTCTAGGAGACATCCCGTGCATCTACAAGAAGTCCAAAGTTCATAAAACATGTTCCATGTGTCCTACAAGGTCATTCATGCAACAGGAGTCATTATCATGAACATTTCCTAATACATGCCTCCAAAAAAGAGGATAGAAAGTTCAGTCATTAATAATGAGGTTAATGCAATTTGTATTAGGATGTCTACAGGCCACTTGGGTTCTTAGCACAACATTCACACATTAACCCTATGGTACCACTAATTTCCTTTGTACCAAACATAAGTGGTCACATGCAACCAACACAACCATATAGAGGAAAAAACAAGAATTTTATCCATTTCCAATGATTATGAGAGTAGCACACTAGAGAAACTGCCAAAGAGTAGGGATCACCATCTTCCTTCCGTCAAGCCTATGTTAGAGGCAAGACAAAAATGAGTTCTATATGAGCAATTGAAGAAACACTTCACACATAAGAAGATACTCTCAAAAGCTCGTTTAAACATTTTGATTGCCACGTTATGCTTGTGATTACGATTATGTGCATCATTCGTGATGCTTATGTTGTATCTTCTTCTTAATAACGTTGTTAATCATACGTTGACGAAGTGCCATTACGTCTGCTGAGTGCTTCTATGCAAACATTTGGGTCTCATGAGATGCTTCCGGGATTGACAAGTATGAGTTGTGATTCTACAACGTCAACACAAGGTAGAATAAAGCCACATGGTCAACATGGAAGGTGAATTTTCGGCTGAGTCAATAGTGTTTGAACTTCATTTTGGAATATATTAAGCCAAAACATTCTTGTTTGGTGACATAATAGTTATGTTCGGTTGAGATAAGGTGTCAGGTTGGATAATGAATCGGTCTTTACCATTTATGGTGCTGTTGCATAAGGACACTATGGATAGCAATATCAGATGCATTTATGAACACGTGAAACAGTAGTTGCCAATTCGATGGCTGGAGAATTGGTTCCTTCATAAGCAGAGTTTTATCATACTATCAAGGAAGGGTAAGGGAAAAGGATTTGGCACCGTAGCAACATTCAACTTGCGATAATCAACACATATGCGTAACTATTTATTCATTTTAGGGACAATGACTATAGGTGAAATCCACTAAGCATGGTCTATGGGGACAATAAATCCAACCTTCAATAACCTGTCTAATTCCTCTTTCACCTACTAGGCATAATTCGAGTTCATTTGATAGCTTTGTTGTTTAATGGGTTGTACATCTGATTTAAAAACTACATGATGCTGGTGGTAAATATGAGGGTCCAAGCCCTTCATATCATGGTAATTCTCACCAAATCGTACTAGGCTCAATTCCGATATGCTTTGCAACCCGAAAATAAGAAAGTGTTGTGGGGCAATCCCACTTGTTTGTGTCACACCTCCTTCCTCAGATGATTGGCCTTCACTATCACCAAGTGGGGGTGTCTCGAGCGCGCTATTCACTTTCCAAGGGTGTTATCATTTTGGTATTTTGGATAACTTTCACCAGAATGTGTTACAGACATGTACTACAAAGTCTTTCTACAAAGATTCATATGAACGCTTTTTGCAAAATGAATTTTATACTTCTGACTTATATTCCAAGCCCTATCGCCGGGGTCAATGTTAAAAATCTATCTTTACGTACCTTGGCTATTCCAATTAAGATAGTATTAACATAATTTTTTTTCTATAGGGTTCTTGGATTGGACATGGATCTATGAAAATAGAGGCCCTATAAAGATTTTCCCACACTTTACTTAACCTTCACCATTGTTACCTCTTACAAAACACTATCTTATCATTAACGAAATCAGGTCTAATTACTTTAACATCCTCAATTCTCTGAATGTAACTTACTTATATACTATCAAGTTTAGAGACAGGCAACATCCAACATCAATTTCCTTATGGCAGGCAATATGTATATATACGACAGTGAACGTTATTATCATTCCAAAATTGCGATGCTCATTAATGTCTTAACGTAACTTACTATATGATGAATTAATTCAGTTAGAAGTGAGAACTTAATTGACACTGAATAATATGGCACCAATTGAGGATCTGAATCCACACTATGAATCAACAGGGTATGTTCGACTGCTCCACCACACAGAGTCTGGTAAGGACTTGTTGTGTGTCTCCTTTGCCTCTTAGTGATGCGAACACCACCCCTTTTATATTAATCAATGAGAAGTTACATTGCTTTAGCCTTTTATGATGCTTCACCAAAATAATCACAAAAATATTATGAATAATACATAGGACCATCTAGCTACCTAACACTCGCATGCACGGTGGAATCGACCCTAATTACAAGTTAATCTTCATCTACAATGCCTTATATGTACATGGTGTGGGATTCTTCAAAATGATGTTTAATTTTCTTCTGTAGAGCCTTCAATAACCACTTCACATGCTCAAGATCAAGCAATTGTGCCTCTAGGCTAGCAGAACAGGAGGCAACAACTTGAATAAGCAACTATTGACTCTGATCTTGCAAAAATGCTTTTTACAAATAGAAATCATTCTTTAGAGCAACTTTACATCGAAGTTGACTATCAGAAACCCATGCATCTACTCTCTGTAGTTGACCCTTATGGATGCCAAGTTATTTCTTCATCCTATCTATTTGCTGAGATTGAAATTGAATTGTTTTAAAGTACGCTTGGTGCTCCTTCTGAGTGGCTTCCAACTCTTTTTGCAACTGAAGCTTCCGACCAATTTCATCGTTTGACTCCTGTGCTTTCTTGAATGGCTCCTCCTTCCTAGTGGCCAACTTAGATTCCCATTGAACTACTTTAGAATGTAAATAATCACACATTTTCTCCAGGTTAGCAACTTGAATGTTTGTAGCTTCCAAGATTTTACCCATCTTACCTAGAGCAGCATCTTTATCTACTAGGGCTTGCCGTAACTACAGTAATTTAGCCTCTTGAGAAGATACCTAGCTCTATAGGTGAGCTTCATTGGCACGAAGGCCAAGGAGTTCCTCCTAGAGAGGTGGAATATCGGCTTCCAGGACTTCCAATTTATGCAGAAAGTCTTGGCAAAGTTCCTGCTTTTTTGCAAGCATCTGAGATTGGAATGCTTTTGGAGCCTGAACGAGATACTGACCAATAGCGACGAAATGTTGTATGGAAGGTGGCAAAGACAAGGGTAGGAGGAGGCCATAACTGCCAAGGCAAGTTGCAAACGCACCAATTTCTGATGATCACTGTGGAGAATAGTTTGGAGATTTGGATGGGGAATCAGTAGAAGAAGTAGCGGAGGAAGATGCAGGATGAGGAGAAGTATTCCTAACCAAGAGGTTGTGAGTTCAACCATCTCCTACCACGATTATGTTACACTAGGAAAGATGAACGTCAGAAGAAATCGAAACGGAAGAGGCACTAGACGTTGGAGAAGATGTAAGAGCCACACGACACCGCTTCTTTGGAAAGCACACGAGAACTTTGTCATCATCGTCCACATCATCCATATGAGAGGAAGTTGTCGCAAGCAAAAAGGGAAGAATGGGAGCATCAGTTCCAGCCGCATTAGGTAGAAGAAAAGAAAACAACTGTGGGAGCCGAGTGCATGGAAATTCACCCTTAGCCAATTGCTTAACAACCGCATGACATACTTTGTGAATGCGGCAAAAGTATAGTAGTGCCCAATTGATGGACTCATGTGATGCTACATCAACAACCAAATAGAATGGTCAGGAGATGTCATAATTACATTTTTGTAAATTAATGGATGATACAAGAAATTGGAGAGCATGACACTCAACAGCGGGGCGACACATAATAGCATACTCATTTGATGATTTGCGAGGTAATAACTAGTTCATCGTGGCAAGTGGAAGTGGGGAAACGTCGGTCTTAACCTCATTGGCAAGATGGAACTAGTCCACAATAGTGGAGACACTAACATGAGTGATCATGTATGGGGAGAAAATCGGCCATGCGATAGTTGTAGAAATGACAATAGCTCGAGCGAGTTTACATGACAATGGATGGGTTGGCACCTTATGCCATGGAAATTCAGTGAACTCCAACAAGCTCATCCGGAATGCCCATGCTAAAAGCAGTAATATGTGATAGAACCTCCATGGGTCAAACAACATAAGCACTTGCAAAATACAAAGCAAACACTAGCAAGACAAGCACACACAGAGCGCAAAAAAGTAGCACACACAGCCATTAGAGAAAGAGTACAAAAAATCACGGTTTAAATAATCTGTTCAAAATGACTGCATGCAATTAATCATAAAAGTGAGCGACACATGGAGTCCTCGCCGTCATGAGTCATCAGGGGTATAACACTGCAATAAAACATAAATGGTGGAGGGCAATGTGGATTCAAAAGGTACATGCAACAATTAAAGTTATGAAGTGACTAGAGCAAATAGAAGAACAGTTAAATCGTCAATCGAAAAAAAATTGGAGAGGGTCAAATGTGTTTACGGTGGACAATACGGTCTTAATTTAGAGCCATTAACAGGGTTAGGTAGAACTACTTTGATAACTATGGCTAACCAAAATGTAGCCAGACATAGTTGGGCAAAAATATGGTAGGGTCCAAACCATCCACGTTTAAATTTTCCTGCTCCACAGTCGGCTTTAGAATTATAGAATAACACCAAACTAGCCAACTTAAAATACAAAAGTTATAAAAAAACATTCACCGTGAGTCGATTCTGAGTCTTGGCGTTATATGGACAAGTCTCTATAGCCTTGCTAGTGGTGTCATAGATTGCACAATAAATTTTTTTAAGAGCACAATTATTTGCAACATGTCCAAGGTTTTTACATTTAGTGTAGTAGACCTCTTTTAAAAGATAATCACTTTTACCTTTTCGAGCATCTAACCATTCCAGATCTTCTGTAAGACAACCGAGTTTTTGTTCTAACTAAAGTGCCATGGCGATGGTTCTGTTGTTGTTGTTGTTGCTCTTGATCCTATTGTTGTTGTTGTTGGTTTTGATAATCTTCCATATCATTGGGATGAAGTTCTTCCCGTTGTTCAGAATCTCGTGCCTCAAAAGTGTTTATAGGCTGACTTGTTACATGGCTATCCAAAGACCTCTCCAGAGATAACAACTCACAGTAACTTTCTAATCCTGCTAGTTTATGGTTGAGAACTAAGCCTTGCGAAAATGGGATTTTGAAGAAATGTGCAAGATCCCACTCTCTTGACAAATAATCAACAACTCAAACTCTCTGGTTACTCCCCAAATTAGAGAATTCGTGTTCCACAAGTTGCTCAATAGAATCTCTTGGTTGAAGGTTAGGATCTATAGTTTGCTCAAAAATCCCAACAAGTCAGTTGGCTCCCTCGCTGAAGTTTGTGGTCGCTTCAGTTCCCATCCAAACCTCACTCGACTCGGTAGTTTCACTGAACACCAAACCACTATCAATGGACACCGATGCAAATTCCGAACCTTCACGGATGGTATCATATGGTCAGCGAGCTCCGTACTCGGACCACTTACTGGATTCTCACTGAATCATAATGGGCTCAATTCCGTTATGCTATGCAACCCAAAAATAAGAAAGTGTTGTGGTGCAATCCCACTTGTTCGTGTAACACCTCCTTCCTCTAATGATTGGCCTTCACTATCACCACATGGGGGTGTCCTGAGCACGCTATTCACTTTCCAAGGGTGTTATCATTTTGGTATTTTGGATAACTTTCACCAGAACATGTTATAGACATGTATTATGAAGTCTTTCTACAAAGATTCATATGAACTCTTTCAGCAAAATGAATTTTACACTTTTCACTTATATTCCAAGCCCTATGGCATGAAAAATCACCCTTTACCCTGCCTTGATTGTTCTAGTTAAGATAGTATTAATAGAGATCAAGTTGGGAGCATTGGAGTATTCATACATGAAGAGTAGATTGTAAGGCAAGTGATTAATGGAATGAAAGCAGATGATAAATGGGAAGCTTTCACCAAAGCAATGGACCTATACATGGACATGTATGTTCCTGACTTCAACACCCTCATGGGAAAATTATTCACACATGAGGCAAAGCTTATGAAGAATGGAGATAACTCAAAAGGTAATCAATCCTTTGCTCTATACACAGATAAGAACAAGAGTAACGATAGCAAAGGCAAAGGTAAAAGGATTTGATGATGAATGTAGTACCTCTCAAGAAAACTTTGTAGGTAGAGTTACAAGTTCAAGAGGAACAGACAGAGGAGGTAGAAAAGGTAGGAGGACATTCCAAAGCTCCTCTCCATGTGCCATATGTGGCCTAACCAATCATGCAGCTGAGAATTGTTTCAAGAACCCTAGAAATCAAAGAGGAAGTGGCTTCAATACAGGAGGCTATGGAAGTTCAAGAGGAAGATCAAATAACATAAATAGCTACAACAAAAACAACTTCAACAATACAAACTATCAAGGAGGATATAGAAGAAGAAAATATTACAACAATTACAATGAAGAGAAAAATCAAGAGCATTCACTTCTCTTGATGAACATGACCATGAAGCAAGGTAAAGTAGATAAGCATGTATTTTATATAGATTCCGGTTGTTCAAATCATGTAGCAGGGAATGTTGCTCTACTCTCAAACTTGGAGGATCCAAGAAATAGACATGAGGTTCAAATAGGAGATGACACTAGAAACTTAGTGGAAAAGATTGCAAATTTGAAGAGTCCAAATGGAAACATGAATCTACTTAGCAAGGTATTGTATGTACCTACCATAACAAAAATTCTCATAAGTGTTAGGAAAGTTAGAGAAAAGGGATTGCAGGTATGGTTCACAAGGAATGGAGACTTTGTTGAAGATCCACAACAAGGATTCAAGAGAATAGAAAAAGGAGAAAAGATAGATAGACTCTTTAGATTTGAGGTTCAAGACACTAGAAATATAGCTCTGTTCAATTATGGTAGTCAGACCTTATTAGAATTAGAAGTGTGGCACAAAAGATTGGCTCATATAGGTGAAAGGAACTTGAAGCAAATGAGCAGGGATCAAAGTGTGCTTGGCCTACCAAATATTTCCAAGCAACACATGATATATAAGTGTAGTGCTTTTTACCTTGGGAAACCACATAGACAACCCTTCGTGAAGAAAGGATATGTTCATGATGACTTGTTGGAGCTAGTTCACACATATGTTTGGGGACCTAGCATAGAGCCATCAATTTTAGGATCACGGTACTATGTGTCTTTTATTGATGATTGAGATGGACCATCCTATACTTTATGAAGCATAAGGATGAAGTCTTCTCATGTTTCAAGAAGTATCTTACCCTTGTTGAAAATCAAACAGGTAAAACACTAAAGAGGCTAAGAGTCGATGGAGGGGGAGAATATTTCTCCCATGAATTTTGATACTTATCTCCAAGAGAGGGGTATCAAAAGAGAGATCGTAACTAGGTACACTCTAGAGCAAAATGGAGTGGTAGAGAGAAGGAATAGGACCAGCTCTATGCTTAATGAGAAAAAAATATCAAATTATTTGTGGGCAGAGGCTATATCTACATCCACTTATCTCATCAATAGACTCCCATCAAAAGAATTGGATGGGATGAAACCCTATGAAGCATGGAATGGAAGACAACCTAGCCTTGATCATTGCAGGATATTTGGTTGCATAGCTCATGCATATATTCCATCTTAAATCAGAGGTAAAATGGACCCTAAAGTAGAGAAATGTGTGTTCATTGGTTATGATCAAAATAAAAAAGGTTACATATTATATAGTCCAGACAATAAATTTTTATTGTTAGTAGAGATGTTGTCTTTGATGAGAAAAGCTCTTGGTTTGAAGATGATTGCAAGAAAATCAAGCTACCTTATGACCTAGAGGAGGACTTCCCAAAATTGCAAAAAGGGAATAAGCACATACATGAAGACTCTTGAATAAGCGAATTGATCAAGAGTCACTAAGGAGGAATATCAATGCTTGGAACAACAAAGGTAAAGCAAAGATACAAGAGTTGAGAGATGTTGCAAAATCCTCTCAACAAACAATAAGGAGATCTACTAGAGAAAAAATAAAGGCCAAAAGGTACATATTTGAAACCTCTCTAGTCACTAAGCATTCCATTTACATTGTTCAGGATCTAAACTATGAGGAACCATCAACATTTGAAGAAGATAAGAATAAATTAGAATGGAGAGAAGCGATGGAAGAAGAGATAGAAGCTCTTCAAGAGAATCAGACTTACAATTTGGCTCCCAAGAAGCCATCCATGAAGATAATTGTATCTAGATGGATCTACAAGTTAAAGAATAACTCATATGGATCAATAAAAAGGTATAAAGCAAGGCTTGTGGCTAAAGGGTTTACTCAAACCCAAGGTATAGATTATGAAGAGACCTTCTCACTTCTTGCAAAGATGCCTACAATCAGAGTACTCATGAGTGGAGCATCTATCATATGGATGTAAAAAATGCATTCTTGAATGGATGGATTTTAGAGGATGTATACATGGCACAACCTCTTGGATTTGAAGATGAACCACATCCTAAGTATGTGTGTAAACTCAAGAAAGCACTCTATGGATTGAAGCAAGCCCCTAGAGCTTTGAACCATAGACTAGTTACTTTCTTGCAGGACAAATGATTTCAATTAAGCAAAGTAGATCCTTCACTTTTCATTAAGAAAAGTAAATCTATCATGATATAATTATGTGTATATGTACATGATATAATCCTTACAGGTGATGATGCTGATGGGACAGAGAGATCAACGCACAAATGAAGGAGGAGTTTAAGATAAGTGATCTTTTATTGCTTACTTATTTTGTTGGATTGGAGGTAATCTATAAAGATCAAGGGACGTTCATTAAACAAACGAAGTATATAAAGGATATGCTTGCAAAGATCAAAATGCGAGAAGCTAAAGTTGCAGGTACTCCCATGGAGGTCAATCACAAATTAAATGTTCATGAAGGAGAACTTATTGAAGATATCACAAGCTATCAAAGCCTACTTTGGGAGTTTAAACTATGCTACTCTAACTAGGGTTGGTATTCGCTATGGAGTAAGTGTGCTTAGTCAAATCATGCACACCCCAAGGAAACCTCACATGGATGCAACAAAGAGGATATTTAAGTACATGAAAGGAACAATAAATGAAGGTTTATATTACTCCTACACATCTGATTTGAATATAAAGCTATTCACTATTGTAGATTGGGCAGGTTCCAAAGATGATAGAAGAAAGACATCAGGATATCTCTCATTTGCAGGTACAAAGCTCATATCTTGGTCTTCAAAGAAGCAATCTACAATTCGTCTTTTCTCAACTGAGGCTCAATACAGAGGGTTAGCAAATGCAACAAAAGAAGCTACACAGATTTAGGGTTGGATGTTGAGACTCCATACATATTTGGAGATCATATGAGTTCACTGCATCTAGTTGCTAATCCTATCTTTCATGCGAGGACCAAGCATATAGAAGTTCACTATCATTTTGTTAGAGAAAAAATTGTGACCAAGGAGATACAACTCTCCTATGTATCTACTCGTATGCAATGTGTAGATATGATGACCAAATCATTGGATGGAAGCATATTAAATAGGTCTAAATCCATGATTGGATTAAGCGAGATACTAAAAGATTGAAGACTCAAGAATCTTAGGCTTGAGGGGGAGCTATTGGTACATTTGGCAAGCCTAGATACTTGACCAAATAATCATGACTTATCACATATACCTTTGTCTCACAAAGAACTTCTTGTAAAATTCATGGAGTTTACTTCATTGAATGAAAGTTAAAGAAGATGAGAAGAGGAATCTCATGATGTTAGGATCCAAGAACCATGACTATTTGGTGGTTCGAATCATATCAATCAAAACCTAAAGTGTAGGAAGACTTTTAGGTGAGGGAGATTCAAATTTCAAATTCTCTTTATGTGTCTAAATAGAGGTGCCTTTTAGTTGTGGGATATGATAGAGAAGAGAGATCCATTGAGTCTCATGGTTGAGCTTCTCTTGAGCTCACATATTTATGAGTAAGGCCACTATATTGCCTTTGTATCATACATTCATTTTCACATATAAGTGGATACATTAGTTCATGATCATCTCTCTCTATTGCTCTCTCCTACAACCTCTTCAAATCAAGGATATTGTTCAATTGATTTCTCTATGTGTACTCAATCATTTTGCACACTTTCTTGCTCCTAAAAAGTCGGGATCACACCTCTGAGTTCTTAAACTCATTTCTCAATGTACACTCACTCTCCCTTAATTAGATGTGTCTAAATTGTCTTGGGTCAGTTGTTATGAGTGAGTGAGAACTAAACATTTTCTTGAGAGGTTCAAGTCCAAAAATAACAAGTTTTTCATAGTGCTTCTATGTGCAAGTTATCTATTTTGATACAAATATTTTGAAATGATGCTCCAAAGCACATAGTGGGTCTAAATGCATATTTGGGAAGCTGAAGGAGTCTACTAAGGTTCCATGAAATCACATTAGCAGGTGTAAAGCATGATTAGTGCAACTCTAGCTCATCTCTCCACTGTATCCAACCCTCTCTTCAAAGCTGTTAAGAGAGTGAAAGGCAAGCATGAGACTGAAAAGGAGATCCAATGGGTGAAGGGTCTTATGAATGAGAATGCATGTCGGGATTTTTTATTGAAGGGAAGAAAGTATGGTGATCATGTTATGGAGTAGAGATGTTCTTTTTTCTGCACATTGAGGGGAAATAATCCTAACAGCGAACTGTTAGAAGAGCAACTATGATTAACAGATAATCAAACAAAACATGTTTTTTTCCTCCACATTGAGGAGAAATAGTTCTAACGTTGATGTGTCACAAGAGGAACTATGATTACCACATAATCTATATAAAAACAAAACACATCAACGTGTTAGAAGAGTAACTATGATTCGTAGATAATCTATATAAAAACAAAACTAACTACAAGAGCTGTGCATAACCAGTTAGTTGTTGATGATACATGAACTGGTGTTTAGATTCACGGATTGGAGGCAGCCACAAAAGGAGTGATCAGGCAAAAAGAAGACCACACACTTAGACTTACGCTTGGTGAAAAATTACTGATAGGGAACACTCCAATAAGTTTTTTTGTGCTTTTTATCATTATTTTAGCCAACAAGATCGAACTCCAAATTTAGATTTTGAAGGTCTATAAAAAGACGGATCTTTTTTTATAAAAAAGGATCTTTTGTAACTCTTGCTCAGGATATTCCAATCTCTTCCATCTGATATTGCCACTCTGATTCATCATTGATGATACGCTCTCTCTATGCTCATGACCAATGATAGATGCTACTGTTCCATATGTAGCAAATACTTTCCATTTCACCTCCATCAAAATCTGTGTTTGAATTTCTAGAAATGAAAATTTCATTTTTTCATTTATCTGTTGTGCTTCAAATTTTAGTGAGCTAATAAGAAGGCTCTTCTATGATTTGCATGAGGCTTGTCATAGGGGCACGGATAGCTGAAGTAATAATCTACGTATGATGTGATTAAGTGTTGCGAAGTTCAAGGGGTAGTACACCTATGTGTATGCTTCACTGTACTCCTAGAAGATTTGAAACAAAGCAACAAAGTCAAACAATTTTCTTCATTTTAGAACTTTTTCAACACTGCACTATATCTTTTATAGATTATTATTACCAAAGAATCTTCACTGTTGCACTGTGTCTTCTAGATAAAAGAATACTTTTGCATAGAAGAAATCCCCTAGTATATGATGGAAGAGTGACTTTTGAATCATGAACCTCTCTTAAGCTTTTTAATATGTTCTTTTTGAAATATTCTTCCATGCTCAAAGTTAAATTTCAATACATCTACCTCATGCACTAAGTCATGATATTTTTGGCTCATTTCCAATCCCAAGGAAAGAAATGTGTACACCCAAAATGTTCATCACATTGACGACTGCATTGGGATATACAAGTCCACAACCTGTTTCTTGCAAGTAAAGGTGGAATACTTTCGTTAAAAGTCTCAGAGTTCATAGATGTATGCCTAAAGCACCTTGCATGCATCATGACACTAGCTCTTGACCTGATCCATCAACTCAACCCTTCCTCATGATAGTGTGTACCTCCTTCGTTAAAAGTCTCAGAGTTCATAGATGTATGCCTAAAGCACCTTGCATGCATCATGACACTAGCTCTTGACCTGATCCATCAACTCAACCCTTCCTCATGATAGTGTGTACCTCCTTGATGGTCCTAGGTAATTATGAAAAAGCTCTCAACATCATGCCTTGTCTGACCATGAAAACACATTTTTTTGGGTTCAAGCACATGATATTATCTACACTTACCAAAGATCTGTTTAAGTTCTAGGATGTGTGTTTGTCTTATGTGGGAATGATCATGCATATCATCCACATATACCTCCAAGTTCTTCCTCAAGAAGTCCTTCAACACATGATAGATCACCCTCTGAAAGGTAGCAAGTACATTGGTGAGCCCAAATCACATCACACAAAATGCACAGATTCACCATTCAATGGCAAAATCCATCTAAGGCAATGGCTACTTGGTTGTAACTTGAAAATCATCAACGAAGCTATGGATTTCATTGCCTAATACTCATTCCAATAGATGCTCGGTGATAGGAAGTAGATAACTATCTTGTATGGTGGCAGTGTTAACTTTCCTTAAGTTAATGCACACAGACAATTTTCCATTCTTTTTGTGCACAACAACAATGAGGGATACCCATTTTGTATGCTCAATCTCATAGATGAATCCAGCTTCTATTAATCGATCTATCTCTTCCTTTATCTTGGCAATGTAATTATCAATATGTATCTAAGGCTTTTGTTTCATTTACTTGGCTTCTAACATCATGGGGATCCTATAGGAACATATGTCATACTTGTCTCTATACTCTCTTACGAGGTTGATCAATTCTCTCTATTCTTCTTCACTCAGATCATGTCCTATGTAACTGCACCTTTCTTCTTTGTCTTTTATTGTCACCACAATTTTCTTGGTTTGTTCTATGTTATCATAGGCTTTTCCCATAAGGGCTTCTTATTTAGGCATTCTTATCATTATCTTCCAAACAGGGACTCATTTTCTTCCTCTTATGTGGGGAACTCTTCTTCTTCTTATTTTTCTTTGTTCCATATCTACTTGAATAGCTAACATCACATTGTTTTTATACTCTTCTTGTCCTTGTTTTTTGGCTCCTATGTCATAAATCTACTCTTCTTCTAAAGCACAAAATGTCTCTATGATGATGGATTCTAAATCCTCATCACTTGTTTCTACTAGTACATCTATGCTAGACTCACACTTCTCAAGGATAGGTTTAAACATGATAGGTTGGAAAATGAACAGTGAGATATCATTGCCATCCTCATCACAATGGGGGGTCCATTTCTCTTCGTTCATAGCTATATCCATAGTCGCTATAATTTTTGCTCAACCTTGGGGTTCAATTTTCTCATCTAAAAAGATCATAGGTGCATATGCTCGAACTTGAAGTGATTTCTGGTTTCTTGTGGCACCTATGTTTCTAGCTTCTATTCTCCTCTCCTCTTCTAGTGCAATCTTACATATCCACAAATGCATATCTTTGTGCATCTATGAAGGATTGGATCCTATGAAATGCACTAATTCACTGTCCTCTTGTGTCTTATTGATAGTGTTCCATTGTAGGGGTGGTACATCTCGATGAGAATAGTCTTTGAGATTGACCTTGGTAGTTATACCTAAATGCAGTAAGTACAAAGAATTGTTTCCCCAATCCTACACTATCTCTATTTTTCACATGAATGGTCTACCCAAAATAATCTCATAGACATGGTTCTTTCCAAACTCACATATTGCAAGTGTATGCTCAAACAAAACACCACAAGTAGTGAGAGTAATTCCTTCTAGAAAACCTAAAGGCCTCTCTATATGTCCGTTTGCCGTTTGTAGCTTCATTATAGTGGGCCTTAAAGCTAGCCTTGTTGAGAGTTCCATGCTCCACCCTTTTGTCCAAGAGCACTTTAATTCTCATGCAAGCTCATATATCCCACATGCAAGGGAATTCTCCCAAACTCCATATAAGCAAGGCCTCCCCTCACTCCTCACAAGCTCATTCACTCTAGCCCATTGCCAAGAGTGTACTTCCTCTTCTCATGGAGCCTCCATGCTCATAGAGCATCTTATGTAACTCATTTCTATTTCCACTTTAATTCATTTCATCATGTTTTCATATCTTTCATTTCTTCCTCCATAGCTCGTTCATTGTCTGATTACTAGTACTGTTTCTCCCAATCCATCAGCCTGAACTCTCTCCTCCTTTCCTTCATAAGATTCTTCTGTACAAGAATTATTTAGAAAAACTCCATAACAAGAGAAACAGTTGCCTACTTGAAGCCAAGTCAAAATGTCTTCTTTCTCATCAAACTCTAATTATGGTTGGTCCATGATTTCTTGCTCCATGAAAATACCAACTGATTGCATCATACTATTGTTCCCTTGGTGGTCTCAACCCTCTTCCAAATATATTGGCTTAAGATCCTATCCTTTCTGCTGTACCCACATAGTGTCTTTGCCCCAGTCATGGATGGTACTACCATGCCTCAGCCACGGTCTTCCAATTAAGAGAGGAAACGCTCCTTCTACGTATGGCAATCTTAATATGACAAAATCTAAAATAAAGAGGTTACCTTGTACTTCCAGTACTCATGGAATCACTCCCATTGGTCTTACTTTGCTTTGATGTGTGATTGTTACAGTGAAGTTGGTAGGTCTGGACGGTTGAAGGCCAAGCTTCTCCATAATATGTTCGGGCATCAAGTTTATACCAAAACTACCATCCACTATAACTCCTTGTAATTAGTATCCTTTAATAGTCACTGTCAATCATGGATGCTTATAATCTATGAGAGGGGCTTCCCCTACACTCGTCTCTTGAGTCATAGTAGCAATCTTTGCCATTAAGGTGGTTGAGGAGGCCTCATCGACAATCTGCAAGACCTCAGACCTGAATTTTGCATCCATATTTATCAGCTCAAGAAAACTAACCTCTGTTTTGATAGATTTGAATAATCTTGAAGCTCCAGATTCCCTCGGATCATTTTTTATGTTTGATTTCTCAAATTCTTTGTGGGCCCGATTGTATGCATTCCCAATGAAATCATTAGTATTTGTAATATCTTCTTTTTGTTTTACCTCTTGTATCTTCATATGTATCTGCTTTGCTCTGATGTATCCTCTTGTCCTTGTACATTCTAGTAGTACTTGATCCTTGGATTGTTTCTTCTTGACTCTTCCCTTTATTCCTTGTCTGCATAACAATGGAGTCAATTTCCTCTAATTATACTACTCTAGTGGATGGTAATGGTACAACATTGACTTCTTCTACTACTCTTTGTTTATTCACAAAGATCATTTGGATGTGGGGCCCCGATGTAGATGCTTTGTTTTGTGGGAAAAAATTTACATGTAATGATCTTTGGCTTCTCGCAATTCTTGCAAGGGGGGGCATTTTTTGGTAGAGTATATTTACCTTGATAGTGCCCACATTCTCCACACCGAAAACAAATAATTGGCCTTCTAGGCCCATTTCCAAAATTACCCCTAGGTCATTGGTTATAATTGTTACCTTGATTGGGTGTTGTTGCCATCACATTGGTTGATAGTTGAGAACCTCCTTGTCCCTAATAAGTTTGTGCACGCATCCCTCTTGAGTGACATTCCTCAACCTCATGGCCAGCTTTCTTGCATACCTAGCAAGTTACACTTAAAAGTCGACACTCACTTACCACATGACCCTGTCTGTTGCACATGGTGCACCACAATCCATTTTTTATGCCATCTCTCGGAGTTGTGGTAACTCCTGTCAAAGATGTCCCAACTCTTCTGCTTGGGCTTCCTCTTCTTCTTGTATCTTTAAGAGCTCAATTTCTCACCTCCACTGAGTTACCGCAATTTCCTCCTCTTTGTGAGTTTTGTTCCTTTTCAAGCTCTCAAGCTCCTTCCTTAATTGAATTATTGGGTCCTCAAATTCTATAGGATATGATAGACTAGAAGAGCTTGTCCCATATTGATACCTAATCTGCTCCACTCTTGTGGTTGTATTAATGAACTCTTCAATTGTTGCTGTAGGTAGCACTAACTCTTTAATTTTACACTCTGTTGAAATTGGAAGTGGTTTGGCCAGTCACGTATTGATGAAGAATTCATGGGGAGGGTCTGATAATTTAGCCATCAATGCCTTAGCTCTGGTGACAAATTTTAGAAATGTCTCCCCAAGAGCTTGTCATAGATTTTCTAACTCCTCAATCATGTTCTCTATTGTCTTCCCTTGTTGGAACTATTTCTTAAATGCTTCCTTCATTAGGTCCCATGTAACAAAATGATTATCGATAAACTGACTAAACCATTTATCTGCTAACCCTTCTAATGTTGTAGGGAAAAGGATAAAAAATGCATCTTCTCTTCCCATCAGACTGCTAGTCTTACATAAGGCCAAAAATCTTCTAATATGTTCATTTGGGTCTTCTTTTGCCAATCCCTTGAAAGATGGAATTTTTATATTTAACTTGGAGAGTAGAGTTTCTAAGTCTACCTGAGTCGGCATGCTTCTTACTGATGATGTTGATGATAAAGGGCTGGTTGACCTTCGAACAACTTTTCTTCTTGAACTTTTCTTCTTATTGCTTCACAAGGGACCCTCAAGGTTTGAGACCGGATTGCAATCGTGAGCTTCTCACATTCCTCTTAGGCTAAGAGAATTCCAAATAGAAGAAAGATTACCTCTCAGACCAGCATTGTCCATATCCTTGCACTTCTTCTACACTTTGCAAATATTGCTTCTCCTATGCTCAAGCCTCCTTGGGTCCCAACATGTGTGCCAAATTTTGATGAGGGATTCTTTTGCAAAAAGGGACTTGAGTATTTGTAGGAGAAGTAAAAAGAAGAAGAAGTGGAACACGGACACCGGAAGCTTCTCTATATTGATTACCAGTAGGAAAATACAATGATAATGTATAAAAGAAGACCAAGTGTCTCTCTGCAGAGTGTTTAATCCAAAGAATACACACACACGCACAGGGTTACAAGATACCCAAAGCTCCTTATGTCACCAACCTTCTCTGCACCAGACCTCCACCTTCTCCAGGAGCTTGATCTTGTGCACACCTAGCACTCAAGCTTCCAATAGGGTAGGAGGGAGGGACACCTTCTGTCAACATGCACACCTCTTCAATGGTACCTTGTGCTACCCTGATTGCCTTGCTTATTGGTTCTTTGCACGCACTAGATCACCCTTCTTGCACACTTTGTCTCAAAATTGCTTCTTTGCATTGCACTCTCAATGTCTCTTGCTCTTTTCTCCTAGTATAGACTATGCATTCACTTGCTTAGTCTAACTCCAAGAATAATGTTCATGCCTTGTGTTGATTCGGTATGCTCGTCACTGACAAGGTCTCTTGATTCACCTGTTGATGTCCAAGAATGTCTCAAAAATGACTCCCTACTTTGTCCTATAGTGACATTTTGGGACGACAACACATTGGGTCCCTACTTTTGCTTTTTGCATACGCTTCTTGCATAGCTTAAGAAACCAAAATGTTTGGTGATCTTGCATATTGTGAGTCAAATGAGCTATCATAAACCAAAACCCAATCACCTTCTTGAATCTTCTTAGATCATAGTTGATGTCATTTATTAAAGTAGATTTTGTTCTTTATTCTTGATACTTTTACCTTTTCTTTTGCTTCCTCCAATTGTTCTTGTCCTTTCTCTAATTGTTGCAATCTCAAACATAACAATTCCTCTCTCAACATGTTACTAGTCCAAGATAAAGAACATGCCAACACATTTGTTTCAATTGGAAATATTGTTTTTTGTGCATACATTAATTCCACATGCATATATCCAATCGTGCATGTACAAGTCATGCAATCAGCCCACAAAGCAAACAGTAAATATTTTGGCCATTGATTAATTTTCCTTCACAATCTTTTGCTAAAACTTTCAATATCATTGAATGACCTCTTTCTATTTTCCCATTTGCTTCAGGATTATATGTTGTGGTCAATGCTGATCGGATTCCATGCTTTTGAAGAAACTCTCTAGCTTCTTATGCATCAAGTTCTCCATGATCAATTACAACTTTCTCCACATAACCGAATCTACAAAACAAGTCTTCTAGCAAGAATTTACACACATTTCCCATTCATTTGGTAAATAAAGCTCTACCTTCAACATGATTAGTGAGATCCTCCCTAGCAAATACAATCTAATGCATGTTGTTTACTCCTAATGGCATAGTCACTAAGTCAACAACCCATTTATTATGTATGCTAGGTGGATAGGTAGGTTGTAATCCATCATGATGTTTCATAGATGAGTGCATTTGAGAGTCTTTACATGATGCAAGATAAGACAAAATATGTACATACATTCTTGGCCACCAATATCTTTCCTTTTTTTTCTCATATGCACCCACAAACCCCCTCTAGCCTACCCACAAAGAGTCACGTAGGTCTTTCATTACACTTCTTTGCAACTCCTTTGTTCCAAGTACATGTCGAGGAAACTTTATCTTCTCTCGGGCATGTCTTTATATCAATCCTTGGTGTAAGAAAAATTGAAGGCATGCTTCTATATATTTCTAAAATATCTTGGAGTTCAAGAAGTTCATGCAACCATTTGATTGACATAATATCCAATATCAAGTCATTTTTCATCATAACTAGCTTCATTAAAGAATTCATGTACAAAATATTTAACTTCATAAGAAACACGCTTAATTGCAATAATTTGTTCAGATTTATCTTCATTTTATCGTCCTCTAGATATCATATCTCCAACAACATTTGTTTTACCTAAGATATGAACTAATTCTGGATTTATAAATTTAATATATGCAATCTATCATAGCATAGCTATATCTGGAGTTGAACAGTTCACAATCATGCCAAGCAAGGGTAAACAATCAGTTTCTACAATTATGTTAGCACCAATAAAATAGTTTCAATCACACTTGAGGGCAAAAAGTACTCTTTAGAATTCCGTTTTTATTTGTGAGTGTTTATGCTGATGTTCTTGTAAGACATTTGCCCCAAATCCTATAGCATACATGTTCCCTTTTTAATCCTCTTGTCCGACTACCCATCCAATACCAATCGGGCTAGTGTAAGCTATTAAGAAAATTGTTTTCCCATTTGAGTAGTCTACCCTTTTTAGTACTGGATCCTTCATCAAAATTCCCTTCAATGTTTTAATAGCTAATGTATTTTTATCGAGCCAAAAAAAATTCTTATGTTCTTTTAACAAGCCATATAAGTCATCCGCCACATGGGCAAGGTGAGGAATCCAAATTGCATAAAAGACACATGCTCTAAAAATCATCCAACTTCGCTTAGATATTTACAAATGTTTCCATTTTATTAATTGCATCAATTTTAGGTGGATAAGGTTTACGACCATAAAAACCACACTGATCTCCAATGATTACCTCATTTACTCCAAAAGTTGATTTTTCAATGGACAAAGTTACTGCTACTTCAATAAATTGCTGAGAAATCTTTTCACAGTCAAGAATGTGGTTGGAATAAGGGGCACATGAGGACTCAAGGATATGCGTACTTATCTTTTCTTTGAGCAATCACATCAATTCAGGAAGATGAGCTCTAAGTACAGGAATAGGGTGCAAATTCCAAGATATGTGTGGAATCGTGAAAATGATCATTGGAGTGATAATCCTAGGATCTATAAAACCTATTTCGTGAAGCTCTAAAGTGAAAATGTTTCCATGTTTTTTATGATCTTTAGAAAATGTTATTTTTTTATAGAGAGAAGAAAGCCACTTGAATATATTTTGACTAGTTTTAGTGTTTCCTCAGTAAATGCATGGCCAATTCTTGATGGATCACGAAGAATTGGATCATGACTTACTTTTCTTATGATCTCAACACTAAATTTAGGAAGTGTTTGTGCTACTACCTTCACTTTCTTGTCTAGAGTTTTGTATTTTATCTCAATTTTAGGCTGAAATCCATCAAATTCATGATGCTCAAAAATCCAATAATATAAAATCGCATACATTTCTAAAGATGATAATTGGTGATAATATGTACAAGCATGGAAAAGATGGATAGCTAAGACTATGTGTACATGAAAGTGAGTATCTAAAAATTTTAGAAATTGGATACTAAGGTGTTGCAAGAGGACATGCTAAACCTCTGTTCCTAATCCGATTGTATCCAGTAAGATGACACTGAAAAAGGTAACTAAAAGGGGCTCTTGGGATGGTAGGAGTTTGTAAACAGAATCCTTTGATATTTTCCCACTCCTCATTCTTAAGATAATCATTCAAGCCAAGTTTAGAAGCACACTACCACTAATATCTTTCTATAGTATACTTCTCTGAATATTTACACAGTACTAAATTCTTCAACATGATGTTCCGAGTATAGTTTATCTCATAATTACTTACTATCACACTTCAGTGTTGATCATATAACTCTAACACATATTCACTTACAACTAATCGTGCACAAGATTAATGATTAAGTTACTATCGAATTTAATCACAATATTGTATCACACTAACCTCTAATAGAAATTCTCAATAAGATTTAATTAATCACCACACTTAAAGATTAATAACATATCTTACAAGCACCAACACCACACCGAACAAGATGGCCAGATAATGAAACTATATGCACTCCGCTTCCTCCACCACACACACTCCTACAGACTCATCGCACGTCTGGTCGTACTACACAAGTATGACTTTTTGTATTATTTCGTAAATAAGCTACAATGTTTAGTCCAATATGGTAATTCACTGAAAAATATGAAATATTACAAATACAATAATCCAATGGCCTAACATTGGCATGCATGGTAGACTCAAACCCTGATGCAAACTAATCATCATCTATAATTCCTTGTATATACAATGTAAATGCCTCTTCAAACCTTCTTTTAATCTTCTTCTATAATGCCTTGAGAAGCTTTTGGCCATGCTCTACATCTAACAATTGAGCGTGTGGACTAGAAGAACTAGAAGCAATAGCTTGGGTGATTACAGTTTGACTTTGCTCCTGCAAAAAGGCCTCATGTAAATAAAAATCATTCTTCAATGCGATGGAGCATCGGACTTTGTTGTCTTCAACTTCAGCTTCAACTCTTTTGAGCTTCTCCATTTGGATTGTGAGCTGATTCTCTAGGTGTTGCATCTATTGAGATTGAAATTCGATGGTTTTAAAGTATTACTACCTCTCCTTCTGAGTAACTTCAAGCTCATTCTCAGCTTTATAGACACACCAATCTCTTCCGTCAAGGCTTGGACTTTCTAAAAAAGCTCTTCCTTGGTTGCTACCAATTTGGTCTCCCACTAGATAGCTTTAGCATGCATTGCAGTGCAGGTTTGCTCCACTATAGTGACCTTATCCATTGTGACATCCAATATTGAGCCAATTCAATCCAATGATGCATCTTTTTCAGCTAATTCCTTGTGTAATTGGACCAACTCACAATCTTGAGTGGCCACCTATTGCTGCAATCGTGCCTCATTGGCTTTGAGACCCAACAATTCCTCTTGGAGGGGAGCAATATCAGTCTTGAGAAGATTCAATTTATGTTGGAACTCCTATCGGATCACCTGCTTTTCGGTAGTCATATGAGATTGACACACCTCTGAAACTTGGATCAAGTATCTCCCGATGTTCTACAATTCGGTAATCAACGGAGGAGGAGTAGGCAAAGGTGGAAGCACTACACATGACATGCAGGCGATGAAAACATCATTGGAATGTGGTTGGGAGTAATCAAGGGAGGACGGTGGTGTGTCCGTAGAAGATCGACGGGAAGAGGAGGCAGTGGTTGGAGAAAGGATAGGAGCAGAGGGGACAATGGGAGTGATAGGGTGAAGGCAAGTAGGAGAAGAGGGGGGATCATTGGAGACTAACACCATTGTGGTTTCCAATGTATAATCATGTGTAGCATCAAGGCAATTCACGAGGTCATTAATGAGGGCACAGAGGATGTCTTGGGTTGAGGAAGGATCCAAGGGTGGAGAATGGGTGACTAGAGCCTTCGTATGTGAGCAGGTAGGTTGAGAAAAAACTTCCATAACTTCCCTGATTACACCTTCTACAATAGATATGCCAATGGCTTCGTTAACCACCACAGTTCTTTAGGAGTAAGGAAAATTCCAGTATTGAGAGGGGCGGAGGAGGAACTAGAAGCTAGAGTGGATAGCACATCTACATCATGGCACTTCTTAGGAAAACATAGGAGGACTTCATCATCATCGTCATCTATGTTATGTGAGAGGATGAAGCGGCCGCAAGAAGAGGGGGAACACGGGTGACAGACACAATGGGAGGTGCATCCAAAAGAAGAAGAAAGAAGATATGAGGAAGGTGGGTCCAGGGAAAATCACCTTTGGTTAACTGTTTGCAACCACGTGACACTCTTTATGAATGCAGTGAAAGTAGAATAGAGCCCAATTGATTGGCTCAAGAGCAGCCATAATTCCATTTCTGTAAATTTGTGATGGAGAAGATAAACTGGAGTGCATGGCACTCCGGAGGGGGTCGACACATAATAGCATATTCATTAGATGACTCACGAGGAAACAATTGGTTCATGGTCTCTTATGGCAATTGGGGGACCTCATGCCAACCTTCATTAGACAGGCTAATGTTTGAGATGATAGTGTGGAGCGTTAGGTGAACCATAAAGAACGGCTCGACGATTGGTCATGTAGTGTTGGAGGTAGAGCAATTAGCGATTGTTCGGGCAAGGGTCATTGATAAGGGGTGTGTTGGCACAGTGTGCCAACATGGCAACTCAGCAAAGCTGAGCAAGCCACATACATAGAAGTACTCTGTGAGCTTAGGGGAGATGCCCTCACTAAACGTAGTGAGACAAAGCAAGGGCTCCATGGCGGTGATGAAGACACGTTCACATATACACAATGCATAAGAACACAAAAGGCACACAAATCCCTTACACAAGCGATACAATAAAGGAGACGAAGACAAAATCATAGCTTAAAAAGAAAAGGTGAAATGGGTGACATGTATTCAATCAAAAGGATAATAAACACAAGGTAGATCTGACTGCCATCTAGCCATCAATTGCATGGAAAAACCATGAACATGGAAAGTGGAGGGTATGCACCATGATCGGGCCACCAAAATGATGATGTATCAAAAAGAGGATAGCTGATTTGAATATTAGATCCCTAACAAAATGGTGAAGTGAATTAGGTTCAATGGGTCAATCAAAAAATAACCAAAACATTCCTCATGTAATATTGTGGAAACCAAAGTAGCGACCGAAAGCGGAATAGCAGGAGAAAATTCAATGAAAGCAAAGGACAACATTTGAAACGAATGCCCTATAGACATGACAAGTCGTGATGATGTAGAGGACAGAAAAAGGGTACATTACTTAGATCCATTCACCGAATTGGGGATCACCTCTCCGGTGAGAGTTTCCAACCAGAATGTGGTCGGGATTAATTGTGTTGAAATCCGATATGGGTTGAAGCATGGAGCTTGAACTTCCTTGCAGCTCTGTGAGATTTAGAATTATAAAACAAGACCAACTGTCCCACTTCAAAAACATGAGTGTGCAAGAAGCCATCATGAGTCCTAGCCTACAGAAGCTAGGCTTCTTGCAATAGTAAAAACTTTCAAATATTTGCTCATCCAGGGAGTGTGAGCCATCGAGGCGAGTATAAAAAGAGTCAACTGGCACTAATTTCTTTTCAATGGCAACATGTAAGCTGGGCACCACCAATTCCATTGGAGCAATAGCTTCAAGCCCATAGGCTAACCTAAATGGTGTGTATCTTGTACAAACTTTATAAGTTGTCTGATATTCCTAGAGAACCAAAGGGACCATCTGATCCCACTGTTTAGGATAGTCCGAGATTAGTTTTTTAAGCATCATGAGTAGAGTTGTATTGTTTCTTTTGACCAATCCATTGGCACACGACTAATGGGGAGTGCTAAATTTATGAATAATAGTAAAAGTCTGAGTTAAAGCATGGATGTGGATGCTGGGAAAGTGTGTTCCTCGATCAAAAACGATTTCCAAAGGTAACCCAAACCTAGGAAAAACATCTTGGGTGAGAGATTTTGCAACAAAGTGAGATGTCGTAGAGTGAACCACCTAAGCCTCATCCCAATAAGTGGCATAATTAGTATATATATATATATATATATATATATATATATATATATATATATATATATATATATATATATATATATATATATATATATATATATATATATATATATATATTAGTTGAAACGGTCGATGGAGTATTAGGCCCCACAAAGTCGAACCCCCACTTTTGGAGTAATAGGCCGGAGCAGAAAATCATGTCGATGTAATGGTTGTCTGGTGTGTTGACATGCATCACATTGTCTAACATAAGCATGGATGTTGCATTGCATTGTGGCCACCATAAGCCACTCTACAGAATCTTTCGATAGGTTAGATCCGTAGAGAAATGACCAACAAATGGGAGAGGATGATCCATGAAAATCATCGAGGGAACTTGGTGAGTAGGAATACATCGGAGCCAAGCACCTAAAGGGTCTACATAATACAACTAGTCAATGATAATACAAAATTATCTACTATAAATAGCTAAATTTTGTTAATCCATGTTGGAGACCAAATCTAGTGGACACCCAGTAGTAAGAAAGATGATCAACGCATAATAGTAGGAATCAGTAAGTGGTAAAGGTGCTAGGTGGAGTATTCATATAGATAGTTGGAGAAGAATCATCAACCCCTACTGGGGCTTCACCAGAATCCAACCAGGATAAAAAGTTTGCAATGGCATGTGAAGAGGTTGGGTGCTCAAGAACATCATAATCGAATTCCTACAAAAGTAAAACCCAATGAGTGAGGTGACCTGCCAAATGCTACTGCCGCACTAGGTATACTAAAGCAGAATGATCCACATGGAAGGTAAACTTGTGACCTAATAAATAATGCCAAAACTTTTTGATGGAGTAGATCAACCAAGCACTCCTGCTTAGTGTAAGAGTAATTTCGTTTAGTTGGGGCAAGGCAATGACGAGCATAATAAATGGGACGGTACCACTTATCCTTGCATTGCATTAAGACACTACCGATGGCAATATTTGAAGTGTCAATGAAAACATGAAAATGAAATTTCCAATTCAATGCCTCAAGGATAAAAGCCTACATAAGAAGAGTTTTGAGGTGCTTGAAACTAATCTGACATTCTTTAGTCTAGTGGAATTGGCCAGGCGACACAGTGGTCAATCGGGTAAGAGGGATAGTGAGATGAGTCAACCACTAGAGATGTCAACCATGCTAGTAAATTTGTCCCAAAAAACACATAACTTCTTTGGGAGTTTTGCAAGGTGGTGCATTGAGGATAACCTATACTTTATCAGGATCCACCTATATTCCTTGTTAAGAAATAATGTGGCCTAAGAATTTTTCACATGCAATTGCAAAGATAGACTTATGGGGGTTCAAACAAAGATGGTACTCCCGTCATTTAAGAAAGCAAGAGTGAAGATGCTGCAAGTGAGCAGTAGTGTCACCGAAAAATGAAAATTCATCAAGGTAAACTCTCATGAAACTCATCAAGTATGGTGAAACGATTTCTTGCATACAACGTTGAAAAGTACTTGGTGCATTGCATAGACCAAACCACATCACCGTACATGCATAAACCCCCTAGTTAGTAATGAATGTAGTCTTAGGTATATCTGCCTTGGCCATCCTTACTTGATTTTAACCACCATCTAAAAATGAATACATTTCTCTGCTAGCTACATCATCCTATTGGAGGAGATGGTGGACACCTTCTAGAGATGAGATGGTGGTGCAAATTCTTGCTTCACACCAGCCACAACTGAGTCATAGAGTGAAAAGAAGACCTCTTGAGCTTTCGAGGAAGCACAAATAATTTCCCAAGTACTTTGGAAGATGATCCTCAAATCATTGGATCAAAACAGATAAGTTGGGGTTTCACTATGAACCAAAAACTTACTATTTTGGCCACCACACATGCTCAGAGAAATGGGCAGTTCTCTTTCTCTGCTAACAATTGAACAAAATCATTTTGGGCATATCTAATAAATTTGGGTGGCTAACCTTTTCAATTTATTTCACTTGAAATGATTAAATATGCTCAAAGAATGATGCTTAGCAAATCAGAGATGCATCCCGACATTTTAGGGAGTTGACAGTGTGCAGACCAGAGAGTAATGTTTTGCACATTTCTTGGATTGGCTCAAGCAATGACATTGAAACTTTGTAGCAAAAAAAAAAGAAAGTCTAATCAATCTATACCAACTTAAATCATAGCAAATGATCAAGTACATGATGAGAAATAGATCAAAGAAGCTCATTGTTATGAGTAGTATATGACAAAGTAGAAGAGATGAGATATGAGAAAACCATATGTATTAATGCACATAAATTTCATTAAACTTGGAAATAATGATTTCATAATGTGAGGGCCATAGTAGATCTATAATGTGAGCTCAATATGCCACACAAATTCCTCTGAAATCTCTACTATTCCTGACTGCATTCCATGCGGCTAGGTAGTCCTCTTTTACAGTCTTTTGTTGGAGCCAAGATTCAAGTTTGAATTTGAATCTTTACCTAAAAGTTTCCCAAAGTTTTAAGACTTGATTTGCTATAATTCCTCACCAAATAGTTCGTGAAAAGATTCTCCTAAGAACTCATAGTTGGAAGTGATTCCATATATGCAATTTTACAAGGAGTAAAACTCAATCTTTTGCAAGAGATCATTCATGTGCTAATACATGAACTTTTAGGATAAGTGATCAAGCATTTAGGATTGGAATAGCTGCACCAATAGCTCCCCCTCAAGCCTAAAATGTTTAGGCTTCAATTCTCTTTGATTTCCTGCAATCGAATCATCCTCTTGAACCTATTGAATTTATTTCCATCCAAAGATTAAGGTTAGCATATCTACATATTGCAAGTTTGTTGATACATAGGACAATTGTATGTCCTTACTAAGTAGCTTCTCTCTCACATAATGATAATGCACTTCAATGTGGTTATTCGTTGCATGATATACAAGATTAGCAGCCAAATATAGTGAGCTAGTATTATCTCCAAAGATCATCGGAGTGTATGTAGCCCCAAGTCTAAGTAAACTAGCTTTAACCACATTGCCTCTTGTGTTGCATTTGCAAGGCCCCTATATTCAGCTTCAGTTGATGACAATGCCATAGTTGGTTGTTTCTTGGATGACCATGAAATGGATTTAGATCCTACAAAAGATAAGTAGCCCAAGGTTCTCCTCCTATCATCTTTTGAGCTCAATGTACTTACCCCATAGCATATATCCACTCTTGTTAGAGTTGCATAATTGATACTCCCAATAAGACTTTGCTAACGTGCAATTTTTTCAAGCAGCTTTCCTTCATGAGCA
This sequence comes from Ceratopteris richardii, assembly GCA_020310875.1. NCBI lineage: Eukaryota > Viridiplantae > Streptophyta > Polypodiopsida > Polypodiales > Pteridaceae > Ceratopteris > Ceratopteris richardii. The sequence continues at coordinate 143,445,767 of CM035437.1, forward strand.
CTGAGTTTGTGATTCAATTCCATGGGCATGCCTATAATTTGAACTTAACTAGTATATCATGTATGTACTTTCTCTGAGTAATGAAAACACCAAAACCTGTATAAACAATATCTAAACCAAGAAAATAGATAAGAAATCCAAGATCATTGATCTTGAAGTCCTTCATCTGAGTTTTAATCTTCTTGATGCCATTGGCATCATTTCTTGTAATGATAATGTCATCCACATAAACACATAGATAAATAAGCTCTAAATTAGTCCTCTTAATGAACAATGAAGAATCTTCCTTGCTTGAAACAAACCCTTGGTCTTGCAAGTATAAGGCCAGCCTATGGTCCCAAGGTCTAGAAGCTTGCTTTAAACCATACAGTGTCTTCCTTATATTACATACATAAACAAGTTTGTCTTTGTCTTCATATCTTGGTGGTTGAGTCATGTAGACCTCTTTAGAGATCCGCCCATTAAGGAATGCATTTTTAATATCTAATTGGTACAAGTTCCAATTCTTTGAAGCAGCAATATGTACTAAAACTCTGATAGTTGGCATCTTGGCTACAGGTGAAAAGGTCTCCTCATGATCCAGTCCATGGGTTTGAGCAAACCCCTTTGCTACTAGCCTTGATTTATACCTATTTATTGTGCCATCTAAATTCTTTTTCACTTTATAAATCCACCTGGATCCTATTACCTTCTTTAGTGGTTTTTTGGGAGCCAAATTCCAAGCACTATTCTCTTGAAGTGCTTGCATTTCCTCCTGCATAGCTTCTCTCCACTCTTCTTTCTTGTTGGCTTCTTCGAATGAAGAAGGTTCCTCTATCATAGAATCTTTAGCCATGTATATAGAATGCTTGGTTACTAGTGATGTGTCATAGCCATACCTTATAGGTTTCTTGCTTTCCCTTTGAGATATTTCAAGTACTTGATTGGCTGACTCTAGAATGTCTTCCAATTTTATGAACTTTGCTTTGCCCTTGGACTTCCAAGTTTGGAATTCTTCAAAATCAATTTGTTCTTTATCTTTTGAGTTGACATCCTCTGATGTATGTGGTTCTTCATTGGTCACCTTTGGAAAATCATTCTCCAAATCATAGGATAGATTTATTTTCCTCCAATTATCCTCAAACCAAGAGTTATTTTACACAAATACCACATCCCTACTAACTGTAAATCCTTTGTTAGTGGGATTATATAACCTATATCCTTTCTGATTCTAATCATAGCCAATAAATATGCATCTTTCACCTTTTCGATCAAGCTTTTCTCTAATCTATGAGGGTATGTGTGCATAAGCAATGAACTCAAAGATCTTACAATGATCTTGGAATTCCATGCTTCATAAGGTGTCATCCCATCTAGAGACTTGGATGGAAGCCTATTGATTAGGTAAGTGGCTGTGGAAATAGCCTCTCTCCATAGATACTTAGGGAGTTTTTTCTCATTTAACATTGATCTTGCAGCCTCTACTATTAATCTATTTCTTCCCTCTACCACTCCATTATGTTCAGGGGTGTACCTTGTTGTAGTCTCTCTCTTTATGCCTCTATCATGTAAGAAGGAGTCAAACTCATGTGAGAAATACTCACCACCTCCATCAGATCTGAGCCTCCAATCATTTACCTATTTGATTCTCAACCAATGCCAAACACTTCTTGAAACAAGTGAAGAATTCATCTTTATGCTTCATAATAAGTATTTTCCACCTACTATAGTCATCTATGAGTGAAACATAATACCTTGACCCTGAAATTGATGGCTCTCTATTGGGACCCCACACATCTATGTGTACAAACTCCAAGTAGTCTTCATACATGTATCCTCTTTTGTTGAATGGTTGCCTATGTGACTTGCCAAATTGGCATGCTTCACATTTGTAAATCATGTGTTGCTTGGAAACATTTGGGATGCCAAGCACACTCTGATCCCTACATATTTGCTTCAATGTCCTTTCACCTATATGTCCTAGTCTTTAATGCCATATCTCCAATTCAGATAGGGTTTGGTCCTAATAATTGAAGAGAGCAATATTTCTTCTATCTTCAACTTCAAAGGTAAAAAGCCTACCAGATTTCTCACCTTTTGCAATCCTCTTGAAGCCTTGTTGAGGGTCCTCCACATATGCTCCATGTCTTTTGAATCTAGCATGTAAACCCTTCTCAACAATCTATCCAACACTGATTAGATTCTTGGTTATTGTTGGCACATGCAATACCTTGCTTAGAAGATTCATATTACTATCAGATGCTTTAACATTTCCAATCTTCTTTACTAAGTGCCTAGTGTCATCACCTATCTGGACTTCATGCTTTCCTTTGGGTTCTTCAAGGTCATACAATAATGCTACATTGCCTCCTACATGATTGGAGCAACCAGAATCAAAATAGAATAGGTACTCATCATCTTTACCTTGCTTGGCTTTCATATTCATGAGTGATAGGGAATCCACTTGATCATCTGTATAGTTGTTGTAGTCTCTCCTTCCTCTAAAGCCTCCTTGATAGTTGTTGTTGTAGCCTTGGTTGTAACTGTGATGGTAGTTGTTTCCTCAAATATTGAACCTACCTCTTGATTGTCCATAGCCTCCTCTGTGGAAGACTCTTCTTCTCTGATTCTTTCTGTTCCTAAAGCATTCATCTATGATATGATTGATCAAGCCACAAATGTTGAAAAGTGACAAATTGTATGGTTTCCCCTACCTTGCTTTCCTCCTCTACGCCTTCCTCTAGTACCTCTTCCTCTACCTATGAAATTCACTTGAGAGGTACTTGCATCTTCTTCATTCTTCTTGCATTTGCCTTTATCTTTACTCTTATTTTTATCTGTGTAAAGGGCAAAAGATTCATTACCTCTAGAAGTGTCTCCATTCTTGTTGAGCTTTGTCGCATGTGTGAATAGTTGCCCCATCAATGTATTGAGGTTAGGTATATGCATGTCCATATAGGTCCATTGTTGTGGTAAAAGATTCTCATTTGTCATCAGCCTTGATGCCATTTATGATGTGCCTTACTATCTGCTCCTCTTCTATTTCTTCTCCAATACTCCCAAGTTGATCACCTACATCCTTCATCTTGGTCACATAGTTAGCTACACTTTGATTTGGTTGATTCTTCAATGTTGTGAATGCCATCCAAAGTTGGTTCATTCTGGCACTTGTATTTGATGAGAAGTATGAAGATTGTACTTCCCAATTCTGTTGGGAAGTCTTACAACTCCTAATATGAGGTAACAAAAAATAAGATATTGAATTGAGTATGTAAGACTTGGCTAGAGCATCCTTTGCACACCATGTAGCTAATCTCTCTTGCTCCTCTCTTAAAGGTTGATTTTGGCTTCTAAAGGTTGGCATTTCTTCATCTCCACATATTTATCCATACAAGCTTCTTCCTTGGAGGTAAGCCTTCATCCGAAGGGACCAAGCTAGATAATTGCCCCTATCCAAGTTATCAATGAATGATGGAAATCAATCTCCCATTTTACCTTAATGTTGCTCTGATACCACTGTTCGTAGAGATGGTGGATACCTTCCAGAGATGAGATGGTGTTGCTAATTCCTGCTTCACACCAGCCAAAACTAAGTTCAGGAGTGCAAATTAGATCACTTGAGCTTTCTAGAGGGCACAAATAATCACCCAAGTACTTTGGAAGATGATTCTCAAATCATTGGATCAAAAAAGATAAGTTGGGGTTTCACTATGAACCAAAAACTTGCTATTTTGGTCACCACACATGCTCAAAGAAATGGATAGTTCTCTTTCTCTACTAACAATTGAACAAAATCATTTTGGTCATATCTAATCAACTTGGGTAGCTAACGTTTGCAAGTTATTTCACTTGAATTGATTAACTATGCTCAGAGAATGATCCTTAGCAAATCAGAGATGCATCCTGACATTTTAGGGAGTTGAAAGCTTGCAGACTAGAGATTAATGTTTTGCATATTTCTCGAGATTGGTTGAGGCAATGAAAATGAAACTTTTTAGCAAGAAAATAGGATTCTATTGAATCTATAACAACCTAAATCACAACAAATGATCAAGTACACACTGAGAAATAGATCAGAGAATCTCATTGTTCTGAGTAGTATATGACAGAGTAGAAGGGATGAGATATGAGAAAACTATATGTATTAATGCACATAAATTACATTGATATTGGCAATGAATGATTGCACAATGTGAGAGCAATAGTAGAGCTATAATGTGAGCTCAATATGCGACACAAATTCCTCTGAAATCATTGTTATTCTTGGTTGCATTCCATGCGACTAGGTAGTCCTCTTTTGATGGAGCCAAGATACAAGTTTGAATTTGAATATTTACCTAAAATTTATCCAAAGTTTTAGGACTTGATTTGCCATAAATCCTCACAAAATAATTCATGGAAATATTCTCTTAAGAACTCGTAATTAGAAGTGATTCCATATATACACTTTTACAAGGAGTAAACCTTAATCTTTTACAAGAGATCATTCATGTGCTAATACATGAACTTTTAGGATAAGTGATCAAGCATTTAGGCTTGGAATAATTGCACCAATACGTCCAACATGCTATCTAAGAATGGTAACAAAAATGGATCAGGGACAGTGTTCCATTTAATTTTCTATCATCTACACATATGTGAAGCTGCTTATTCTTTTTGGGTACTATCACAAGCAACGAATCCCATTTAGTGTGTTCTATAGGGATAATAAATCCAACATGAAGTAATCTATCTATTACCTCCTTAACTTGTTGAGCATAGTTGGTATTTGTTTGGTAACTTTTTTGCTTGATGGGTCAAGCATCTGGTTTCAATACAACCCAATGGTGGTAAATTTGGGGACATAGGCCTTTCATGTCCCTATAGTCCCAAGCAAAGACATCCGTGAATTCTTTTAATAGATTCAATAGATCCTCTTGAAAGGTAGAATTCAGCCTAGCTTTTATTTTGATCGGGTGAGGATTAGCTTCATTGCCTAGATGGCAAGTCACTAATTGGTCTTCTGACACATAAATTTTTGTGTTGTAGAAGGGTCACCCTCAAACTGAAAGGTGTTCTGAAAATCCAAAATGTGCACTGATTCTTGGGCTTTATTGCCAAAGTCATCCGCAAAAGGTTGTATTGTATAGGCTGCTAGAGACCACTGGTCCAGAACCTATTGTAATTTTACCATCCTGAGGGAAAGTAAATCGTGATTGATGATCAAAAAGGCCTCTTCTTCATCGTCTAATAATTCATCCAACATATGGATAGGTTCAGCTATGTACTATCATGTATGGATTTCACATGGTGTCATATCATCTAAGGGGACCACATATTTATTGTGGTTATTTCTAAAAACAGGCTCATGTGAGGACCAATCTTGTAGCACTTTGGCTTGCTTTAGCCAAGGTTGCTAGGCTAGATTCAAGGAGTTCCATAACGACAAAAGTCATTTTAAACACCACCCCATGTAGTGTGATAGGAATAGCATGCACTAGGCCCACCGGGTGGACTCTTGACTAATTAGCCATTCATATTAAAAAAATTAACCAGATCTATATTTTTCCAACCTAACTTTTTGTAGAATGTTATTGTAGCTATGTTAACTCCGGACCCACCATCAATAAGGACTTGCAAAATATTATGATTCTTAAACCAAACGGTAATTAGTGGGTCTACATGATCTATCATAGAATCAGACTCTGGGTTTATAATAGCCATGGCTAGTGCTCAAGTTATGTTGGTGCAAGTGCCAAGCCTACACTCTTGGCTAGGCATGAGAAATCTTTATGTGCAAATGATTGAAGACCCATGGAACCATTGCTTATGGATTATTACCTTTTATCTTTTGTAAAAGGCATTTACATCAAAAGAATCTTTGTAAAAGCCACTAAATTCGTGGAAGTAGATATAATGAAAATCACGAATCTACCTTGAGGGAATATCTCCTAGACTAATGGATCAACTTTTTTAGTGAGAGACAAATTCAAATTCAAATTCAAATTTTATCAAAGCATCTATAAAATGATTGTAAAAAACATGTGGGATAAGCTCGCCATTCTTCTGCCTTAGTTGATCACATTGCGGAGTGTGTGTGGCTCACCTCATAGCCTACACTTCTCACTATCATTGGGCATTGATTATCATGCCAATGATCATGTAAAAAATTTTCATATAATACAATAGATCATTGCTTATATTTGTTGGTCTCTGTCATTGTCACTCAGAACAGTGTTCTTGCCTTGCTCATATCTCAGTCATTACTCGACCATTTTCAATGTTCTATGGATTATTGGAATCAGCTCTAAGACTAATACATGATGACAAATGTGGAAGAAATTTCATGCACTAGGTTGGGAGAAAAGAAGCCCAAAGTGGTCATTGGTCATTCTCTACAGAGCTCCTAACAAATCAGGGGTAATGCTTCACTTGCTAAATTGATTGCTCTACATATAGTAAATCATTTTAAGTTATTCAACTTGGAATTGTTAGCTCTTTAAGCTAACTAGATATCTCCAGAAGGAAGTTTTCTAATTCGTACTGTGCTGGGAGAACTGAGCTTTACAAGCAATAGGTGTGTGAACCAAAATAGAAGGTTTTTGATGATTTGTGAATTGTGAAGTTATCTGTTTTGGATCAACCATTACATGGATCATCTCCAAAGTAGATAGGCATTTATTTAGTGTCATTGGAAATCTATAAGGGCCTACAACTCAACTCTGAAGTGAAAAAAGGCTGGTACAGATCAGGGATTAGCAGTACCAACTCATTTCCTGGAGTGTCCATTCATCTTTCCCAACAGTGGTATTAGAGCAAGCTAAGGTAAAATGGTAGATGGATTTCCTTCTTTCATTGATAAATTGGATAGGAACAACTACCAAGCATGGTCCTTGAGGATGAAGACAAACTTGCAAGGAAGGAGTCTCTATGGATACATCTCAGGGGATGAGGCGATGCCCATTTTTAGAGCCAACAGGCAACCTACAAGAGAGGAGCATGAAAGACTCAATTCATGGTGTTCCAAAGATGCATTAGCAAGGTCATACTTACTTAACTCTATCTCTGACTTTCTTCTTCCACACATTAGGAACTGTAAGACATCCCAAGAGACTTGGGATACATTGTTATCATATTTTTCTTCCAACACAAGGGCTAGGAGGAACCAATTGTGGATTGAGTTTACTACTCAAAGAAAACAGCCCAAGCAAGGCATCTCAGAGTATGTGAATAAAGTCAAGGATGTGGCTAACCAATTAGCGGGCATACGAGAGGAGATTGTAGAGGAGCAAATTGTGACAGAAGTAATCAATGGTATTAAGGCAGATGACAAATGGGAGAGCTTCACAACTACTATGGACGTGTACATGGACATGCAGATTCCAGATCTTACCACACTCATGGGGCAACTCTTTACCCATGAAGCCAAGCTCAACAAAAATGGAGATTCATCAAGAGGTAATAACTCTTCTGCTCTATACACAGATAAAGGCAAGTCTAAAGAGAAAGGGAAAAGCAAAAAGATTGAGGATGAAGGTACAACCTCTCAAGCCAATTATGCAGGGAGAGGTAGAAACTCAAGAGATAGGGGCAGAGGAGGTAAACAAGGTAGGGAGAGACCTTTCAACTCTTCCCCATGTAATATTTTTGGTTTATCAAATCACACAACACATGAGTGTTATGGGAACTTCAAGAATCAGAGAGGTAGAGGTTTCCAAATAGGTGGCTTGTTGAGGGAGAATCAAGTAAAAGAAAGAAAAGACGAAGACAACGAAAGAAGCTTCACTAAAAAGGAATATCTGAAGATATATCTCTGCAAGAAGCCCCGCAGGGGCGCACACACCAAGGAAAGGAGGCAGCCCAAAAGGGTGTTACAACCTCTTGATCTTTGGCAGGTCCAGATCGAAGACTGTAGCACCTTATCCTCATACCTTCCACTGGTGGCGTGCGTGGCAACCTGACTTATCAAGCAAGACAAATGTATCAGGCCCAGAGGATGTAAAACAAGAAGTAAAGCCTGTCAAGAGACGACAGAGACGAAGAGGGGGAGAGTGTTGCAGAGTTAAAGAGAGCACAAAGCAGAGAAAAAGACGGGCCCCAAAATGTTTCCGATTTGGACACCCAATTGTTGTATTATAACCATTCTTGTATATATTTTCCATTGTAAATGCACTAGAGGAGTCCTCTAGATGCATCCCCTCAGAAGATTAGAAACTTACCCATGTAAAATAGTAGGAAATTAGTCTTTTAGTGAATAAAGTGCCGGTCTCTTGTGTGAAAGGACCATTTTTAGGGCACAAGTATATAAGTCAATTTGTGACTCTTTGTAAAGACTTTTTGCCATTGTGAGAATAGAGAGCACAGAAATTCGAATTTGTGTCTTCTTCACTCTGTATCTTCTTCTTTGTGAGCTTGTATGCATGTGTATTGCTTGGAAAGAGTGTTAGGAAGTGTTGTCTATCCATGAGAGTGTTTATTTGCTGTAGGTAAGGTGTGTGCGAAGTGTAGGAAGTGATGAAGTGTAGGAAGGTATTTCCCGCGACTCAGTATTTTTCTCATAATTTGAAGTAGGAGTGTCAGAGGTTGAGTGAAACCACCGCCATTGGATGCGTCTTCTCGAGAGCTTCGAAATGCATATGTATTTCCTATATTTGGAGAAAAGTCCAAATTACTGACGGCTGCTGCACCAAGTATCGTGACACCATGACCGACAGTTGAAGCTTGTTTGGATTAGTCTTTGCCTTGTTTGCACTCTTTGAGTAGTTCATTTACATTGATCATCACTTGATTGCATGTCCTCATACACTCGGCTAGGTTTGTATACTCATCGGATTGATATTTAAAGCGTGAATCCCCACTATATGCACTTGAGGGGGATTGAGGTATAGTCTCTTTCTCCACAAGTCCCTAAGTTGGTACTTAGGTCAACACGTTTTTTGGCGCCGTTGCCGGGGAGTGTCGAATCAAACCGAGGCATTCGTGTGATGGTAAGTAGCTTTTTGCATTGAAGTGAGAGGAGGAGTGGTGATTTTCTCTTCTTTGGTAAGTCATTTTCAGCCGCACTTACTACTTCTCATTCTTGGAGTGTGTGTAGTGAGTTGTTAGTCTAGGGAAGTGAGTAGAATGAGTAGAGTAGGAGGAGCAAGGGAGTAGGCTAGGTAGTTAGAGTAGCTTTCACTCTTTGTTTTGTTGTTTTCATTTTTAGTAAGTAGGAAAAGCCAAGTATAAAAGCCAAAAAACTGCCATTTGAAAATCACTTGTCTTGTAAGCAAGTATCATGCGAGGAGCTGCCGAGTATCGCGTTTGATCTATACAGCGATCGGGAGTTGTGCTGAGCAAGAGGGGGTGTTAGGAGTGTTGGGAAGGAGTATCCAAGGTAAGCAAACTCACCTCATACTCATAACTTCTCAGGAAATCAAGTTTTTCAGAACAAAACGATCTGCGTCAGGTATCGTGGGAAACTTACAAGGGTTAAAAAGTGTGCTTGGAGTGATACAGAGAGTGAGGAGAGGGTAGAAGAACTTGTAAAACATTTGGGTGCAATCAAAACTTAAAAAAATCTCTCAAAAATTTGACAAAGGGTCAAGTATCGCTTTCTCCCGCGGTCGAGTATTGCGATACTTAGCAAGTATCGTGACCTCCTGTGGTTGAGTATCGTGATATTTCCCAGATATCATGTATCGTGTTACAAAGATCGTGATACCTATCAAAGATCGTGTATCGTTATCTATCGATCGCGATACTTGAGAAGTATCGTGTATTGCATTGGACAAGTATCGTGTATCGTCTCGGGAAAGATCGCGATACTTGAGAAATATCGTGTATCGTTTGTGTTCAAAGATCGTGTATCGTGTCTTCACAGATCACGATACTTCTCACCGATCGTGTATCGTCTCGATCAAAGATCGTGTATCATTTGATCCAAGTATCGTCCCTCTTGAGTATCGTGTATCGTGGTCCATCGATCGCGATACTTGCGAAATATCATGTATCGTTATAGTTGAAGTATCGTGTATCGTTGTAGTTGAAGTATCGAGTATCGTGGGCATCCAGAGATCGTGTATCGTGGCCCCTGTTCAAGTATTGTGTATCATTTGGGTTCAAAGATCGTGTATCGTGTAACTTAGCAGTCAAGTATCGTGACTTGAAAAGTTCATTTTCAGTCAATTCCCAGCCAAAATTTTCCTAGAATTCTAATCCATAGTGAAGAGTTCTGGAAGCTAGAGGTTAGCAAGGACTGATCAGAGCTGTGAAGTGGATGAACCTCAGATCCGGAAGAATCCTTGGAAGCCGAAGAAGTGTAATCTCTTCTGTAGGTAGTGTAGCCGAGCCAATACTCGGAGACCTCCAGTGAGTCAGAGGAAGAAATTCCTATGGCTTCAGAGGATATGCAGAACACAGTACCCATGATTGGCATGATGTCAATCATTGAGGGAGAGTACAGGACCTCCTTGGAGTATGTGAACACCAACATAAATGAGATCCCTATCTATTTGGATGGTCTAAACAGATCAGTGGCCAGACTGAAGAAGGCTTCAGAGGCTTACATAGTGCCTAGGCCAGCAGTCAAGTATGTAGGAGGACTTTACATGGACAAAAGAGATATCCAATATGTTGTCACGGAGCACCCGGAAAACATTAATGAACATGGGGAAGAAAACAATGATTCAAACTTAAATGGAGGAGGGAATGAGGAGCAAGTAACTACTCCTAGAGGGAGATCTACTGTTGCTAGGATATGGAGAGGAGACCTGATTCCCCAAGATGACTCCCTAATGGATGTATACTTGATCAATGGGATGCAGCATCTTCTTAGAGCACATTCTTCAATATGGGAAGCTGCCCCTAATCCTGTTACCATCTATGAGTTACAAGATCCTGATTTCCCCACCATCATCACATATTTGGACAAGAATCAAAGAAGATATTGGCCCTTAACAGAATTGGAAAGAGCTGAGTTGAAATATCAGAATATTCCAGTGTTTCCCCCTAGGGACCAAGCCACTACTTCAAGAAACCCACTTGGAACATCCCAAAATGATTCATATCAACAGTCAGGACAAACACAACAAACACAACAAACACAAACCCCGGTCAGACCACATGTGCAGTTTGCAACGCCTGCAAATAATCCTAATTACCGACCTCACCCAACTGTTGACCCAAGACATGGAATTCTTGCTCCAATCAGACCACCTGTAGCAAGAGGACCAGGCATACCCATAGGAAGACCAATTTTCCCAGTAATGCCTAGACCGCCCGAAGCAGGAAGAAGATTAAGGCCAATTCAAGTTGCCAAATGCATGAGAAACCACTACGATGTCTCTAGTGAACCTTACAATCATATAGCCGAATTCAAACAAGTAATCAGAGCCGAACAAGTAGAAGATTTTTTGATCCAATATGAGTCCTTTGGTCTTACATTGTCAGACACTGCATTAGCGTGGTTTCAGCCATTGGACCCTAATAATTTTCAAAACATGGAACAAGTTTATCAAGAAATGATTGAGGAATTCACTAAGTCGGGAATTAAAAACAATTCGTCATCATTGATCCATAGCTTTAAGCAAGCCCCTACAGAATCACTAAGATTGGCAGCAAGAAGATTCAAGCAGTATGTGGACAGATGCCCAGTAGAAGAGAGACCTACCCAAAATAAAATGGTGTCATTATTTTTGGAAGGATTATTGAACGGATCATTAAGATCTTTGGTATATGTAAAGAGAGTTCAAACCTTGCAAGAATGCATGAAGGAATGTATAGACCTAGAAGACAACCTAGCAGAAGACCTGAAAATACCACAAGGTAGCTTGAAAAGTGAAGATTCGGCTAGCAGCACATCAAACCCTAAAAACAATGTAGAGGAAATAGCCGATTTGGTAGCAAAGAAACTGAACGTTCAAGGACAGAGGAACTACCCCAATAACCCTCTAAGAGTGGCCATGCTCAGAAGATGTATGCAGTGCGGAGGAGATCATCCTTCTCACTTGTGTACTAAGGGAGTAGTCCCACCACCTGCTTATGCTTATAATAGACCCACTGTCCCAGGACCTCTACAATATTGCAGTATAGAACAAAAATATACAAATCACAGTACGGAAAATTGCCCTTACAATAGGCAATCAAGACCAGCACAGCCATATATGAGACCTTATGGATACCCACAGAGAGAGCAAGGAGGTGAAGCGTGGAGATACCCTACTTATCAGCAGCAGGCACCAGTGCCACGACCATATGCGTATCAAGGATACACCCAACCACAACCAGTACTAGGACAACAACCGCCCCATCCTCAGAACGTTGTCCCAATCAAGATAGCTCAATCTGAAGAAAACCTAGAGAGAGCAATAGTCCCAGCCACACCATTGGCTAGTAATGAACCATATGACTCATCTTATGACCATAGTCAAGGAGCATATCCCAATTATGAGAGCTCTATGATAGAATATGGACAACTGTACGAACCATATGCCTATGGCATGGAAGTACCTGATAGTTCCTACGGATACAAGCAGGACTATGTGTCATTAATGTACACAGCCCCTAGAGCAACCATACCACCCCGACCCATGAACAAACCGCCTGTGCCCAGAGGACCATCCTACAGATGTGGAGGTGATCACTATATCAGAGAATGCACATTGCAAAACCCACCACCACCACAACGAGTCTGGGAGGGCTATTGTAGTGATTGTGGTAAGGAACACCTTTTCAGAGATTGCCCCAAGAACCCCAACAAGGTTACATCCAACATGCAAATCAATGTGATAGAAGTAATCGAATCATCAGGAAGTGATAAAGAATACACTGTACCACTGAAGGCGATAACAAGAGCCAAAGTTAGAGAGACCCCAGAAAAACCCGAAAAACACAATCAAAGTGACCTAGAGATGAATACACCCACACCACAGAGAGTTGAAGACTCGAAAGAACCTGAGAAAAGTGTCATAAGTAAAAGAACACAAAGATGGAAGAACCGTAGAGATAGGATAAAAGAAAAGAAGTTACTACAGAGGAAGGAAAATGAGAAGAATGAACAGAACCCAAAAGAGGAACAGAAAATGGAAGAAGAAAACAAAAATGAAAAGTATAAAAAAGAAGAGGTTGGATCAGTCTTAGTAGATCCCATGCCTGAAGAATTAGCCATGTGGATTCAGGAATACAAGGCACGAATAAGAGCAGGACCTACCATAGAACAACATGAAAGAGAATATCCTAGAGGTGACCTAGAGAAAGAAAGGTTAGAGATCTGCAAAAAATTAATAGAAGTTGCTCAATAGACCTTAGAGAAACCTGTGTTGCCATTGCCCAATAACCAAATTTCCGAAAGAGAATTCCAAGAGTGCGTCATCATTCATGACCACGAAAAACCCGAAGTAAGTAAGACACAGAATGGCAATTATTGTGAGGATAAAAGGGAAGGATCCATTGTTCGCGAAGTAGAAGGGGAATGGCCTAAAGATTTGTGGGCAAGAGTCCAAGAAGACAGATGGAAGAAAGAACTAGAAGCAGAAAACGAAATAGAGGGTTCAATACCTGAATTAAATTCAGAAGAAATTTTACCAATGGATCCTAGTGACAAAGGAGATGATGGAATAAAGGATTTGCCAAACTATACAGGGGAGTACGAACATAATTCAGAATTGTATTGCATCCACTCAATAAGGAAAAAAGAACCAAACCCATCAGTCCAAACATCGGATATCATACAACACCTTAAAAAAGTAAAAATCCCTTGTACCCTAACTTTGGAAGAACTGTTGAAGGTTAAACCACATTTGAAGGAGAAACTAACCAGTCAATTGGAGATCAAGACGGAAGAAAAAGAGATATCTGATGAAGTAAACACAGTAAAGATCCCGGTGGATAAGGTAGGAGATTTTAGTGAGGGAGACGAAGGAAACACTTGCCTTCCAATTACTTTTAGGGGTTATACCACCAATGCCATCTTAGATTCAGGAGCTCGTGTAGGCATTGCTACTAGAGAAATCTGGGAGAAATGGGGAAAATCAGCCTTAAGACCAACGCGTATGAAGATACAAATGGATGACGGACACACAGAAAGACCCTTGGGATTATTGGAACGAGTAGTTTTCACCACATGCAGAGTGGAATTTGAACACACCTTAGCAATATGTCAATTTGAAAGGGCGAGCAACTATGAAATGATACTTGGAAGACCTTTCATGAGACAGCTAAAGGTTGTGCAAGATTGGGGAAAGGATGCAGTATACCTACAACATGAAGGAACTACCACGAGAATAAATCTACACACTTATACATATCAAGATGTTCCCCCCTTACAATGGAATCAAATTCATAAGGAAGAAGACGATCAGTCAATTCACAGCATAGGTTCTAGTGACCAATCTTGGATGAACGAGGACACTCATCTATGGATATGCCAAATTGCCAAAAAAGAAGAGGATAGGAGAAAGGGATGGCAGCAAGGGCAAGGAGTAGCTAGGTCGGTGCAAGATCCAGCTTACATGCCTCAAACCTTTTTGGATGAAGAGTTTGAACCTCATGGGTGGATGGAGATTTTAGCGACCCTCGATGTATGTGTGAACGAAGAAGTAATAACTATGAATGAATGTATTGACGAGGAAGGATACGACATTAGCCTATATGTAGTAGTCCTTCAGGAGGCTGAAGAAGGACAAGTGATAGAGAAAGAATGGAAGGAGGACTATGAGAGCATTGAGATGGAGCCAGAACCAATGGAACCCGAGGATGAAAATCAAAAAATAGGTACCACAGCTAACGAAAACAACCAAGAACATACACAGGAAGAAGAGATGGGGATAGATAAAGATCCAGAAGGTGAAGAAAACAAGCCACAAGATCAGTTTGAGGTGCCAGCTCACTTCAAAAAATATGAAGTAGAAGAGAGAAAAATTGTTATTCAAATCCCTAAAAGAGAGGCACAGCCAGGAATAGCTTATGACAATAAAGAACAAACCAGGAAGATAGTAGTAATGTTAGAAGAAGGAGAAGAACGATGTACTTTCATAGGACAGGATGTCTCAATGGAGGAAGAACAAGAGTTAATACGCCTCATAAGGGAATATCGGGATGTCTTTGCCTGGACCTATAAGGATTTGAAAGGAGTAGATCCATCTATATGTGGCCATAGAATTCCTATGACATCAGAAGCCAAACCTTCTAAACAAAGACCGTATACATACAATGATGTGTATTCAGCCAAGATAAAGGAAGAGATAGATAAATTGTTAGATGCTGGATTCATATATGAGATTGAGCACACGGAATGGGTGTCACCTTTGGTGGTTGTACCGAATGTTGGTGCATGTCAATCATCAATTGAAGGTTTATGAAGAAATGAAGTCAAGAAATCAAGAAGAGAACAAATTCAGAAGTTTGAAGGAAGGACATACTCAGAAATCCAAAGCCATGTACACATATGTACATTAGTTCAGATATAGGTTACTCACACTTTTGATTAGTCATAAGCTTGTACATATTTGCCTATAAATGTTTTGAAAAAGTCGGGGCATAAGAGAATAGAGAATAGGAAGAGAGAAATCAGTTGTAGAAAGTGTCATTGGACACATGAAAGTTAGTTGAAGTTATACCTTCAATGTAGTTGTAATTTTTTTGAGAAATCAAGAAAATCTTGCGCCCGATGTTTTGCTATTTGCTACTTCTATAGTTAATCTTTTGAGAAATCCTTCTGAACATATCTAAGTCCATAGTTAATCAATCTATGGCTAGAATTTGAGAGTCTAATTGTCATCAGGTTAAGAGAATTTTGTATAGGAACATTCATATGTGATGATGTTCTGAGAGTCGACAAAACTGGCGCAGATTTCATGTTCAGAGAAATGAACATTGCTCAGTGCATAGTGTAAAGTTTTACACAAGTGAGGGCTCAAAATCTAAGTTGAAAGATAAGTCATATATGGCTAAAAGATCTTGATCAAACGGGTTCGACATTGGGAGAACTATAGCTAAGAAGTTACAGGTGTCAAAGTCGCTACTGCAGAGAAGGTGTTCTACACATAGGTAAATTCCATCAAAAAATTCACTCAACCACTCTCCAAGTCATCTCAACTAAGTCCTCCAAGTTAGGAGGCTGATTTGGAAAGGTAGTTCCTAGATTTTAAGGGCACACTTCTCACTATAAAAGGAGCATGTATCCCGACTTTGTTTGCACCATCTTCTTGACGTTTTAGCTCATGTAAAGTGAGAACTAAGTGTTGGAATTGTGATAAGCAAGCCCCTTGCTTAAACTAGCCCCTTGCTTAAACTAACCCCTTTCTTGCTTGTTTGTTTTCTTTTAGTAGGCATATCTATGTGTGTGTGCAGGCAATGTTGCAACTCTCTACCCCTCAGTTGTTAGCATTGTTCCTCCCTCATATTGTATCCATTTGATGTAATTCTTGTCTCATTGGATAGCTACTAGAGTCTACTTTATGCTCACCAAGTCTTTGGGGCATTCTCTGAGTAGTGTGGGAGCAACATTCATTTTACTAAAGTTGTGTGATTGATATCTCTCTCTAAGTGTAGGTGCTATTGGAAATATTTTGCTCTCTATTGTAAGGGCTGGTTCTCCTTCTCTATTTATCCCTTTTCTATGATTCTAGTGTCATTGAATATCCATTAGAGTGTTCTAAAGTTTACCCAAGTTTGAGGTTCATTCTCTGTATACTCGCTGAGAAAAGCTTGTTGGAGTGAAGTGTGTTCTCTATTTGACCAGCAGTTGTGAGCATTCAACTAGCTCATGTTGTAGACATTGTTTCTCTTTGTGTAAGAAACCATTTGGAGTGAATTTTGATTTGTTGGAAAGCTCGTAGTGTCTACTAGAGGTCTACAAATGATCATTGGATTTCTCTGCATATGCTCTAAGAAAGAGCATTTTTGGTGTGCATAGGTCAAAGAAGGATACTTGTGGAGGTCATTCGTGCTTTGTCATTGCATAGGGGTTGAGATACTTCCACCATCAAATGCTAAATGAGAAAAAGTTACCTAATTATTTGTGGGTAGAAAGTGTATCTACTACCACTTATCTTGTTAACAAGTTGCCATCAAAATATCTTGATGGGATGACCCCATATGAAGCATGGCATGGTAGGAGACCTTCACTTGATCATTGCAATATCTTTGGATGTGTTTCTTATGTGCAAATCCCATCTCAAATAAGAGGTAAGCTAGACCCTAAGGCAAAGAAGTGCACCTTCATAGGGTATGACTTGAATCACAAAGGATACAGGTTTTATAATCCATCCAACAAGGGATTCATGGTCAGTAGAGATGTTGTGTTTGATGAAAATGATTCTTGGTTTGAAAGTGAATGCAAGAAAATTAAGTTGCCATATGGCTTGGAAGAGGAGCTTCCAAGCCTCACCAAGGAGGAGCCAAATCAGATTGAAGACATCAAATCAGATGATGAGGACATCATCAACCTAGAAGAATTCAAGGCATGGAAATCAAAGGGCAAAGCCACGATGAAGAAGTTGGAGGACATACCTAAATCATCCAACCAAGCAATCAGAAGATCACAAAGGTAGAGCAAGAAACCAATCAGATATGGGTATGACACTTCTTTAGTTACTAAGCATTCTATTTATCTTGCCAAAGACTTATCACGTGAAGATCCATCATCATTTGAAGAGGAAAAGACCAAGGCAAAATGGAAGGAAGCTATTTATGAAGAAATTGAAGCACTCAAGGAGAATGATACTTGGGAGCTAGTGCCAAAGAAGGAGTCTATGAAGGTAATTGGTTCTAAATGGATCTACAAGATCAAGGGAAATTCAGATGGATTAATAAGCATGTATAAAACTAGACTTGTGGCTAAGAGTTTTGCACAAACACAAGGATTTGACTATGTAGAAACCTTCTCACATGTGGCCAAAATGCCAACCATTAGGGTATTGGCAAGTGTGGCTGCATCAAAAAATTGGAACATGTACCAATTGGATGTAAAAAATGCATTTCTTAATGGCTGGATTTCAGAGGAGGTTTACATGGCTCAACCTCATGGCTTTGAGGACCCAAACAAGTTAAATCATGTGTGTAAACTGAACAAAGCTCTTTATGAATTGAAGCAGGCACCTAGGGCATGCAACCATAGGTTGACTACATACCTTCAAGATCAAGGATTCATCATGAGTAAAGTATGTTGGTGCAAAATGCAAGCCTACACATTTGGCTAGAAGATTCATGAACAATTGAAGCTCAATGGAAACCATTGCTAGGAGAACTTTATCTTTTACATTTGTAAAAGTTGTTTTTAACTTGGAAGAATCTTTGTAACTCTCAACAAACTCGTGGAGTTTACTGGTTGAGAAATCATGACTTTATGTTAGAGAGAATAACTCCTAGATTGGTGGAGTACTTTTAGATAGAGCCAAAAGTTGAATTCAAATTCAAATTTGAATGTAGCACTTATAAAAGTGACTTGAAAAAGTCGTGGGGATAGACACTCAATTTCCCGAGTTCTCCAGTGTCATTTTGTAAGGGTGTGAGGTCTACATTGTAGCCTACACTACTCCATCATTAGGCTATGATTTTCAAGCCTATGATCTTGTAGCACATTGTTCATTAATACAATACATCTACATTGTTCAGCTATGGTATCTCTGTTATAATCATTTATAGCTGTCAACTTGTACTGCTCATATCTCAATCAATTCTCCACCATTTTCAATGCTCTATAGCTTGTTGGAATCAGCTTCACGTCATCTACATGCGTACAAAGTTTGAAGGAAATCCATTTAGCCAATTTGAAGATAAGTGCATCGAAGCAATCACTGGTCAAACTCTACAGACGTTCTAAAAAATCGGGGGTAATGATTTAATTGCTAAATTGATTGCTCTGTGTATAGTGCATCCTTTCAAGTGATTTCACTTGTAATCATTAGCCTACTAAGTTAATTTGATAGCTTTAAAATTAATTTTTCTAATTCCTACTGTACTGGTAGCACTGAGCATAACAAGCAACAGGTGTGTGATAAAAAATGGAAGGTTTTCTTTGATCCTCCTATTTGGAAGTAGTCTATTTTGATTCAATCTTTTCTTACATCACTTCCAAAGTATATTGAAACAAATATGTAGAGATCAATGTGTGCTTGGGATACCTAATGTATCCAAGAAACACATGATTTATAAATGTGGTGCTTGTTAGTTTGGAAAGTCTCACAGGTTACCCTTCTCAAGGAAAGGCTACATGCATGAGGACTACCTAGAGCTTATCCATATAGATGTATGGGGACCAAGTAAGGATCCCTCAATCTCTAGATCAAGGTATTATGTATCTTTCATTGAATATCATAGTAGGTGGACTGTATTGTACTTTATGAAGCACAAAGATGAAGTATTCAGTTGCTTTAAAAAGTATCTTGCACTTGTTCAGAACCAAACAAGGAGAAACCTAAAGAGACTAAGGTCAGATGGAGGAGGTGATTACTTCTCAAATGAGTTTGATATATTCTTACACAACAGAGGAATCAAGAGAGAAATTACAAAAAGGTATATCCCTGAGCAAAATGGGGTGGCAGAGAGGAGAAATAGATTAGTTGTTGAAACAGCTAGGTCAATGTTAAATGAGAAAAAATTACCTAATTACTTGTGGGCAGAGAGTGTGTCTACTACCACTTATCTTGTAAACGGATTGCCATCCAAATCTCTTGATGGGATGACCCCATATGAAGCATGGCATGGTAGAAGACCTTCACTTCATCATTGTAGAATCTTTGGATGTGTAGCTTATATGCATATCCCTTCTCACATAAGATGTAAGCTAGACCCTAAGGCAAAAAAGTGTATCTTCATAGGGTATGATTTAAATCCGAAACAATACAGGTTCTACAATCCTTCAAACAAGGGATTCATGGTCAGTAGAGATGTTGTCTTTGATGAGAGTGACTCTTGTTTTGATAGTGAATGCATGAAAGTAAAGTTACCTTATGACTTGGAAGAGGATTTTCCAAGCCTCACCAAGGAGGAGCCTACTCAGATTGAAGACATCAACTCAAATGATGAGGACATCATCAATCTAGAAGAATTCAAGGCATGGAAGTCCAAAGGCAAAGTCAAGATGAAGAAGTTGGAGGATATACCTGAATCATCCAACCAAGCAATCAGAAGATCACAAAGGGAGAGCAAGAAGCCAATCAGATATGGGTATGACACTTCCCTAGTTACTAAGCACTCTGTTTATCTTGCAAAAGGCTTGTCATTTGAAGAGCCATCATCATATGAAGAGGCAAAGACCAAGGCAAAATGGAAGGAAGCTATGGATGAGGAAATTGAAGCACTCAAGGAGACTGATACTTGGGAACTAGTACCATAAAAGGAGTCTATGAAGGTAATTGGTTCTAGATGGATCTATAAGATCAAAAGGAATTCTGATGGATCAATAAGCAGGTACAAAGCTAGATTTCTGGCTAAGGGTTTTGCACAAACCCAAGGAATGAAGAAACCTTCTCATCTGTGGCTAAAATGCCAACCATCAAGGTATTGGTAAGTGTGGCTGCATCAAAGAATTGGAACATGTATTAGTTGGATGTAAGAAATGCATTTCTAAATGGTTGGATTTCAAAGGAGGTGTACACGTCTCAACCTCCTGGCTATGAGGACCCAAACAAGGTAACATATGTATGTAAATTGAACAAAGCTCTTTATGGATTGAAGTACGCACCTAGGGCATGGAACTATAGGTTGACTACATACCTTCAGGATCAAGGTTTTATCATGAGTAAAGCAAATACTTCTCTGTTCATCAAGAGAAGTAATTTAGAGGTAATATACCTATGTGTACATGTTGATGATATCATGCTTACAGGTAATGATGCTAATGATGGGGGAAGTATCTCAACCCCTAAGCAACAACGAAGCGCGAATGACCTCCACAGGTATCCTTCTTTGACCTCTGCACACCAAAAGTGCTCTTACTCAGAGCTTATGTAGAGAACTCGAGTGAGGTTTTGTAGACCTGTAGTAGACATCACGAGCTTTCCAACGAAACAAATTTTACTTTAAATGGATGCTTACACAAAGAGAAACAATGTCTACAACATGAGCTAGTTGAATGCTCACAACTGCTAGTCAAGCAGAGACCTCACTTCACTCCAGCAAGCTTTTCTCAAAGATTATATAGAGAATGAATCTCAAACTTGGGTCAACTTTAGAGCACTTTAATAGCTACCCAATGACACCAAAATAATAGCAAATGGATAAATAGAGAAGGAGAACCAGCCCTACAACACAGAGCAAAATATTTCCAACAAAGCCTACACACAGAGAGAGATATCAATCACACAACTTCACTAAAATGAATGTTGCTCCCAGATTACTCATAGAATGCTCCAGAGAATTTGTGAGCATACAATAGACTCTAATATCTATCCAATGAGACACGAATTACATCAAATGGATACAATAGGAGGGAGATTCAATGCTAAAAACTCAGGGGTAGAGAGTTGCAACACTGCATGCACACACACATAGATATGCCTACTAAAAGAAAACAAACAAGCAAGCAAGGGGCTAGCTTAAGCAAGGGGCTTGCTTATCACAACTCCAGCACTTAGTGCTCACTTTACATGAGCTAAAACTCCAAGAAGATGGCCCAAAAGAAGTCGGGATACATGCTCCTTTTATAGTGAGAAGTGTGCCCCTAAAATCTAGGAACTACCTTTCCAAATCAGCCTCCTAACTTGGAGGATTTAGTTGAGATGAATTGGGGAGTGGTTGAGTGAATTTTCTTGATGGAATCTCATGGCTTTTGGCTTCCTTTGATTGCTCCACATGTCCATAAAAGATTCCCTACGAATTTGTAGATTGAATCTTGACTTTTAACACTCCCCCTCAAGCTTCAATTCTTCATCCTCATCCAAGCTCCTTCATGTTGATGCTTTGCTTGAATTTTGAAATCTTCATTCCATCCAAAGCCTTTGTAAACATGTCGGCAACTTGGTCCTTGGTACCAATATGATGTACTGAAACTTCCTTCAATATCACCTTTTCCCTTATGAAGTGATAGTGCACTTCAATATGCTTGGTTCTAGCATGATAGACAGGATTCGATGCTAGATGAATGCTAATCATATTGTCACAAAAAATTGGATATGTGTCAACCTGCAAATTAATCTCCATAAATAACTTCTTAATCCACATTAGCTCACATGTGACATGAGCCAAAGCTCTATACTCTACCTCGGTGGAAGATAATACCACCGTGGGTTGCTTCTTTGAAATCCATGAGATGATCTTGCTACCTAGCATGACTAGGTAACCACTTGTACTTCTTCTATCCTCCTTGGAACCGTCCCAATCCGCATCAGAATAAGCTTTGACCTGCATATCATCATCAAAAGAATAGAACAATCCTTCATTTATAGTGGCCTTGAGATATCATAACATTCTTCTTGCAGCTTGCAAGTGTGTAGTCCTTGGACTATGCATAAATTGTGATAGCACTCCAACTCCATATGCTATGTCAGGCCTAGTTATTGTGGCATAATTGAAAGAGCCTACAATAGAGCGATAAAAAGTTACATCCTCTAATGGCTCTCCATCAATGGAGCTTAGCTTTACATTAACTTCCATGGGATTTGAAATAGGCTTGCAATGTAGCATTCCAAACCTCTCAAGTAGGTCTAGAATATACTTCCTTTGTATGAGCATAATACCTTCTTCTTTGTATACAACTTCAATGCCAAGAAAATACCTAAGATCTCCAAGATCAGATATCCTAAACTCCTTTCCAAGCTTTGCCTTGATCTCCTCAATGCCCTTTGTATCATTACCTGTAATGATAAGATCATCTACATACACACACATCTAGACTACAAGTTCTCATCTTTGTTTGATGAAGAGAGATGGATCCGCCTTGCATTGATTGTAACCACATTTGATCAAATAGTCCACCAATCTTTGGTTCCAAGCCCTTGGAGCTTGCTTTAGGCCATAAAGTGCCTTCTTCAACCTACGAACATGATGTGGAAACTCTTTATGAACAAAACCTAGTGGTTGCTCCATGTATACCTCTTCTTCCAAGTCTCCATTGAGAAAGGCATTCTTGATATCCAATTGGAAATGCTTCCATCCTTTGCTAGCAGCCATTGCAATGAGTGTCCTAATGGTGCTCATCTTTGCCACGGGGCTGAATGTCTCTTCAAAGTCCACTCCATAGGTTTGTGCAAAACCCTTGGCCACCAATCTTGCTTTGAACCTAGAAATAGATCCATCTGAATTCCTCTTTACTTTATACACCCACTTATTACCTATTACCTTCATGTTCTCCTTCTTGGGCACTAGAGTCCATGTTTGATTTTCCTCAAGTGCGTCGATCTCTTCTTGCATTGCCTCTTTCCATTCGGTGTACCTGCTTGCATCTTCATAGCAATCGGGCTCATGATCTTCTACTACTTTGTTCATATATGCATAATGTGTTGCCATGTATGAATCATACGTAAACCTTTGAGTTGGATACTTAACTCTAGAAGACTTCCTTTCTTCACCTTTTGGAGGAATAAACCTCCTTTGCCTTGGGAACTTGATCTCTTTCTTTGACGTGGATTCTTTCTCCATCATGTGTCCTTCATCATCTTCAACTTCATTACCTTCTTCATCCAACTCCACCAATGTTGCTTCTTTGCCTTTGTTGATTGATTGTGCTTCATAGCTTGATGAAGATCTCCCCCTCCATGGTGAGTTCATGCTTGAACTATCTTCATTGATGGAACACCTTGGGCCGCTTAGCTCTAGGTCGATTTGTTCTTCATCATGTCCATGCTTTTCTTCTTCATAGTCCTGCATACAATCATACTTCTTATACCAAGGGAGTAGCTCATCAAATGCTACATCCCTTGATATCATCAAGTCCTTTGTGTTTGGGTTGAAGCATCTGTAACCTTTATGATCATTTGAATATCCTAGAAACACACACTTTTCTGCCTTTGGTTGTAGCTTGTGCATCAATTCACTTGGCACTTGTACATAACAAGTACATCCAAATATCTTCAAGTGGGAAAGATCAGGTTTCTTACCATAATAGGCTTGATATGGTGTCAAGCCATGGATCCCTGAGGTAGGAGCCCTATTCATAAGATACATGGCGGTATTTGCTGCATCACTCCAAAACATGTTAGGTACATTCATCTCATTAAGCATTGCTCTAGCGATCTCGGAAATGTATCTATTCTTTCTCTCTGCTACTCCATTTTGTTGGGGTGTGTACCTGCATGTTACTTGCCTCTTGATGCCTTGATCCATTAAAAAATCAGAAAACTCATTGGAAAAATATTCTCCCCCTCCATCGGACCTTAGCTTCTTGATATATGTACCTGTTTCCTTTTCTACCATTGCCTTGAATGCTTTGAAACATGTAAACACATCTGATTTGTTTTTTATGAAATAAACCCAAACCATCCTTGTGCAATCATCTATAAAAGTGAAAAAGTACTTGTTACCTCCAATGGATTGCTCTTTGGTTGGCCCCCACACATCTGTATGTATCAACTCCAATGGATGTTGGCTTATGTAGCCACTCTTCTTGAATGGAAGTCTCGCTTGCTTCCCTAGTTGACAAGATTCACATAAATGCTTCATCCCTTGTCCTTGGAAGTTGGGACGACCTTCAACCAGCCTCTTGAATTGCATTTCCTTCATTCTTTGTATGTTGATGTGACCTATCCTCTTGTGCCACAAGTCCAACTCCGAAATCCTCTTGTTTCCATATGTGAAGTAGACATGTTGAGTGGAATGAGAATTGAACTCCAAAGTGAAGAGTCTCCCTTGCTTCTTTCCTCTTGCTATGACCTTGTAACCTTGCTTAGGGTTCTCCACAAAGCATTCACCTTTGTTGAACCTTACTTGATAGCCTCTTTCAACCATTTGCCCAACAGACACCAAGTTCTTTGTGATGGTAGGTACATGCAAGACATCCTTGAGACATCTTCCTTCCTCCTTGTCATCCAAAGATACATCTCCAACATGGGAGATCTCATGGGTTGTATCATCACCTGTTTCTACATGTCCTTTACCTTTGGGAACATGTAGATTAGTAAACCAAGAAGAATTGCAACTCATATGGTTGCTACATCCACTATCAATATACCAAGTGTTATCTACTATGCTTGAATTCCCATTCATGTGCATCATCAAGAGATTGTCATTTTCTGAACTTGTATAAGCATAATTACCTTGGCCTTTGTATGAAGAACCTTGATTATAGCTCCTTTGGTTTCCTCCTTGGTAG
The DNA here is from genome assembly GCA_020310875.1 of Ceratopteris richardii. Taxonomy (NCBI): domain Eukaryota; kingdom Viridiplantae; phylum Streptophyta; class Polypodiopsida; order Polypodiales; family Pteridaceae; genus Ceratopteris; species Ceratopteris richardii. The sequence goes on from CM035437.1 coordinate 143,470,953, forward strand.
CAATCTCTAGCATAGTGGCCAAACTTGCCACATATGTAACATCCTTCGCCATCTTGATTCCTGTTTTGTTGATGTCGTCCTCATCTTCCTCTTGTTCTTCCTCTCCCTCTTTGTGATGAGGTGCCTAGGTCATGTCCTTGATTTCTTGAGTGGCCTTGCCTTCCTCTAAACCTTCCTTTGCCCCTTCCTTGTCCTCGTCTTCCTTTGCCCCTTTGATTACCTGCATAGAAAACTTGTGCATCCTTGCTTTTAGTTGAACTTCCACCTATGTTCATTTCTTCGGTGACCATGAGAGCAACCAATTGCTCAAAATCGGGAAGATTATCCCTTACATATACTGAAGTGGTAAAGGGTTTCCACTTCTCATCATCTCTCAAACCATTGAGAGTATAAGCCACAAGATCGTCATCGTCTACGTGGCTCCAATGGATCCCAATGCATCTGATAACTCCTTGACCTTAAGTATGGTCATTTATGCTAATCCCTGATCTGATCCTAAGGTTCTCAAGCTCATTCTTGAGTTGGATCTTCCTTGCTTTGGTGCTTGTTGAATAAATCCTTTTAAGTGTCTCCCATACCTTCATGCTTGAATCCAAGTCTTGGATATGGCCGATCATGCTATTGCTAATGTGTTGGGAAAGGATAAAGATAACCCTCTTGTCTCTTTCATTCCATGCCCTAAAGGCCCTTCTCTAGTCATTGGTTGGATTCTCATCCCACCTAGGTCTTGGTTCACTTCCACTAATCAACCCCCAAAGGCCCTTGCCCATAAGATAGTTGGAGACCCTAAATCTCCATGGTTGATAGTTCCCTTTGTCTAGCTTTTCAATTTGAGTGTTGAATTCTCCCATATCTAGTCTCTGATACTTGAACTAGCCCTTGGCTAATGCTCCAATGTGTGTAAAATGAAAATGAGGCTCTGAGGTTACCTCAATCCAAAGCTTTTCTTAGATGGACACCTTGTGCTCTTGAAACTTTGAGTAGAATAGCTCCCCCTTGATGTGAGCTACCTCCAAGAAGCTTTTGTTGATGCAAATCTTCAACCACCAACTCCAAGAGGTCTTCTTGCTTGTATGTGATGCCTCCAAGATGCCCAAATGCTGTGATACCACTGATGGGGGAAGTATCTCAACCCCTAAGCAACGACGAAGCGCGAATGACCTCCACAGGTATCCTTCTTTGACCTCTGCACACCAAAAGTGCTCTTACTCAGAGCTTATGCAGAGAACTCCAGTGCACTTTTGTACACCTGTAGTAGACACCAAGATCTTTCCAACAAAACAAATTTTACTTCAAATGGATGCTTACACAAAGAGAAACAATGTCTACAACATGAGCTAGTTGAATGCTCACAACTGCTAGTCAAGCAGAGACCTCACTTCACTCCAGCAAGCTTTTCTCATAGATTATACAGAGAATGAACGTCAAACTTGGGTCAACTTTAGAGCACTCTAATAGCTACTCAATGACACTAAAAGCATAGCAAATGGATAAATAGAGAAGGATAACCAGCCCTTACAACAGAGAGCTAAATATTTTCAACAGAGCCTACACACAGAGAGAGATATCAATCACACAACTTCACTAAAATGAATGTTGCTCCCAGATTACTCAGAGAATGCTCCATAGAATTTGTGAGCATACAATAGACTCTGATATCTATCCAATGAGACACGAATTACATCAAATGGATACAATAAGAGGGAGAACCAATGCTAACAACTCAGGGGTAGAGAGTTGCAACACTGCCTGCACACACACATAGATATGCCAACTAAAAGAAAAAAAACAAGCAAGCAAGGGGCTAGCTTAAGCAAGGGGCTTGCTTATCACAACTCCATCACTTAGTGCTCACTTTACATGAGCTAAAACTCCAAGAAGATGGCCCAAAAGAAGTCGGGATACATGCTCCTTTTATAGTGAGAAGTGTGCCCCTAAAATCTAGGAACTACCTTTCCAAATCAGCCTCCTAACTTGGAGGATTTAGTTGAGATGAATTGGGGAGTGGTTGAGTGACTTTTCTTGATGGAATCTCGTGGCTTTTGGCTTCCTTTGATTGCTCCACATATCCATAAAAGATTCCCCACGAATTTGTAGCTTGAAGCTTGACTTTTAAGAGCTAATAGCATCAAGCAGATCAAAAATCCGATGATGAAGGAGTCCAAAATTAGTGACCTTGGATCACTAAAATACTTTCTAGGACCTGAGTTAGTCTATACTAACTCTCGAATTTATATTACTCAGAGAAAGTATATACAGGATATGTTAAAGAAGTTTCATTTGCAGGATGCCAAAGTTGCAAGTACTCCAATGGAAGTAAACCTAAAATTAAGTGCTCATGAAGGTGATGTACTTGACAACATTGCAGGTTACCAAAGCATAGTGGGAAGCTTGAATTATGCTACATTGACAAGGATTGATATTGCTTATGGAGTAAGTGTTCTAAGTCAGTTTATGCACAAGCCTAGGGCACCTCACTTGGAGGCTGCCAAAAGAATTTTGAAGTACCTTAAGGGTACTCAGAATCATCGATTGTATTTCCCTTATACATAAGACTTGGACATAAAGATATATTCAGATGTAGATTGGGTAGGATGCAAAGATGATAGAAGGAGTACCTCACGATACCTATCTTTTGCAGGTGATAAACCTATATCATGGTCTTCAAAGAAGCAACGTAGTGTTGCTTTATCTTCTACAGAGGCAATGTATAGAGGATTGGCCAATGCTACTCAATAGGCCATATGGATCAGATTGTTATACATAGATTTGGGTTTGCATACTACATCTCCAATGATTTTTGGAGACAATACCAGCTCACTACATCTTGCAGCTAATCCCATTTATCATGCTAGGACCAAGCATATAGAGGTCCACTATCATTATGGGAGAGAGAAGCTATTGAGCAAGGATATTCACTTGACATATGTATCAACTAATAAGCAATGTGCTAACTTATTGACTAAAGCATTAGATGGTACAAAACGTTTCACATTTAAATCAATGATTGGATTGCAGGATATTCATGAAGATTGAAGATGAAGACCAAGCCAAAATGTTTGTCTTGAGAGGAAGTTGTTGGTGCAAAATGCAAGCCTACACATTCGGCTAGAAGATTCATGAACAATTGAAGCTCAATGGAAACCATGGCTAGGAGGAATTTATCTTTAACATTTGTAAAAGTTGTTTTTAAGTTGGAAGAATCTTTGTAACTCTCAACAAACTCGTGGAGTTTATTGGTTGAGAAATCACAACTTTAGTTTAGAGAGAATAACTCCTAGATTGGTGGATTACTTTTAGATAGAGCCAAAAGTTGAATTCAAATTCAAATTTGAATATAGCACTTATAAAAGTGACTTCAAAATGTTGCGGGGATAGACACTCAATTTCCCGAGTTCTACATTGTATCCTACACTACTCTCCATCATTAGGATATGATTGTTGTTAGAAGAAGCAATTCTTGAAGAAACATTATTTGGAAAATGTCAAAAATTTGTAGAAATATTTATACAAATGATGTAAAATTGAGGAAGGGTCTTCCTCATGAATGATAGGATCATATGTATTTTTCCTAGAATTTTTGGAAGCTCTTTGATAGCATATTTTTAGAATAAAAGGTGAGAAGGACCAAAATTCAAGTGAGAAAAGGGACACTTGAAAAGGTATAAAAGATAATTTCTTCTATTTTGAAGAGGTTGGTGTTTGAGTGATCATGATCAAGTAACTGTAAATGCAATAACAAGATCTCAAGCTAAACTACAAGGCATAAAAAATGAGACACACATACACAACAACAGGAAAAATTCCTATGCAAAAGAAAAGAAAAATAGACAAAAAGGAAGATGGGAAAGGAAGATGAGAATGGGTAAATATGGAACATCCAAACAATAGCCAACTACAAAATACATAGACTCAGGAAGACATAAAAATTTCACAAAGTCTGGAGACTCTGAAAAGAGCATACAAAGTAAGAATTCAAGATGGACCAAACCCTAGAGATCATGTGATGGCATATCCTATGCTAGATATAGAGGATGAAAGAATGCAAAGATGTAAACAAATCATTCGGGAGACACAACTTAAGATTGGGGAAATAGACAGTCATCAAACAACAAGTGAAAAGTCAGATGCAACAAAAACCAGGAAACATATTGATCAGGAAGATAATTCACAAATCACATTCCAATCTATCTAAACAAACACTAATACAATTTTATATCAAACTACAATGGAAGAGTTGGTAAAAAAAAATCCTCATTTGCAACATAATAGGAAAAATTGGGAAATAAACTCAAAAAGTATAGATCCACAGCAACAGGAACTAGAAGAATTTTGGTACATACCTTGATAAAATAGGAGGATATTGTGAAGGAGACGAAGGGAACTCAACTTTGAAAAATACAATTTGGTGATAATCATGCCAAGGCCATATTAGATAGTGGATCTGGAGTGGTAATCATGACTAAACAAACCTGGGAGAAATGGGGAAAGAATGAGCTAATGTGCATGCTGGTAATGTAATGCGAGGATATAATAAATTGCATTCTGATGTGGATAGAGAAACGAGTGAATGGAAATCAGAGAAAGAGCTATTGATATCTCAGAATCAAGGATTAATGTTGATGGTGGAAAAGTTACAAAAAAAATTGGAATGCTCACAAAAACAGGTTGAAGAATAAGTAGTGACCACACAAGTAGAGGAACATGAAGGAGGAGAAGAAAAAAGATTTCAAAATTTTGGTGAACAAGAAGACAAAGATGTTGAAGAATATTCAGATGAATTTGTTCAAAGGCTTTTAAGAGATAGGGAATCAAGAATGGAGTTCATAAGGAAAATGCATAATGAGTATGAAGAGCAAATTGTAAACTTTGCTCTAAATAAAGGAGTAAATCTAGATCAACATCATTGGGCAGTTGATGGTTTAGGAATACCATTTTGTATGATTATGGAAAGTATTAAGAATTATAAGATTGCAAGGGTGGGACTACCACCAAACAGATATTTGGAATATGAAGAAGATATTAATGTCACTAAGGAGTTGTTTGAAAAAGCTAACCCTAAATGGAGGAGCAGATGGTTGGATGCCAACAAGGAATGCAAGAAGATCTGGAAAGAGGCACCTTTGCAGTTAAAGATAAATCCAGCCTATTGTCCAGTAGCCAGAAGAAGAGAATGGTCAGTATTTTGGGAAAGAAGAAATGCAAGGCAACTTCTAGCAAAATGGCTGAGTTTTCCAAAACTAGCAGGACCAAAAGCAGGAACTTGGCCAACTAAGAAGTACATGATTGATACAGCAGAATCTGTTATATCCACATACAAAGATGTAAATGATCCAGCTTGCATTTTATTACTAAGAGTGATGCGACTTGTGGTGGCATGCATAGAAGCCTTCACAGATATAGAAGTGAGAACTCTTAATTACATTGGATTCAACTCACCTATAGATGCTTTACGGTTTGATTTAAGTGAAACTACAGATAGAATTTGTTTAATGGCATATTACAGCAAAATAGTATTTTTGGGAAGCCATTATCTTCAAATCTTTGAAGATGCCTTTGACTATGGGTTTTTTGAAAGGGAGTCAAAACTATTTGGGAATCTATCAGTAGTCACTAAATCAAGACTCACTGCATATGAAGTTGCTTATACAGAATACTTGAAGAAAGATGTGATAGACAGACCAGAGGCAGCAGTACAATGGAGGAAAGCTTTGTTTGAAATGGTGAACAATTCGAACATTCCAGAAAGAAAGATTCATGACTTGTTATCTCAGGTTTATCAAAGAAAGAAGAAACGAAGGAAGCTCTCATTACTTTTTTGTCAAAATATTTTTTGTCAGGAGCCAAAAAGTCTAGGAGGGGAAGGATGTTAGAAGAAGCAATTCTTGAAGAAAAATTATTTGAAAAATGTCAAAAATTTGTAGAAATATTTATACAAATGATGTAAAATTGAGGAAGAGTCTTCTTCATGAATGATAGGATCATATGTATTTTTCCTAGAATTTTTTGGAAGTTCTTTGATAGCATATTTTTAGAATAAAAGGTGAAAAGGACCAAAATTCAAGTGTGAAAAGGGACACTTGAAAAAGTATAAAAGATAATTTCTTCTATTTTGAATAGGTTGGTTGTATTATTTTGATGCTATCCAAGTAATGTGAAGAGCTTTCCTGTAGAAAATTGTGTTTTCTCCTTCCATGATCTTTCTCTTGATTTGTTGAGTCTTTTGATTGTATAATCCATGGAATTTGTGAACTTTTCTTGTGTATTTCTGAGTAAGATGTATGAAGAGAGGTGATTCTAAGTGTATTGAGTAGGAAAGTGCAGAAGAACAAAGCTAAAATTGGAAATTCCCAGTTTTTATAGAATCACGATTGTCTCGTCTGTGTGATAGAGGTACTGTTTTGGAAATTTGACTTCATATTTGATTCTACTTTGAAAATGGCACACTTTAGGCACAAAGATCATTGAAAATGCTGTTGTAGAACTCAAGATAATCCAAACCCTAGATATTTCCTTCCTTCTTCATAAATCTCTCAAAAGAACAGACATCTCAACTCTTATTCTTGGATTCCATTAACTAGAAGGGGTTGTGGTCTTTGCATACTTCCCGGATTGACAATTTAAAGATATGTAGTTGATCTTTTGTGCTATAATGATTGGAGAGGACAACTCCAAAGGGTAACTCTGCTTGTGTGGTGACTACCTGTTCTTCAACCTATTTTTGTGAGCATTCCAAATTTTTCTTTAACTTTTCGACCATCAACATTAATCCTTAATTATGAGATATCAATAGCTCTTTCTTTGATTTCCATTCACTCCTTTCTCTGTCCACATCAGAATATAATTTATTATATCCTCTCATTGCATTAGCAGCATGCACATTAGCTTGTTTCTCCAATTCCTTGACTTCTTTCAATTCTTCTTGCAATCCCTGAATTTCCTTATTCAGCTTTTCCCTCTCATCCTGAGTTATTTGTAGAATCTGACTTTCCTCTTTTATTGTTCCTTCCTCCATCAACAATCTGTTTATGTCTTCATTAGCTTTGACCATTATCTAATATGAACTCTGAATAGTTCTAAATCTCCCTTCCATTTTCTTCAATTACATATCCATTTTATTACTATGCTCCAACTCCTTAGCACATTTGTTCTCAAGAAATTGAATTTTATTCTGGCTTTGAACCTCCCGTTCTTCTAATGGAATTATTCTTTTGGAAAAAATTTCATTCTTTTCTTTGATTACCCTGATCTGATCTTCCAGCTGCTCCTTTTCTTTCTTTTGCTCTTTGATGATCATACTACCTTTTATAAATTCTGACTCAGCCACCATGCCTGATATAATCATATTTCTGCTGGAGGGTCTGAATTGTTCTATGTTACTCATGATGATTTTGCATGCAGATCTGATACCCTTTGGTATCCTTTTAAGGCCGGTTTCCAACTCAATTTGCTTCACTTCTATCTGCTTTTCCTCTTTATATTCTTTTTTTTTCTCCATACTATTCCTCATATTTTGTAACTTGATTCTCTTCCTCTTCATAGTCTTTTTCTTCTTCCAATACTTCTACCTCTTCTCCATCAATGTCCTTTTGTCTCTTGAATAACGTGTATTTCCTCTTTGTTTTCCTGTATTAAGGCTAAATCTTTTTACACTGAATTCCTTTTTTGATCATTCAATTGCTGCTCTTTTTGTTCCATCTCATGTTCATCTATGTCCAAAAAATCTGTTTCTTCTTCCTTTTCCTGATTCTCTATTTGTGTGAAATCTTCATTATGTCCTATATCAAAGAGTACTTCCTCTATACTCTGATTTATTTCTCTTTCTATACCTCCAGCTCTGCATTCTATGAAATCTAATTTTTCTGTCCTTGCAACCTTTTCTTCCTCCTTGCTTCCATCCTCTTGACTTTGCATCTGACTATTTTATTGTGCTTCTCTTTCCAATCCTTGTTTTTCCTCATATGGTTGGTAATGAGGTTATTGTGAGGGTTTTGTCCATATAGCTTTAAATCCAATATCCACCAGTCCACTACCGAGTTCTTCCCTTGCTTCAATCTCCTCTTCCCTCATCACTTCTTTACCTTTTAATTTCCTTTTTTCCTTCCCAGGACTAACTTGTTTTGTTGATTCTTCACAAACCTGTATCCCTTCTGACTTTTGACTCAATTCCTCTGGTGTTTTGTTTCTTATAGAAGCTTGTATTGTTTTCATTGGTGTGCTGGGTACTGAGAGATTTAAACTTTTGAGAAGGAAATTCTCTATATCACTCTCTAAATCTGAAGAGAATTGTGAAGAAGCAGCTATTCCTTGTTTGTCCATTCTGTGTTCTTCCATTTCAATTGATTTTTTCTGATTCCTTTCTTTTGATGATAGTTTTACTAACTCGTCAACCTGTACATGTTCAACTGCCTTACCCTTATCCTTTTCAGTTGACTTCTTTTTCTGGACGGGCTTTTTTGGACTTTCTTTTTCACCACCACTGTAGTTCTAGTCTCTAGAGGACCTTGTAATTCCTTAAAATAAGCCAATAATTCCACTTCTTTCTCAACAAACACTTCTTCAGTTTCTACAGTCATCATTTGATCATGTAATTCTTCATAATGTTCCACCTCTTCTTGTATCCAATCTATTGCTTTACATGAATAATTTTCCAACATTTTCTGATACTGAGCTTCATAGATTGCCCTCTTATCATTACCTTGAGTCAAATATGAATAAATTTTTTCCTTGCTTGTTTGAGGTGGATGGGGTTCCTTTGAGGCCTGAACTTCTTTCTGAGTTGCTTCACATTCCTCTTTTGTCACTTCTTCCTTTTCCAAGGCCACATTCCTTGGATCTAGTCTTCTCTTCTTTACTGGAATTACTTCATCTGATACCCCTTTCCTTTTCCTTCCTGATCCCCTCATGCTTGTTTGGACTTCTGCTTCTCTTATAGACATCATCTTTGAAGGACTTTTAACTCCTACCATCAAACTCTTGAAATATTGAGCTTTTGGAGCCAACTTCAACTGATCCTCCATACCTAAAACATGGTATATAATTCTTGTTAAAAATTGTGCTACATTCATAAACCTTTTGTGCTCCCAATGATTTGCTACTTCCTTCAATTGGTCATGAATGTAGGGTGTTACATCCATTACTCCAAACGGTTTAGTCTTGTCCTTATTATTGAACATAACCAATGTCACTGGCTTATGCGGCATTGTATATCTTGGCAACTTTGGAAAACACAGACATTGAAGAAACATTCTGGTGGCAAATTCTTCATTTTCTTTTCCTTTGAAGTCCACAAACTTTGAATATCCAGCATATGAGGATGCATTCTTCTTGACAAAACTGCCATCCAATTTGGTTCCCATGGGATAGAATTGAAGAGCTGCCCTGATGTGTTCTGCTTTTATGGTGATTTGTACCTCTTTGTTCTCTTTGTCCTTAACTGAACATCTAAAGTATGCATCATTGCCTTTTCCCACTTCCAAGAGACTAGACATGACTTGTGATACTCTCTCAAAATCTATAAAGAAGAGAGGTTCATCCAATAGTCTATGTAACCCCACTGCCTTCCATCTTTTATAATTAGCTGCCACTTTTTGAAATTTGTAGAATTCCTGACATAGCATGGTATATTTATGACCTCCAATTCCCACTGTAAAGATATGCTAACCAATGATATTGATAGTTCCCTCAGCTCTTTGGCTATCTTCTCAGCTTCTGGGATATCTTGTTCTTCATCACATTCTAGCTCTACATCTTTCATTACTGCTTCACTGTCCTAAAACCAGTGTCCTCTTGACAATGTCATAGATTCTGCTTTGAAGTCATGAATAGGTAATTCTTTTGCATTCATCATTCTGAAAGACATATAACACATCACACCACAAACTCCCACCACTAAGTCACAGGAGATATAAAAGAGAACACCTTTGTCTTGAGATAAAATGATATTCAAGAAAAAATAAAAGATAAATAGTGAATTTTTCATTTGCATCACAGGTACAACACAATTGAAGTGATCAGCACATGTGTTAGCAAGATATCTAGTGCTCTCTCTTTTTAAATAAGAAAATAATGAATGAAATTTAAAAGAATTTAGACAGATATAAGAAAAAATATCCAAAAGAAGAAATAATTACACAGTGACTGCTTAGTCCTACTGAATTATAACCTATATCTTGCTGGTGCTTTATAACTTATGAAAGAAAATTTTGCTGGTGTTTTATAACTTATGAAAGAAAATTTTGCTGGTGCTTTATAACTTATGAAAGAAAATTTTTAATGATTTTCTCAAATTTTTAATAATTTTCTCTTTCATCTCTTCCCCTCCTATTCTTTTTCCTAGAAAAAAGAATGAGGTAAACTACATGGAAATAATCTCAAGAGTGCCATAAATCCATCTTGATAAAATTCTGAGTCCTTTAGTAGGAATCCAGTCATTTGTAGTTTTTCATGCTTCTGCACTATTTTTGTATCTTCATCCTTATTTTTTCTCCCTTGAAGCGCGTTTGATTTTTTCACCCAAAAATACTTGATTCTTGTTGACTTTGTTTTTGGAGTAAAACAATCTTCTTTTGATAAACTGTGCTTGGATGTCCTTGGTTTCCACATCGTTTCTGTCTTTGATGCCTAGATGTTTCTGATTATTCCATACTTTCCATCTTTCTACTGTCTTTTCAACACCTTTGGTTCCTTCAATTTCCTCCTGTTTTTGTCTGAAGTAGATTTGGTCATGGAGAAGTTTTGTTTGTGATTCCTTTGTAGCTTCTAGTGGAAAAGTAAATCCTTCCAAAGAGTCATAGATATCCTGTTGATTTTCTTGTTCTTCATAACTCAATAAAAACATTAAAAACCTTTTGTCATTTATTGTCAATTTAAGCTTCATATTTTCAAAATCCAAAATTACTTTACCTTGCCTTAACCATGGTTGTCCTAAAATCAATTTCTCACTCATCACATGATCAGGCCATTCTTCACAATCTATTTTCATATTTTCTTCATTGAACTTAACTTCAATAGATGGTGAAGACAAGCTTTGTATTATCTGGCCCTCCACTATTTTGATAAATGTTTTACTCTTAGTCCTTTTAAAGTTGAACTTATCCAACAAAACTGAACTGATCAAATTAACTTGTGCACCTGAATCTATCAAAACCTTGATTTGCTCATTACGAACATTCATTGTTATAACAGGCAAATGCTCTCTTACTCTTGAAGGTGTTTCACATAAGAAAACTTCTCTAAGCTCCTTAGCCTTTTCTATTATTTCCGTTGCTTCTTGTTGGGCTTCATTCCTGATTTTTTCCTCTTCTTTTTTCCTGTTTTGAGCTTGATGTATTCTTTTCCATTCAAGAATAGTTAATGGAAGATCATACATTTTTACCCTACATCCACTTATGAAATTTGGCATGATTTCTCCATCTATATTAGCTAATTGGATATCCACTATTACTGATTTGGTTGATAATATAAGTTCCATGCCCTTTCTTCTGAAACTTTTTATGATGTTCCTTCACTGCATATGCCAAAACTAGATCCCCTACTTGCAAGTCTTTTTCATTAATATGCACATCATGATATGCTTCTTGCCTTCTTTTATCTGCATATATGATCATAATTGCTTGATGTCTGGAAACTCCAAGTTTTTCCAATTCCACCACTCTTTCAGATAACTCATGTCCAATCCACTTGTATTGGTTTCCCACCTTTAATGTTGGAATGAGAAATTCCAAAGGCAAAACTACATTTTGTCCATATACCAAATTAAAGGGTGTTGTTCCAATAGCAATTTTGTATGCCACTCTATAATCCCATAGGACATGATTAAGTTGCAAATCCCAATCATTCCTATTTGTATTTACCAATTTTGACAAAACAGTGCAAAGTACCTTATTAGTACTTTCTGCTAATCCATTGGCTTGTGGATGATAAGGAGCCCACTTTCTATTATTAATCATGAAATACTCAGTTATGTTTTCAATTACTTGGTTTAAAAAATGAGTCCCTCTATCACTTACCAATTCAATTGGTAATCCAAATCTGATGATAATATTTTCATAAAGAAATCGTGCAGTGGTTCGAGCATCATTCCTTTTTGTAGCCCTCGCCTCTGCCCATTTGGTTAGGTAATCTATGGCTACAAGTATATATTTAGCATGAGACTGTTTTGCAGGAGGATGGATAGGTCCAATGAAATACAACCCCCATTTGCTAAATGCTCTTGTTGAAATGAGCGGTACTAAGGGCATATCATCTCTTTTACTTGGTTGATTTACTCTTTGACAAATGTCGTATCTTTTTACATATGTTCTTGCATCAGGAAAGAGAGTTGGCCACCAAAATCTAGAATATAAAATGATTTTAGCCATCCTTGCACTTGAAAAATGTCCTCGTGCCACTCCAATATGTGCCATCTCTAACATTTCCATATAATTATCTTCATGAACACATATTCTTAGATATCCATCCATTCCTTTCTTGTATAATTGGTCTCTTATCAATTGATATTCTTTAGAACTTGCCTACAAATTTCTAAAGTTTGTACTAACTTTTACTGGTTCTAATGATTTATTACCTCTTAACTCCTCAGCTATGTTTGCACTCCAATATGGATTTTTCTGGAATCAATACAAAGTTGTAACTTCTGAATTTTACAAAGATTGACATTTAAAGCAATTGGAAACATATTTCCTCACATCTTGAATCTTTGTAGGCCAATGTACACCCATTCTATTGAGATTGTTTAAGGTGAATATCATGGAAGCATGAGTACAAGGATTCCAACAATGAGCTCTTCTTAGATATTCCTGTTGCTCATCTTCTGGAGTACAATATTCCATTATTCCAATATGCTTTATATGATATAGGTGCCTTGCTAGTAATACAAAGTTCCTACTTTGTAATACCAGATGTGTGTTGTTTCTATGTGTTCTACAAGGTCCCATGGTTAGCACAGGCACCAAATTTATTGCCCAATCAGGAATACTTTCTATTTTGAATAGATATGCATCTAGTAATTCATCATCTAAGGTGAGTTTGGCTCTTTGGTTTGTATCATGGACACATGATCTACTCTTAAATGAGTTTTCCCCTATCTGACCACTAACTCAAATTCAAATTCCATCAGTAGGAGGAACCATGTGACTATCCTACCTGTGTGGCATGGTTTGTTTACCAAGTAGAGTAAGGATTGGTGATCCACAAAGAATTTAAACTTGTTGGCTAAAAGATAATGTCTATATTTTTTTACAACAAATATCATTCCCAATCCTTTCCTTTCAGTGGTTGTATAATTTGTTTCTGCTAAATTCGATTGCCTACTAGCATAAGCAATTGGAAAGTCTAATTTGCTTCCTTCTATTGGTTGTGCCAGGACACATCCCAAAGAAAAATTTGAAGTATCAACATGAACATGAAAAATTTGATCCCACTGTGGGGTTTTTAAAATAGGTGCTGTCACCAGACAAGTTTTCAAAACTTCAAAAGCTTGGTCACATTATGTGGTCCACTCAAATTTTGTAATTAATGCATACAGAGGCTTTGTTATATCTGCAAATTTGTACAGAAATTTTCTATAATTTCCACAGTGTCCCATGAAAGTTTGAAGTTCTTTTACATTTGTTGGTCTTGGTAGTTCCCCTATCGCTTTAATTTCCCTTTCATCAGTTGAAATTCCATTTCTGGAAACTATGTGACCAAGCATTCTCCCTTGCCTCACAAAGAACACACATTTCTCAGGATTTAAACATACTCTATCTGTTGTACATTTCTTGAATATATTTTCCACATCTTTCAAATGATCTTGTCTTTTTATTGAAAAAGTGCAAAGATCATCAACATAGATTTCCATTATATTTCTAAGAAATTCTCTGAATATATGGCACATTAACCTTTGAAAGGTTGTTGGATCATTGGTTAAACCAAAAGGCATAACCCTAAATGCAAAAATTCCCCATTCTGTGGGAAAAGTAGTTTTATGTTGGTCTTCCAAAGCTATTGGCACCTGGTTATATCCTGAAAAAACCATCCAAAAAACTATAGACCTCCTTACCTACAACCCTTTCTAAGAGATGGTCTGTTATTGGTAATGGATAGCTATCTCTTATAGTTGCTGCATTAACTTTTTTCAAATTAATACATACCCTGAGTTTCCCATTCTTCTTAGGTACCACAACTATAGGAGATATCCACTCAGTATACTCAATTTCATAGATGAAATTGGCAGCCAGCAGTTTGTCAATTTCTTCCTTTATTTTAGCAAAGTATTTGTCATTAAATGTATAGTGTCTTTGTTTGCTATGTTTTGCATCGGGAGTAATAGGAATCTTATGTTCATAAATGTTAGGATCAATTCCTTTCAAATCCTTATAACTGTAAGCAAACACATCCCTATAAGTTTTAGCCAATTTCGTCAATGCTTCCTCCTCTTCATCATTAGCTATGACAATGTGTCTATCTTCCTCCTCTTCTTGAATGATCATCACCTTCTTAGTTTGTTCCTCATTTGCAACATAATGGGAAAAAATGGGAAATAAAGTCAAAAAGTATAGATCCACAGCAACAGGAACTGGAAGAATTGTGGTACATACCTATTGATAAAATAGGAGGATATTGTGAAGGAGAAGAAGGGAACTCAACTTTGAGAATACAATTTGGTGATAATCATGCCAAGGCCATATTAGATAGTGGATCTGGAGTGGCAATCATGACTAAACAAACCTGGGAGAAATGGGGAAAGATTGAGCTAATACCTACTAAAATGAGATTACAACTGGCAGACGGACACATAGAAAAACCCCTAGGAATTTGGGAAAAAGTGATTATGGAAATATTTGGGATCCAACTCTTCCATTGTAGTTTGATATAAAATTGTACAATGTTTTTCTAGATTGATTTGGAATGTGATTTGTGAATTATCTTCCTGACCAATATGTTTCCTAGTTTTTGTTGCATTTGACTCTTCACTTGTTGTTTGATGACTATCTATTTCCCCAATCTTAAGTTGTGTCTCCTGAATGATTTGTTTACATCTTTGCATTCTTTCATCCTCTATATCTGGCATAGGATATGCCATCACATGATCTATAGGGTTTGGTCCATCTTGAATTCTTCCTCTGTATGCTCTTATCAGAGTCTCCAGACTTTTTGAATTTTTTACCCCTTCCTGAGTCTGTGTATTTTGTAGTTGGCTATTGTTTGGATGTTCCATAGTTTCCTCTTCCAAATTTTTACCCATTCTCATCTTCCTTTCCCATCTTCCTTTTTGTTTGTTTTTCTTTTCTTTTGCACAGGAATTTTTCTTGTTGTTCTGTATGTGTGTCTCTTTTTTTATGCCTTGTAGCTTAGCTTGAGATCTTGTTATGGCATTTACAGTTACTTGATCATGATCACTCAATTCTTCTTGCTCCATTATGTTAACTGTTTTTAATGGTATGTTACTAGACGTGTTCTGTTGTTTTTGAGGGTTTCTTGGGCAATCCCTTATTAAATGTTCCCTGCGACAATCCTTACAATAGGCTCCTTCTATTCCTAGTGTTGGAACATATAGAAAAATCATTAAAAATTCTCTTTCATAAGTTATAAAGCACCAGCAAGATATAGGTTATAATTCAGCAGGACTAAGCAGACACTGTGTAATTATTTCTTCTTTTGGATATTTTTTCTTATATCTCTCTGAATTCTTTTAAATTTCATTCATTATTTTCTTATTTAAAAAGGGAGAGAACTAGATATCTTGCTAACACATGTGATGATCACTTCAATCGTGTTGTACCTGTGATGCAAATAAGAAAGTCATTGTTTATCTTTTATTTTTTCTTGAAAATCATTTTATCTCAAGACAAAGGTGTTCTCTTTTATATCTCCTGTGACTTATGTGGTGGGAGTTTGTGGTGTGATGTGTTATATGTCTTTCAAAATGGTGAATGCAAAAGGATTACCTATTCATGATTTCAAAGTGGAATTTGTGACATTGTCAAGAGGACACTAGTTTTTGGACAGTGAAGCAGTAACGGAAGATGTAGAGCTAGAATTTGATGAAGAACAGGATATCCCAGAAGCTGAGAAGATAGCCAAAGAGCTGAGGGAAACTATCAATATCATTGGTCAGCATATCTTTACAGTGGGAATTGGAGGTCATAAATATACCATGCTATGTCAAGAATTCTACAAATTTCAAAAAGTGGTAGCTAATTATAAAAGATGGAAGGCAGTGGGGTTACATAGACTATTGGATGAACCTCTCTTCTTTATAGATTTTGAGAGAGTATCACAAGTCATGTCTAGTATGTTGGAAGTGGGCAAAGGCAATGACGCATTCTTCAAATGTTCACTTAAGGACAAAGAGAACAAAGAGGTACAGATCACCATAAAAGCAGAACACATCAGGGAAGCTCTTCAATTCTATCCCATGGGAACCAAATTGGATGGCAGTTTTGTCAAGAAGAATGCATCCTCATATGTTGGATATTCAAAGTTTGTGGACTTCAAAGGAAACGAAAATGAAGAATTTGCCACCATAATGTTTCTTCAATATCTGTGTTTTCCAAATTTGCCAAGATATACAATGCCGCATAAGCCAGTGACATTGGTTATGTTCAATAATAAGGACAAGACTAAACCATTTGGAGTAATGGATGTAACTCCCTACATTCATGACCAATTGAAGGAAGTAGCAAAGCATTGGAAGCAGAGAAAGTTTATGAATGGAGCACAGTTTTTAACAAGAATTATATACCATGTTTTAGGTATGGAGGACCAGTTGAAGTTGGTTCTAGAAGCTCAATATTTCAGGAGTTTGATGGCAGGAGTTAAAAGTCCTTCAAAGGTTATGTCTATAAGAGAAGTAGAAGTCCAGACAAGCATGTGGGGATCAGGAAGAAAAAGGAAAGGGGTATCAGATGAAGTAATTCCAGTAAAGAAGAGAATACTAGATCCAAGGAATGTGGCCTTGGAACAGGAAGAAGTGATAAAAGAGGACTGTGAAGCAGCTGAGAAAGAATTTCAAGCCTCAAAGGAACCCCATCCACCTCAAACAAGCAAGGAACAAATTTATTCATATTTGACTCAAGGTAAAGATAAGAGGGCAATCTATGAAGCTCAGTATCAAAAAATGTTGGAAAATTATTCATGTAAAGCAACAGATTGGATACAAGAAGACGTGGAACATTATGAAGAATTACATGATCAAATGATGGCTGCAAAAACTGAAGAAGTGTTTGTTAAGAAAGAAGTGGAATTATTGGCTTATTTTAAGGAATTACAAGGTCATCCAGAGACTAGAACTACAGTGGTGGTGAAAAAGAAAGTCCAGAAAAAGCCTATCCAAAAAAAGCCTGTCCAGAAAAAGAAGTCAACCAAAAAGGATAAGGGTAAGATAGTGAACATGTACAGGTTGAAGACTTAGTAAAATTCTCATCAGAAGAAAGGAATTAGAAAAAATCAATTGAAATGGAAGAACACAGAATGGACAAACAAGGAATAGCTGCTTCTTCACAATTCTCAATTGAGAATTTCCTTCTCAAAAGTTTAAATCTCTCAGTACCAAGCACACCAGTGAAAATAGTACAAGCTTCTGTAAGAAAAAAAAACACCAGAGGAATTGAGTCAAAAGTCAGAAGGGATACAGTTTTGTGAAGAATCAACAAAACAAGTTAGTCCTGGGGAGGAAAAAAGGAAATTAAAAGGTCAAGAAGTGATGAGGGAAGAAGAGGTTGAAGCAAGGGAAGAACTCAGTATTGGATTGGTGGATACCGGATTTATATCTATATGGACAAAACCCTCACAACAACCTCATTACCAACCATATGAGGAAAAACAAGGATTGGATAGAGAAGCACAATTACATAGTGAGATGCAGATTCAAGAGGATGGAAGCAAGGATGAAGAAAAGGTTGCAAGGATAGAAAAAATAGGTTTCATAGAATGCAGAGCTGGAAGTACAGAAAGAGAAATAAATCAGAGTATAGAGGAAGTACTCTTTGATATAGGACATAATGAAGATCTCACACAAATAGAGAATCAGGAAAAGGAAGAAGAAACAAATTTTATGGACATAGATGAACAGGAGATGGAACAAAAAGAGAAGCAATTGAATGTGGAAAAAGATTCAGCCTTAATATAGGAAAACAAAGAGGAAATACAAGTTATTCAAGAGACACAAAAGGAAATTGATGGAGAAGAGGCAGAAGTATTGGAAGAAGAAAAAGACTATGAAGAGGAAGAGAATCAGGTTACAGAATATGAGGAAGAGGATGGAGAGAAAAATGAATATAAAGAGGAAAAGCAGATAGAAGTTAAGCAAACTTAGCTGGAAACTAGCCTTCAAAGGATACCAAAGGA
Organism: Ceratopteris richardii; assembly: GCA_020310875.1. NCBI lineage: Eukaryota > Viridiplantae > Streptophyta > Polypodiopsida > Polypodiales > Pteridaceae > Ceratopteris > Ceratopteris richardii. The sequence continues at coordinate 143,489,286 of CM035437.1, forward strand.
TATCAGATCTACATGTAAAGTCATCATGAGTAATATAAAACAATTCAGACCCTCTAGAAGAAATATGATTATATCAGGAATGGTGGTTGAGTCAGAATTTGTAAAAGGTAGTATGATCGTCAAAGAGCTAAAGAAAGAAAAGGAGCAGCTGGAAGATCAGATCAGGGTAATCAAAGAAAAGAATGAAATTTTGTCCAAAAGAATAATTTCATTAGAACGGGAGGTTCAAAGCCAGAATAAAATTCAATTTCTAGAGAACAAATGTGCTAAGTAGTTGGAGCATAGTAATAAATGGACATGGAATTGAAGAAAATGGAAGGGAGATTTAGAACTCTTCATAGTTCATATTAGATAATGGTCAAAGCTAATGAAGACATAAACAGTTTGCTGATGGAGGAAGGAACACTAAAAGAGGAAAGTCAGATTGTACAAATAACTCAAGATGAGAGGGAAAAGCTGAATAAGGAACTTCAGGGATTCCCAGAAGAATTGAAAGAAGTCAAGGAATTGGAGAAACAAGCCAATGTGCATGTTTCTAATGCAATGAGAGGATATAATAAATTGCATTCTGATGTGGACATAGAAAGGAGTGAATGGAAATCAGAGAAAGAGCTATTGATATCTCAAAATCAAGGATTAATGTTGATGGTGGAAAAGTTATAGAAAATTTTGGAATGCTCAAAAAAATAGGTTGAAGAACAGGTAGTGACCACAAGCAGAGCAACATGGAGGAGAAGAAAACAAATTCCAAAATTTTGGTGAACAAGAAGATAAAGCTATTGAAGAATATTCAGATGAATTTGTTCAAACGCTCTTAACAGACAGGGAATCAAGAATGGAGTTCATAAGGAAAATGCATAATGAGTATGAAGAGCAGATTGTAAACTTTGCTTTAAATAAAGGAGTAAATCTAGATCAACATCATTGGGCAACTGATGGTTTAGGAATACCATTCTGTATGAATATGGAAAGTATTAAGAATTATCAGATTGCAAGGGTGGGACTATCACCAAACAGATATTTGGAATATGAAGAAGATATTAATGTCACTAAGGAGTTGTTTGAAAAAGCTAACCCTAAATGGAGGAACAGATGGTTGGATGCCAACAAGGAATGCAAGAAGATCTGGAAAGAGGCACCTTTGCAGTTAAAGATAAATCCAGCCTATTGTCCAGTGGCCAGAAGAAGAGAATGGTGAGTATTTTGGGAAAGAAGAAATGCAGGACAACTTCCAGCAAAATGGCTGAATTTTCCAAAAATAGCAGGACCAAAAGCAGGAACTTGGCCAACTAAGAAGTACATGATTGATACAGCAGAATCTGTTATATCCACATACAAAGATGTAAATGATCCAGCTTGCATTTTATTAGTAAGAGTAATGCGACTTGTGGTGGCATGCATAGAAACCTTCAGAGATACAGAAGTGAGAACTCTTAATTACATTGGATTCAACTCACCTACAGATGCTTTACTCTTTGATTTAAGTGACACTCTAGATAGAATTTGTTTAATGGCATATTACAGCAGAGTTGTAATCGAATATCTTCAAATCGTTGAAGATGCCTTTGACTATGGGTTTTTTGAAAGGGAGTCGAAAAGTTTTGGGAATCTATCAGTAGTCACTAAATCAAGACTCACTGCATATGAAGCTGCTTATACAGAATACTTGAAGAAAGATGTGATAGACAAACCAGAGGCAGTAGTACAATGGAGGAAAGCTTTGTTTGAAATGGTGAACAATTTGAATATTACAGAAAGAAAGATTAATGACTTGTTATCTCAGTTTTATCAAAGAAAGAAGAAATGAAGGAAGCTCTCATTACTTTTTTGTCAGAATATTTTTTGTCAGGAGCCAAAAAGTCTAGGAGGGGAAGGATGTTAGAAGAAGCAATTCTTGAAGAAAAATTATTTGGAAAATTTCAAAACTTTGTAGAAATATTTATACAAATGATGTAAAAATTGAGGAAGAGTCTTGCTCATGAATGATAGGATCATATGTATTTTTCCTAGAATTTTTGGAAGGTCTTTGATAGCATATTTTTAGAATAAAAGGTGAAAAGGACCAAAATTCAAGTGTGAAAAGGGAACTTGAAAAAGTATAAAAGATAATTTTTTCTATTTTGAAAAGCTTGGTTGTATTATTTTGATGCTATCCAAGTAATGTGAAGAGCTTTCCTGCAGAAAATCGTGTTTTCTTCTTCCATGATCTTTCTCTTGATTTGTTGAGTCTTTTCATTGTATAATCCATGGAATTTGTGAACTTTTCTTGTGTATTTCTGAGTAAGATGTATGAAGAGAGATGATTCTCAGTGTATTGAGTAAGAAAGTGCAGAAGAACAAAGCTAGAATTGGAAATTCTCAATTTTTATAGAATCGCGATCGTCTCGTCTGTGTGATACATGTACTGTTTTGGAAATTTGACTTCATATTTGTATTCTACTGTGAAAATGGCACACTTTAGGCACAAAGATCATTGAAAATGTTGTTGTAGAACTCAAGATAATCAAAACCCTAGATATTTCATTCTTTCTTCATAAATCTCTCACAAGAACAGTCATCTCAACTCTTATTCTTGGATTCCATTAACTAGAAGACGTTGTGGTCTTTGCATACTTCTCGGATTGACAATTTAAAGATGTGTAGTTGATCTTTTGTGCTATAATGATTGGAGAGGAGAACTCCAAAGGGTAACAACAAACAATTGTCAAGCCTATGATCTTGTACCACATTGTTCATTAATACAATACATCTACATTGTTCATCTATGGTATCTCTATTATAATCATTTATGACTGTCAACTTGTACTGCTCATATCTCAGTCAATTCTCCACCATTTTCAATGATCAATAGATTTTTGGAATCATCTTCAAGTCTCTACATGCTCACAAATTTTGATGGAAATCCATTCAGCCAATTTTAAGAAAAGTGCGTCGAAGCACTCGCTGGTCAAACTCTGGAGAGATCCTAAAAAATTGGGGGTAATGATTTAATTGCTAAATTGATTGCTCTGTGTACAGTGCTTCATTTCAAGTGATTCCACTTGGAATCATTAGATTACTAAGCTAATTTGGTACATCTAAAAGGAATTTTTCTAATTCCTCCTATACTGGTAGCACTGAGCATAACAAGCAGCAGATGTGTGATAAAAAATAGAAGGTTTTCTTTGATCCTCTTATTTGGAAGTAGTCTGTTTTGATTCAATCTTTTCTTACATCACTTCCAAAGTATATAGGCACTTGTATAGTGTCATTCGAAAGCTAAGAGGGCCCACAACTCAACTTTGAAGCTACAAGAGGCTGGTACTAAGCAGGATTTGGTAGTACCTACTCCTTTCTTGGAGTGTCCATCCATCTATCCCAACAAAATAGGTACTTCTCTGTTTGTTAAGAGAAGTAATTCAGAGGTGATATAACTCTGTGTATGTTGATGACATCAAGCTTATAGGTAATGATGCTAATGGCATCAAGCAGATCAAGAATCAAAGGATGCAGGAGTTCAAAATAAGTTATTTAGGGGCACTAAAGTATTTTCTTGGGCTTGAGTTAGTTTATACAAATTTTGGAATTTATATCACTCCAAGAAAGTATGTGCAGGATATGTTGAAGAAATTTCACTTGGAGGATGCCAAGATAGCAAGCACTCCTATGGAGGTAAACCAAAAATTAAGTGCTCATGAAGGTGATGTGCTTGAAAATATTGCAGGATACCAAAGCATAGTGGGAAGCCTAAACTATGCTACATTGACAAGGATTGATATTGCTTATGGAGTAAGTGTCTTAGGTCAATTTATGCACAAACCTAGAGCACCTCAATTGGAAGCTACCAAGAGGATTTTGAAGTACCTTAAGGGCACTCAAAATCAAGGTTTATACTTTCCTTACACATCATATTTGGGCATCAAGATATACTCAAATGTAGATTGGGCAGGTTGCAAGGATGATAGGAGGAGTACCTCAGGTTATCTCTCTTTTGCAGGTGACAAGCCCATTTCATGGTCTTCCAAGGAGCAACCTACCGTTGCTTTATCTTCAACATAGACTGAATATAGAGGACTGGCCAATGCTACTCAAGAAGCCATATAGATTAGATTTCTATATGCAAACTTGGAATTACATGCTAACTCTCCAATGATTTTTGGAGACAATACAAGCTCTTTACATCTTGTAGCAATTCCTATCTATCATGCGAGGACCAAGCATATAGAGGTCCACTATCATTATGTGAGAGAGAAGCTATTGAGCAAGGAAATTCAGTTTGCATATGTATCAACTAATATGCAATGTGCAAACTTATTGACCAAAGCACTTGATGGAACTAAACTTTGCACGTTTAAAGCTATGATTGGATTGCAGGACATTCAAGAGGATTGATGAAGAAGACCAAGCCAAGATGTTTGTCTTAAGGGGGAGCTATTGGTGCAAGTGCACACTTGGCTAGGCATGAGAAGTCTTTATGTGAAAATGATTGAAGACCCATGAGAACCATTGCTTATGGATTATTACATTTTATCTTTTGTAAAAGGCATTTACATCAAAAGAATCTTTGTAAAAAGCCACTAAATTCATGGAAGTAGATATAATGAAAATCACGGCTCTACCTTGAGGGAGTATCTCCTAGATTAATGGATCACCTTGTTTAGTGAGAGACAAATTTGAATTCAAATAAAAATTTGATCAAAGCATATATACAATGATTGTAAAAACTCGCGGGATAAGCTCACCATTCTTGTGCCTTAGTTGATCACATTGCAGAGAGTGTGTGGCTCAGCTCATAGCCTACACTTCTCACTATCATTGGGCATTGATTATCATGCCAATGATCATGTACAACATTTTCATATAATACAATAGATCATTGCTTATATCTGTTGGTCTCTGTCATTGTCACTCAGAATAGTGTCCTTGCCTTGTTCATATCTCAGTCAGTACTCCACCATTTTCAATGTTCTATGACTTATTGGAATCATCTATAAGTCTACTACATTTTTAAAGACATTCCATTTAGTGGATGGGGAGAAAAACGGCTCAAAGTGGTCACTGGTCATTCTTTGCAGAGGTCCTACAAAATCGAGGGTAATGCTTCACTTGATAAGTTGATTGCTCTGTGTAGAGTCAATCATTTTAAGTGATTCTACTTGGAATCATTAGCTCTTTAAGATATTTAGATATCTATAGAAGGAATTTTTCTAATTCCTAATGTGGTGGGAGCACTGAGCTTAACAAGCAACACATGTGTGAACAAAAATAGAAGCTTTTTGATGATTTATGAATTTTGAAGTTTTCTTTTTGGACCAACCATTACATGGATCATCTCCAAAGTACATAGGCACTTATTTAGTGTCATTGGAAAGTTAAAAGTGCCTACAACTCAAGTTTGAAGTGAAAGAGGGTTAGTATAGAGCAGGGATTAGAACTACCAACTAATTTCTTGGAGTGTCCATTCATCTTTCCCAACAAGTTAGACTTGGATCGATTTGTTGTTGGAACTACTATCGAATGCTAGAAACCAAGGTTAGTAACTATCCCAATGGAATAGTAATCAGAGCCTTCGCTAAAATATCCCATGCCAAATTGGGATTAGGTAATTCTAGTGTGGTTTTTGATGAGGCCACTAGTTGTACTGTTACTAGTTCCAATGTAAACTTTGCATGCTGCTCAACATGTTGCCAAGTCACAGGTATGGGGTCTGGGAAAACTGGTTGTTCCACTTGAGCCCACTTGGATGCTTTAATAAATGTTCGTTCTTGCTCTTTTAAACGTGGCTCGAACACTTTTGTAGGAGGGTGGAGCATTTTGTCCGATCATGTCTTCACTACTATTGTTTGAGTATCTGTTGTCGTAATATAAACCATATTCACCATAGGATTTTTCCTATCCTTTTTTCATTTATTGTATTCATGAGCCTCCTAGAAATGTTGACGTATATGGCAAAATTCTCTTCAAAAATGACATCATGGTGGAGGTATGATCACACTGCTACTTGCTTGTCCTTGGTTCCATCAAGGTTGAGTGAAATTCCCTAATAGACGTAGTTTGTAATTGGTATAAGTTGAGTATACTGCATTTCATAATTGGGGTTTTACATAACTTGTAGCTAGTTGTCCCTGCTCTTGAGTTATTGCATTGAAGGCCAATGGATTCTGCATTTTTGCATTATATGGACAGTACTCTATAGAATGACTGGCAGTATCACAGATGTTGCAATAAATCTGATTAAGTGCATAGTTGGTCACCACATGGACAAGATTTTTACATTTTGTACAATAAACCTACTTCAAGGGTCATCACTTTTACTTTTACTAGAATTTAACCATTCCAAGAATTCTGTAAATCCTCCCCATTTATGCTCCATATGTAATGTTATTGCTATAACATTATCCAAATTCATTGCACTGATACAGCGAATAACCATGACTTCTCTTAACTGTGGATCTAAGCCATTGATAAACAATTGATTAATACCATCATTGGGGAGATTTTCATTGGCTTGTGGCAACTATTGTAAATGTGTGCAGAAAAGGGTAGCATAATCCTGCATGTTCTGATTCATTTTTTGCCTATTATTCTATAAGTAATTGAATATTTTTGCAACATTCTTCTTCAATATGAAACATTGTAGAAATGCATTTTTTACATCGTTCTATCATCGAAAATGGTTAAGGTCAAACCCAATGATCATCATGCACCTCATTAACTAAGGTGGAATAAAATACTATGGCTTTATATGCTAGATCCTCTAGGTTATTCAACATTGTGCAATTAATTTTAAAGGTGCACACATGCATGTCCCGGCCGTCACCTGCGAATCCACCAAATGTAGTGTACGTGACTCCCACAGTTGGTTGTCCCCATTGGCCTCACTGTGGTCATTATTGTTGCTCATTTTTTGTATCTACCATGGGTTCTGCACTGGGTCTATTGGGTGTTCTGATCCATGGGTGGTCGCTGATTCTTCTGGTTGTTCTGATTCGTAGATATCTGTTGACTCTAATTTACAATTCGAATACAAGTTTTCTAGAAATTTACGGTTCAAATGTTGGGCTTGATCCCACTCTTCAGATACAAAGTCAGAGTAGAGAGCCTTTCTTTCACTCCAAAACTTTGGTAATTCCTCCTTAATGAGTTGTTCAATAGGGGTACTTGGCCCGAAACTGCAATCTATAGGCCTATTAATATCTTCACCAGCTTCATATGTCATTTCGGTTGGCATCGAACTACCACCGAATTCTATGTTGACACTGGATGTCAAACCACTACCAAAAGGTACATGATTGTCATTGAGTTTGGTATTGAGGCCGGACACGGAACTATCACTTGATTGTACCATACTAAGTTTCGGTATACTTTGCAAAGCAAAAATGAGGAAATATTGTGGTGCTACTCAACTACTACTTGGTACACCCTTCCCTTTAGAGGTAATCCCTTCATTATTACTCCACGGTGGCATCCCTAATGTACTATTCACTCTAAATGTTATTTATCACTTTCATATTTAGAATAAGTCTCTTCGGAGTGCGCTAGAAGCATGTACGAAAGAATCTCCGCTCAAAAGTGTATGGTAAACTTCTATCAAAAACTAAATTCCAATTCCCACAGACACCACTAGTGTTAAAACTTTGTTTCTAATCCGATAATATTGAGATGATAGTGAACAGGGTAACTACAAGGGGTTCTTGGGATGGCAAGAGTGTCTGTAAACATAATCCTTTGATATTTCCCCACTCCTTAGGCTTAACATAATCACTCCAGCAAGTTTCAAAATCACACTACCACTAATATCTTGCTACAGTATACTCCTCTGAAATATTTACATAGCACTAACTTCTTCAACATGGTGTTCCCAGTATAATTTATCTCATAATTACTTACTCTCAGACTTCAATGTTGATCATATAACTCTACCATAAATTCACTTACAACGAATCGTTTGCAAGATTAATGAATAAGTTACTGTTGAATTTAATCACAATAATGTACCACACCAAGATTTAATTAATCACCACACCTAAATATTAATAACTTATCTGACGAGCACCAACACTGCACTAAACAAGATAGCCACATAATGAAATTTTCTACACTCCACTTGCTCCACCACGTGGAATCCTACGGACCCGTCGCACACGTGGTGGTACTACACAGGTACAAGTTTTTATATTAATTCATGAATGAGTTACAACATTTAAGCCAATACGATGCTTCAACAAAAAAATATGAAATATTACAAATACAATAATCTAATGGCCTAACAGACACTTTGGATCTAATAGAGTGATACACACTATATTATTTTTGTTCTTTGGTGGCCTACTCTTCATATGGATGCACATACCTATGTGGACAAGTGTGAAACATGTCAAAGAAAATATCCAATATGCAAAGATGATTTACCATAGAGACCTGGGAGGATGTGCATTCTCCAAGTGGTGTATAGACTTTGTAGGTCCAATCAACCCCCTTGCTAAAATTTCACATGCGAAATACATCATTGTAGCAACATATTATCTAACCAAATGGGTAGACATGAAGGCTACTAGGAAGAACAATGCACAAACAAGAGCTAAATTTTTATTTGAGAATGTATTCACTAGATATGTATCTCCAATAGATTTGGTAGTGCAAGGCAGGTACTAAAGCTGATGCAGATGGTGTTGAAGATGAAAATATTCTTCATGTTCCTGTTCTTGTTGAAGTTTCTACTACACCTATTACATAGCAAATTTGTTGGGATGGTAGAGATGCTCAAGAACATGCATTGATAGCCTTTTCTATCAAACTGCCATTATTCCTCACATTCACTCTTGTAGAACAACTAAGGATGCTTGGGATACACTTACCACTTTGTACCAGGCTAGGAATGAGGTATTGAGAGTTCCATGCTCCACCCTTTTTTCCAAGTCTTGGTTCACTCTCATGCAAGCACATGTGTCCCACACGTAAGAGAACTGTAATCAATAATGGCATAATCATATGGGCATGAGGCAATGTTTTGCTACAATTTAAAGAATATACATGGGAAATTATCAAGATATTGATATTCTACTCTTTTGGTGTTGCATTCACTACAAGTGAAGATATGTGATGGTAAGGAAGATAGGCCTCAGGTGGCCCAAGAGTGTTATGTTCGCAAAATTGGGTGCCACCACCACTTCTTTTGGAAATGGTCAAAATAGAGTGCCTACTCCACCTAATTTTGGAAGAACTACTTGGGTGATAGTATCGTATGATGAGAAGTGGAGTAAGTTTTTATTAACTTATTAGTAAATTCTTAAAGTGTGAATTAATGCAAAAAAGTCCACTGCAAGGCTTTGGTGGTGTCAAAAGATCTGATTGGAGGACTAAAGGTGGTTAGCACCAATGCCAAATTTAGTACAATCCTCCATAAATCTTATCTGTTTGGCACATGCAATATTAAAGGCATGGACATTGCTTAGCAAGGACATCCAATTGTCCTATGTATCAACTCATTTGCAATGTGCAGATATGCTTACAAAGTCTTTGGATGGAACTAATATGAACATGTTCAAGATGATGACTGGATTGCTAGGAATCAAGGAGGAATGAAGATCAAGCATGTTAGGATTGAGAGGGAGTTGTTGGTGCAGAGAAACCAAGCCTACATACTTGGATAACTAACATATATCTCATGTAGTTACATATGATCACTCCCTTGTAAAAGTCAATTACCTTTTATCTTTGTAAAAGTGCTTATGTTTAGTGCATTACTCATGTGGAGTTAGGAGGCATCAAATCTTGAGCTATTTGCTAGATGATTGGTGATAGAATAAATCCTATAGTTTAGGACTCACTTTATGGTGAGAAATTGAATTTGAATTCAAAGTTTTGCTCCAACTTCAACTATAAAAAGGCATCAAAAGGTTAGTGTGAAATAGGAGCCCGATTAGAGACACCATTTTAGAGTGACTTATGTGATTAATGAGCTCACTTCATAGCTCCATCACTACCCTCACTTTGTGCAATTGAACATTGCCAATGTCATTGTATTTCTATGTCATCTAATGCATATACATTAATTACTTCTCTACTTCACTTCTCTGTTATGATCATGTTAGAATAGTGAATCTCTCAAAACTTGTTCTTAGTGCATGGTTGATCATTTGATTAGATTTAAAGCACTATAGATTAATTATATTAACTAGTTCATAGCTACAAAGTTTCATTATCATTGGTTTTCGTAATGATGAGATATCCTCATATCTTTACTCTTTGGTTTGTATTGATGACATGATAGCTCCTACTTCACCTACATTTGTATCCGCATGAGTGCATCTCCATTTTGTATCCAGGAGGCACTCCATTTCTAGTCTATTTCCATTTTATATTGTATTTCCTGTTGATATATTTAGGTAGTGATGTGTGTGAACACTCTAGGACTGCCGGGGCACTTTTTTCCCTCTTTAGGAGGTTTTTTTCCCCCGGCTTGTATATACGCCTATTGCCCTAATGGGCGACTTATCTTTGTACATTCTCTAGTAATACTTCAGTCTTGTGTGTTGTGCTCCAAGCTTCTTCTTCTTCCTTGTGCTGTTCGCGTGCTCCCGCAGACGTCTAACTCCAACAATTGGTATCAGAGCACGTCGTCGCTTCTTCTAGGGCGCCATCGACACTCCTCCGTTTGCAGTCTCAGATTCGCACGAAATTTGGTGAGCATACTCAGGGTGTTTCCGAGATAAAAACAGCTTTCCTCTGTGGTGCCAAAATCGCGATCTGAGCTCGTTTCGGCCTCCGAACGCACTATCGCAGCGCTTGTGCAGGCTATTTCGTCCTTTTGTGCCAAAGGTATATACCAGTTTTTGTTCGCCAGTTTAAGCGTCTCGAAGTCTGCTACAGGTCTAGCAGAACTTGTTTGGGCAGTTCCGTTCAACTTTTTTAGATACAGTCAATTTTCTGCATCAAGGTATTTTAGTCACCGGCCATGGCTGAAAGCAGTGATGTATTCCGTATGTTGGCTGTTGAGGATAAGTTGGATGGTACCAACTACCCATTATGGGCTTATATGATGCGACATGTACTGGTTGCAAAAGGATTGTGGAACATTGTGCAGGGTGTTGAAAGACGTCCTGTTACACCTGTAACGACAGGTACTGCAAATACAGGTGTTGGAGCTGATGAAGATGGTGTCGAAGATGATATTCCGCAGATTCCTGTTCGTGTTGCTGTTTCTGTTGCACCTACTGCAGAGCAGATTCGTTGGGATGGCAGAGATGCCCAGGCACATGCATTGATAGCTTTGTCTGTCAAACGTGCCATTATTCCTCACATTCGCTCTTGCAGAACAGCAAAGGATGCTTGGGATACACTTACCACTTTGTACCAGGCTAGGAATGAGGCTCGTGTTGCTTACCTCCGAAAACAGTTGGAGAGTGAGCACATGAATGAAGGTGATTCTATGGACAGTTTTCTTACAAAGATCAAAGACCTGAAGGAACAATTGATTTCTGCTGATGAGGTTATACCAGATAGCTCACTTGTGCAGACCGTTCTGAATGGTCTTCCTGATTCATATCAGAGTTTTGCCTCTACTCTTTGGTTGATGATGAAAGGCAATCCGAATGCCTTGTCATTTGAGGAATTAGTCTCTGTTCTATTGCAGGAAGATCAGTCCAGGCAGAACAGGTCCATTATGCGTGTTGCAGATCAAGCTTTCCTGGCTAGTCAGAAGGGCAAAGGAAAATGGAGCTCTTCTACTAGTAAGCAAAAATCTGCAAATGCTGCACATTCAAAGAACCAAGACAAAGATGAGAAAAAATCAGAAAAGCAGAAATTGTTTTGTAAGTACTGTAAAGGCAATGATCATATCATAAAGAACTGTCTAAAACTGGCTGCTAAAGAGGCAAAGAAGAAAGAGGCTGGAATGGTTGTTGCAGAGGCCTCTACACCAAAAACAGAGTCTGCAAATCTTGTGCAGGAAGAAGAATGGGCGTTTACTACTGTCTGCAGTTTTGACCCATCTTCTCCTGATCAGTGCATGTCTGCAGTAGACTCAGATGTTTGGTACTTTGACAGTGGGGCGACCAAACATATTACCTCGCAGCGTAGTTTCTTCTCTTCACTCGAGCCTGCCCCTACAGGGAATACTGTCACATGCGCCAATAACTCCTCTTATCCTGTTATGGGAGTTGGTAAGATCATTCTGACTACTGCTGATGGTAGTTCTTTCACTTTGTCAGATGCTTTATTTGTGCCAGGGATCAAAAAGAATTTGTTATCAGTTTCTGCATTAGCCAAGATTGGCTTGGTTGTGAAATTTGTTGATGACAGGTGTACAGTCCATGATCTCTCAAATGGCGATGTGATTATTGCTTCTGGCATTTTATGTCGTGGGCTGTATAAGCTCATAGACTATGAAAGATCTGTGAATGATTCGGCATGTGCAGTTCATGATTCTCAGGCTATGTCAGATGCAAAGCTTTGGCATGCACGCTTTGGTCATCTGAATTTTGCTAGTTTGTTACGCCTGCAGAAATCTGAAATGGTGTCCTCTTTGCCCAAACTTGAGGCACCTGGAAAACATGTTTGTGAAGGCTGTATTTTGGGAAAAATGCAGCGTTCTTCCTTTCCAAAAGATGGTTCAGTTCGGGCTACGCAGAAATTGCAGCTTGTACATAGTGATGTGTGTGGTCCTATGCAGACACCCTCTTTTGGAAATTACCTTTACTTCGTGACTTTCATTGATGATTTTTCCATGCATGCATGGGTATATCCACTCAAAGCAAAGTCCGAAGTGTTCATGTGCTTCAAACAGTTTTTGGTTTTGGCTGAAAATCTGTCAGCATGTAAAATGGGCACCCTCCGTTCTGATCGAGGGGGGGAATATATGTCTTCAGATTTTAATGCATTTCTGGCTGAACGTGGGATAAAACACCAGTGTACAGTGCCGTATACACCTCAACAGAATGGAGTTGCTGAACGGAAGAACAGGTCTCTCATGGAGATGGCGAGGTGTATGGTCAAGAGTCAGGCTTTACCTCATAGTTTCTGGCTTGAGGCTTTCATGTGTGCAGCATATGTACTGAACAGGTGTCCCACTAAAGCGTTGGAGTCTATCACTCCATATGAGGCTTGGCATGACCGCAAGCCATCTGTTGCTCATCTGCGTGTTTTTGGTTGTTTGGCATATGCATTAGTGCCTGAACAACATCGTAGAAAATTGGATGATAAGGCAGTAAAATGTATTTTTGTTGGGTACAGTTCTGAAAGTAAAGGCTATCGTTTGTATCATCCACAGACTAAACGCATTTTGGTTAGCCGTGATGTTGTCTTTGTGGAAGATGCTATTCAGCCATTGCTTTCATGTACTAAGGAGACATCTGTTAGCTCCAAAGACATGTATGATACTTTGATGCCTCTTTTTACAGGTGGACAGTCTAGTGCTGGTCCTAATGAGGCAACTTCTCAGCCTTTGTAGGTTTCATATGATGATGCAGATCATTCCATTTCTGATGCAGATTTACATGATGCACTTGCTGATGAGAGAGCTGATATTGAGCAGGCAAAAACTATGCCAAAATGGCTGGTGCAGACTTTGCGTGACAGCAAATTAGATGCACCTTTGTCATATTGTACTCGTTCAGGCTCTCATAGTGCCTCCTTTGCATCAGATTGCTATGCTATGGCTGCATCTAGTCTCTGTGATGAGAATGAGCCTGTTTCTTTTGATGAAGCACAAAATTCAGAAAATTGGATGGCTACTATGCAATCTGAATATGATGCTATAATGAAGAATGGTACATGGTCTTTATGTGACTTGCCTCCTGGCAAGAAGGCCATTGGCACTAAGTGGGTATACAAGCTGAAGCGTAAACCTGATGGTACAGTTGACAGGTATAAGGCTAGGCTTGTTGCAAAGGGTTATGCGCAGGAAAGAGGCATTGATTTTGATGAGACCTTTGCACCTACATGCCGTATGACTACTGTTCGGAGCATTTGTGCACTTGCAGCCCATCATGGTTGGAATGTACATCAGTTGGACATTAAAACAGCATTTCTGAATGGTGACTTGCATGAAGAAGTGTATGTTTTTCAGCCCCGTGGCTTTGTGCAGAAAGGGCATGAAAACTAGGTGTGCAGGTTAAAGAAGGCGTTATATGGTTTAAAGCAAGCACCACGTGCTTGGTATGAGAAGATACATGCCTATCTGATTGCACATGGTTTTGAGAACAGTCCAACTAAAAGCACCTTATATGTTAAGCGTGCTAATGATGTGCTTCTGATCATTGTTGTCTATGTTGATGACATGCTGCTCATTGGTCCTATTGAGACACATATTGCTGATTTTAAGGCTGATTTGCATGCCTCATTTGAGATGTCTGATTTGGGGCATTTGCATCACTATTTGGGCATTCAGTTTATGCACGTTGATGGTGGAATGGCTTTGTGTCAAACGAAATATATTGACACATTATTGCAGCGTTTTGGCATTGAAGACTGTAAGCCTATTGCCACTCCTATGGAGACAGGTTTACGATTGGGTCTTCATGATGCTGGAGATGCATTTGATGCTGTTCTCTATCAACAGGCTATTGGATGCTTGATTTACTTATGCATTACTCGGCTAGATATTCAGTTTGTTGTCTCACAGATGAGCAGGTTTATGCATTGCCCAGGAGTCACGCATTGGAAAGCGGTTAAGCGCATCTTTCGCTACTTGAGTGGTACTCAGCTACTTGGGTTGTTTTATCCCAAGGGGGGATCACTACCGCCAGATTTGCATGCTTTTTCTGACTCAGATTGGGCTGGTTGCTATGACACTCGTGTGTCCACCAGTGGTTTTTGCTTCATGCTTGGTAGCTCATGTATATCTTGGTTGAGCAAGAAGCAGCCTACTGTGGCCACTTCCAGTTGTGAGGCTGAGTATAGGGCAGCTTTCACAGCGACTGTTGAGTGTGTGTGGCTCAGACGCCTTATGGCTGATTTGGGTGTTGGCCAGTCTTCTGCCACCACCATCTTCACTGACAGTCAGAGCGCATTGGCAGTTGCGAGGAACCCTGTGTTCCATGCTCGCACTAGAAGTTGTGGCATGGTGTAGAGCTCTGAATGCATTGTTTGCTCGCAGGCGAATAATTGTAGGAGATGAGTTGGGCGTGGCGCGAACACTTTTGAGTGTGCTTCCTAGAACCCCGTGGTGAACATGTCACTCAAACGTTTGCTTGTAGCAAGCAGGGAGATATCTTATTCATGCATGCCACGCATAAGCCACTCTGATACTCGGGGTCGTGCTCATATCATAAAGTAAATCATAGTTATCGTTGATGAAGCCCGGAATTGGCGGCTGAATATTACGTACATTTCGGAAAGTCTTTAACACCACTTGATCATGTCCAAAATTTTGAGCATCATCTGCGCGGCGACATCTGGCATGGGGTGTAGGCGTGGCATCCAATGTCTGATGGTAGCCATCATGTAAGCTACAGTAGGTGTGCCGGTTGGGGGTGCAATGGCGGGGTAATTGAGCCATTCTTTGCAATTGGCATTGTTCTTAACTTTTATGGCAAATGCCTTCCATGATCTTCTCCATTGCACTGGCCCGTAGCAATTGTTATACTTCAAGTGCATGGGCGTGTGATCCCATGTTCGTAGCATCTCCGGATAGGTTTCCAGTAACTTTTGCCTCCAGGTGGGTTGGTATATGTTCCCTTTGTGGGTGTCCTCTAGAATGTCCTCAGGTTCAAATTGGGTAGCGAAAGTAGGGTACTTGTTGGTTTTACATTGTCTGCCAACAGTACAAAGTATGGTTTATATTGTAACTCGGAGCTGGTTATCAGTCTTCTAGGGGTGAGGTGTCTGAAATATTCTGACTGAAGTATGGTTTCTTCAATAGTCCTCATGGCCAACATCTGGGTGGAGACACGTTCCTCATGAGTTGGCCCCATTTCTTCTACCTGTTTCATCCATGCCGACAGGGGCTCCTCATATGTGTCTTGTCCTTCCTCCGTGATGCTGCCTCCTGGAATGGGTTGAGGCTCATAGTTGTCTTCAAATGTTTCCTCCACTGGAATGATTACTGCTTCTTCTTCTATTGGTTGATCAGGTGGAGAGGGGGGTCTTTCATACTGTAACAACTTGATCTTTAATTCTGCCACTTGTTGTCGTAGCTCAAGTACCTCATTGGTCGTTGTTGATTCGGGCTCTGGTGAAGTGGCAGCATTGACCATCTCTTTAGCTTCTGGTGGTTGTGGTGTAGGCACTTGGGATCTTCGTAGCTCCTTTACTTGGTCGGCCAACTGATCATGTGCTTCTAAGAGGTTGGCATAGGTTTCCAAAATTTGTTGTATGCTTTCTAAAGGGATGGCCCAGAAGTTAGCAAGGTCGATGGGTGCCCCTGGAGTATTTTCTATGGCGGCTTTGAGGTTGTCTTGATTTTGTTGTTGTAATCTCCTGTTTTCTTCTTGTGCAGCCGTTAGGTGGCATCGGAGTAGAGCCATGTTTCGTTGTAGTTTAGCATTACGGGCTAGCTGATCTCTGAGTTGTTCTTCTGTTGCCCTAGTCGTCTCTGTATGTTTGGCTTCGAGCTCCACCTAGGATTGTTGGAGGGTGGTCACTTCATGTTGTAGTGTTGTATTACTTAGCTCCAAGGCATTGACACGTGCCTAGAGTTGAGCCGAGAGATTGCACAACTCTATGCTATTTTCTTCCAGTAATCTATACTCTTGCTTAAGTTGAGTGGCCGCTTCTAACATGGTGTCTAGTGCATGACTAAATGATGTGGATGCAGGGGTAGAGGTAGAAAATGCAAAGGGCTGGGAAATGGGGAAGGGAAAAGTGGATGACGTGCCTATGATTGAAGTGAAATGTGAGGATGTTGGAACAAATGTGGTGGTGGGTGCTCCTGTGGATGGTGAAATGTCCATGGGATCGGACGTGATGGTGTGTGAAGTGTGAATCGTGAACACATGAATGGTGGGTGGTGTGTTGGTGGTTGCCGTGAATGTGGGGGAGGTGGGGTGGGAGTGGGATTTTCTCCTATAATTCTCAATTTGCTCCACAAGGTTTGCCAAGAACGGAGGTAGGGTGACTTGTGGAGGCTCTGAGGAGGTTAGGAGTGGCCCAATGGGTTGGGGTTGGGAGAGAGGAAAAGTATGTGTGAAGGGAATTGGGTGTGTTAATGTTTGGCTAGGGTCATGTGGATGTCCGAGAGGTGGGAGAGATGTTGGGTGACCTATTACGGGATGATCGATGATGGGAGGATCTATCTGGGGTTTGGAAAATGGGTTGGAAGTGGTGGATGTAGGTAAAGGGAAGGATGGAGAAATGGTGGTGTGTGTCCCTATGGGTGGATATTGGTTGTTCAGGATGGCTAGTGGTGAGGGGTTCTAAGGGCTGGATGGGAGGTGATGGTGGAGATGGTATCTGGATGTGTACATCTGGTTCGTCACTATTGGATGGGCTTGCCATGTGAACATCTTCCTGAGTGTTTGTAGGGAGTGAGGTAGAGACTTCCATCTGAATCATCTTTCCCCGTCGTGGTCTTGTATCGATCCTTCGTTGGTCATATTGAGGGGTATTACAATATACCATGGTCCTCATGGCTTCCACTATTCCGTAGGTATCTGCTAAAAGGTTCAATGATTCTCCATCTGCAGCATCTGGTTCACCAGTGCTCTATGTGCCTCCTCTGACAACTTATGCCTTTTTTGCACTTGCTTGATCGTTTTGTAGAGTTGTTTGAGTTGTGCAGTGTAGGCGGGGGCTTCTTCCTCACTCTCCTCTTGTTCATGTGTGCCTTCCACGTGAGTATGTTGTGCCTCATCTTCCCAATGCACTCTTTGGGTTTCACTGTGTCCGTCCTCTCTGGGATGATGATTCGGGGCCGTCCGTGTCTGAGAAGAATTCACTCTCAGATAAGTGGGATGTCTACAAGAAGCTTTCAAAGTCAAAAGATGTATCTTCTGCCAAAGTAGCCATGGATGCAAACTCAGCATCTGTGGGTAGTGGAGGGGCTGATGGAGTGGGTTGTACCATGCCCCCTGATTGTGGTCCTTGGAGATGGATAGTGAAAGGGGCTACTTGTTCCTCTTCTCTGAGGGAAACTTCTGTGGTGGCCTCACGAGGGATTAGAACCTGTGAAAGCGAACCACGCATTCTTTTTGTGGGTTGAACCCCTGACTTCCGCCCCTTGAAGAATTCCAGTTGTGAGTACTTAAGGGCCCTTGCGATCGGCACATCATAGGCAAGGCATCTGTAGATAACTCTTGTAATCGCACAGCAACCATTCAAGGTAGGCTTCCTCACGCCTCGTTTGCCTGCTTCATATAACTGTACCAGGATCCACACGGGCATTTTAATTGGTAAGATCCCAGTCTCTGCTAGGTATAATCCATACCAAATTTTCTTATGAGGTTGGGTGAACCGGTCTTGCGCTGGAAAAGCGAAGTGTTGAAGGCACATCCGTAATGGTATGGCGATGTTGGGGGTGAGGGCACACATTTCTTTCAACTTCTTGATTTTATTGTTCTTCATAGACTCCGGTATCAAAGGATATCAATCAGAAGGTATGTGGGTGCCATACATCTGAAGGGCTTCCCTGATTAAAGTAATATTCAACTCAAACTTCTTCATTTCCTCCTAGTTTGATAGAGAGGGCAACAGGAATGTGCCTGAATGATCTTTATCTCCTTTCGCCTTCAGTGTGGCAATCAAGTAGTAGCACCGAAGAAAATCAGGTTTAGGTAAAGCTGCACTAAAATAATCTTGCAATCCCGCTTTCAACCAAATATCTTGAAGAGGAGCTGCATTCTGTAATGTTTCAAATTCTCTCGAGAAGAATTGAAATGTCCACCATACTCCTCCGAATTCCAACTTGGACTCCCATATGTGGTCCGCATCTCCCAAGTCTCCTAGCATCTCATTGAACCAATGAGAATGCCCCTTCACTCTTTCTGTCAGGCCACTTGGAGGATCCGAGATAGGAATTCTTCTCACATTCAAAAGCTCTTCAGGCCTTGCTGTTAGTGGAGCTTCCACAGGCATGGTATCCCAATTACTTTGAGTGCTAGTGCCTGCCTGGGAGCTTGTTCCTGTTGCTGTTGCCACGAGACTCCTTGCAGCGGTTGATGTTTATCTGCTAGCAGAAGAGAGGCACATTAGTGTTGAATAGGAAACAGGATGTAATAGTGTTCCCTCCACAATACTAACATGACAATCGAGATGGTTAGTGGTTAGAGGTGAAGTGTTTGTGATAGATGTGAGTGGTGGTTAGTGGTTAGTGTCATTCTAGATGCATACTTTAAATATGCAAGGTACTCAGAATGCATCTACTTCAGAGTGGATGGATTTACAAAATTGGGTCTGGGGGTTTGATACAGGGTTTAATTCTCCAGACTTTGTTTGAGGATTTGTGGCTCCTTGAGCTGATGACGGTTAAAGGTTCATGGACTAGATTGTGCTGGATTTGAGACCTTTTGGGTACCCATTTCCAGACATTCCTAAGTTTGACCGAGTGCGTGTTAGTGTGGGATGTAAGTAGAGTTCCTAAGTTGTTTGCCCAGAGGACTTGTGAGTGTTGAATTATGCTAATGACTAGAGTTGGATCTATTTGGGCTCGTAAGCAGGCCTTGGGCACCCATATCTGTCTAGCATTGGGGCTAGCCTTCATTGACCGCTTAGGGACCCAAATAGACATGGTATGCCTAGAGTGTTGACTAGGGATCTCCTTTGTTTTAGTCATTGCCAGTGTGGCTTGCTTGATGCTCTTTTGAGACCCTGTCTTTGGGGCCGTTATTTTTTCCCCCTTGCGTATCCATATTTGTTTCATGCCACGAGGCACTTCATACTGCCGAAGTTGGTGCGCATGCTTCTTGTTCATCAGTCTCCTCAGTGTTGGGTGTTGTTGAGCCTTCCCCTTTAGATTCTTCTCTGGAACAGATGGGAGTTCCTCCTTGACTTATGTACCTTTGGCAAGAGTGACAATCCTCTACACCATAGAACTTTGGACAAGAATAACATTATCTTCATGTGGGTTCCTAGAGGGACCAGGAGTTGGTGCCTGTTCTAATGGTTTGAGTGCTTGATTTTCTAATTCAATCATAAGGCGGCTTTGGCCTACCCAAGCCTGAAGAAGTCCACTTCTTAGTTGAGGTTGACTGCGTGATCATAGATCCAGTCTTGGCCCAAGACGAGAGGTTTGGTAAGATCCTCGTCTTCACATACTAGTACTTTTGCTGGCATGAGGACCTCTTAAATGTAGAGGGGAAGTTCCACCTCTCCCATGCAAGGGGTTTCAACACCTCCTAATCCTATCAGATATGCTTCTAGGGGTTTTACCTCCAATTGCAATTGTTGGCAATAAGAAAGCCGAACTGCACTAGTGGCTGCTCCTGAATCAATTAAAGCTCTCACGGTCCTTGCACTCTCTCCTTGTCCTACTTCTAGGGTCACAAAAGGTCGTCGATCAACTATCTTACGGGCCAGTTCACTTGAAGCTTCGCACATGGCCATGTGATAACCTAGAGCTTCTTGAGCGTCAGTCATGGGTTGATCTCTACCTTGCCTTCTCAATTTCATTCGTCGAATGCATTCTAAAGCTTCATCCTGTGCTTCTTCTCGAATTCTCTTTTCCTCATCCTTACGTTTCTTTGGAGTATTGAGTCAATTGAGCATTTCTTCAGTTAGGGGTTCTTGATATAACTTGACTCTACATCCGCTTATGTAACTTGGTAGTATGTCACCTTCCAGAGTGGCTAGTTGTACTGCTCCACTTGTGGAGATCCTATTGATGATCATTGGTCCATAGCCTCTTTTCTCTAATTTTTGTGCATGTTGCTTCAATGTGTAGAGGTTTTCTATGACTTCATTCAAGAAGTGTGTGCCTCTATCACTCACCAACTCTATTGGCAATCCGTACCTCGTGAACACATTTCCAAATAAGAACTTTGTTGTTGTTTGAGCATCATTTTTTGTAGTGGCTTTCACTTCTACCCACTTGGTTAGATATTCTGTGGCCACGATGATATACTCAGCATGTGAACCCTTAGCTGGGGGATTAATAGGACCCAAAAAGTCTATTCCCCACTTAGAGAATGCACGTCCACCCATCATAGGCTTCAATGGCATCTCATCCTTGCATATGGGATATTGGGTTTGCTGACAAACCTCACACCTCTTCACATAGGTATGTGCATCCATGTGAAGGGTGTGCCACCAAAATCCTACAAATAGTATTGCCTTGATCACCCTATCTGGACCGAAGTGTCCTCCTGCTACACCTTGGTGAGCAGTCTCTAATATCTTGAGGTATTCGCTCTCATGGACACAGAGTCTTAGGTATCCATCTTTACCACGTTTGTATAAATTATCACCAATGATTGTGTAATCTAAGGCTTCTTGTTCCAAATTCCTTTGTCTAGCCAAAGTCATATCTTGAGGGAATGTTTTTGTCCTCAAGAAGGCTACCAATGGTTCACTCCAATCTGGCACTAAAGACACTCGATAAAGAGTGGCATGTTCCACTGGTGGTTTAGTGCAGCAGATTGGGCATTCTTTGCACATTCTATGGACATCAACTTCCATGGTTGGCCAATGCACTCCTAGTCTCCTCAGTGTCTGTAGAGTTCGTTGTTTTGAGTAGTGTTGCTCTAATGCATCTACATGTGCTAATTGCAACCATTTAGCGTATTCATCCTCTTCCACACAACAAGCCAAGATCCCTTGATCTGTCTGTTTGTACATGCTTCCTGCCAAGATATGATACTTTTGAGCTTTTACTATCTCTCTATCTTTTGTGTGCATTACTGGGTGATTAGGACCGTATGTCAACACTGGCACTAATGGCTTAGCCCACTGAGGTACAACTTCCAAATTAAACAAGTAAGCATCAGGTAGGTCATCTGACACTCCTTGTGGGGCCTCTCCTGATGTGAGCCTTGAGAGATGATCTGCTCTCAAATGAGTCTTGCCCTTTCTCACCACTACCTCAAAGTCGTATTCCATTAGTAAGAGGAACCATCTTACTAATCTTCCTGTATTGCATGGCTTGTTTACTAGGTACAGTAGAGCTTGGTGATTGTTGCAGAGCTAAAAAGAGCACAAAGCAGAGAAAAAGACGGGCCCCAAGATTTTTCCGATTTGGACATCATACTTTTGTATCGTAACCATTCTTGTAATATATTTTCCGTTGTAAATGCACTAGAGGAGTCCTCTAGATGCATCCCCACAGAAGATTAGAGATTTACCCATGTAAAATAGTAGGAAATTAGTCTTTTAGTAAATAAAGTGCCGGTCTCTTGTGTGAAAGGACCATTTTTAGGGCACAAGTATATAAGTCAAATGTGACTCTTTGTAAAGGACTTTTTGCCATTGTGAGAATAGAGAGCACAGAAATTCGAATTTGTGTCTTCTTCACTCTGTATCTTCTTCTCTGTGAGCTTGTATGCATGTGTATTGCTTAGAAAGAGTGTTTGTGAGTGTTGTCTATCCATGAAAGTGTTTATTTGCTGTAGGTAAGGTGTGTGCGAAGTGTAGGAAGTGCTGAAGTGTAGGAAAGTATTTCCCGCGACTCAGTATTTTGCTCATAACTTGAAGTAGGAGCGTCAGAATTGAGTGAAACTACTGCCATTGGATGCGCCTTCTTGAGAGCTTCGAAACGCATATGCTATTCGCTATATTTGGAGCTCGGAGCTGGGAGAAAAGTCCAAAATACTGACGGCTGCTGCACCAAGTATCGTGACGCCATGACCAACAGTTGGAGCTTGTTTGGATAAGTCTTTGCCTTGTTTACCCTCTTTGAGTAGTTCATTTGCATTGATCATCACATGATTGCATGTCCTCATACACTCGGCTAGGTTTGTATACTCTTTGGATTGATAATTAAAAGCGTGTATCCCCACTATATGCACTTGAGAGGGGATTGAGGTATAGTCTCTTTCTCCGCAAGTCCCTAAGTTGGTACTTAGGTCAACACACTTTTTGGCGCCGTTGCCGGGGAGTGACAAATCAAACCGAGGCATTCGTGTGATGGTAAGTAGCTTTTTTGCATTGAAGTAAGAGGAGGAGTGGTGATTTTCTCTTCTTTGGTAAGTCATTTTCAACCGCACTTGCTACTTCTCATTCTTGGAGTGTGTGTAGTGAGTTGTTAGTCTAGGGAAGTGAGTAGAAGGAGTAGAGTAGGAGTAGTTAGAGAGTAGACCAAGTCATTAGGGTAGAGTTTAGTCTTTGTTCAGTAAAGTTTCATTTTTGTAAGCAAGAAAATCCCAAGTATAAAAACCCAAAAAAAGTCACTTTGCAAGTTACTTGTATCTTTGAGCAAGTATCGTGAGAGAAACCGTCGAGTATCGTGAGCTGAGGTCCGAGTTGTGGGAGCTGCGCAGAGCGATTGGGGTGTGATTAAAGTATTGAGAGAGAGAGAGAGCTTGAGGTAAGCACATTCACATATGCTCATATTTACCATTTGAATTCAGCTGTTAGAGCCAAACGATCTGCGTCAGGTATCGTTTAGGACCAACAGGGTAAAAAAGGTGTGTTTTGATTGATACAGAGAGAGAGGAGAGGGTAGGAGAGCTAGTACAACAAGTTTATTGAAGCAAAATTTAAAAAATCTCTTTCAAAATTTGTCCAAGGGTCAAGTATCGTTTTGCTCCCGCGGTCGAGTATCGCGATACTTAGCAAGTATCGTTTTACTCCTGTGGTTGAGTATCGCGATATTTCCCTCCGATCGTGTATCGTTTCGTAGCGATCGCGATATTTGGCGAGAGATCGTCTCAGCCAAAGATCGTAAATCGTGTATCGTTTCAGACTCAAAGATCGCGTATCGTTTCAGCTTGAAAGATCGTGTATCGTTTTGGGTCAGAGATCGGTATCGTTTGGCCGAGAGATCGTTTTGATCAAAGATCGCGATATTCACCAGCATCGTGTATCGTCTGGATCAAAGATCGTGTATTGTTTCGTTCAGGTATCGTCGATCGTTTCCACTTCAGAGATCGTGTATCGTTTTGAGCCAAGTATCAAGTATCGTTTCCATCAGGTATCGTGTATCGTTTTGAGCCAAGTATCAAGTATCGTTTGGGTCAGAGATCGGTATCGTTTATCAGAGATCGCGATATTTATCAGAGATCGTGTATCGCCTGTGTCCAAATATCGAGTATCGCTTGAGCCCAAAGATCGTGTATCATTGAATCTGGAGTCAAGTATCGTGATCTAGAAAAAATTCTTTTTCAGTCATTTCCTAGCCAAAGTCTTCTAGAAATTCTGGCCTTTAGTGAAGAATCCCAGAGGCTAGAGGATTGCAAGGGCTGATCAGAGTTGTTAGGTGGATGAACCTGAGATCCGGAAGAACTCTAGGAAGCCGAAGATTCTGTAGGTAGTGTAGCAGAGCCAAGTAGCCGTTCACATTACTCGGAGACCTCCAGTGAGTCAGAGGAAGAAATTCCCATGGCTTCAGAGGATATGCAGAACACAGTACCCATGATTGGCATGATGTCAATCATTGAGGGAGAGTACAGGACCTCCTTGGAGTATGTGAACACCAACCAAAATGAGATCCCTATTTATTTGGATGGTCTAAACAGATCAATGGCCAGGTTAAAGAAAGCGTCAGAGGCTTACATAGTGCCTAGACCAGCAGTCAAGTACGTAGGAGGATTTTACATGGACAAAAGAGATATCCAATATGTTGTCACAAAACACCCAGAAAACATTAATGAAATTGGTGAAGAAAATAATGTTTCAAACTTAAATGGAGTAGGGAATGAAGAGCAAGTAACTACACCTAGAGGGAGATCTACTGTAGCTAGGATTTGGAGAGGAGACCTGATTCCCCAAGATGACTCCCTAATGGATGTGTATTTGATCAATGGGATAGAGCATCTTCTCATAGCACATTCTTCAATTTGGGAAGTTGCCCCTAATCCAGTCACCATCTATGAGTTACAAGATCCTGATTTCTCCACCATCATCACATATCTAGATAAGAATCAGAGAAGATATTGGCCCTTAACAGAAGCGGAAAGAGCTGAGTTGAAATATCAGAATATCCCAGTGTTTCCCCCTAGGGACCAAGCCACTACTTCAAGAAATCCACCTGGAACATCACAGAATGATTCATATCAACAGTCAGGGCAAACACAGCAAACTCAAATCCCAGTCAGATCACCTGTGCAATTCACAATGCCTGCAAATAACCCTAATTACCAACCCCAACCAACCATTGACCCAAGATAGGGAATTCATGCTCCAGTCAGACCGCCGGTAGTAAGAGGACCAGGCATACCAATAGGAAGACCAATTTTACTAGTAATGCCTAGACCACCCGAAGCAGGAAGAAGATTAAGGCCAATCCAAGTGGCCAAATGCATGAGAAACCACTATGATGGCTCTAGTGAACCTTACAATCATATAGCTGAATTTAAACAAGTAATCAGAGCCGAACAGGTAGAAGAATTTTTTATTCAATATGAGTCCTTTGGCCTTACTTTGTCAGATACGGCGTTAGCATGGTTTCAGCCATTGGACCCGAATACTTTTCAAAACATGGAGCAAGTATACCAAGAAATGATTGAGGAATTCACTAAGTCAGGAATTAAAAACAATTCTTCATCATTGATCCATAGCTTCAAGCAAGTCCCTACCGAATCAGTGAGATTGGCTGCAAGAAGATTCAAGCAGTATGTAGACAGATACCCAGTAGAAGAGAGGCCTACCCAAAATAAAATGGTGTCATTATTTTTGGAAGGGTTGTTGAACGGATCTTTGAGATCATTGCTTTTTCTCAACATGTACATAAGAAAGTGATCCAAACACTTTGAAGTAACTCACATTAGGTTTTCTACCATAATAAGCTTCATACGGTGTGATTACCTTTAAAGCTTTTGTCGATGACCTGTTCAAAACGTGATTAGCTGTATGTACTGCATCAAACCAGAATTTTGGTGAAAGCCTCTTGGACGCCATCATGCTCCGCATCATTTCAACAAGTACTCTATTCTTTCTTTCTGCAACACCATTTTGCTGAGGAGTATAAGCAATAGTAAGATGTCGAGTAATACCTTTCTCATCGAGAAATGTCTGAAACTCATTTGACAAGTATTCTCCACCTCTATCACTTCTTAGAATCTGGACAGTTTCCTGACTTTCATTTTCAACCATAGCTACAAACTTCTTGAACATAGGAAAGACTTCTGACTTCGACTTAAGACCATAGATCCATGAGTATCTTGTAAAATCATCCACAAATAGGACAAAATACCTGAAACCCTGAATAGAGTCTGCTCTCATAGGTCCATTCACATCTGAATGAATAATCTGCAATTTCTTGGTAGCTGTAATATGACCATGTTTCTTGAAAGGTAGTTTATGCATCTTACCTTCAAGACAACCTTCACATATATTTGAATCATCAGGTAGCTTGAATAAGGGTAAACTCTCAACCATACCTCTATCTTTGATATTCTTGAGAGCTCCAAAACTGATATGTCCAAATCTTTCATGCCATAGCTTCATATCTTCCACCGGTGACGAAGATTTGACTGCATATGCTTGACTGATTTTTGACAAAACAAAGACCCCTCCTTTATGCTTACCTTGTAAAAGACACTTGTCTTCTTTATGTGATAACATCTTACAAAGATCTTTCTCAAATACAACTTTAAAACCATCACTTAAAAATGCAGATATAGATAGCAGATTTATCTTCATTTCAGGTACATAAAGGACATCTGATATTTGAAAAACACTACCTTCTCTTGACTTTAGGGTTACTGTACCTATTCCCACAACATCCAAATCATTGCCATCTGCAATAGTAACTCTTCTACCTGAAGAATAGGAGAGAGAAGAAAATACATCTCTACAACCTGTCATATGCTTTGTAGCACCTGAGTCGAATATCCAAGGACTTGCTGAAAGAACTTGTAAAGCTGCTTGATCAAAAGCTACTTCCTCAATAGTGATACAGGCATAAGAATCACCTTGAGATTTCCCTTTTTTATCATCTTCTGCAACATTACCTGATGCCTTTTTCTTTTCTGTTGCAATCCTTTTATAACATTCTGACTGAATATGTCCACGTTTCTTGCAAAAAGAACATATTTTTACCTTCTTCTTAGAAGAATTCACTTTAGATGTCGTAGATACAGAATCTGAAGTAGAAGGTGAGAGGGACCTACTTTCCTTCTTGGATTGTTTTTCCTTCTTCTTATCCTTCTTCTTCTTACCCTTTGATGAAGATGAAAGTGCTTCTTCATTCTCTTCCATTCCCTTCAACTGATCTTCATCTTGAAGCAACAAGAACTCTAATTCTTCAAATGTAACCTCTCTATCTCTTGTGGTAAGGGTAAGAGTGGTTATGAAAGATCGATATGAAATAGGAAGTGAATTAATCAGCGTATTTACCATTTCTTCATCTGATATCTCAACTCCTACATTTAGAAGTTGATCTCTCAAGTCAACGAGTCTCGTAATGTGGGTTTGAATTGACTCACCAGCTTTCATCCTTGTATTTGCTAGTTGTCTCCTCAAGTGAGCTTTTCTAGCAGGATTTCTGCTCTGAAAAAGATTCTCGAGCTTTAACCAAGCTTGACTAGAACTTCTGCAAGATCTCATCTGTGGTAGAATATGCTTTTTGACGCTCATTGCTATGAATGAAAGTGCTAAAGCATCTCTAGCATCCCATCTTGCCTGATCTTCAGTAGGAGGAACTCTAGGTAAAGACCTAGCAGTGACTCTGGATGTCGAAGTGGTTACCTCTTCTTCTGTTGGTGCTATAATAGCAATTCCAGTACCTCTTGAAGCTTCTGTAGACCCTTCTTCACCTTCTCGTCTTGGTCTTGTTAAGGATCCATTGACGATACTCCATAAATCCTTTGTCACTAACAAGTTCATCATCATGAAACTCCACATGGGATAATTAGAAGATCCATCCAACTTGTCTTCAATCTCAATTCTAATCTCACTCATCTTATCTTAAGTGTGTATGTCAATTATGTAGCTCTGATACCAAAACCGTAAAGCTCTGATACCAAGTGTTGGAATTTGGGGCCCCAGGATCGTTCCAATACTAAAACCTCTTGAGCATACACAACTTAATTGACAAGATGATAAGTGAGATAGAGAAAGAAAGAGATCTTGAGACAAGGATAGGGAACGTAAGCTGGATGCTTACTTCACTAAAAATAATAGATGTCCAAATTACAACATGGGAGTACTACTCAGCCATATAAAGTGGTGCACTCACTAATGGAAGAATAAGAAGATGATGATACAAAATTTAGATTATGTCGAAATAATCTAAGTGTGTGTGAAGAGAATGAAGCATCGAAGCTAACAAAATAGTGTAACGAAATTGTAAATCAACCACAAGGTTAAATCACAAAAGATAGTTACAACCACCTCGTAGAAGACTTCCTGCTGCAATGAGAGTAGCCTCTCCTTCACCACAACTTCACCTCCTTCAAGAGTGTGAGAACACTCTGTCTTCAAGAAGATCTCCAAGCTCTAGATCTTTGAGTGAGTGATTATACAAGGAGCCAAGGCCTTGTTTATATAGTTGTTCTCCTCCTTGAAAAGCACATCGAAAAGCACTAATAAAGCTACGTTCGCTAAATCTATCGGAATAGCGTAGCTGTTCGTATGCTTTTTCCAAAAGTAAAGTACTAAAAAGAAATCCGTCTTCGCGTTGCGTTTAACGGGATTCGAACCCGGGTCTACTGAGGGAGCTTTAAGAACGATGAGCTAAACCAAGTCGACCTGTTAGCTTTGTTGTACAAGAGTCTAGAAACACTCTACTATATGGATGTTGCGCCCGTGAGCTTTCCATAGAAGTATATAGAATGGAATCTATATATCAGCATTCCGTCCGCCTGGAAGATTTATATAGAGATACAATTGTTGAATTTAATTGCTGGACCAATGAGGACATTGACTTCCAACAAACATTGCAGACCTTTTCATGAAGGCTCTGCTCAGGGAGAAGTTTGAAGCTTTCCGCAAAGCTTTGGGCTTACTTCCTTTTGTGGAGTGACTTCAACATAGCTTGGCACTTCCTTATACATGAGTGCCAGCTACTTGTTCACCGCATCACTCCCAGGGGGGATTTGTTGATATATTTAGGTAGTGATGTGTGTGAACACTTTAGGACCGCCCGGGCACTTTTTTCCCTCTTTAGGAGGTTTTTTTCCCCCCGCTTGTATGTACGCCTATTGCCCTAATGGGCTACTTATCTTTGTGCATTCTCTAGTAATTCATTCAGTATTGTGTGTTGTGCTCCAAGCTTCTTCTTCTTCCTTGTGCTGTTCGCGTGCTTCCGGAGACTTCTAACTCCAACACTACTCGAGACTATACTTGGGACTGGTTGTGAGCCCCAAGAAACACTTGACTCAAATAATCATGCTTGGATGATTCCTTCCAATGTTGATCTTTTATAGGCTTGGAAATGTAGGAATGCGGATGCATTTTTTACTCTAGTTACAAGTGTTGCGAACATTTGTTTTATGTAGGGTACAAGTTTCAAATTATGTAAATACCTTTGGGAAGTCTTCAAATACTTCAAGAAGGCTCATATTATTCATTAAATATATCCAAAATACCACGTGAGTTCTAGAACATGGTGAGTCAAATTAGTGAGTCACAAGGGAGCTGCAATGGTGTCATAGTGGAAGGTCGATGTGGCTAGTTCTCAAAGTCCATCAATACTTTGCTTATTTGAGCACTTGAGTCATGTAATATCTTCAACCAAGTGTCTACCATGAATTTAGATGTATTAGGAAGGTTTTATATTAGTTCCCCATGCTATAAAAAGAGGAGAGGAGTCGTGATCATTTGGGATGTCCAAGAGAGTCATATGTGTATCTCTATGCTACTGTAGTTTGTATGCAGAGATTGCAGAGCTTGTATCTCCCATATTATATATCCAAAGTACATGTTTGATAGCTCATTTGAAAGCTCCTACTATCTACTTTCATACTGTAAAGTTTCATAATCATTGGATTTGTGAGCTGAGAGCAGTATTCTCTGCAAGTAGTGTGTGTTCTCGGGTTTCACCCCTGCTGAAGGTCTCCATTAAACCTCAAACTTGCAGAGATCATATCTCCTTGTGTACTTATCCAAATTGAGTGTTCTTTGGCTCATTGGAAAGATCTTAGTCTCTAGTATATGTGGTTAAAATAGTTATGAAAAATTCTAAGCCAATAGAGAACATTAAGCTTTGCAAGCATGACTAGTTTTCTGTGATGAAGTTTGTGAGAAGGTCAACTTGTGCCTAGGGGGTTCCACCTACTTCCAGCTATATTTTGGAGGTCAATAAACTCCAACATTGGTATCAGAGCAAGGAATTGAAGCTTAGGAGTTATAATACCTTGATGAAGAATTTGAAGCTATTGGAGTAGCGGTTCATCATCGACACTACACAAAGGTAGAAGGAGATAGCAAGGAAGCATCTCAAGCAACATCCAAGCAAAGAAAGGTGCATAGAATTTATTACAAAGGTAAATCTCATACTTCTTCTTATCACATATATCCAAAAGGAGGGTTAAAGGAGAAAGTTTAGTATTTTGCACAATGGGCGATCAACATGCACAAATAGAGAAGCTTGATAAGAACAACTATCAAGCATGGCGATTTAGAATCACAGCATACTTGCAAGGTAGAGGATTGTATGGTTTGATTGATGGAACAGATATCAAACCTATATTACCAGAGTATCCAAATCAGCAACAATTGAGGGAGTTCAGACTTTGGAATGAAAGAGACAAAAGGGTTATATTCATTTTATCACAGAATATTCAAGATTCAATGGTAGGACACATACAAGATCTAGACACAAGTAGAGATGTTTGGCTTGCATTGGAAAGGTTGTATGCTACACGTACAAGAGCAAGGAAGATTCAACTCAAAAATGAGTTGAATAACATAACGAAAGATACAAGGACATCGGTCAATGATGCAGATCAACTAGGATCAATTCAAGCTCATGTAGAGGACGACGACTTGGTTGCACATACTCTCAACGGACTCAAGGATGATGAGAGACGGAAACCATTCATTACTTCAGTTTATGTTAGAGGAGAATTACCAGACTTTGATCAGCTTGTTGCTCTCATGGTCACGGAGGAGATGAATCTAAATGGTTCTACTTCAAATCAAAAAGGATGTCAAGGACAAGCTCTTTATGTAGGATCATCAAGAGGTGGAAACAGAGGTAAAAGAGGTTCAAATAGAGGTCAAGGAAGAAGGAGCGATGATCAAGGGACTTCAAGTGGCTTCTTCAACACAAGAGGAAGAGGAAGATCAAGCGCTAGAGGTATGAGAGGCTACTACAACTACAATCAAAGACAAAGGAGTGAAGATAACAACAATTGCTATATATGTGGAAGGTATGGACACTATGCCAAAGATTGTTATCAAAATGAAAATAATCAAGGTGGTAATCGAAGAGGAGGCTATTCAAGAAGAGGTAAACAACAAGGAAATTATGCAGTTGAAGGTAAAAGTGAAGATTATGATTCTCTTCTTATGATGAATGTAGAAACTAAGATGAATTGCAATAGTGATTTATGGTATGTAGATAGTGGTTGTTCTAACCATATGTCACATGATGCTTCATGGTTTTCTAATATGCATAATCCTTCATGTAAAGGTCATGTTGAAACAGGAGATGATACAACACATAAGATTATGCAGGTTGGAGATGTTGTCATGCAGGATAAGAGCAAAACAAATTGCTTGAAGGATGTACTTTATGTGCCAACGATCACTAAGAATTTGATGTCAGTTGGTCAAATGGTAGAAAAAGGTTTGCAAATAAGATTTAATCATGCAGGTTGCTTCATTGAGGATCCAAAGAAAAGGAGGTTAATTGCTAGAGGTAAAAAACAAGGTAGATTGTTTACAGTCAAGGTAAACCCAAATCATACAAACTATTTCTCTTATGGTATGCATCGAATAGTAGAGCTTCATCTATGGCACAAAAGGATTGGACACATGAATGTACACAGGTTAAAGGAGCTATCAAAAAAGAGGATTGTTGGAGGATTACTTGATCTTACTAAGCAACATATGGTGCATTTTTGTGAAGCATATCAAATGGGTAAGCAGAGTAGACAACCTTTCAAGCATTCAAGCTATGTAAGCAGTGGATTGCTAGATCTTATACACACGGACGTATGGGGTCCTACTAAAGAGGCATCCTTGGTTGGTAATTAGTATTATGTATCATTCATTGATGATCATAGTAGAATGACATTTGTGTATTTCATTAAACATAAGAGTGAAGTCATTGATTGTTTCAAAAATTTTAAATCGTTTGTTGAGAAGCAAACATGAAGATTTGTTAAGAAGCTAAGATCCGATGGAGGGGGAGAGTATTTCTCTCAAGCTTTTACTGATTTTTTGTATGATGAAGGTATCAAAAGAGAAGTTACATGTAGGTATACTCCACAACAAAATGGAGTCGCAAAAAGAAGAAACAGAATCATAGCAGAAGCGTCTAGAAGCATGCTAAATGATATGTGTTTGCCTAATTCTTTTTGGGCTGAAGCTATTAGCACAAGTGTGTACATTATGAATAGACTACCTACTGCTGGAGTTCATCATTTGACACCATATGAGGTATGGCATGGAAGGAAACCAAGTGTAAGTCATTTGAAAGTATTTGGTTGTGTATGTTATGTACATGTACCTAGTGAAGTGAGATTAAAACTTGATGTGAAATCAGAAAAGTCTATATTTATTGGTTATGCAGATACTCAAAGAGGATATAGATGTTATAATCCTCATACCAATAAGGTGATTGTTTCAAGAGATGTAAATTTTGATGAATCACTTTCATGGTATGTAGATAAGAAAAGTTTGCAGGTCAGAAATGGAGATGAAGAAGATACAGGTGAAGGAGATGAGTGCTCACCTCAGCCCACAAAAAGTTTAAGTGATGAGGGATGAAGAAAGAGAGCTACCTTTCAATGGAAGATTAAGGCAAGAGTCACCTCCAAGTGTTAAAAGTAAAGGTAAACTCAAACTTGTTGAAGTTAATGATGAAGGAGAGGAAATTAGTGATGTATGTGAGTATGGAGAATCATCAAAGGTTCCTAATAAGAAAGGAAGAGCATCTACATTGGAGGTAAGAAGAACTTCAAGAGTGAGTAAGCAACCTCAAAGGTATACTTATGAATCTTTCATGAATACTCATTATGCTTTTATGACAAAAGTTGAGTAGGAAAATGAACCTACAAGTTATGATGAGGCAAAAGGAGATGAAAAGTGGGAGAAAGCAATGAGAGAAGAAATGGAAGCACTACAGGATAACAAGACTTGGAATTTAGTTCCAAAGACACCAAAACAAAAGGTAATTGGTTGCAAGTGGGTTTTTAAGATTAAAAGAAATAGTGATGGTAGTGTGTCAAGATATAAGGCTAGACTTGTAGCAAAAGGATATAATCAAACTCAAGGATTGGACTATGAGGAAACATTTAGTCCAATGGCAAACATGGCAACGGTGAGAACTTTGTTGGCTTTAGCTGCAACTAAAAGGTGGAATATATATCAACTTGATATAAAGAATGCCTTTCTTAATGGTGAGTTAAATGAAGAAGTGTATATGTCACAACCAGATGGTTATGTGGATGCAAAATGTCCTAATCATGTATGCAGGTTAAAGAAGGCATTGTATGGTCTTGAACAGGCACCAAGGGCATGCAATACAAGGTTGGTAAAGTATCTTATGCTGCAAGGATACACGGCGAGTCATGCTGATCCTTCACTTTATGTAAAACATGTAGATGACATATGTGTGTCTATGTATGCATTTATGTGGATGACTTGTTGATTACAGGGAATGATGCAAAAGCAAGAGATAAAAGGTAATTTGGGAAAGGAATTTAAAATTTCAGATCTTGGTTTACTTAGATAATTTCTTGGGATTGAAATTGTGTATAGCGATGAAGGTATGTGGTTGATACAGAGAAAGTATATATGTGATATGCTAAAAAGGTTTGGTATGCAGGAATGTAAATTTGTTTCTACTCCAATGGAATGTAATGTAAAGTTGAGTGCAAAGGAAGGTGATGAGTTGCATGATATGAATGCATATAGATCCATGGTAGGATCTTTGATTTATGCAACAAAAACTAGACCTGATATATGCTATGCAGTGGGAGTATTGTCACAGTTTATGCATGAACCTAGAGTACCTTATATGCATGCAGCAAAAAGAGTGCTTAGGTATTTGAAAGGTACCATGAACGAAGGATTATTCTATAGTCATGATGCTGATCTAACTCTTAAAGTCTTTAGTGATGCAGATTGGGCTGGAAACAAAGATGACAGAAGATCCACAAGTGGATATGTGGTAATTGCAGGAAACAAGACATTAACATGGAGTTCAAAGAAACAGCCCACAATTGCTTTATCTTCTACAAAGGCTGAGTATAGAGGTTTAGCATTGGCTACTACTGAGGTTATGTGGTATAAAAAGTTGTTTCATGACTTGAATGTGCAGGTTGATGTACCACTGATATATGGGGATAACTTGAGCAGCATTCATATGACCTCAAATCCTATTTTTCATGCTAGAACAAAGCATATAGAAGTACACTATCATTATGTTCGAGAGAAGGCCATAAACAATGAAGTACAAGTTCCATTTGTGGGAACAAAGGATCAAGTTGCAGATATCTTCACCAAATCCTTGGATGGACCAAAGCTTCAAAGAT
This sequence comes from Ceratopteris richardii, assembly GCA_020310875.1. Taxonomy (NCBI): domain Eukaryota; kingdom Viridiplantae; phylum Streptophyta; class Polypodiopsida; order Polypodiales; family Pteridaceae; genus Ceratopteris; species Ceratopteris richardii. The sequence continues at coordinate 143,523,938 of CM035437.1, forward strand.
TCAACTATATTCTTGCATGAAGGAAATACCCTTTGAAACTTGAGGGGGAGAATGTTGCGAACATTTGTTTTATGTAGGCTACAAGTTTCAAATTATGTAAATACCTTTGAGAAGTCTTCAAATACTTCAAGAAGGCTCATATATTCATTAAATATAGCCAAAATACCATGTGACTTCTAGAACATGGTGAGTCAAATTAGTGAGTCACAAGGGAGCTGCAGTGGTGTCCTAGTGGAAGGTCGATGTGGCTAGTTCTCAAAGTCCATCAATACTTTGCTTATTTGAGCACTTGAGTCATGTAATATCTTCAACCAAGTGTCTACCACGAATTTAGATGTATTAGGAAGGTTTTAGATTAGTTCCCCATGTGTTGGCATCATACGGAAAGAAGCAGGTACGGGCATACACGCAGATCTAGCACTGAGGCAACCTATTAAAATTTTTCCAGACCTTACATCAATTTAAAAGTGATTATCATCACTAGAAACCCTTGTAAATACCATTTCACCTTTTTGTAGCTCCATTTTGTGCAAGCCAAGGAGTCCTCAAGCTTGAGGAGACTTAGAAGTAAGTGCCTACCAATTTTCATATTTTTTAGACCTCGTTTGAGCCCTCAAATAAGCCCTGGAACCTAATTTTTAACTAGGCCGAACACTAGGTCTGGAGAGGTCCAAAGCTAGTCAAAAACTATAAATAGAGCTAGAGAGCTCATTTTTGAGGCTAGCTTCTTGTAGTTTTGAGCTTGTATGAGAACTTGGTTGTAATAGAAGAGATTCCATTGTCTTACTCTCTTTGTTCTTGCCGTGTGTGCGCGTATGTGTATGTGTGTGCATGTTTGTGTGCTTCTCACTCACACATTTGTGCCTTCACTTGCTCGAGGTCTTCATACCATCCTCATGTCTTCCCGGATTGACATTAAAGGAGGTGCTACTCATCACTGAGCTACACCAAATTTTGGTGCCGTTGCCGGGGATTCAAGCTTTGAGGACAAGCGTGTGATGGTAAGACGTAGAAAGGACGCATTGGAATGGTAAGTAGTAGGTAAATTTCTTGTTTTCTTCTCCATCTCCATCTCCACCTCCACCTCCATCTCCATCTCCACATCCTTCTCCACTACATATTCCCTCTTCCTTGTCATTCTCCTCATTTGCTTTGTGCAAGTTTGAGAGAGAGCCAGTGTGTGTTCTTGTTTTTGTGTGCTTTTGCATGTTTCTTACAGGTTTCAACTTCATCCTCATCTCCAGCAAGCTCAGCAGGTATGGATTTTCTTTGCACAGGCCCCGAGGCATCAAGCTCGAGCTATCGTGACACACCGAAAAGTTGACCCAATCATGATTCTGAGTGCACCACGACACTGCGTAGGCGAGAGCTCCTAGGATCACTAGATAGAAGAGAAAAATTCACCATATCCCGACCTATCGCAACACCTCAAAGTATCACGACACTCCCAAGTATCACGACACCCCACCTATCGCGACACCTCGACCTATCGCGACACCCCGAACTATCGCGACACCCCAACCTATCGCGACACTCCCAAGTATCGCGACACCTCGACCTATCGTGATATCCCGACCTATCGCAACACCTTGACCTATCGCGACACTCCCAAGTATCGCGACACCTCGATCTATCACAACACCTCGACCTTTCGCGACACCTCCACCTATCGCGACACTCCCAAGTATCACAACACCTCGACCTATCACGACACCCCGACCCGACCTATCGCGATACACAAGCTTAACGCATGAATTTTTAGGGTGAATTAATTGAGTGTGTTGAGGTACTTTTAGGGCTTAATTTTGGACACATTGGGATGATATTAGATTCTTAGAAGTGGGCAAAAACCTAGAAATCATGGAGAAATTTCCTGAACCCTGAGAGCCTGTTTTGACCCCTAACTGCCTGAATGGTCATAACTTCACCATATGAACTCCAATTGATAAGATTTTGGTCTTGCTGGAAAGCTTGTTGAGAATCCTACGTGGACCTTGACTGGTTTTTGTAAGAATCATACGCGGAGTTTTAGAACATGTATTTTTAAGTTGACCTTTAGGTGGGACTAGGTGGTCATAAGATTTTGGGGGTGCAGTGAGTTACTCCAAGGGGGACCAGTAATTGTTGATGTGTGTCTTTCAATCCATTGTGGTAAAGGAGCTATATTAACTTGTGAACTTTTGCAGGAACATTGTGTGCAAGCAAGGCAATTCAAAGCAAGTTAGCAAGGGTGAGTACCAAGCTTGGGAGAAGGTTTCCTGGGCTTGTGTAGCAGTCTGGTCAACAAGTGAATTAAGGTTGGAAGTTCTCTCAACCCTCCTTTGTCAATTCCTAGCTTAGGCTAAGTACGACTTAGGTGTGGTAATTAATTAGGGCAACGCTAGGCACACATCAAGTCCAAGAGAACTAATCAACTAAGTGCAAGCATCAAGTAGGACTTAAGTGCGAAAACCCTAAGGGACAAAAGTAAACTTGAATCGATCACTTATCAAGTGCGAAAATCACTTAAGTATTCCTGACGATGAGATATCAGATAAGTTCATAAACATAATATTCAACTAAAAAGAACAAAGAGACTAGTGCAAATTAACCTACAACGAGAGTGGACTTGGGACCAAGGGGGTAGATAAACCAGTCATATGAACCTTAGGTCAGGCAGACACTTAGGCCGAGACCGACAAAGCCTCAAATCTTCTGAAGCTAGTGTCAATCACACTGCTAGGTCTTGGGCCCAGCAGTTGAGTGATTACCCATACACTCCCAGATCAGAAACAAGTGATTCTGAGATGTCCTATAACATGGAGAGACCAGTAGGTAGTTCAGGGGTGGCATACCTAGAAAAGCCAAAAGGACCTTACAAGACACAATTGGAATACATCAGGCCTAATCGTCTAGGTGCTCGCATCTACAAAGACGGCCTGAGAAGATCATGTGGTCTAGATTAAGAACCCTGATCAACCCCATGGACTAGAACACCCGGTAGTCAAATTCGAGAATGGAGCATACCTAGATAAAGAAGGGACTATTTATGTAGTCACCACTCTCCCAGATAGAACAGACGAGTTCGGGAATGTGATCGCAGAAACCGACATGGGTGATATAGAGCAAGGGAACTTAGAGAGAGAGCCGAGGACTCCTCGTGGTAAATCAGTCTTGACCAGGATTATGACTCCAGAGTGGATTCCCCAAGATAATAAAAGCATAGATTTGCTTTTAAACCATGAAACCGATGAGGCCTTTTGGAGGTATAAGCCTACCTAGCCTCATGAAATAGGATCCCTCACAATCTATGAGTTTAAAGACCCTGATAGCCCAGGTAAAGTTGTTGGAAGTGAGGTAGGCCCTTAGGCTCATGTCACAGGTCCATGGTTCCATAGTTCCAGTCATGTACAACATTAATTCCAGCAATCTTCCATATTGACAAAACATGAACATACCACAACTTAATCATACAAATGATGAGATAAAGATAGAGAAAGAATAGACATCATGTGTAAGGTGTTACGTAAGCCAGCGCTTACTCATAGTATCATATATACCAATGTTCAATGTACAATGTGGGAGCATATCTCTCAACCACTCTATGTGATGAGAAATGGATGAATGAGTGAATGTACAATGTAACAAACATATTCAGATGTGTGGGCAGTAATCTGAATATACATGAGATGTGTGACCTTATAGGTTATAGAAGAGTGAATATGAGTGACTGAAAGAGGAAGGATCAGTGTGAACGGAAATCCTCAAACTCATGTGAACACACCTTCTTAAACACCTCATAAAATATGCATAAAGCATATAAGTACTGATTCTCTTGTACCTATGCCAAATAGGACTCCTCCTGATATGAACGCCACGACCTCCCTAAACTTCAAGTAGTACCTGTGTGCATAAAGAGAATATGTACCTGAATACTTAACATAAGATGTGAATCTTATGTTAATCTCCATCTAATGTCTTTGAAGTAGCCCGACATCTTCTTGTAGAAGACAATCTTCAACCTAATATCTTCATGTAGAAGATAATCTTCAAAATCATGTAGATGGTCCCATCCAATGTCTTTGAAGTAGCCAGACAGCTTCTTGTAGAAGACAATCTTCAACCTAACATCTTCTTGTAGAAGATGATCTTCAAATACATCATGTAGATGGGCGATCCTCACCATCAAGCTGCTAATAATCAAGTCTTCTTGCCATGAACAAGAGATAACCTCCTCTCCATGAGGTAGAGTGTGAGCACACCCTTCATCTTCTCCAAGAAGAATCACCAAGAAGAACTCCATAGCTGCTCCTCAACATGCTTCAAGTTAGCACCATGGCTGCCCCATGTGCTAGAAGAAACACTACCTCTATTGAGGTCCAAGCTCTAGAAAGCTTGTGTTGATCCTAGGTGAAGGATGATTACAATGAGCCCAAAGTGCTTCTTTTATAGTATTTGATGATCCTTGAAAAGCACTCCACCAAAAGCATTAAAACAGCGATCGCTATAGAACGAATAGTTTTATCGCTAATTGCGTTTTTGCTGTCCGTATGATCTTCATGGGAAAAGCATATTTCAAAAATATATTCTTCCGCGCTGTCGCTAAGGGGATTTGAACCCTAGTGGGTCGGATAAGAGACAGACGACGTAGCCACGCGCCCATCACATTTTGGTTGTACAAGGAGGTTGTTTAAAAGCTATACATGCTGTGACGTTGACTGTCTTGGTCCGATGTAGAGAGCACTAGAATCAACATTTAGTTATGTTGTAACTTGTTCAAATTGAACCAATGGAACAATAAATGGATCAATGGAAAATTGTTGAAATCAATAGAACATTGCTTTCCAACAATCCCCCCTACAATGTTATATTGGTACAACTTGGATTGAATATGCAATCTGTCAAAGCTGCAAATTATCACAAGCTTCAAGCTTGTACTTTCGATACTTCAGAACTTTTCTTTAAAAGTCTTCTTCAAAACTGAATTTGACTTTCCTTCAAAAAACCTGAACTTGCTGAATATGAACCATAATACTTGAGAAAATATGCAAACTAGATATCCAATAGTGTACACATCAAGCAATCACTGCTTGACAACTGTAGCATGAACTGTCTCTGAACCTGCTATCTCTTGTCTTCAAAAACCTGAAAACATACACTAGGATCCATATATTTGCATTTACCTTCCAAAAAAGGTTTCTCAACGTACTTCTGCTGCGTCATGTAAATACACTAAACAAATCAAGAACTGAATCCTGGAACCTGTGACTGTCAACTCACAACTTAGTGTATTATGAACACTGCTGGTTCATCTTTGACTGTACTCAACTCAATATGAGTCAAAAAATCTATGATATCATCATGTCTTCATCCTTTAAATCCTTCATACCTCTTTCCTTCAGAACTTGGTATAAACATATATGTGCGCATGTCTGAAATATACCTTTCTGAAATATCAAGCTTCTCTTCAAATAGAATTCTGGAACCTTCTCCTGAACAGGAACATCCTAACAGGAACTTTCTCTAAACATTCTTCTTCTTCCTTCTTCTTTCAAAGATGGAACATAAAGAGAACCTGACAAAGGAAATATAGGAATACCTGAAATAGGAATACCTGTAGGTATGAATCTGCATTCTTTCACATATGGCTGAAAATAAGTCTTCATGTTTCATCACCCCCTGGATGATTTAACACTAGTATCCAGTATTCTTCAAAGTATATCAGACTTTATGAAATGTGGAACGTCTTCCTTCTTTCAATAAATCTGATCTTCAGTAATCCATACTTGTATCTGAAACAAAAGTTTAGGATCCATAATCTTCTATAACATAACAAGTATCTTCTTTTTCTCTACAACACAAATCTGATAGAATCTGAATCTTTGACTTACTTCTTCCAATGCTAAGAACCTTATCAAACAAAGGATAGACAATTGAATCATAAATACTCAAGATCATACAAGATCTATCCAAGATCAATGATCTCTCCTGTGTAGAATCTGCTCTTATCAAACCTTCATGTCTGAATGTTTGATTTGCTACCTGAATGTCTTCAAGTGTCCATGCTTCTCAAAAAGTTGTAAAACTTTTCTTCAAACAAATCCTTTAAGGAATCTGAAATTCCTACTTGAACCATAAGTGGACAAACTTCTCACCTTGAGAACTCCAAAAGCTGCAAGTTGATACTACATAACTTTCATATTTTACCCGTGTGAAATGTGATAGTACCTGCTTGATTTTCTTTTGGCTAACTCCACTTTTCAATCAAGTTATAGGATATGATGGAACACCTTTTTGAATACAAACATGTATCCAAAAGGCTAGACAATCATAAAAAGTAGATTCTTCAACTGACTGGTACATCAACAAGTCTGAATTTTCTGAAGTTTCTGAAAGTACTGAATATGAGGTAACCTTTTCCAAACATAAAACCTCAACCCAAGTCTTCAACATCTGCTACAAAAAACTCTTTTACCTCAAGAGTTAGATAAAGAAGAAATATACTTCTCTGCAACTTGTCATATATCAAGTAGCTCTGTATTGACACTCCAAGAATTCTTTGAGGGAACATATAAGCTGCCTGCTTAAAAAACTTCAACATAACTCATACACATATGAGTGCCTTTGTTTCTCTCAATGCAATTCTTTGTCAAATCTACTAAATCATGACCAAGTGTAATGCAAAACAAGAAACTGCTTCTTCTTTAAACAAGATGTTCTCGTAGAATTGTCTTTGGATGTAGAGGATAAAATAGGAAAAGTATATGGAAATATATATGAGAAAATGAAGCCTTACTTTTCTTTTGGAAATGATGGACTTTCTTCTTCTGCATCTTTCTTCCACCTGATGATGTCAACATTTTCAAAATTCTCTTCCATACCTTTTGTTCTCTTCATCTTGAAGTAGCAAACACTCTTGACCTCTTCAAATGAACTTTTCTCTTCCTTTAGTGTAAGAGTAAGAGATAAAACAAACATCGTATATAAATGGAAGTTGAATATAGAATCATGTTTTATCATCTCCTCATATCAAAATTCTGCTTCAAATGTCTGAAACGACTAAATTCACCAATCGTTTGTCTGAATGATGAATTGCCCTTCTAGAGTTACCTTCTCTAGATACATTTGTACCTTGATATCCAACCAACTTACAACAGAAAATTGGCTGAAAAAACTCATCTCATCTCTGCGCTTGTCTTCTTAGATGAGCTTTCTTGCCATGAAAGAGATCTTCTCAAAACTCTCTAGAAAAACCTCTAGATACCTGTTTTGATGTAGCCTTTTAACTTTCAAATGATGAAAGTGTGTAAAAGTATTCCTTGAATCTCTTCAAATCTCTTCATAACTGCTCTTCTAAGATATGACCTGCAAATGATAATCTGATAGTAGAAAGTGATACCTGTGATTTGATGTTGATCTGATTTCTTCATCTTCTCTAAACCATTGTTCTTCCTTGAATTTGAAGTAGTCTTCTCTTCATCAAGTCTGGGTCTTCAAACAATACTTTTGTAAAGTATTTGCATACTCTTCCAAAAGTATTCGGCTGCTAACAAATCATCAACTTCATACTCCACACTGATGAATACACATGTAACTGAATTGTCTAATTCTCAAATCTCTACTCATCTAGATTAAGTGTGTATGTCAAATGTCAAATGTTAGAAGATGCTTTCAAATCATATGTTGTAAATCTGGAAGTCTAGGAACCTGGGATTATGAATGAGCCTTAATGCATTGATGCCAAAGATCTAAAGCTCTGATACCAAATGTTGGAAGTGAGGTAGGCCCTTAGGCTCATGTCACAGGTCCATGGTTCCATAGTTCCAGTCATGTACAACATTAATTCCAGCAATCTTCCATATTGACAAAACATGAACATACCACAACTTAATCATACAAATGATGAGATAAAGATAGAAAGAATAGACATCATGTGTAAGGTGTTACGTAAGCCAGCGCTTACTCATAGTATCATATATACCAATGTTCAATGTACAATGTGGGAGCATATCTCTCAACCACTCTATGTGATGAGAAATGGATGAATGAGTGAATGTACAATGTAACAAACATATTCAAATGTGTGGGCAGTAATCTGAATATACATGAGATGTGTGACCTTATAGGTTATAGAAGAGTGAATATGAGTGACTGAAAGAGGAAGGATCAGTGTGAACGGAAATCCTCAAACTCATGTGAACACACCTTCTTAAACACCTCATAAAATATGCATAAAGCATATAAGTACTGATTCTCTTGTACCTATGCCAAATAGGACTCCTCCTGATATGAACGCCACGACCTCCATAAACTTCAAGTAGTACCTGTGTGCATAAAGAGAATATGTACCTGAATACTTAACATAAGATGTGAATCTTATGTTAATCTCCATCTAATGTCTTTGAAGTAGCCCGACATCTTCTTGTAGAAGACAATCTTCAACCTAATATCTTCATGTAGAAGATAATCTTCAAAATCATGTAGATGGTCCCATCCAATGTCTTTGAAGTAGCCAGACAGCTTCTTGTAGAAGACAATCTTCAACCTAACATCTTCTTGTAGAAGATGATCTTCAAATACATCATGTAGATGGGCGATCCTCACCATCAAGCTGCTAATAATCAAGTCTTCTTGCCATGAACAAGAGATAACCTCCTCTCCATGAGGTAGAGTGTGAGCACACCCTTCATCTTCTCCAAGAAGAATCACCAAGAAGAACTCCATAGCTGCTCCTCAACATGCTTCAAGTTAGCACCATGGCTGCCCCATGTGCTAGAAGAAACACTACCTCTACTGAGGTCCAAGCTCTAGAAAGCTTGTGTTGATCCTAGGTGAAGGATGATTACAATGAGCCCAAAGTGCTTCTTTTATAGTATTTGATGATCCTTGAAAAGCACTCCACCAAAAGCATTAAAACAGCGATCGCTATAGAACGAATAGTTTTATCGCTAATTGCGTTTTTGCTGTCCGTATGATCTTCATGGGAAAAGCATATTTCAAAAATATATTCTTACGCGCTGTCGCTAAGGGGATTTGAACCCTGGTGGGTCGGATAAGAGACAGACGACGTAGCCACGTGCCCATCACATTTTGGTTGTACAAGGAGCTTGTTTAAAAGCTATACATTCTGTGACGCTGGCTGTCTTGGTCCGATGTAGAGAGCACTAGAATCAACATTTATTTATGTTGTAACTTGTTCAAATTGAACCAATGGAACAATAAATGGATCAATGGAAAATTGTTGAAATCAATAGAACATTGCTTTCCAACAATAACCTACCTAGACAATACATCAGAGAGGATCTTTGTGGTCACTGAGCATGGCAAACATGCCTACACATGGAAGGGTGAATTTGTTTTTCCCCAACCTCGGTCCAATGTGTCCTATAGCCACCAAGGAGCTGGGACCTCCCAAGCTCATGGAGCTCAAAGAGATAGAAGTAGAGACAGACCTGAGGTAAGCTTTGCCAACTCCCTAGGAACAGAAAGGAGGAGAACAGGGATAGATAGAGAAACCGAGAGACCTGGAGCCCCAAGGAACCAGAGAAATGCCGATGAATTCCCTTTGCCAAGGCCTAGAGAACACACTAGGACCATAAGGCCAACTCAACTGGTGCAGTCCTTGAAGAATTACTTCGATGGCACTGGAGACCCATACAACCATGTGGTAGAATTTAGGCAAGTCTTGAGAGCTGAACAGGTTGAGGACCTATTCACGCAATACAATGCTTTTGGTCTAACCCTCAAGAACACTGCCCTTACATGGTTTCAACCCCTGAATGAGAGGCAGTTTAGGAGCATAGACCAACTTTTAGAGGCTTTTGTCACTGAGTTCTCTAAGAGTGGCATACGGCATAATACCTCCTCCCTGATTCATAGTTTTAGGCAAACACCCCAAGAGACGGTTAGACTTGCAGGAAGACCGTTTAGGCAATACCTAGAGAGGTGCCCAATGCCTGAGTTACCCACACCAGCCAAGCAAGTGGCTTTGTTCTTAGATGGATTGTTGAGCACCAAGCTCAGGTCATATGTGTATCTGAAGGATCCGAGAACTATAGAAGAGTGCGTGCGCATGTGCATAGACATTGAGGATAATCTAGGCGAGGAGTTAGAACTATAATAAATCTATAAGGATTCGGATAGCTCTAGTAGCCTCACATCTGGTCAATCCACATCCATTGAGGAACTTGCAAAGAAGGTAGCTCAAAAATTAGGTGTCTCTAGCAAACAAATTCCAAGATTTACCCCAGTCAAGAGGTGCTATATGTGTGGAGGTGACCATGTGGCAAGTGTTTGTCCTATTATGGCCCAACCCCAAGTGAATCCTAGTGGCCAGTACTACACCATAGAGTGAAGGTACACCAACCACACCGCACAAGACTGCCCTCATACCAAACAAACTATCAGACAAAATTACCCTCAGCCATATCCACAACAGGGTAGATACCAGAATCAGTACCCACCACAACAATACGGCAGACCACAACAATCTTATCAGCCACCTTATCAAGGGCAACAGAGACCTCAACCAGTCCTAGCACAGCAACCCCCTGCTCCAACCAATGTGATCCCAGTGAAATATGCATCTGTTGAAGAAAATCTGAATAGATCCATAGTCCCAGTCACACCGTTGCTATCAACCAATGATCCAAGTGACCATAGTTTTGACTCCACACATATTGATAGCCCATAGGCTTACTACATGCAGTCACCCGAGCATAACGAGTCATACTATTATGAAGACCCAAGTGAAAATAGTGGGGAGCCTGAGTATGCTAATGTCATGTACAAAAACCCCAACTCTAGACCTCAACCTAGGCAGATACGGCCCCCATTTCCTAGAGGACCATGCTTCAGATGTCAGGGAGATCACCTTATACGTGATTGCCCACTGCCTGCCCCTACACAACCCCAACCAATGACAATTCAAGGCTTCTGTCAAGATTGCGGAAAAGAGCATCTCTTACGAGATTGTCCGAAGAATCCCAATAACCTGCCAAAAATCACTCCTATCAACATCATTGGACTAGTAGTAGACTCTACAGGAAGTGTAACTTCCACTGCCCCAGTGCATGTGGTCACTAGAGCTCAAGCCTTGCAACAAACTCAAGGAGTAGGCTTGGGAAAGAATTCTGAGGTTAGTGAGACAGAGAGTATAACTAAGAAAAGGACAAGAGCTTGGAGAGATAGCCGGGAAAGAATGAAAAGACAATGGTCACAGAAACTGAGCGAACTTGAAGAAAGCTTGAGAGAAACCAAAGCAAAGATAAGTGAACTCGCATCTCAAAACCACTCTCACACCACCCCTCCACCACCGTTTCTATCTCCCTCCAACCCATCACCTTCCATTCCCCAACATTCTAATCCACCACATGTAACCCACCCACCACCCAGAGTAGGATCAGTCCTAGCGGATCCCACTCCTGAGGATCTAGACATGATGCTTAAAGCATATCAGGCCAGAATCGAGGAAGGGTCAAACGTGACAGATCATGACAAATGTTACCCTAGAGCCGATCTAGAAATAGAGAGAACAAAGCTTTGTGCTAAGATGGTCGAATTGGCGCAAGCCATGTTTGAAGCCAGTCGCTTGTTCAATGGCTCTAGGTCCACTAGAACACCATTGCATTTTGACGGTCTATTAGATAGATTGGAAAGGCTACTTGCAAAGTTTGGGAAAGGAGCCTCCTCCCAGCTTGAGGGGAGTGCAAGAGATAGAATAAGCTTTCCTCCCCAGGAAGCTTATGTGCCTAACTCCACTGAACCAGACACTTCTTCTTCTATGAATAGGTATTCACCAGAGTTCCTGAGAGAGATTCAAGAAGAGAAGTGGGCAAAAGAAAGTGAAGTCCCTCCTCCCATTGAACTTGTGGATGACGCACATGATCGATTCCCACAGGACATCCCTTCTATCTATGAAGAACAGGAAAGTGCCCACCCTCATGAGAGGTTAGACTTTGAGTCTAATTCCTTGCAAGAGTTACCACATTTCACAGGCCCATGGGAAACTAAGTCAACATGCATGAGAGCGCCCACAGTCATGATAAGAAATGAAGATTCGATCATACCCAAGAATACTAAAGTAGTAAAAAACACTAAAGTGCAGTGCAATCTCACTTTAGAAGAGCTACTCAAAGTTAAGCCAGAAGCGTGGAAACACGTAGCCAAAGAAGTGCCAAACTTAAGCAAATCTCGTTCCCAAGTAGGATCCCACAAAACAGTACCAGAAATACCCTTGGATAAGATAGGAGACATGAGTGAAGGAGAGGAAGGAAATACTTATCTACCAGTTACCCATCAGGGATACACAACCAAGGCAATTTTGGACTCAGGTGCAGGAGTTGCAATTGCTACCACTTCCTTATGGAAGCGTTGGGGCAAGCCAGGCCCTTAGGATTGCTAGAAGGAATAACTCTCACTACATGTGGTGTTGAGTTTGAGCATACTTTTGCTATATGCGACTTTGGCAAAAACCAAGCCTACAAGATGATTTTGGGAAGGCCATTTATGCGGAAATTGCAAGTGGTACAGGATTGGGGAACCAATTCCTTGTATTTGCAACATCTAGGTGTTACAACCAAAGTCAATCTCAAGGATTACTCTCATAGAGATGTACCACCTATTCAATGGAATCCCATCCATAGAGCCAAAGATGAGATTGAGTCTGTGGATTCCATAGGATCCGGATCCTCATGGATGCATGAAGACACTCACTTATGGATGTGTAATGTAGCAGTAGAAGAAGAGAAGAGAGAGAAAGCCAGAGAGGTAGGTGCAAAAGAAACCCATAGATCAATTCAAGACCCTACCTATGCACCTGTAGTTTTTTCTGACGAAGAATTTGAGCCTCATGGCTGGGTAGAAATTTTAGCAACAATAGATGTAGCCATCAATGAAGAACAATGGACACCCCACTGTGATGATGATGGCTATGACATTTCAGTCTTTTCAATAGAACCGATCATGGGAGATGCAGTGTTAGAAGAATGCGAACCTAGCCCTGATGCATTTAAGGATGCAAGTGACTCCGACCTAGAGTTAATCATCATGGACCCACCGTTTGCATCAGAGGGAGAATACTTCTATGAGGTAGAAGTTCACCCTCAGAGACATGAAGAGCTCATGAATGAGGTGAGATTAACCACACCACCAAGAGTGAAGGAAAGAAAAGAAAGAAGAAAGAAACCACACCGGAGGAAGAGGAGTCCTTGTTTGAGGTGCCGGAAAATTTCAAGAAGTATGAGATAGAAGATAGAAGAGTCATGGTAAGAATGCCTAAACGTGAGGCACAATTAGGAGAGGCCTATGATAGCAAGGAAACTACTAAGAAAATAGTCGTAGTCGTAGAAGAAGGAGAAGAAAGATGCACCTACATAGGACATGACCTGACGGAAGAAGACGAGCAAGAGTTGATAGCTGTGCTAAGGGAGTATCGAGATGTATTCACTTGGAGCTACAAGGACCTGAAAGGTGTAGACCCTGACATATGCTCACATACGATACCCATGACTTCAGAGGCTAGGCCCTCTAAGCAAAAGCTATACACATACAATGACAACTATGCGGCCAAGATCAAGGAAGAGATAGATCGCTTGGTTGAAGCTGGATTTATCTATGAAATTGAGCATACTAAATGGGTATCCCCCATTGTAGTGGTGCCCAAAAAGAATGGCAAATTACGTGTATGCATTAACTTGAAGAAGGTTAACGCAACCACTATCAGGGATAGTTATCCGCTTCCTATCACCAAGCATCTATTAGAAAGGGTAGCAGGTAAGGAAGTGTACAGCTTCCTAGATGGGTTCTCTGGCTACAATCAAGTAGCCATTGCACCAGAAGATCAGCATAAGATGGCTTTTGCTACAGAGTGGGGCATATTTGCCTTTGGGGTAATGCCATTCGGGCTTACCAATGCACCTGCTACCTTTCAAAGATTGATGTGTCACGTGTTTAAAGAGTTCTTGAGGAAGAATTTGGAAGTCTATGTTGATGATCTATGCGCTCATTCCAACATTAGACAAACTCATATACCCGAACTCAGGCAAATCTTTGACAAATGTAGAGAATATCAAGTCTACTTGAACCCAGAAAAGTGTGTTTTCATGGTCAGGCAAGGCAAGATCCTAGGGCACATAGTGTCAAATAACGGCATATCAACGGATGAGGAGAAAGTGAGAGCCATTGCAGAACTACCTAGGCCAAGGAATGTCAAGGAGGTACAGGCCTTCATGGGGCATTGTGGTTACTACCGCCGGTTCATTCACATGTATGCCGTCATTGCAAAGCCTCTATATGCTCTTCTAACTAACTTTGAGTGGACTGATGAATGAGAGAACTCTTTCAAGGAGCTCAAACGAAGATTATGTTCAGCACCAATCTTGACCACACCAGATTGGAACAAGCCATTCCATGTCCATGTAGATGCATCCAATTATGCTATTGGATGTGTACTTGCACAACCTACTGGTAAAGGTAATATGGATCTTCCAATTGCTTATGCCAGTAGACAGTTGAATGCAGCTGAACGAAACTATACCACCACTAAACGAGAAGGACTAGGCATGGTGTATGCGGTTAAAAAGTTTAGACACTATTTGCTTGCCAATAAGTTTAAATTTTTTATGGATCACTGTGTTGACCTAAGTACCAACTTAGGGACTTGCGGAGAAAGAGACTATACCTCAATCCCCTCTCAAGTGCATATAGTGGGGATACATGCTTTTAATTATCAATCCAAAGAGTATACAAACCTAGCCGAGTGTATGAGGACATGCAATCATGTGATGATCAATGCAAATGAACTACTCAAAGAGGGTAAACAAGGCAAAGACTTATCCAAACAAGCTCCAACTGTTGGTCATGGCGTCACGATACTTGGTGCAGCAGCCGTCAGTATTTTGGACTTTTCTTCCAACTTCGAGCTCCAAATATAGCGAATAGCATATGCGTTTCGAAGCTCTCGAGAAGACGCATCCAATGGCAGTGGTTTCACTCAATTCTGATGCTCTTAATTCAAGTTATGAGCAAAATACTGAGTCACGGGAAATACTTTCCTACACTTCAGCACTTCCTACACTTCGCACACACCTTACCTACAGCAAATAAACACTTTCATGGATAGACAACACTCACAAACACTCTTTCCAAGCAATACACATGCATACAAGCTCACAGAGAAGAAGATACAGAGTGAAGAAGACACAAATTCGAATTTCTGTGCTCTCTATTCTCACAATGGCAAAAAGTCTTTTACAAAGAGTCACATTTGACTTATATACTTGTGCCCTAAAAATGGTCCTTTCACACAAGAGACCGGCACTTTATTTACTAAAAGACTAATTTCCTACTATTTTACATGGGTAAATCTCTAATCTTCTGTGGGGATGCATCTAGAGGACTCCTCTAGTGCATTTACAATGGAAAATATATTACAAGAATGGTTATGATACAAAAGTATGATGTCCAAATCGGAAAAATTTTGGGGCCCGTCTTTTTCTCTGCTTTGTGCTCTTTTTAGCTCTGCAACACTCTCCCCCTCTTTGTCTCTGTCGTCCCTTGACAGGCTTTACTTCTTGTTTGTCTCGATCAGCACGCGCATCCTTTGGTCAGTTCTGCCTGATTCTTGATCTTGCATTACGTTTTAGAGGCGCTCTGATTTGTCCTGGTTTCACATATCGGATCTGGTTGCATTACTCAAAGCCGGTTAATTCAGTTTGCCACGCACGCCATCAGTGCACATATGCGGATGTAGCTCGTAAGCCTTGATCTGAATCCTCTGTAACTCAAGAGGTTGAAGCACCCTCATATGGAATACTTGTTGGCCCTGGTTCCTCCTCTCAGCTGCGTGCTTTTCCTTGGTGTGTGTGCCCCTGCGGGGCTCTGTGCAGAGATGGGTGTTGCGCCCCTGCGGGGCTTCCTACAGAGATATGTCTTCGGATATTTCTATTAGTGAAGCTGCTTCTTTCGTTGCCTTCTTCTTTTCTTCTTTTTACTCGACTCTCCCTCAACACTGCCCCCCTCCTGGACTCTGTCGTCCCTGACAGGCTGTGATGAGCGACGGGCATATGTTTTATATACTCTTTGCTCTGTATCATTTAGCAGATTGGCTTCACGTATCATGAGTTGTTTCCATTGTTCTTCCTTCACACCGTCATTGGGTGGCTGTCTGTGATCTCCGAAGAAGCTAAGTTCATATGCCACTAATCGGGCATTTAAATTGGATGACATCTTCAAAAAAATTTCTGAATCCATCTCAAAAAATCCTGTAAAGAAAGCTTCTTCAAAAGTCTGCATATATACACTTGGCAAGAACATTAATCTGGAATAATACGCCATTATTGTTGGTCTGCTAGGCATAACTGATAGATCAAAAATGAGGATTTCTGTGCCCTGATTAATACCTATGAAGTTCAAAAAGGTGTAGGCCGCATGCTTGAATACCTTCAAAACTGTAAGGATCATGCTAAGTATTTTGTTGGTCATTTTGACAGTTAAATCGGGTACTGTTGCATAATTCTGTAGCCAAAATTCTATGGTTTTGACCATATAGTCTTCCGTTGGCAAGTAGTTATGTGGCGGGCTCAGAAGCATAGGATAATTGAGCCACTGCTTATTTATAGTGCCGCTTCTTTGCAAATCCAAAAATTCCCTGGTATCCCTTCTACGTGGTATTGGGCAAAATGAAGGGTTTACCTAGAATGCATATGGCGCTGCTTGCCAATGCACCCGTAGTGTGGGATGTTTCTCCAAAAATTTCCGTCTCCACACTGGTTGTGAAGCTTCAAACTCTGCTTGAGTGTATGCGAATGTGTCGTGTTTGAAATTCAGCTGCTCATCTGGACTCTTCTGTGTAATCTTCTTTATATAACGTCATGTTTTCTCTTTCAAGAGTCCATATGGAATATTGAACGGCTTCATGATCTTGTCCAGGTCTTTACCTTTGATCTTGGCCTCTTTCATTACCTTGATGACTTCATTTTCGAAATTCTCCGTTAATCGGGACACCACTAGTGCCCGTTCCTTCTGACTTATTTCTGCAGTGTAGGGCATTGGATGTTCGTCACGTATGTCCGCCAACTGCTCATGTAGTGGAGAATTATAGATCGGGTGAGATAGAGGACTTACCTCTACCTCGTCAGTAGGATTCTCCTTAGCCCCTATTACTGGTGTCCCGATCGGTGTTTTCTCTTTCATTTGAGTCTTTAGTCGTGCTATGCATTCATCTTTCTCTTTTACCTCTTGCATGGCTTCTCTGAGTGTTTCTTTAGTGGCCAGCAATTCTTTACCAATGTCAGCTACATTATCCATATTTTCGCTGTAGCTTTGTATCAATTTGGCATTCACCTTTTGTAATTGACTCTTCAATTCATTGGTTTCATTGGTGTATCGGCTCTTCCATTCCTCTATCTTTGCTTGTTCTTGCTTTAGCAACTCTTCATATTTTGAGATCTGATCTCGTAATTCTTTTTCTTTGGTTTCTGTGGATTCCTATTGTACTATTGGTTGATCATATAATAAAGACTTCATCAATTCCTTATTTCTGTTGCGGAGGCTGTCGTTCTCTTCCATATATAACTTGAGTTGTTGTTCTAATAACATGCTTCTCATTTTCATTTTCTCTTTCTCAGCCTCGCTCGCATCGTGTAATCTTTGCAACTCTGTTAGCTGTGTATGCAGCTGTTGATTCTGAGAGATGGATGCATCATGTTGTAGCTTGATTGCCAGCACCTCCATATTTTTGACTGCCAATTCTTTTTGTGCTTCAATCAATTGTGCCGATAGCTGCTCACTCATGATTTGAAATTGATTCTTTTCTCTCCTTGCCTGATCATAGTCCGCATCTATGTCCATCAATCGTTGTTGAGTGTCCATGGCCGTCTGAATCATTTGCTTGACTACCGGCTTCAGCTGAGTGACATCTACCTTCAGCCATGTTTTTGGAATGCTTGGTTCTTCCCCGGTATTGACATCTTTGCCCTGTGCGATATGTAATGTAGTGTCATGGGGCTGCCTAATCTGAAGCTGGATCCTTGGCTCAGCCCCCATGTTTGCTTGCTTTTCTTGAGGTGTGTCATCCGGTACCTCAATCACAATTTGTTCTTTGTTTTGTAACTCCTCCGTTTCCTTACTTACTGGAGTTTGGACTTCCTCTTTGATAGGGGGTTTTACATATGTAGCATTGGTTGGAGCTTCCTTGATGCTTATCTTTGTAGTATCATTCAATTGAATGACATGCTCATGTTCAATAAATTCTTCTACTCTCTTTTCCGGCGTCACTTCCATTTGATTGATTTTATTCCCTTCTTCTTCTTGGGTTTCTGTCCTTATATCAAGATCCAAAGTGTCTTTTTCAGGACTGGATTCCGTGTTGGTACTAGAATCATCGATGCCCAGCTCTTTGTATCTTCCAGCTTGTTTTGGGGTCTTCTCTATACTTTGTTGTGGTTTCTCTTGAACTCGCCTGTCTATAATGATGACCTTGGACATTTAAGTTTACCTGCCCTTGCATATACTCATGTGTCTCTTCAAGAGCAGCGGAAAGATCTATCCTTGTAATAGGCATTTGGGCCGTCGTGATCTTCGGTAACACGTGTGTTCTCTTTGATTGTGGTGTGTCTTGGGCTTCCTCCTCCCGTAGACGCTTTGTACCCCTCATAGGTTTTTGTAAGCTGGTTCCTGCGTCTTCAACCATAACCACTGCTTTCTTTTTCTTAGGGACCGTAGCGGATTTTGCGTATTTGGCTAGCCCTTCTGAGGTCGGCATCTCCCGTAAGCAATTTTTCATATCAAGGGCTTCATATATCAATAATGTTAATGCAGAACTGCCATTCAAAAACTTCTTCTGGCCCCATTTCTTCTGGGCTTCAAATAACCTTTCTTGGACATACCCTGTCAAATTAATTTTGTTTCCTATTTGTCGCATGGCATGTGATAGTAGTTGTACTACTATCTTTTGTGGAGCTTCGTATCTGTGCATACTGGGGAAGCAGAAATGTTGATGCACAAGACGGACATCATCTTCAATGTCTATTCTGTTAATCTCCAGGAAGGACCTCTTCTTCGGGTCATGACATTCCTCTTTGACACTAGTAATTCCTGCTTGATTCCATCCAAAAGCTTTATTGATTAGTTCATGAGTGAATTGGATGGTTTTCCATGTCCCTACTTTATCCAAGACTCGTGCTTCTGGAACTGATATTTTTGTTGCAGCAGGTTGCATGGTATTCATTACTTGTGCACATCTCTGAAAATCTGGAACATAGATTGGCAATTTGAGAAATGCCTCTATGCCTGCTTGTGTCCATACATCTTCAATATGCGGTAAACCTTGGATTATGGTCTTGAAATCTTGAGACATGATAGGGAAGTAGTGATCTGTATCCATAATCTTTATAGTTGCCATGAAAATGAGTTCCGAGACTGGTTGGTCATCCCGAAACCAATGGCCTCTTACTCTTGTTACTGATTCCAATGGAAGAAGCTGGACCTCTTCCACTTGTGTGGCTTCGGAATTAGTAGACGCCATCTGCACTCAATATAGAGTATGAATTAGTTGCCATATATTGTCAGAAATCCTCCTTTATTTGTTTGTCATAAGCTCGATATTGCTCCGAGTGAATGGTGTCGCCCCTTTCCCGTGTGTGTGAGAAAGGTAATGCCTGGATTTTTCATATTTTTAGGTATTTTTATATTTTCATCTGAAAAGGAAAACATAAAAGTTAGGTTATAGCCGAAGCGGTTATTATTTTTGGAGTAATTTTCTTAATGTATGTACAAGTGCTCTCCTATTTCCCAAGATGAAAATGTGCTTGACTATCCTGAAATAGAAGAAAGATGTGCCGAATGCTTGGCCTTGTAATGTGGCCCTATCATGCATACTTTGGGTCTCGAAGGCTCCATATGTGTGCAATTGGAAGTAGTTGGTTGGTGCATGCCGTTTGTTGTATCTTTCGGTATCCAAATCTGCTTCATTTTGCTGGGCCTTGTTGTATGTTGCCCAATTCCAATGGATGTGGCTCTTTTCTTGTTGTATGTCTGCTCCATCTGATTTGTAAACCTCGGAATGGCTCGGGTTGCCATTACAGACTCCTTCTTTCTCCAGTAGCTCCTTTTTTGTGGCTGTTTTGCCTGTGGACCATATTGGTTCTTCTTGTGCTGAGGATCATCATTTCGGCTTAGTTTCTTTGGAGCACATGACTTAGGAATCCAGATTTGTGAACGATCCTGTTGAGCGGCTACTACTTTCTTTGGAATCCATATTGTAGCAGTTCGTCGATGACTTCGTTGTTCCGACTGAGTTGTTTTCTCATTTGAGTGTTTGTTCTGATGTCGGTTGTGCTTCTGTCGTCGAAGATACTCCTCCACTTGATCTTTCTTTATCCATGCGTGGTTAGAGTATGGAATAGGGTATATTTTAATAGGTACAGATTTTGAATTACTCAGAGGACTGGTCTCTTTTAGGCATGGTGATTCTTTGAGGTTGGTTTCGGATAGATTGACACTCTCATGACTTGCTAGACTAGAAGATGATGTGCAAGCAGAATTCAATGTGTCCGCACATATAGTACTTGATGAAGTTGTTTCTATAGTGCTAGTGAACATACATTCACGACTTTGTTCATTGGAATGAACTTTTTGCTCTATGCTCACAGATTTGATCGGTCGTTCGTCTAGCAGACTAAATACTTCACGATGTCCTATTCTGGCAGAGATGTATCCTAAAGCCAATTGAATGGTCACCTCATATTCGTAAATCCAATCTTGACCTAACACAATATCTTCAAGTAAATCCTGATCATGACACACTAACAGTGTTTGTTTCATAGTGTTGTTGCCAAGATGCAAAGGTAAGGTGATCTCACCTATGCATTGAGTAATCGTTCCTCCTATTCCTATCAACTGTGCCATCGATGGGCATACTCCCTCCTTGAGTTTTTGGGTCAAAGAAAGCTTAATACAGCTTACAGCGGCTCCTGTGTCAATGAGAGCGTCCACCAAGTGGTACTCCGTTTTTCCTGCTCCCAAATTTAAATATGATTGTGTTCTCTGTGAACCTACGCTTTGATTGGCTCTAAAATTAGCCATTGGGATGAGTGCTTCTCCTAGTCGATATCTCTCATCTCGCTCTCTCATCCACTCCTTCCGTTTCTTTATTCTTTCCAATGCTTCCTGTCTCGCTTCTTCTCGTATCCTCTCCTCCTCTATGCGTCTATTCTTGCCTTTGATTAATCGAGACATTGTTTCTTCGGTCAATGGTTCTAGATATTTTTTTACTCTACATCCACTGATGTAGTTTGGTAATACATCTCCATCTAAGGTTGCTAAGCTGATGGCTCCACTTGTAGATATATGATTAATGATTAATGGACCATATCCTCTCTTCTGCAACTTCTTAGCGTGTTGTTTCAAGGTGTATACCAAAACTAAATCTCCTTCCTTCAATTTTTTGTCCTTAATGTGCGCATCAAAGTAGGCTTTCTGTCGTCGTTTAGCAGCATAAATGCCTGCTACTGCTTGTAACCTAGTTTCGTGAAGCTTTTCTATTTGATCCAATTGAGCTGATAGTTCATGTCCTGTCCACTCATAAGTAGTTGCTACTCTCAGAGTGGGAATTAAGAAATCAATTGGCAAAATAGCATTTTGTCCATATACTAAGTTAAAAGGAGTAGTGCCTATTGCGGTTTTATAGGCTACTCGAAATGCCCATAAAGCATGATGTAATTGCTTATCCCAATCTGATCTACCATCGTTAACAATTTTGGTGAGAACTGTACACAAGATTTTATTCGAACTTTCGGCTTGTCCATTGGCTTGTGGGTGATAAGGAGCTGATTTCTTATGAATTACCAAGAATTCATTCAATAAAGCTTCTATAACTTCATTCACAAAGTGCATACCTCTATCACTCACAATTTCTATTGGTAGTCCAAATCTAGTGAAAACGTTCTCAAAGAGAAACTTGGCCGTGGTTCTTGCGTCACTTTTCTTGGTTGCTTTGGCTTCAACCCATTTGGTCAGGTAGTCTGTGGCTACAATTATATATTCGGCATGGGATCCTTTCGCTGGTGGGCTAATAGGTCCTATGAAGTCTATTCCCCATTTCGTGAAAGCTCTGGCACTCATCATGGGTCTAAGTGGCATTTCATCTCTCCTAATTGGATATTTGGTCCGTTGGCACGTATCACACCGTTGCACATATGTCATGGCATCTTGGTGTAGAGTTGGCCACCACATTCCAGCAAAGAGGATCATTTTTGTTGTTTTATCTGCAGAGAAGTGCCCTCCTGCAGCTCCTGTATGAGCCATCTCTAAAACAGAAAGATATTCGTCTTCATGAATGCACACTCTTAATTGGTTATCTTTCCCTCGTTTAAAAAGTTGTTTTCCTATAATGGCGTAATCCTTACTTTGTTCTACAAGTGCACGTTTCCTTGCTGAAGTCGCTCCTTCCGGGTATTCTTGAGTTTTCAAGAACTTTACCAAAGGCATGCTCCATCTTGGTGCTATTGTAGAATAGCATAAGATAGAGTTCTCATCTGGGATTTGTTCTTGACAGGTTTGACAGGTTGATACATAGTTATGTGCATCTCTTTGCATGGTTGGCCAATATATGCCTAACCTCTTCAGGGTTTGCCACGTTCCATTTGCATTCAAATGAGTTTTCCATTGGTTTACATGTGCTTTCTGAAGCCACATTTCTTGTTCCTCTTCTTCCACGCATCTCATTAATATTCCACTTGAATCCTGGTGATACAAACTTCCCGCAATGATATGAAGGTTTTTAGTCTTCCAGAGGTCTTGGGTTTGGTTTGGTGTGATCCCATCTTTAGGTCCATGTGTGAGTATAGGGATCAACTTTTCTGCCCATTGTGGACATACTTCCAGGTTAAAAAGGTACGTATCTGGCAGATCATCTAGTACTCCTATGGGCGGTTCTCCATGGATCATTCTTGATAAGTGATCTGCTCTTATGTGGGTATTTCCTTTCTTGACTACTACCTCAAAATCAAATTCCATTAGCAATAAAAACCATCGTACTAGTCGTCCTGTATTACACGGCTTGTTGACTAGGTACAGTAGGGCTTGATGATCAATGAAGAATTTGAATTTGTTTGCCAACAGGTAATGTCTGAACTTTTTGAATGCGTACACCATCCCTAGGCCTTCTCTCTCCGTGGTGGTATAATTGCGTTCTGCTTGATTTAATTGTCTACTAGCATAGGCTATAGGGTGGTCTAGTTTTCCTGTATCTGCAGGCTGAGCTAAGATGCAACCAATGGCAAACTTGGAAGCATCCACATGAATATGAAATGGCTTATTCCAGTTAGGTACTCGAAGGATTGGTGCTGAACTCAATCGATTCTTTAACTCATTGAAGGCTCTCTCGCATTCCTCGGTCCAATTAAATAGAGTCAATAATGCATAGAGAGGTCTAGCAATTATGGCGTACATATGTATAAATCTTCGATAGTATCCACAATGTCCCATAAATGCTTGAACTTCCTTAGCCGTCTTTGGTCTTGGTAAATCCAGAATTACTTTAATTTTGTCTTCATCAGTTGAGATTCCATTTCTGGAGACAATATGTCCTAATATTTTCCCTTGTCTAACCATGAAGACACATTTTTCTGGGTTAAGGCATACTCGATACTGTCGACATTTAGCAAAGATCTTTTCTAGCTCGGGGATATGTTCTGATCGTATAGCTGAATAAGTACAAAGATCATCCACGTAGACCTCCATACTTTTTCTTAGGAATTCTTTGGATACATGGCACATCAATCTTTGGAAGGTGGCTGGGGCATTGGTTAGACCAAAAGGCATGACTCTAAAGGCGTATACTCCCCATTCAGTTGCGAACGCTGTTTTATGTTGGTCCTCAGGAGCAATAGCTACCTGATTATACCCTGAAAAGCCATCCAGAAAGCTATAGACTTCCTTTCCTGCCACCCTTTCCAAGAGATGATCTGTAATTGGTAATGGATAACTATCCCTTATGGTCGTGGCATTTACTTTCTTAAGGTTGATGCATACTCTTAACTTTCCATTCTTTTTCGGTACAACCACCAAAGGTGACACCCATTCTGTGTGTTCAATCTCGTAGATGAATCCAGCATCTAGTAACTTGTCTATTTCTTCCTTTATTTTGGCTGAATACACATCATTGTAAGTATATGGTCTTTGTTTAGAAGGTTTGGCTTCGGATGTCATGGGGATTCTATGCGCACATATAGAAGGGTCGACTCCTTTCAAGTCCTTATAGGTCCAAGCAAAGACATCCCGATATTCTCTTATGAGACGAATTAACTCTTGTTCTTCCTCTAATGAGACATCCTGTCCTATGAAGGTACATCGTTCTTCTCCTTCTTCTATAGTTACTACTATCTTCTTGGTTTGTTCCTTATTATCATATGCTATTCCAGGCTGTGCTTCTCTTTTCGGCATTTGAATAGCGATTTTTCTCTCCTCCACTTCATATTTTTTAAAGTGAGCTGGTACCTCAAATTGGTCTTGGGGTTTATTTTCTTCATCTTCTGATTCTCTTTCAAATTCTAATTCCCCCTTCTGTGTGAGTTCCTGGTGTTTTTCATTGGCTGTGATATTTATGTTGGTGGTACTATTCCCTAGATCCATTGGTTCGGGCTCCATTTCAATGCTCTCGTAGTCCTCCTTCCTGTCTTTCTCGATCACTTCTCCTTCTTCAGCCTCCTGAAGGACTACCACATACAGGCTAACATCATAACCCTCCTCATCGATACATTCGTTCATGGTCACTACTTCTTCGTTTACACAGACATCGAGGGTCGCTAAAATTTCCATCCAACCGTGTGGTTCAAATTCTTCATCCGAAAAGACTTGTGGCATGTAAGCTGGATCTTGTACAGACCTCGCTATTCCTTGTTTTTGCTGCCATCCTTTTCTTCTCTCCTCTTCCTTCTTTGCAGCTTGGCATATCCATAGATGAGTGTCCTCGTTCATCCAAGATTGATCACTAGAACCTACACTATGAATTGATTGATCGTCTTCCTCCTTATGAATTTGATTCCATTGTAGAGGTGGAACATCTTGATAAGTGTACGTATGTAGGTTTATTCTAGTGGTGGTTCCTGCGTGTTGTAGGTATACCGCATCTTTTCCCCAATCTTGTACGACCTTTAACTGTCTCATGAAAGGCCTTCCCAGGATCATTTCATAATTGCTTGGCCTTTCGAAGTGACATATTGCTAAAGTGTGTTCGAATTCCACTCCACATGTAGTGAAAACTACTCGTTCCAACAATCCTAAGGGTCTTTCTGTATGTTCGTCTGCCATTTGTATTTTCATGCGTGTTGGTCTTAACGCTGGTTTTCCCCATTTCTCCCAAATTTCTTTGGTAGCAATACCAACACCAGCTCCTGAATCTAAGATGGCTTTGGTAGTGTAACCCCTATAAGTAATTGGAAGGCAGGTATTTCCTTCATCTCCCTCACTAAAGTCTCCTACCTTATCCACTGGAATTCTCACTGTGTTTACTTCGTCTGCTATCTCTTTCTTTTCCTCCTTGACTTCCCATTGATTGAATAATTTCTCCTTCAAATGTGGTTTTACCTTCAACAGTTCTTCGAATGTTAGGGTACAAGGGATTTTTACCTCTCTAAGGCGTTGTATGATCTCAGATGTTTGGACTGATGGGTTCGTTTCTCGTTTCCTCATTGAGGGAATACGATACAATTCTAAATTGTGTTCGTACTCCCCTATGTAATTGGGCAGTTCATTTACATCTTCCTCTCCTTGGTTACTTGCATCCATCGGTAAAATTTCCTCTGAATGTAGTTTAGGTATTGAACCCTCTATTTCATCTCCTGCTTCTAGTTCTTCAAAGGGTGGTTCAATTCCTTCCACTTTCTTCCATTTGTCCTCTTGAACTCGTGCCCATAGATCCTCAGTCCATTCTCCCTCTACTTCGGGAACTATGGATCCTTCCCTTTTTTCCTCACAATAATTGCCATTAAGTGTCTTTCTTACTTTAGGTTTTTCATGGTCATTGGTGTTGATGCACACTTGGAATTCTCTTTCAGGAATTCGGGTCTTGGGCAATGGCAATACAGGTTTTTCTAAGGTCTGTTGAGCAACTTCTATCAATTTTTTGCAGATTTCCAACCTCTCTTTCTCTAGGTCACCTCTAGGGTATTCTCTTTCATGTTGTTCGATGGTCGGTCCGGCTCTTATTCGTGCCTTGTATGCCTGAATCCACATAACTAATTCTTCAGGCATGGGATCTGCTAAGACTGATTCAGCCTCTTCTTTCTTATACTTTTCACTTTTAATGTCTTCTTCCTTTTTCTGATACTCTTTTGGATTCTGTTCGTTCTTCTCCTTTTCTTTTTTCTGCAGTAATTTCTTTTCTTTTATCCTATCTCTACGGTTCTTCCATCTTTGGGTTCTTTTACTTGCGATACTTTTCCCCGGCTCTTCTAAGTCTTCAACTCTTTGAGGGATAGGTGTGTTCACCTCCCTGTCACTTTGGTTGTTCTCCTTCGTTTTATCAGGGGTCTCTCTGGCTTTGGCTCTTGTTATTGCTTTCAATGGTACTGTGTACTCTTTATCACTCCCTGATGATTCAATTACTTCTATTACATTGATTTGCACGTTAGATGTAACCTTGTTGGGATTCTTGGGGCAGTCCTTGAAAAGGTGTTCCTTACCACAATCACTACAGTAGCCTTCCCAGACTCGTTGTGGTGGTGGTGGGTTTGGCAATGTGCATTCTCTGATATAGTGATCACCTCCACATCTGTAACATGGTCCTCTGGGTACAGGCGGTCTGTTTATAGGTCGGGGTGGTATGGTTGCTCTAGGAGCTGTGTACATTAATGACACATAGTCCTTCTCATATCCGTATGAACTATCTGATACTTCCATGCCATAGGCATATGGTTCATACAGTTGTCCATATTCTATCATAGAACTTTCATAATTGGGATATGCTCCTTGACTAGGGTCATAAGACGAGTCATATGGTTCATTACTAGCCAAAGGTGTGGCTGGTACTATTGCTCTCTCTAGGTTTTCTTCAGGTTGAGCAATCTTGACTGGGACAACGTTCTGAGGATGGGGCGGTTGTTGTCCTAGTACAAGTTGTGGTTGGGTGTATCCTTGATACGCATATGGTCGTGGCACTGGTGCTTGCGGCTGATAAGTGGGATATCTAAAGGCTTCACCTCCTTGATCTCTCTGAGGGTATCCATAATGTCTCATGTATGGCTGTGCTGGTCTCGCTTGCCTATTGTAAGGGCAATTTTCTGTACTGTGAGTTGTATATTTTTGTTCTATACTGCAATATTGTAGAGGTCCTGGAACGGTGGGGCTATTATAAGCATAAACAGGTGGTGGGACTACTCCCCTAGTACACAAGTGAGAAGGATGATCACCTCCGCACTGCATACACCTTCTGAGCATGGGTACTCTCATAGGGTTATTGGGGTAGTTCCTCTGTCCTTGAGCGTTCAACTTCTTTGCTACCAAATCGGCTATTTCCTCTACATTGTTTTTAGGGATTGATGTGCTACTGGCCGAATCTTCACTTTTCAAGCTACCTTGAGGTATTTTCAAGTCCTCTGCTAGGTTGTCTTCTAGGTCTATACATTCCTTCATGCATTCTTGCAAAGTCTGAACTCTCTTTACATAGAACTTAGGCAAACTAGATGTAAAGGCAAAGAAAGCTGTTTTTATTGGATATCCTGTTGAAAGCAAAGGATACAGGTTTTATGTTCCAGAGACAGGTGAAGTTATTCTTTCACGTAATGCTTATATTGCTGAAGATAAGGTTTATGATAAAGAAGCAGAAATTCCGGAGTTCATTAGTGAAAATGACTATGGAATTTTTAGAAAGATTCTGGATGTACATGTTCAGCCATATCAGGAGGGAGTTAAACCTCAAATTCCTAGTATTCAAGAAAAAATTGAAGAAAAAGGAATTTCACAACCTTCTACAGAGTCAGTTCCACAAGAAACTTTGGTTCCAGAAATGGAAGAAGTTAAAGTTCCAGAAAGTCCTAGTACATCGACAGGACAAGTTCCAGAACCTGTGGAAGCTGAAAGTTCAGAAAGAGTTTCACCACTATTCAAGGATACACCTACGTGGTTATATCAGACTTGGAAAGACAGTGGTATAAAGACTTTTACTGGAAGAACAAGGAGTCAGACTAGACAACAACAACAAGATCATGTAAGAACAAGAAGTCAAACTAGACAGCAAAAAGATCATGTAAGTTTTGCTAAAGACTTTGAGATTCATGATATTTTGGCACTTACGACTGTTGAAGATGAACCTGCGTGTGTTAAAGATGCACTTAACATTCCTATTTGGAGAAAAGATATGCAACAAGAGATTGATTCTATTCATAAGAATCAAACTTGGCAGCTATGTGAGTTACCAGAAGGAAAGAATGCTATAGGTGTAAAATGGATCTTCAAAATCAAAAGGAAAGCAGATGGTACTATTGACAGATACATGGCCAGGTTGGTTGTCAAAGGATATGCACAACAAAAAGGTATTGATTATGATGAAACATTTGCTCCTACGTCTAGGATGACTATTATTAGGTCAGTACTTGCTCTAGCAGCACATTTTGGTTGGCATATATATCAACTTGACATTAAGACTGCTTTTCTAGATGGTGATTTACACGAGGATGTGTATATTCAACAACCAGAAGGTTTTGAAGAGACAGGTAAAGAACACTTAGTGTGTAAGCTTATAAAAGCTTTGTATGGTTTAAAACAGGCACCTAGAGCATGGTATGAAAAGATACATACATATCTTTTATCCATTGGTTTCCATAACTCAGATACGGCTCCAACTCTTTATGTCAAAGCTGAAACAGGTATGATGATTATAGCAATCATTTATGTGGATGATATTATAGTCATAGGTCCCAGAGATGAAGATTTGCAGATGTTCAAAGAAGAATTAAAGCAAACATTTGATGTGAATGATTTAGGCATTCTACATTATTATCTTGGGATTCAGTTTCTGTTTCGAGATGAGTGTATCTACATGACACAGCAGAAGTACATTGAGAAACTTTTGGAAAGGTTTCAGATGGGTGATTCTAAACCTATGCAAACACCTATGGATCAGAACACGTCTTTACAAATGGTAGCAGATGCAGAGCCATTTGATGCTACTCTATGTAGTCAAGTAGTTGGTTGCTTGATTTATCTTTGTAATATACGTCCTGATATACAGTTTGCAGTTTCTCAAGTATCAAGGTTCATGCAGAATCCGACAGTGTTACATTGGAAAGCAGTAAAGCGGATCTTTCGTTATTTGAAGGGAACTTCAAATTATGCTATGGTATTTTCGAAATCTACACATTTGTTGCTAAAAGGATTTTCAGATTCTGATTGGGCAGGTGATAGAGACACAAGAAGAAGTACTAGTGGATTTTGTTTTTATCTTGGAGATTGTCTTATCTCATGGTTTTCAAAAAGACAACCCACTATTGCCACTTCATCGTGTAAAGTTGAATATCGTGCAGCATTTACAGCTACTCTAGAGTCAGTATGGTTGCAGAAGATTTTCAGTTATCTTGATGTAAGAGTACATCAACCCATTCAGCTATTTTCAGATAGCCAGAGTGTTATAGCTATAGCTAAAAATCCAGTGCATCATGCAAGGACAAAGCATATAGAGGTACACTACCACTATATTCGAGAGTAGATAGCTAAGAAGCACATTGAGATGGTTTATGTTCCTACTAGTGAGAATGTTGCAGATATTTTTACCAAAGCATTGACTAGAGATAGTCATGAGAAGATTTACAGGTGAGCTTGGAGATCTTCTTGAAGACAGAGTGTTCTCACACTCTTGAAGGAGGTGAAGTTGTGGTGAAGGAGAGGCTACTCTCATTGCAGCAGGAAGTCTTCTACGAGGTGGTTGTAACTATCTTTTGTGAGTTAACCTTGTGGTTGATTTACAATTTCGTTACACTATTTTGTTAGCTTTGATGCTTCATTCTCTTCACACACACTTAGATTATTTCGACATAATCTAAATTTTGTATCATCATCTTCTTATTCTTCCATTAGTGAGTGCACCACTTTATATGGTTGAGTAGTACTCCCATGTTGTAATTTGGACATCTATTATTTTTAGTGAAGTAAGCATCCAGCTTACGTTCCCTATCCTTGTCTCAAGATCTCTTTCTTTCTCTATCTCACTTATCATCTTGTCAATTAAGTTGTGTATGCTCAAGAGGTTTTAGTATTGGAACGATCCTGGGGCCCCAAATTCCAACAATGTTCTCCTGCGTGGGCACATATGCCAAGCTGATCTCCCCATCAGAGAACCTCTCCCTGACATAGTGATAATGCACCTCAATGTGGTTAGTGCGAGCATGGAACGCAGGGTTCCTCGCAACTGCCAATGTGCTCTGACTATCAGTGAAGATAGTGGTGGCAGAATTCTGACAAACACCCAAATCAGCCATAAGGCGTCTGAGCCACACACACTCAACAGTAGCTGTAAAAGCTGCCCTATACTCAACCTCACAACTGGAAGTGGCCAGAGTAGGCTGCTTCTTGCTCAACCAAGATATACATGAGCTACCAAGCATGAAGCAAAAGCCACTAGTGGACACACGAGTGTCATAACAACGAGCCCAATCAGAGTCACAAAAAGCATGCAAATCTTGCGGTAGTGATCCCCCCTTGGGATAAAACAACCCAAGTAGCCGAGTACCACTCAAGTAGCGAAAGATGCGCTTAACCACGTGCCAATGCTTGACTCCTAGGCCATGCATAAATCTACTCATCTGTGAGACAGCGAACTGAATATCTGGCCGAGTAATGCATAAGTAAATCAAGCATCCAACAGCCTATTGCTAGAGAACAGCATCAAATGCATCTCCAGCATCATGAAGACTCAATCATAAACCTGTCTCCATAGGACTGGCAATAGGCGTACAGTCTTCAAGGCCAAAACGTTGCAATAATGTGTCAATATATTTTGTTTGACACAAAGCCATTCCACCATCAACTTGCATAAACTAAATGCCCAAATAGTGATGCAAATGCCCCAAATCAGACATCTCAAATGAGGCATGCAAATCAGCCTTAAAATCAGCAATATGCTTCTCAATAGGACCAGTAAGCAGCATGTCGTCAACATAGACAACAATGATCAGAAGCACATCATTAGCACGCTTAACATATAAGGTGCTTTCAGTTGGACTGTTCTCAAAACCATGTGCAATCAGATAAGCATGTATCTTCTCATACCAAGCACATGGTGCTTGCTTTAAACCATATAATGCCTTCTTTAACCTGCACACGTGGTTTTCATGCCCTTTCTGTACAAAGCCGCCGGGCTAAAAAACATACATTTCTTCATGCAAGTCACCGTTCAGAAACGTAGTTTTAATGTCCAATTGATGTACATTCCAACCATGATGGGCTGCAAGTGCACAAATGCTCCGAACAGTAGTCATACGACATGTAGGTGCAAAGGTCTCATCAAAATCAATGCCTCTTTCCTGCGCATAACCCTTTGCAACAAGCCTAGCCTTATACCTGTCAATTGTACCATCAGGTTTAAGCTTCAGCTTGTATACCCAATTAGTTCCAATGGCCTTCTTGCCACGAGGCAAGTCACATAAAGACCAAGTACCATTCTTCATTATTGCATCATATTCAAATTGCATAGCAGCCATCCAATTTTCTGAATTTTGTGCTTCATCAAACGAAACAGGCTCATTCTCATCACAGAGACTATATGCAGCCATAGCATAGCAATCTGATGCAAAAGAGGCACTATGAGAGCCTGAACGAGTACGATATGACAAAGGTGCATCTAATTTGTTGTCACGCAAAGTATGCACCAGCCATTTTGGCATAGTTTTTGCCTGCTCAATATCAGCTCTCTCATCAACTAGTGCATCATGTAAATCTGCATAAGAAATAGAATGATCTGCATCATCACATGAAACTTGTGAAGGTTGAGAAGTTGCCTCATTAGGACCAGCACTAGACTGTCCACCTGTCAAAAGAGGCATCAAGGTATCATACATGTCTTTGGAGCTAACAGATGTCTCCTTAGTACATGAAAGCAATGGTTGAATAGCATCTTCCACAAAAACAACATCACGGCTAACCACAATGCATTTAGTCTGTGGATGATACAGACGATAGCCTTTACTTTCAGAACTGTACCCAACAAAAATACATTTTACTGCTTTATCAACCAATTTGCTGCGATGTTGTTCAGGCACTAATGCATATGCCAAACAACCAAAAACACGCAGATGAGCAACAGATGGCTTGCAATCATGCCAAGCCTCATATGGACTGATAGACTGCAGTGCTTTAGTGGGACACCAGTTCAGTACATATGTTGCACACATGACAGCCTCAAGCCAAAAACTATGAGGTAAAGCCTGACTCTTGACCATACACCTTGCCATCTCCATGAGAGACCTATTCTTCCATTCAGCAACTCCATTCTGTTGAGGTGTATACGGCACTGTACACTGGTGTTTTATCCCACGTTCAGCCAGAAATGCATTAAAATCAGAAGACATATATTCCCCCCTCGATTAGAACGGAGGGTGCCCATTTTACATGTTGACAGATTTTCAGCCAAAACGAGAAACTGTTTGAAGCACATGAACACTTCGGACTTTGCCTTCAATGGATATACCCATGCATGCCTAGAAAAATCATCGATGAAAGTCACGAAGTAAAGATAATTCCCAAAAGAAGGTGTCTACATAGGACCACAGACATCACTATGTACAAGTTGCAATTTCTGAGTAGCCCGAACTGAACCACCTTTTGGAAAGGATGAACGCTGCATTTTGCCCAAAATATAGCCTTCAGAAACATGTTTTCCAGGTACCTCAAGTTTGCGCAACGAGGACACCATTCCAGATTTTTGCAGGCGTAGCAAACTAGCAAAATTCAGATGACCAAAGCATGCATGCCAAAGCTTTGCATCTGACATAGCCTGCGCATCATTTACTGCACATGCCAAATCATTTACAGATCTTTCATAGTCTATGAGCTTATACAGCCCATGACATAAAATGCCAGAAGCAATAATCACATCACCATTTGACAGATCATGAACTGTACACCTGTCATCAACAAATTGCACAACCAAGCCAATCTTGGCTAATGCAGAAACTGATAACAAGTTCTTTTTTATCCCTGGCAAAAATAAAGCATCTGACAAAGTGAAAGAACTACCATCAGTAGTAGTCAAAATGATCTTACCAACTCCCATAACAGGATAAGAGGAGTTGTTGGTGCATGTAACAGTATTCCCTGTAGGGGCAGGCTCGAGTGAAGAGAAGAAATTGTGTTGCGAGGTAATATGTTTGGTCGCCCTACTGTCAAAATACCAAACATCTGAGTCTACTGCAGACATGCACTGCTCATGAGAAGATGGGTCAAAATTGCAGACAGTAGTAAACACCCATTCTTCTTCCTACACAAGATTTGCAGACTTTGTTTTTGGTGTAGAGGCCTCTGCAACAACCATTCCAGCCTCTTTCTTCTTTGCCTCTTTAGCAGCCAATTTTGGACAGTTCTTTATGATATGATCATTCCCTTTACAGTACTTACAAAACACTTTCTACTTTTTTGATTTCTTCTCATCTTTATCTTCCTTCTTCGAATATGCAGAATTAGCAGATTTCTGCTTACTAGTTGAAGAGTTCCATTTTCCTTTGCCCTTCTGACTAGCCAGGAAAGCTTGATCTGCAACTCGCATAATGGACCTGTTTTGCCTGGACTGATCTTCCTGCAATAGAACAGAGACTAACTCCTCAAATGATAAGGCATTTAGATTGCCTTTCATCATCAACCGAAGAGTAGAAGCAAAACTCTGATCTGAATCAGGAAGACCATTCAGAACAGTCTGCACAAGTGAGCTATCTGGTATAACCTCATCAGCAGAAATCAATTGCTCCTTCAAGTCTTTGAGCTTCGTTAGGAAACTGTCCATAGAATCACCTTCATTCATGTGCTCACTCTCCAACTGTTTTTGGAGGTAAGCAACACGAGCCTCATTCCTAGCTTGGTACAATGTGGTAAGTGTATCCCAAGCATCCTTGGTTGTTCGACAAGAGCGAATGTGAGGAATAATGGCATGTTTGACAGACAAAGCTATCAATGCATGTGCTTGGGCATCTCTGCCATCCTAGTGAATTTGCTCTGTAGTAGATGCAGCAGAAACAGCAGCACGAACAGGAATCTGCGGATTATCATCTTCGACACCATCTTCATCAACGCCAACACCTGTATTTGCAGTACCTGTAGTGAGAGGTGTAACAGGATGTCTTTCAACACCCTGCACAATGTTCCACAATCCTTTTGCAACCAATACATGTCGCATCATATAAGCCCATAATGGGTAGTTGGTACCATCGAACTTGTCCTCAACAGCCAACATACGGAATACATCACTGCTTTCAGCCATGGCCGATGACTAAAATACCTTGATGCAAAAAATTATCTGTATCTCAAAAAGTTGAACAGAACTGCCGAGACGAATTCTGCTAGACCTGTAACAGACTTTGAGATGCTTAAACAAGCGAATAGAAACTGGTATATACCTTTGGCACAAAAAGACAAAATAGCCTGCACAAGCACTATGATAGTGCGTTCAGAGGCCGAAACGAGCTCATATCGCGATTTCGGCACCACATAGCGAAGCTGTTTTGATCTTAGAAACACGCTGAGTATGCTCACCAAAATTCTGAGACTGCAAACGGCGGAGTGTCGACGGCACCCTAGATGAAGCGACGACCTGCTCAGATACCAATTGTTGGAGTTAGACGTCTATGGAAGCACGCGAACAGCACAAGGAAGAAGAAGAAGATTGAAGCACAACACACAATACTGAATGTATTACTAGAGAATGTACAAAGATAAGTAGCCCATTAGGGCAATAGGCATATATACAAGTCGAGGGAAAAAAACCTCCTAAAGAGGGAAAAAAGTGCCCCGGCGGTCCTAGAGTGTTTACACACATCACTACCTAAATATATCAACAAGTAGCTCATAAGAGTCTAGGATAGAAGTGATCTTAGATTTCCACAAGGTGTAATTAGTACCATCGAGTTTACCTTCTATGAAGGCTAGTGGTCAAATCCACAATGTTGGCACGACCGGCATCATCACTGCTCCGGCTTGTGTTCTGCATACTCGTGCTAATGAACCACCTTCATTCCCAATAGTAGATGATGACATGCCGCTTGACATCTTCTCTCTTTAAGTCCTTCAAAGACTCTTATGAATTCTATGTTTTCACTTCTGCGATACTCAAAAGCTCCTAAGCTTTGATACCCTATAAGAAAATAATGATCAAGACTAATAACGTAGTGGGATTCATCATCGGGTAGAGTAGGGAGAAGCAAAACATGCTAACAAAAATGTACACAGATAGAGAGACAAAGAACTCAAAACCTCCAATTTCTAGCAGTAATTTATATACAATGATGATATTTTCCACCCATGTGCTCCCATTCTGGAGCTTCAATGGCGATATAGATAGATGCTAAATGAAGGGCTTTAGAGTGTGCATAACGGTGATTTCACCTCAGTAACAGGGCATACCTAATCCTCTGATTTAGGCAAGATCTCTGGGATTGCTTGATGCTATGTTTTAGGTGTAACCATTGAGATCATCTGTAATTTTAGCACATCCCAAATGCCATAATTATCGGATTGAATGCCCATAGGCTAGATGTCCATAGTTTCATATTGGACCTCTGTAGTTCGAGCCAAACCACTGTAAGTCTGGACTGGACACCCATCGGACTAGCAACCAAACAATACGGACTATCGAACTAGTCACCATTGTTTTGAACAAGTTGACTACTGAACTAGTCACCATAGTTCTAGATAGGTTGACTACTAAACTGCTCACAGTAGTTTTGGACAGGCCGGATTGGTTAACTACCAAATCGTCATACATCTCGAATTCCAGTGTGACCAAAATATTCGTCCTGGCTAGCCTTCTAACTAGACTCACATAGATCATCTAGAACTTTTGCTGGTCTTAAGTAGACCTCATCAAAAATGCTCGGACTCTCATAATTTCTTCTCCTCATAAAGGTGGCCATCCAACTAAGATTATCATGGATCATTTGTGTCACATGCGGGTGGAGTATTGAGTATATCTAACAATATCCACAATGGCCCATAAAGGCTTGTACCTCTTCAACATTCATTGGCCTCTACAACTTCGCTATGGCTCTTACATTGTCCTCATCTTTTGATATTCATTCTTAGAAACAATATGACCTATGACCTTACCTTGACATGCCATGAACACACACTTTTGTGGGTTCAAAAAAACTCAATATTCTCTACACTTGTTGAAGATCTGTCTGAGCTCTAGGATGTGGTGTCTTCTTTCTTTGGATTGAGCACATAAATTGTCCACATATGCTTCTAAGATCTTTTGCCACATGAGCCTTTTGAATGTTGTAGGTGCATTGGTGAGCCCAAATGGCATCACACAAAATGCAAAGATACCCCACTCTATGGTAAAGGCCATTTTGTGTTGATCTTCTAGGGCAATTGCTACTTGGTTATAACCTGAAAATCCATCAAGGAAGCTATAAACTTCCTTCCCTACAACACATTCCAATAAATGTTTAATGATTGGAAGTGGATAGCTATCTTTCATCGTAGCAACATTAAATCTTTTATGGTTAATACACACTTGCAACTTTTCATTCTTCTTGGGCACCACTATGATGGGGGACACCCATTTAGTACACTCAATCTCATAGATAAATCCAACTTCAATAAAACTGTCAATTTCTTCTTTTTATTTTGGCTACATAAGTGTCATTATATGTGTAGGGCTTCTGTTTGGTGGGCTTTGCATCAACCGCCATGGGGATCATATGAGAGCATATTTCAGGATCTACTCCCTTCAAGTCTCTATAGCTCCATGCAAACACATCCCTATGCTCCCTTAATAAAGCCACAAGCTCTATTTCTTCTTTTGCACTTAGGTCTTCTCCTATGTACCTACATTGCTCTTAATTCTCATCAATGGTTACTATAATTTTTTTGGTATTTTCTTTATTATCATATGCTTCTCTTGTGGTGGACTCTCTCTTAGGCATTTGTACCAAAATTTTCCAATCTTCAGCTTCATATTTCTTGAAATTCTCTAGTAATTTGAACAATGATTCCTCCTCTACTTGTTTCACTGCTTTTGTTTTATTTTTCTTTTGACTACCTTCACTTTCCGCCCTTGAATTTATAGTTTTAATTCTTGTGAGAGTTCCTTCTTCTTTTTGGGTAAATACTTCTAGATTTTTCTAGATAGTGCTTCTCTGAGTCAAAGCAACCATCACAATGGACTCTAGATCATCCTTATCCTCTTCTTCTTTTATGACCTCATTAGAGTCACACTCTTCTAGCAAGGGTTCACACATGAACAAAGAGATATCATAACCCTTCTGATCACAATGAAGCATCCACTATTCTTCATTGACAGCGATGTCCATGGTGGCTAAGATTGATCCTTGAGAACGTCCTTCTTCTCTTGCTTTTAGGCATCTTTCCTCTTCTTGTGCAATCTTGCACATCCACAAGTGAGTATCTTCACGTCAAAAGGAAGGAGATAAGGAAGAGACCTCACACACTCACTCTCTTACAATCAAAGAGAAGCACACACATAGATTGAGGCAAGGAAGAATTATCTTCTTCTTCTTCTATTACATAAAAGGAATGTACAGGAATGACCTAAAAGCAACAATACAACAAGTGCAATATATAAAGAACAATACATAAGGGAAAATCTAGTAAATGCCATCACTCTCAGTAGATAAATCTAGTAAAGCTCAAAGGCATGTCCATGACATATATTAGTGTGACCACTATACATGTCCGAGAGATGAAAAAAATGATAAATGTCATCTAGATCATCACATGTTGAGCTTGATATCTCAACACTCCCCCTCAAGCTCAGTTTCATGTCTTGTAATCCAAGCATTTCTGAAACTTCTTCAGCTTCGCTGCTCCAAGTGCTTTAGTGAAAATATCAGCAACTTGCTCATCCGTTCTCACATAAACAACATCAATATCACCTGTTAATACCTTCTCTCTGATGAAGTGATAATGTACCTTCATATGTTTTTTTCTAGCATGAAAAACAAGATTTTTTGCTAACTATATGCTGCTAAGATTATCACAATAGATAGTGATAGGCTTTTGCACTTCCACACCTAAATCTGTAAGTAGAATCTCTAGCGATGATGCCTCACATGCTACCATTGCAGGACCTCTATACTTAATCTCTGTACTCGACAAGGAAACACTGGGTTGCTTCTTACTGCTCCATGTAATAGCTGCACTCCCAAGTGAGAATGGAAAGCCACTAGTTGATCTTCTATTTGGAATGCTACCAACCCAATCTACATCAATGTATCCATAAACCGGCAAATCTACACCAACTTCATAAAACAATGTGTAATCCAAAGTAGCACTCACATAAAGTAGAGTGCGCCTCAAAGCATATAAATGTGGCTTCATAGGAACCTACATAAATTGACTTTCAAGTCCAACAATGTATCTTAGATCAAGCTTTGTAATTGTGAGATATATCAAACTTCACACAATTTTCATGTATATAGTAGCATTTTTCAATGCTTCACCTGATGTAGTATCCAACTTCAAATTTTGATCTAAGCTACATCGGTGGACTTGGAAGTCAATTCTGATCTATTGCCATAGAAATTGGCTTACAATCATCCATGCCATACTTTTGCAGCATACTCAAGGCATATTGTCTTTGCAACATCCATATACTGTCTCTGTATGTATAAATTCAATGCCCAAGAAATAGTGCAGCACACCAAGATCCTGTTGGGAAAGATGGATGGACACTCCACGAAATGAGTTGGTACTCCTAATCCCTGCTTTCTACCAGCCCTCTTTCACTTTAGAGTTGCATTGTGAGCCCTTTTAGCTTTCCAATGACACTAAATAATTGCCTTGTACTTTGGATATGATCCTTGTAATGATTGATCCAAAACAGATAACTTCACAATTCACAAATCATCAAAAACCTTCTATTTTGATTCACACACGTGCTGCTTGTTAAGCTCAGTGCTCCCAACACAATAGCAGTTAGAAAACTTCCTTCTGGAGATATCTAATTAGCTTAAAGAGCTAATGATTCCAAGTGGAATCATGTAAAATGATTGACTATACACAAATCAATCAATTTAGCAAGTGTAGCATTACCCGCAATTTTTTAGGACCTCTGTAGAGAATGACCGCTGACCAATTCAAGGCGCTTTTCTCCCCATGGACCAAATGGAGTGTCTTCAACATTTGTCAGCATGTAGTAGACTTAGAGCTCATTACAACAAGCCATAGAACATTGAAAATGGTTGAGTAATGACTGCGATATGAACATGACAAGAACACTGTTGTGAGTGACAATGAAAGAAAGATCAGCTGATATAAGCAATGATCTATTGTATTATATGATAATATTGTACATGATCATTGGCATGATAAACAATGCCCAATGATAGTGATAGGAGTAGGCTATAGTGGGAGCCTCTCTATTACATCAAATGATAAACTCTAAGCTTAGTAATGGGGGGCATATTTCCATGAGTTTTGAAGTGTTCTTTTATAATGCTTTTCTTCAAATTTGAATTTGAATTCAAATTTGGCTCTCTAGAAAAGTGATCCCCTAATCTAGGAGATATTCTCTCCAAATGAATTCTTAGCTTTTCATTCTATCTAACTCCATGAGTTTAGTAGATTTGCAAGAATCTTCCAAGTCAATTGACTTTTACAAATAGTTAAAGATAAAACTCAATAAACAATGGTTCTCATGGGTCTTCAATCATTTGCACATAAGGACTTCTTATGCCTAGCCAAGTGTGTAGGCTTGGCACTTGCACCAACAGCTCCCCCTCAAGCCAAACAACTTGGCTTGGTCTTTTTCAGCAATCCTCTTGAATGTCCTGCAATCCAATCATAGCTTTAAACCTACAAAGTTTAGTACCATCAAGTGCTTTGGTCAATAAGTCTACACATTTCATACTATGCCAACTGAATTTCCTTGCTCAATAGTTTCTCTCTCACATAATGATAGTGGACCTCTATATGCTTGGTCCTAGCATGATAGATAGGATTTGCTGCAAGATGTAAAGAACTTGTATTATCTCCAAAAACCATTGGAGAGATAGCATGTAATCCTGAATCTGCATATAACAATCTAATCCATATTGCTTCTTGAGTGATATTGGCTGGTCCTCTATATTCAGCCTCTGTTGAAGATAAAGCAAGAGTAGGTTGCTTCTTCGAAGACTATGAAATGGGCTTGTCACTTGCAAAAGAGAGATAACTTGAGGTACTCCTCCTGTCATCCTTGCAACCTGCCCAATCTGCATCTGAGTATATTTTGATGTCCAAATCTGAAGTATAAGGAAAGTATAAACCTTGATTTTGAGTTCCCTTAAGGTACTTCAAAATCCTCTTGGCAGCTTCCAAGTGAGGTGCTCTAGGTTTGTGCATAAATTGACTTAAGACACTTACTCCATAAGCAATATCAATCCTTTTTAATGTAGCATAGTTTAGGCTTTCCACTATGATTTGGTATCCTGCAATATTTTCAAGCACATCACCTTCATGAGCACTTAATTTTTTGTTTACCTCCATAGGAGTGCTTGCTATCTTGTCATCCTCCAAGTGAAACTTCTTCAACATATCTTGCACATACTTTCTTTGAGTGATATAAATTCTAGAATTAGTATAGACTAACTCAAGTTCAAGAAAATACTTTAGTGACCGTAGAGCACTTATTTTGAACTCTTGCATCATTTGACTCTTGATATGCTTGATGCCATTAGCATCATTACCTATAAGTATGATGTCATCAACATACACACATAGTTATATCACCTCTGAATTACTTCTCTTAACAAACAAAGAAGTATCTGCTTTACTCATGATGAATCCTTGATCTTGAAGGTATGTAGTCAACTTATGGTTCCATACCCTAGGCACCTACTTCAATCCATCAAGAGCTTTGTTCAGTTTACACACATGATTTAGCTTGTTTGGGTCCTCAAAGCTAGGAGCTTGATCCATGTAAACCTCCTCTGAAATCTAACCATTAATAAAAGCATTTTTAC
The DNA here is from genome assembly GCA_020310875.1 of Ceratopteris richardii. NCBI lineage: Eukaryota > Viridiplantae > Streptophyta > Polypodiopsida > Polypodiales > Pteridaceae > Ceratopteris > Ceratopteris richardii. The sequence continues at coordinate 143,565,082 of CM035437.1, forward strand.
ATCCAATTGGTACATATTCCAATTCCTTGATGCAGCCACACTTACCAATACCTTGATGGTTGGAGTTTTGGCCACAGGTGAGAAGGTTTCTCATAATCAACTCCTTGGGTTTGTGCAAAACCCTTAGCCACAAGTCTAGCTTTGTACCTACTAATTGATCTTTCTGAATTTCTCTTGATCTTATAGATCCATCTAGAACCAATTACCTTCATAGACTCCTTCTTTGGCACTAGCTCCCAAGTATCATTCTCCTTGAGTGCTTCAACTTTTTTCATCCATAACTTCGTTCCATTCTGCCTTGGTCTTTGCCTCTTCATATGATGATGGCTCTTCAAGTGATAAGTCTTTGGCAAGATAAATAGAATGCTTAGTAACTAAAGAAGAGTCATACCCATATCTGATTGGCTTCTTGCTCTCCCTTTGTGATCTTCTGATTGCTTGGTTGGATGATTCAGGTATGTCCTCCAAATTCTTCATCTTGGTTTTGCCTTTTGATTTCCATGCCTTGAATTCTTCTAGGTTGATGATGTCCTCATCATCTGATTTGATGTCTTCAATCTGATTTGGCTCCTCCTTGGTGAGGCTTGGGAACTCCTCTTCCAAGTCATATGGCAACTTAATTTTCCTGCATTCATTTTCAAACCAGGAATCATTTTCATCAAACACAACATTTCTATTGACCATGAATCCCTTGTTGGATGGATTGTAAAACCTGTATCCTTTGTGATTCAAGTCATACCCTATGAAGATGCACTTCTCTGCCTTAGGGTCTAGATTACCTCTGATTTGAGATGGGATATGCACATAAGCAACACAGCCAAAGATCCTGCAATGATCAAGTGAAGGTCTCCTACCATGCCATGCTTCATATGGGGTCATCCCATCAAGAGATTTTGATGGCAACCTACAAGATCTTCCAACAAATGAGCCTTAGCATACACACCTTAAGACTCAAAAAGATCATGAGTGAGAGATAGAGAGAGAATAGGCAAGATTTTCAAAAGTGTACAGTAAGCTAGGATGCTTAACTACACCATCTTATATTTCAATGTCAAATTATAGTGTGTGAATATGATACAAACTGAAAATATCTGAATCTAGGAAAAATAGGAACTAAATACAAGAAATTGTGTGCCTAAGAGTATGAAAAGTGTGGGTGATAATATGGAGAATATGAAAAATTTAGAACTATTTTATAGCAAAGCCTAATTTTGATCAACCTAAATCAAAAACTAGTGAATGAACAAGTGAGGAAAAATGTAGACTTGTTACTCAAAGTAACTCAGCAATGTATATAAACTCCTCCAAGTACTCCAGATGTAGAGCACACCTCCTCCAAGTGTGTAAGAACACCTTCTCTAAGAGAGGACCTCCTTGATCACCAAGTGTAGAGCCTTGAGTGATTATTAACAATGACCCTTGGCCTCCAATAAATAGTTTTCATGATCACCCACAATTAATCTTATGCAAAAGCAAAAGCATGGTGATAGGAAAAATGATCGCTAATTTTGGTCCAATCTTCTAATAATAGTGAAGACCTTTTTTAACATAAGAAGTGCTTTTAATTTTTTCATGCTACCACTGTCGACTATTGGGATTCGATCCCTAGTGGGTTCATCGTTGTTGGTGCAAGAGCACCCAAGCCCACATACTTGCATGATTAGCATATTGCTCATGGAATCTTATATGATCAATCCCTTGTAAAATCAAGTACATTTACCTTTCTAAAAATGCATTACTTGCACGTGGAATTAGGAAGCATCAAATCATGATTCATTTGATAGTTGATTAATGAGAGAATATATCCTATAGTTTAGGATTTACTTTTAGGTGGACTTTTGAATTTGAATTCAAAGATTGGCTCCAAACTCAACTATAAAAAGGAGGATCAAAAGACCCCCGTCTCACTCGACTCTATGAGATAATTTTGGAAGGGATTCATTCATAGCTCAATCACATCCCTCACATCGTGCAATAGATTAGTGGCAATGACATTGTATTTGTACATGATTTAATGCATACATTATCATTACATCTTCACTTTACTTCTCTGCCATGACTACATCAGTACAATGATCTTCTCAGATCTTATTCTCAGTGTATGATTGATAATTTGTCATGATCTAAAGGATCATAAATTCAGTATACTATCTAATATATAGATAAGAAATCTCATTATCATTGCTTCTCTGAATCATGAGATAGTAGCATTTTATTACTCTCTAGTCTGGTGACTAATGCACCCCAAAAATGTCGGGCATGTCCTATGATTTGATAAACATCATACTCAGCGTGTAGTTCATCATTTTTGTTGAAATAACTCATGATTGGTAGCTGTCTAAGTTAACTAGACATCACCAAAAGGAATTAGACTAATTACTACTATGCTCAGAGCACTGTTCAAATTACTGAACAGATGTACACACAAAAATAGCAAGTTTATGGCGTTGATCAAATTTCTACCTATTTGTTTTGATCCATTGATTAGTGGATCATATTCCAGACAACATAGGTGATTATTTATGATCATTGGCAAGCTAAAGAGGCCTAATACACTCTTCAGTATTTGTTCTTGGGTGGTGTGAATAGGTTTAAGCAACACCACTTCATCTCTAAAGACTATCCACCATCTCCTCCAACAGTGGTATCAGAGCAACAACAAGCAAGATGGGAGATGGATTTCCATCATTCATTGAGAATAGTATAGAAGCAACTACTCAGCATGGTCATTAAGGATGCAAGCCTACCTCCAAAGGAGAATTCTATATGGATACATCTCAAGAGATGAAGAGATGCCAACATTCAGGAGCAAGCATCAACTCACAAGGGAAGAGCAAGAAAGGTTGACCACATGGTGTTAAAAGCATGTTGTTGCTAGGTCTTATCTACTAAACTCAATATCTAATTTCTTATTGCCTCACATTAGGAATTGCAAGACCTTCCAAGAGACTTGGGAAGTACTCTCATCATATTTTTCATCAAATACAAGATCTAGGAAGAATTAGCTATGGATCGAGTTTACAACCCTAAAGAAGCAACCAAAGCAAAGTGTAGTAGATATTGTAACCAAAATGAAGGATGTGGCCGACTAGCTTGCAAGCATTGGAGAGGAGATAGAAGAAGAACACATAGTAAGGCAGATCATTAATGGCATCAAAGCTGATGATAAGTGGGAGTCATTGACCACAACAATGGACCTCTATATGGATATGCAAATACCTGATCTCAACACCTTGATGGGGCAAATCTTCACCCACGAGACAGAGCTTAACAAGAATAGTGACAACTCTAGAGGTAACCAATCTTCTGCCCTTTATATAGATAAGAATAAAAGTAAGGATAAAGGTAAACGCAAGAAGAATGAAGAAGAGGCTAGTACCTCTCATGTTAACTACACAGGTGGAGGAAGAGGTACTAGAGGAAGGGACAAAGGAGGAAAGCAAGGCAGGGGGAGATCCTACAACACTCCACCTTGCAACAACTGTGGCCTTAACAACCACACCACAGAAGAATGCTTCAAGAACACAAGGAATCAAAGGGAAAGAGGCTTCCATAGAGGGATATATGGTAAATCCAAAGGCAGTTTCAACAATGGAGGAAGCAATTACAATCACAACTACAACCAAGGATACAACAACAACAATTATCAAGGTGGTTTCAAAGGAAGAAGATATTATAACAACTACATAGAAGATGGAGAGGACTCGCTACTCATCATGAACATGACATCTAAGCAAGGTAAAGATGATGAGCATCTTTTCTATATTGATTCAAGTTGTTCCAATCATGTGGCTAGAAATGTATCATTATTTTATGATCTAAAAGAACCCAAAGGGAAGCATGAAGTACAAATAGGTGATGACACTAAACACTCTGTCAAGAAAGTTGGAAATGTCAAGGTTTTTGATGGTAACATGAACCTCTTAAGTAAGGTTTTGTATGTGCCAAGTATAACCAAAAACCTAATTAGTGTTGGAAAGATTGTTGAGAAAGGCTTACAGGTCGGATTCACAAGGCATGAAGCATAGGAAGACCCTCAGCAAGGCTTCAAGAGGATTGCAAAAGGTGAGAAATCTAGTAGAATCTTTACATTTGAGATTGAAGACATGAGAAATATAGTACTCTACAATTACAAAGATCAAACTCTATCTGAACTAGAGATATGGCATAAAAGCCTAGGTCATATAGGAGAAAGAACACTAAAGAAAATATGCAGGGATCAGAGTGTGCTTGCCATCCCTAATGTGTCCAAGCAACACATGATATAAAAATGCGGAGCATGCCAATTTGGCAAAGCTCACATGAAACCATTCAACAGAAAGGTGTACATGTATGAAGACTACTTGGAGCTTGTACACACTGATGTGTGGGGTCCTAGCAAAAATCCATCAATCTCAAGTTCAAGGTACTATGTTTCATTTATAGATGATTACAGTAGATGGAAAATTCTCTATTTCATGAAGCATAACGATGAAGTATTTACATGTTTCAAAAAGTACTTGGCATTGGTTGAGAACCAAACAAGTAGAAGCTTGAAGAGGATTGGATCTGATGGAGGTGGTGAGTACTTTTCATATGAATTTAATTCATTCTTACAAGATAGAGGTATAAAGAGAGAAGTCACAAGAAGATATACTCCTAAGTCGAGTGGCAGAGAGAAGGAACATGTTGATACTAGAAGCTGCAAGGTCAGTGTTGAATGAGAAGAAGCTACCCAACTACCTATGGGCAGAGGATATTTCCACAACCATTTACTTGGTTAATAGGCTCCCATCCAAACCCTTGGATGCAATGACACCCTATGAAGCATGGAATGTTAGGAGATCCTCATTGGATCATTGCAAAATATTTGGGTGCATTGCTTATGCACACATTCCCTCATAGATTAGAGGGAAGCTTGATCCTAAAGCTAAAAAGTGTATATTCATTGGCTATGACCAAAACGAGAAGGGTTATAGGCTATACAATCCCACTAACAAAGGATTTACAATTAGGGATGTAGTGTTTGATGAAAATAATTCAAGTTTTGAAGATGATTGTAAACATATCAAATTACCTTATTATTTGGAAAGTGATTTTCCAAATCTCACTCAAGAAGATCAACAAGAAGTAGAAGATGTCAATTCAGAGGATGAAGAGCAGGTTGGCTTCAAGGCTTGGAAATCAAGGGGCAAGAACAAGTTCAAGCAATTAGAAGACATTCCAGAGTCCTCCAATCAAGAACTCAAGAGATATCAAAGGGAAAGTAAAAAGCCCATAAGGTATTGTTGGAGTTAGACATGTGTGGAAGCACGTGAATAGCACAAGGAAGATTAAGAAGCTTGGAGCACAACACACAATACTGAATGTATTAACACTAGAATGTACAAAGATAAGTAGCCCGTAAGGGCAATAGGCGTATATACAAGCGGGGAAAAAAACCTCCTAAAGAGGGAAAAAAGTGCCCTAGTGATCCTAGAGTGTTCACACACATCACTACCTAAATATATCAACAAATCCCCCCTGGGAGTGATGCGGTGAACAAGTAGCTAGCACTCATGTATAAGGAAGTGCCAAGCTATGTGGAAATCACTCCACAAAAGGAAGTAAGCCCAAAGCTTTATGGAAAGATTCAAACTTCTCCCTAGGTAGAGCCTTCGTGAAAAGGTCAGCAATGTTCTCTTGCATGGGCACATATGCCAAGCTCATCTCCCCAAGAGAGAACCTCTCTTTGACATAATGATAATGCACCTCAATGTGCTTAGTGCGAGCATGGAACATAGGGTTCCTCATAATTGTCAATGCGCTCTGGCTGTCAGTGAAGATGATGGTGGCATAAATGCAGTTTTAATGTCCAACTGATGTACATTCCAACCATGATGCACTACTAGTGCACAGATGCTCCGAACAGTAGTCATACTGTTGGGAAAGATGGATGGATGCTCCAAGAGATTGAGTAGGTACTGCCAAAACCTGCTTTGTACTAGCCCTCTTTTGCTTCAGACTTGATAAGTGGACCTTCTTAGCTTTCCAATGACACCATAATATGGCGCTATCCACCATACTTTGATAACATGTAATGTCATTGACTTCATCACCTTCATGGGCACTTAGTTTTAGGTTTACCTCCATTGGAGTGCTTGCTACTTTGGCATCCTACAAGTGAAACCTCTTCAACATATCCTGTATGTATTTTTTCTGAGTAATGTATATTCCTGAGTTAGTATAGACTAACTCAAGCCCAAGAAAATACTTCAGTAGACCAAGATCATTGATCTTGAATTCCTTCATCATTTGGCTCTTGATTTGTCTAATTCCATTGACATCATTACCTGTAATTATGATGTCATCAACATAAACACAAAGGTATATTACCTCTGAATTACTTCTCTTGATGAATAGAGAAGTATCTACCTTGCTCATAACAAAACCTTGGTCTTGGAGGTATGTAGTTAACCTGTAATTCCATGCCCTAGGTACCTACTTCAATCCATATAAAGCCTTTTTTAATTTGCAAACATATGTTACCTTCTTAGGATCCTCATAGCCAGGAGGTTGTGACATATATACCTCCTTTGAAATCGATCCATTCAAGAAAGCATTCTTGACATCCAATTGGTACATGTTCCAATTTTTTGATGCAGCCACACTTACCAACACTCTGATAGTTGGCATCTTGGCCATAGGAGAGAATGTCTCTTCATAGTCAATGCCTTGGGTTTGTGCAAAACCCTTGGCTACCAATCTGGCTTTGTACCTATTAATTGTGCCATCAGAATTTCTTTTCAGCTTATAGATCCATCTGGATCCTATTACCTTCATAGAATCCTTCTTTGGTACTAACTCCCATGTATCACTCTCCTTGAGTGTTTCAATCTCCTCATCCATAGCTTCTTTCCATTCTGTCTTGGTTATGGCTTCTTCATATGATCCTGGTTCTTCAACTGACAAATCTTTGGCAAGATAAACAGAATGTTTAGTAACAAGAGATGTATCATACCCATATCTGATAGGTTTTTTGCTTTCTCTTTGTGATCTTCTAATTGATTGAGTTGAAGATTCAGGTATGTCTTCAAGCTTCTTCATCTTCATTTTGCCCTTGGACTTCCATGCCTTCAACTCTTCAAGGTTGATAGTATCTTCATCATCTGAACTTGAGTCTTCATTCTGAGTAGGTTCCCCTTTAGCAAGACTTGAAAACTCATCTTCCAAATCATAGGGTAATTTAACCTTCCTGCATTCATTCTCATACCAAGAATCATTTTCATCAAAGACAACATCTCTACTCACCATGAATCCCTTATTGGAAGGGTTATAAAACCTGTATCCTTTTTTATTCAAATCATATCCAATAAAAATGCACTTCTCAGCTTTAGGTTCTATCTTACCTCTTATCTGAGAAGGAATGTGTACATATGCTACACATCCAAATATCTTGCAATGGTCAAGTGAGGGTCTCTTACCATGCCATGCTTCATAGGGTGTCATCTCATCAAGGGACTTAGATGGTAACCTGTTTATGAGATAAGTGGCAGTTGAAACACTTTCTGCCCATAGATAGTTAGGTAATTTTTTCTCATGCAACATAGACCTAGTTGTCTCAATAATCAACCTATTTCTTCTCTCAGCTACCCCATTCTGTTCAGGAGAATACCTTGTGGTTATTTCTCTTTTGATGCCTCTGTCCTGCAAGAAGTTTTCAAACTCATTGGAGAAGTACTCACCTCCTCCATCTGACCTTAACCTTTTCAAATTCTTTACTGTCTGATTTTCAACAAGTGCAAGATATTTTTTAAAGCAATTAAACACCTCATCCTTGTGCTTCATGAAGTACAATATAGTCCATTTGCTATAATCATCAATAAAAGACACATAGTACCTTGATCTTGAGACTGAGGGATCTTTGCTTGGTCCCCATACATCTGTATGGACAAGCTCTAGGTAATCTTCATGCATGTAACCTTTCCTTGAGAAGGGTAACCTGTGAGACTTCCCAAATTGTCAAGCACCACACTTGTAAATCATATGTTGCTTGGATACATTAGGTATTCCAAGCACACATTGATCCCTGCATATTTGCTTCAAAGTTCTTTCTCCTATATGCCCTAATCTTTTGTGCCAAATCTCAAGCTCTGAAAGTGTTTGATCCTTATAACTGTATAGTGCAATATTCTTTGTGTCTTCTAACTCAAAAGTGAAAAGTCTACCTGTTTTTTCTCCTTTAGCAATCCTCTTGAACCCATGCCTTGGATCCTCCACAAATGCTCCATATTGGTTGAATCTGACTTGCAAACCTTTCTCCACAATCTGTCCAACACTCATTAGATTTTTGGTAATGGTTGGTACATAGAGTACCCTGCTCAACAAATTCTGATTTCCATCCCAAGTCTTAACATTTCCAACTTTAACTACTGAGTGCTTGGTGTCATCACCAGTTTGGACTTGATGCTTACCTTTTGGTTCCTCAAGATCAGAGAGTAGTGCTACATTGCCAGCCACATGATTTGAGCATCCTGAGTCAATGTAGAATAGGTGGTCATCATTTGTACCTGACTTTGAAGTCATGTTCATAATCAGAAGAGAGTCATCCTACTCCTCTGTGTAGTTGTTGTAGTCCTTTCTGGATTTGAATCCTCCTTGGTAGTTGCCATTGTAATTATTATTGTAGTTGTTGTTGTAGCCTTGGTGATGATTGAATTTACCTCTTGACTATGAGTATCCACCTCTTTGGTATCCCCTTCCTCTTTGATTCTTGTAATTCCTGAAACACTCATCTGTAGTATGATTTGATAAACCACAAATGTTGCATGGTGAGGAGTTGTAGGATCTCCCCCTACCTTGCTTACCTCCTCTGCCCCTTCCTCTTGATGATCTACCTCTCCCTGCATAGTTGGCTTGGGAGGTAGAGCCTTCATCTTCTACCTTCTTACTCTTGCCTTTATCTTTGGATTTTTTATCTGTATATAGGGAAGAAGAGTTATTACCTTTGGATGTATCTCCATTCTTGTTGAGCTTTGCTTCATGAGTGAACAATTGTCCCATGAGAGTTGTAAGATCTGGAATTTGCATCTCCATGTAAAGGTCCATGGCAGTGGTGAAGCTTTCCCATTTGTCATCAGCCTTGATCCCATTGATCACTTGCCTTACAATCTGCTCTTCTTCAATCTCTTCTCCTATGCTTGCTAACTGATCTGCTACATCTTTAATCTTGGTCACAAATTCTGAAACAGCTTGCTTAGGCTGCTTCCTTAATGTTGTGAATTCAATCCACAACTAATTTTTCCTAGCCCTTGTGTTAGAGGAAAAATAGGATGACAAAGTTTCCCAAGTCCCTTGGGATGTCTTACAATTTCTAATATGTGGCAAAAGAAAATCAGAGATGGAGTTGAGTAAATAAGACCTTGCCAATGCATCCTTAGCACACCATGTGTTGAGCTTTTCATGTTCTTCCTTTGTTGGCAATCCTCTTGATTTCAATGAGGGCAATTCCTCATCTCCTGAGATGTATCCATAGAGACTCCTTCCTTGTAAGTAGGTCTTCATCCTCAGAGACCATGCTTGATAGTTGTTCTTGTCCAATTTATCAATAAATGAAGGAAAACCATCTCCCATTTTACCTTAGTTTGCTCTGATACCACTGTTGGGAAAGATGGATGGATGCTCCAAGAGATTGAGTAGGTACTGCCAAAACCTGCTTTGTACCATCCCTCTTTTGCTTCAGACTTGATAAGTGGACCTTCTTAACTTTCCAATGACACCATAAGATGGTCTATGTACTTTGGAAGTATTGTGTGTAATGATTGAACCAAAATAGATAACTTTGAAACTCACAATCTCAAGAAAACCTTCTATTTATGTCTTGACACCTGCTAGAACTTTTGCTCAGTATGACCACCACAGTAGGAATTGGAAAAATTCCTTTTAGGGGTATCTAATTAGCTTAGCAAGCTAACTATTGCAAGTGGAATGATGTAAAAAGATAAACTATGCTAAGAGAAATCAATTTAGCAAATAAAGCTATACCCCCGATTTTTTAGGATTGTAGCAGACAATGACCAGTGATCACCTCGATGTGAATTTCTCTGAAATTGCTGAATAGAATCTCTTCAAACTTTGCCAGTATGTAGACAACTTTGAGCTGAATCCAAGAAGCTTTGAATCACTGAATTTGGTGGAGAAATGACTGAGATGTGGACTCTCCAAGTTGACAAACTTTTGAGTAGTATGACAGAGAACTCAGAAATGAACAATATGAAATGTATGTATTAATGAACACTTGTATACAAATCCATTGGCATGAAAATCATTGCCTAATGGTGTAGATAGGTGTGGGCTAGAGTGTAGGCCTCACACACTCAAAATCAGTAATGAGAAGCTCGGGAGTGATGAGTTCTACCTCCGACTTTTCCATGACCATTTTTATAGAGAATGAGTAAGAATTTGAGTTCAAATTCAAACTTTTGGCTCCCTATGTTCAAGCTCCTATATCCTAGGAGATATTCCTTCAATCAAATAGCTAACTTTTTCCACGAATCCTTTTGATAGGTGATTACAAAAGATTCCAAGTCAATTTGACTTTTACAAGGAGATAAAGTGGTAATTAACCACTAGCACTAGTTCCTATGCTTCTTCACATATGTAGGGTCTTCAAGATATCTTCCAAGCCAAATGTGTAGGCTTGTGATTTACACCAACACATACGACATGTAGGTGCAAAGGTCTCATCAAAATCAATGCCTCTTTCCTATGCATAACCCTTGGCAACAAGCCTAGCCTTATACCTAGCAACTATTCCATCAGGCTTACACTTTAGCTTGTAAACCCACTTAGTGTCAATGGCCTTCTTGCAAGGAGGCAAGTAACATAAAGACCAAGTACTGTTCTTCATTATAGCATCATATTCAAATTGCATAGCAGCCATCCAATTTTTTGAATTTTGTGCTTTGTCAAATGAAACAGGCTCATTCTCATCACAAAGACTAGATGCAGCCATAGCATAGCAATCAGATGCAAAAGAGGCACTATCATAGCTTGATCGAGTATGATATGATAGAGGTGCATCTAATTTGCTATCACGCAAAGTCTCCACCAGCCATTTTGGCATAGTTTTTGCCTCCTCAATATCAGGTCTCTTATCAACAAGTGCATCATGTAAATCTGCATCAGAAATGGGATGATCTGCATCATCACATGAAACCTACAAAGGCTGAGAAGTTGCCTCATTAGGACCAGCACTAGACTGTCCACTTGTAAAAAGAGGCAGCAAAGTATCATACATGTCTTTGGAGCTAACACATGTCTCCTTAGTACATGAAAGCAATGGCTGAATAGCATCTTCCACAAAAACAACATCACGGCTAACCCAAATGCATTTAGTCTATGGATGATACTAACGATAGCCTTTACTTTCAGAACTGTATGCAACAAAAGTACATTTTACTGCTTTATCATCCAATTTTCTGTGATGTTGTTCATGCACTAATGCATATGCCAAACAACCAAAAACACACAGATGAACAACATATGGCTTGCGATCATGCCAAGCCTCATATGGAGTGATAGACTATAGTGCTTTAGTGGGACACCTGTTAAGTACATATGTTGCACACATGATAGCCTCAAGCTAGAAACTATGTGGTAAAGCCTAACCCGACCATACACCTTGCCATCTCCATGAGTGACATGTTCTTTTGTTCAACAACTCCATTCTGTTGAGGTGTATACGGCACTATACACTGGTGTTTTATACTACGCTCAACCTGAAATGCATTAAAATCAGAAGACATATATTCCCCCCCTCGATCAGAATGGAGAGTGCCCATTTTACATTTTGATAGATTTTTCAGCCAAAACCAAAAACTATTTGAAGCACATGAACACTTCTGACTTTGCCTTCAATGGATATACCCATGTATGCCTGGAAAAATCATCCATGAAAGTCACGAGATAAAGATAATTTCCAAAAGAAGGTGTCTGCATAGGACCACAAACATCACTATGTACAAGCTACAATTTCTAAGTAGCCCGAACTAAACCATCTTTTGGAAAGGAGGAACACTGCATTTTGCCTAAAATACAGCCTTCACAAACATGTTTTTCGGGTGCCTCAAGTTTGGGCAAAGAGGACACCATTTCAGATTTCTGCAGGCATAACAAACTAGAAATATTCAGATGACCAAAGCATGCATGCCAAAGCTTTGCATTTGACATAGCCTGAGAATCATGTATTGCACATGCCAAATCATTTACAGATCTTTCATAGTCTATGAGCTTATACAACCCAGGACATAAAATGCCAGAAGCAATAATCAGGCCGCCATTTGATAGATCATGAATTGTACATTTGTCATCAACAAATTTCACACCCAAGACAATCTCGGCTAGTGTAGAAACTAATAACAGATTTTTCTTGATTTGTGGCACAAACAAAGAATCTGGCAAAGTGAAATCACTATTATCAACAGTAGTCAAAATGATCTTACCAACTCCCATGACAGGATAAGAGGAGCTGTTGGCACATGTAACAGTATTCCCTGTAGGGGCAAGCTCAAGTGAAGAGAAGAAACTACACTGTGAGGTTATATGTTTGGTCGCCCCACTGTCAAAGTACCAAACATCTGAATCTACTGTAGACATGCATTGCTCATGAGAAGATGGGTGAAAACTGCAAACAGTAGTAAATGCCCATTCTTCTTCCTGCATAAGATTAGCAGACCTTGTTTTTGGTGTAGAGGCCTCTGCAACAACCATTCGAGGCTCTTTCTTCTTTGTCTCTTTAGAAGCCAGTTTTGGACAGTTCTTTATGATATGATCATTTATTTTACATTAATTGCAAAATAATTTTTGCTTTTCTGATTTCTTTTCATCTTTGTCTTCCCTCTTCGATTGTGCAGAATTAGCATATTTCTGCTTACTACTTGAAGAGCTCCATTTTCCTTTGCCCTTTTGACTAGCCAAGAAAGCTTGATCTACAACACACATAATGGACCTGTTCTGCTTGGACTGATCTTTGTGCAACAAAACAGAGACTAACTTCTCAAATGACAAGGCATTTGGATTTCCTTTCATCATTAACCAAAGAGTAGAAGCAAAACTCTGATATGAATGAGGAAGACCATTCAGAATGGTCTGCACAAGTGAGCTATTTGGTATAACCTCATCAACAAAAATCAAATGTTCCTTCAGGTCTTTGATCTTTGTTAGAAAATTGTCCATAGAATCACCTTCATTCATGTGCTCACTCTCCAACTATTTTTAGAGGTAAGCAACACGAGCCTCATTCCTAGCTTGGTACAATGTGGTAAGTGTACCTGAATCATCCTTAGCTGTTAGGCAAGAGTGAATGTGAGGAATAATGGCATGTTTGATAGACAAAGCTATCAATGCATGTGCCTGGGAATCTCTGCCATCCCAACAAATTTGCTCTATAGTAGGTGCAACAAAAACCGCAGCACGAACATGAATATGCAAAATATCATCATCTTCGACACCTTGTGCATCAGCTTCAGTACCTGCAGTTGTAACAATTGCAGGTGTGATAGGACATTTTTCAACACCCTGCACAATGTTCCATAGTCCTTCTGCAACCAATACATGTCGCATCATATAAGCCCACAACGAGTAGTTGGTACCATCCAACTTATCCTCAACAGCCAACATATGAAATACATCACTGCTTTCAACCATGACTAGTGACTAAAATACCTTGATGCAAAAAATTGACTGTATCTCAAAAAGTTGAACGGAATTGCCTAGACAAATCTTGCTAAACCTGTAGTAGACTTTGAGACGCTTATATTGGCGAATCGAAACTGGTATATACCTTTGGCACAAAAAGACAACATAGCCTACACAAGCACTGTGATAGTGCATTTGGAGGCCGAAACGAGCTCAGATCGTGATTTCGACACGACAAGGCGAAGCTGTTTTGATCTTAGAACCACATTGAGTATGCTCACCAAAATTCGTGCGATTCTGAGACTACAGCTAGAGAGGTGTCGACGATGCCCTAGATGAAGCAACGACCTGCTCTGATACCAATTGTTGGAGTTAGACGTCTATGGAAGCACGAGAATAGCAAAAGGAAGAAGAAGAAGCTTGGAGCACAACACACAATACTGAATGTATTACCACTAGAATGTACAAAGATAAGTAGCCCATTAGGCCAATAGGCGTATATACAAGCCGGGGGAAAAAACCTCCTAAAGAGGGAACAAAGTGCCTTGATGATATTGGAGTGTTCACACACATCACTACCTAAATATATCAACAGGTATGGCTATGACACATCATTAGTCACCAAGCATTCTGTGTATATCACTAAAGACTCTATGACATAAGAACCTTCTTCATTTAAAGAGGCTAGTAAGAGGAAAGAATGGAGAGAAGTCGTGCAGGAAGAAGTTGAAGCACTTCAGGAGAACAATACTTGGGACTTGGTTTCCAAGAAGCCAAGCATGAAGGTGATAGGATCCAGGTGGATATATAAAATCAAGAAAAATTTAGATGGTTCTATAAACAGGTACAAGGCAAGGTTAGTGGCAAAAGGGTTTGCTCAAACCCATGGAGTGGACTATGAAGAAACCTTTTCACCTATGGCTAAGATGCCAATCATTAGAATTTTTGGTAAGTATTGCTACTTCTAAGAATTGGAATCTATATCAATTAGACGTCAAGAATGCATTCCTAAATGGATGGATCTTAGAAGAAGTGTATATGGCACAACCACCAGGGTTTGAAGATAAAGATAAACCAGGTTATGTATGCAAGCTAAGAAAGGCACTTTATGGCCTAAAGCAAGCTCCTAGGGCTTCGAACCATAGGATTGTTACTTATTTGCAAGATTTATAAAGAAGACCAACTCCGAGGTCATCTATCTATGTGTCTATGTGCTAATGGCATCAAACATATTAAAGCTTCAACTAATGGAAGAATTCAAAATCACTGATCTTGGTTTGTTAACATACCTTCATGGCTTAGAACTTGTGTATAAAGATTCTGGAGTTTTTATTACTTAGAGAAAATATATACATGATATGTTGGTAAAATTCAATATGGAGAATACCAAAATTGTAGGTACACCCATGGAACTCAACCATAAGCTTAGTTCTCATGAAGAAGAACTTCTTGAGGATGTTATAGGTTACCAAAAGCGTGTTGGAAGTCTCAACTATGCAACCCTAACAAGAGTGGACATTGCTTATGGAGTAAGTACATTAAGTCAGTTTATGCATGCACTAAGAAAGCCTCACATGGAAGCTTCCAAGAGGGTGTTAAAGTATCTAAAGGGTACCATTAATGAAGGTTTGTTTTACCCCTTCACTTTTGATTTAGATATAAAGATGTATTCTGATGCAGATTGGGTTGGCTCCAAGGATGATAGGAGGAGCACCTCATGATACTTGTCCTTTGCATGTTCAAAACTAATATCATGGTCATCTAAAAAGCAACCAACTGTGGCTTTGTCATCTATAGAGGCAAAATACAGAGGCTTAGCAAATGCAACTCAAGAGGCTATGTGGCTCAAGCAAGTCTATGTAGATTTGGGGTTACATTCTTACACTCCAATGATTTTTGGAGACAACACTAGTTCACTTCATTTGGCCGCTAATCATGTATATCATGCAAGGAATAAGCAC
Source organism: Ceratopteris richardii (assembly GCA_020310875.1). Taxonomy (NCBI): domain Eukaryota; kingdom Viridiplantae; phylum Streptophyta; class Polypodiopsida; order Polypodiales; family Pteridaceae; genus Ceratopteris; species Ceratopteris richardii. Next base: position 143,580,699 of record CM035437.1, read on the forward strand.
ATTGAAGTGCACTATCATTATGTAAAGGAGAAATTGCTTAGCAAGGATATTCAACTATCCTATGTATCAACTCATTTACAATGTGCATATATACTCACAAAGTCTTTGGATGGAACCAAGATGAACATGTTCAAATTGATGATTGGTTTGCAGGAGATCAAGGAGGAATGAAGAACAAGCATGTTAGGCTTGAGGGGGAGCTGTTGGTGCAAGAGAACCCAATCCCATATATTTGGATGATTAGCATATTGCTCATGGAATCTTATATGATCAATCCCTTTTAAAATCAAGTACATTTACCTTTGTAAAAGTGCATTACTTGCACATGGAGTTAGGAAGCATCAAATCATGATTCATTTGGTAGTTGATTAATGAGAGAATATATCCTATAGTTTAGGATTTACTTTTAGGTGGACTTTTGAATTTTAATTCAAAAGATTGGCTCCAAACTCAACTATAAAAAGGAGGATCAAAAGACCCACATCTCACTCAAATCTATGAGATCATTTTGGAAGGGATTCATTCATAGATCAATCACATGCCTCACATTGTGCAATAGATTATTGCTAATGACATTGTATGTGTACATGATTTAATACATACATTATCATTACATCTTCACTTTACTTCTCTACCATGACTACATCATTACAGTGATCTTCTCAGAGCTTATTCTCAGTGTATGATTGTTGATTTGTCATGATTTAAAGCATCATTGATTCAGTATAATGTCTACTATATACGTACAAAATCTCATTATCGTTGCTTGTCTGAATCATGAGATATTAGCATTTTATTACTCTCTGGTCTGTTGATTGATGCACCCCGAAAACGTCGAGCATGTCCTATGATTTGCTAAACATCATAATCAGTGTGTAGGTCATCATTTTTGTTGAAATCACTCATGATTGGTAGATGTCTAAGTTAATTAGACATCATTAAAAAGAATTAGACTAATTGCTACTATGCTCAGAGCACTGTTCAAATTACTGAACATATGTACACACAAAAATAGCAAGTCTATGACCTTGGATCAAATTTCTACCTATCTATTTTGATCCATTGATTAGTGGATCATATTCCAAAAAAAAAAAAGGTGATTATTTATGATCATTGGCAAGCTAAAGAGGGCCACTACACTCTCCAACAATTGTTCTTGGATGGTGTGAAGTAGGTTTAAGCAACACCACTTCATCTCTGAAGACTATCCACCATCTCCTCCAACAATCGTGAGTCATTTTAGCTAGACCATGATTCCACATGTTTTTGTTGTGAGAGTCTTGTACAAAATATTCATTTTATGTTGGAAATGTGGAGATTTGGAGTATTTGGACATTGCTTCCAGCATTCCTCTATCATCTCTGGTCCAATTATGCATACTTATCAGTCTGAGTTTTGGAACATCTTGTATCACTTATATATTCTTGTATTATTTTCCCTACATGGGTGATCTTGTAATCAAAAGGATAATTCCAAAATCTTGTTTAGTCTAGTTAGAGGGCAAAATCTGGTGCTCCCATAAGATTTCCTTCATCTCGTATAGAAGAAGCAATTGGGACCATAGTTCAAGTACTTCTACTCAAGGAGAGTTCTTCCTTAGGTAAGTACATCCTGTGACATGCCTATGTGCATGTATCCTATTTGAAAACAAAAAGACAAAGATGAGAAAAATTTTCAATAAAAAAACGAGAAAAAATCCTAATCTTTTAAGACTAAGAATGGTTACATTAAGTAAAAAATAATTCAAATGAGTAGTAAATGGGCCACTAGCCACTCCAAAGACTAGAACTTGGATACAAAGAACAATAAAAGTATCTAAAATAATAAGTAATCTTTGCAAGAGAAATGCAAAAGACACTGTTGTATATTATTGAACAAGGCATTATTAAAATGTTAAATTATTAATGTATTAATGTGTTTTTTTGATGTTTTTGATATAGCAGCTGAAGGTTCGTGAGGAGCGTGCAAGGCGTGAAAGGGCGGACATCAATAATCCGAAATAATTATTATTTAGCTTGTAAATAAACCTGCGTAGAAGGTTCTATTGTTAGAAAAGTAATGGCTAGACTAATGGTCATTGTAGACCGTAGTTTCTGTTATTAAAAGCAATGGCTTTCTGTAAAAGTTACTAACTTTTAGTTTCACGCCTGCTTTTCGAAGCCGCCCTCATGTAACCACTATTTTCGACGTAATCAAAAGTCCTATAAATACATGCACTCTGTGGACTGTCGAAACAGAGTGCATGGGGGGAGATTGCACCCAATCTTGCGTTCGGTCTCGTCTCTTGTTGCCTCTATTTTCTGTGTGTTTTCCCGCGTCCGTAATCTCTGTATGCGCGTGAGCAAGATCTTGACAACAGTGGTATCAGAGCCAGGCACGCATCAATACAGAGGGTTCTATTCTCTGTTCGCGATTCTGAATTCCGATTCCATCTCCATTTCCATTTCCATCTCCATCTCCATCTCCATCTCCGTCTCCGTCTCCGTCTCCGATTTCGGTTTCGGTTTCGGTTTCGGTTTCTGTTCCTGTTCCAGAACCAAAACCTACGTTTTCACCTACGTTTACTCCTTCGGCTTACTCCAAGGCGTCGACAAAGAACTTAGGCAATAACTTAGGCAATACATTGGCACCCAAGGCTCCCTTGGCGACCGTTGGCTACACACAAGGCAATTTGAATTTTTGAGTGGTAATAGGGAGGTTTAGAGTCCCTAAGGTAGGAGGATTTGAACCCACAACCTTCTACTTTCAAGGGAAGTACTTTGACCACTCCACCATCTCTTGGAGTTGTACTCAAGTTCTCTCTCTTTATTACTTGTGGAAGGCGCGCGCGTCGATTTCAAGATTGGACCCAAGAAAGAATCAAGTGTATCTCTCAATCCGTAGGTCGGATTGAGGCGCGTAATATACCGTTGGAAAGCTCTCGGAACGAACTTTCCAATGAGCTAGCTTGGACGTATGAATTCCTTCAAAATCCTTGGGTGGCACTTGATTGAGTGTTCAAGATACCAAGCAAGGTTGAGAGCAAGGGTCCAAGAGCACCATGGAGGATTACAGTAATTCACCTCTACCTGCGGCAACACTTGAACAACAACTAGAGCTCTTGCGGCATGAGCTTCAAGGAGCTCAGAACGAGATCCGACAACGTGATGAAATCCTCCAAAAGATGCAAGCTAAGGAAGACAACCTTACGAGAGTAGTAAAAGCTATTGTGTCTGCCCAATCTGATGTTACTCATTCAAAGATTGGTAATAGAAACTACCAGTTTCTACGATTTGATGGCCGAAAGGATGGGCCTTTAGTACTTTCCTGGTTGTCGCAGTTTGATGATTTTTATACCGATGAAATGTATGCTGAAAGTGAAAAAATTAAATTTGCCACTAACTATTTAGTAGGTAAAGCACAACTCTGGTGGAATGTCCTGCGGCACAGTATGGAGCGTCCAACAACTTGGAAGGCTTTTCAAGAAAACGTGAAGGATTCATTTCTTCCTCCTCAATACCATTTGCATGTTCAACGAGCATGGACGACCCTTACATGGAAGGAGGGTGATACGGTTACTACCTACACAGAGCGGTTCTGGCAAAATTTACTACTTGTACGAATGCTTGAAGATGTATCAGAAGATATCTTGCAGCAGAAATACGAAGATGGTTTGGAGGTGGGAACCCAAGCTAAGCTTCACACCCTACGACCTATAACCCTCAACAAGGCTATATCTTTTGCTTATGATGCAGAAAAAGAATTCCAGTCCATAACCAAGTCACTCCATCTACAACAACCACATCCACGACCATTTCCTGTTAAACCTTCATTTCCTATGAAGTGTAATTCTAATGCCCCATCTTACCCTAGTTTTCCTCGTCCTCCACAATCCAATTACTCAACTCCACCCGTTGCTTCATCTCTCCAACCAACCAAACCACCTACCCTTCAAACTTCAGCAGTGAATGCCCAACAGAAGTGACCACGAATCACTTGCTGGAATTGTGGTAAACCTGGACATACAAAAATAAGGTGCAGATTGCAACCTCTTCATATAAAACCGGTTACAGCTCGATTGCATAACATGGAGGTCTATAATGAAGAAATTCCTTCTGTTTGGACAGAGGAATCACTGGAGAAGGATTTAAGTACCTTGGGTAACGATATCTCTCTACACTCTCTTCTTTGCATGCAGGGTACAATAAATAACAAACTAGTTAAAATTTTACATGACGATGGTAGTTCACATGACTTCATTTCACATTTATTAGTACAAGAACTTAAATTACAAACGTTTCCTTCTTTGTATAAAGTGAAAGCCGCATTTCAAGGTAGTCGTTATAATGTAACACGAGAAGTGCAAGATGTTACGATTAGCATAGCCCTTATGTTGATTCACGAACATTTTTAATTGCACCTTTGCAATCTTACGATGTTATACTAGGTATGCCTTTTCGTCACCATTATAACCCACGTATTGACTACCATACGCATACCTTTAAGTTTGCTTTCAAAGGTCAGATCATTACTTTGTCTGCACGGCATGATTTCCAGCCATTTCCATTGATTAGTCACACTCAAGTAAAGCGTGCATTTAGGAAAGGATTCAACTCATGCATTGTTTTTGTCAATGTCATCAATGATTATACTCATACACTTCCAGATGCATATAAACCTTTCATGAGTACTTATAAGGATTGTTTTATGTCTGAATATCCCTCTGAACTACCACCATCTCGAGGATCCTTTGACCATAGCATAGACTTAGTCCCTGGTAGTTCTCCTCCTCATAAAGCACCTTATAGACATGGCCCACTACATCAAAAGGAAATAGAAAATCAAGTAAAAGACCTATTACAAAAAGGACTTATAAGGCCTAGTTCTTCCCCATTTGGAGCACCAGTTCTCTTAGTAGAGAAGAAGAATAAAACTTATCGAATGTGCATTGATTATAGAGCCCTTAACAAGATCACGATCAAGAATAGATACCCTATTCCTCGAATAGATGATCTCCTAGATAAGTTACGAGGAGCTCGTGTCTTTAGTAAAATTGATCTTAAATCGGGTTACCATCAGATTCGTATGACACAAAGTGATATTTTTAAGACTGCATTTAGAACTCAAAATGGCCATTATGAATTTATGGTAATGCCCTTTGGACTTACTAATCTTGATTACCAAGCTTTTGTTCTTGTATTCTTTGATGACATACTTGTTTACAGTAAGAATGATAGTGAACATGAAAAGCATCTTGAAACAGTTTTTCATTTGTTACGAGAAAACACATTTTATGCTAATCCGAAAAAGAGTTATTTCTTTCAGCGTAAGCTAGAATATTTAGGACATATTATTTCAAGTGAAGGTGTGCATGTGGATCCGAAAAAGATTAGAGTTATCATAGAATGGCCTACACCACAATCAGTCAATGATGTTCGTTCTTTTCTTGGGTTGGCTAGTTTCTATAGGAAGTTTGTTCGAAATTTTTCTTATTTAGCATTGCCTCTTACTTTGTTGTTGAAAAAGAAAATAAAATTTGCATGGGGATTTACCCAACAACAGTCCTTTGACAAACTTAAACATGCACTTTCACATGCACCTGTTTTACAATTACCTGATTTCTCACAACCCTTTCATGTTGTTACTGATGCTAGCGGTTCAGGAATAGGTGCTGTTCTGATGCAAAATGACCATCCCATTGCATTTGAGAGTAGAAAGCTTAAACCCTCAGAATAGAATTATAGTACGTATGATAAAGAACTGTTAGCAATTGTGCATGCTTTGCGAATTTGGAAACACTATCTTATGGGCTCTGAGGTCTTAATCAAAACCGATCAACAGGCTATTAAACATTTATTAAATCAGCCCTTAATCTCTGATAGGCATCTTAAATGGGCATCATTCATTCAATATTTCCAACCCATGATACAATATCAGCCTGGTAAAGCTAATGTCGTAGCTGATGCTCTTAGCCGTTTTCCTTCAAATTCCGTTGTTTTGAATAATATTTCTGCCATTCAAATTCATTCTTTTCAAGACATGGTTTCCACTTATGCATCTGATTTGTATTTTTCACGTGCATGGCATGACTCCAATAATGGTGCATATTTATCTGATGAACATTATACATTTCATAATGGTTTTCTTTATTTTCAACATAGATTGTGCATAACCCAAGCTTTTAAAGATTTTGTCATTAAAGAAATGCATGAACCATCTTACATGGGTCATAGAGGCATACAGAGCACTATTTCTGCTTGCAAAGATTTCTTCTTTTGGCCACACATGGAAAAAGACATTGCACATTATGTTTCTCAATGCATTGTATGTCAGCGTGTCAAACGTCATCATGGTAAACCATTTGGATTATTAATGCCACTTCCTATTCCAAATGAACCATGGGAACAAATCTCTATGGATTTTATCACAGGTCTTCCTACCACTTCATCACATAATGATATGATTTGGACAATAGTTGATAGGTTTAGTAAATATGCATATTTCATTCCATGTAGAAAAACTTTGACTGCACCTCAAGCTGCAAAATTATTCATTAAATGCATTTTTCCACATCATGGATTTCCTAAAGTAATGTTATCTGATCATCATGTTAGGTTTTGTAATCATTTTTGGGTTGCCTTATTTCAACATTTTGGTTCTAAAATAGATTTTAGCTCTGCATTTCATCCTGAAAGTAATGGACAGAGTGAGGCTACAAATAGTACTATTCTTGATTTATTGCGTTGTTATTCATTAGATAATCCTAATAACTGGGATGAAAAGTTGCCATTGCTTCAATTTGCTTACAATAACACTTCACACACCACTACTGGTCGTGCACCTTTTGAAATAGTTTTTGGTAAAAAGCTTCCCACTCCCATGTCCCTCACCCAAACCGACATTCCGATGGCTGATTCTATCGCTCAAGTTCACGTTTCTATACTTCATAATGTTCACGAGCACATTAGGAAAAGTCAAGAGCGATATACACGTATTATCAATACTAAACAATTAGCCAAAGAATTCAAGGAGCAAGATTTTGTATGGTTGCGAATAATTAAAAGACGTCTCAAAAATATTTTGCAGCATCCTAAAATTAAACTTGCACCACGCTATTATGGACCGTTTTGCATTATAGAAAAAACTAATGATAATTCATTTCGATTAGATATTCCATCCCATTGGACCATTCATAATTCTTTTCATATTATTTTACTTAAACCATTTAAAGGAACTTTACCACTTGCTCCACTTCTTGATGACCCTCCTTTAATTGAAGAACAATCTGAAATCTTAGTTCCTGAGAAAATCATTGATTATGATGTCACTACTACACGCACAGGTACTCAATATCATCGATATTTGGTTAAATACAAAAATCACTCTATTGAAGAATGTCAATGGATACATAAAACACAATTAACACCTCATTATGACCACTTAATTTCTGCATATCATACAAAAACAGCTCCATGAACATTTCCATGCATGTATTTTTTTTACATGGCACATGCCTATTTTTATTCAGTGATGAAACATGTGACTAGCCATCCATGTTTATTCTTTTATCACCTGAGGTCAGTTGCTTGTTCAACTGCGGGGCATGTTATACCTTATGGAATATGTTGAACAATGCATTGTTGGATTGAAATATGGAATAGCCAATGCATTGTTGGATTGAAATATCGAATAGCCAATGCATTGTTGGATTGTAACATGGACTATGTTGGCCAATGCATTGTTGGATTGTAACAGTAACATGGAATATGTTGAACAATGTATTCTCATTATTAGAGTGTTAAATTATTTTATCAACTGAGGTCAGTTGCTTGTCAACTGAGAGGCATGTTGTATATTATTGAACAAGGCATTATTAAAATGTTAAATTATTAATGTATTAATGTGTTTTTTTGATGTTTTTGATATAGCAGCTGAAGGTTCGTGAGGAGCGTGCAAGGCGTGAAAGGGCGGACATCAATAATCCGAAATAATTATTATTTAGCTTGTAAATGAACCTGCGTAGAAGGTTCTATTATTAGAAAAGTAATGGTTAGACTAATGGTCGTTGTAGACCGCAGTTTCTGTTATTAAAAGCAATGGCTTTCTGTAAAAGTTACCAACTTTTAGTTTCACGCCTGCTTTTCGAAGCCGCCCTCATGTAACCACTATTTGACGTAATCAAAAGTCCTATAAATACATGCACTCTGTGGACTGTCAAAACAGAGTGCATGGGGGGAGATTGCACCCAATCTTGCGTTCGGTCTCGTCTCTTGTTGCCTCTATTTTCTGTGTGTTTTTCTGCGTCCGTAATCTATGTATGCGCGTGAGCAAGATCTTGACAACAGACACCAACTAAGGGATATTAGGTCAAACTACTCAATCACTCTATCATGCTAACTACCACGTAACTAAGAATTGAACACTTTGTATAATCAGCACAAAGTGTCATCCAAACACAGTGGTTAAGTTAAAACAGATTGCAGAGAGCAACCAACTCATAGCTCTAACTAGCACAAAACAATAGTTTGACTAGAATAAAGATCAGATAGTAGATATGTGTTGGCACTCAAGGGTGGGCATGAGCCACATTAATGCAATGAAGAAGTGGTCACACAAGAAGAGGGAGCATGTAGGGAGCTCCAAGAAGTATATGTCAAATTTTTAGAAGAAACCCCTATAAAAATAGTGATTGTGATCACTAAAAGCCATTGTAAATATCATTTCATATTTTTGCACCTTCATTTTGTGCAAGCCAAAGACATCTGGAGCTTGAGGAGCCTAGGTACAAATTGTTGGAGTTAGACGTCTGCGGAAGCACATGAAAAGCACAAGGAAGAAGAAGAAGCTTGGAGCATAACACACAATAGTGAATGTATTACTAGAGAATGTACAACGATAAGTAGCCTATTAGGGCAATAGGCATATATACAAGCCGGGGGAAAAAAAACTCCTAAAGAGGGGAAAAAGTGCCTCGACGGTCCTAGAGTGTTCACACACATCACTACCTAAATATATCAATAAATCCCCCTGGGAGTGATGCGGTGAACAAGTAGCTGGCACTCATGTATAAGGAAGTGCCAAGCTATGTGGAAATCACTCCACAAAAGGAAGTAAGCCCAAAGCTTTGTAGAAAGCTTCAAACTTCTCCCTAGGCAGAGCCTTCGTGAAAAGGTCTGCAATGTTCTCCTGCGTGGGCACATATGCCAAGCTGATCTCCCCAGCAGAGAACCTCTCTCTGACATAATGATAATGCACCTCAATGTGCTTAGTGCGAGCATGGAACACAGGGTTCCTCGCAACTGCCAATGTGCTCTGACTGTCACTGAAGATGGTGGTGGCAAAAGACTGACCAACACCCAAATCAGCCATAAGGCATTTGAGCCACACACACTCAATAGTCGCTATGAAAGTTGCCCTATACTCAGCCTCACAACTGGAAGTGGCCACAGTAGGCTGCTTCTTGTTGGTGCATTTTACCCAAGCCTACATGCTTGATATGCTTGATATTATCCTCATTTATAAGTCACATGTGTAGTCATGTGAACACCTCTTGTAAAAGAGTACATTTTACCTCTTGTAATTGAAAAAAGAAAAAGGAAAAGGATGGCTTACCTCATCCATGATGTAAAAGCAAAGTCGTGGCTCTATCTACCTAAAACCATGAATTTTTGAGCTGAGGGAATATCTCCTAACTTTGGGGATCACTTTTAGGTGGAGCCATTCGAATTCGAATTCAAAACTCCCTCCAAGAATAGCTATAAAAAGAGCAAGAAGGAAGAGGCGATTAGCAAGCCTTGTATGTGACCACTTCATGTCATTTTGTAGAGATTGAAGAGCTTACTCCATAGCTCTAACATTCTACTCCCATTGTGCAAATATTCATTGCCAATGTGGTTGTAATCATATGTGAATCTATACATTTATCATCATCTACTTCTCTATTTTGTTCTCTGCTATACTCACTCAAAGCAGTAACTTCAGAAGGTCATATCTCGAGATCTATGCAACCGTTTTCAGTGTTTTAAATGCGTTGGATAGCTCCTACTGTCTAGTTTGTGCATACCAATTTGCATGGTCATTGGATTTACAATTTTGGAGATATCTGTATTTTACTGCTCACTGGTCTATCTCTATAGAGCTCCGAGAATGGTGGGCATGTTCTAGAAATTGATGAATCTTGTTCTCAGTGCTCAGTCCATCATTTGAAGTTTTTTAACTTGGATTTGGAATCTTGCCAAGTCTATTTGCTATGCCCAAAAGGAATTTATTTAATACCTACCAGATTGAGAGCACTGTTTAGTTTTTCCAGTAGGTGTATGTCCCAAAATAGCAAGTTTTGGGAGCTAGTCATTTCGCAACTAGTCTGTCTTGACTTAAACTTTTGGGATACATGTTCCAAAGTAATTGGTTGATATTTTGGTTTATTTAGGAAGCTCAAAGGGTCTAATAATCAAATCTGAAGTCTCAGTTGGCTGGTGTGAAGCTGGTTGTAGCAACACCTACTCACCTTTGGATTGCAACCACCATCTCTCTTCGCAGTGGTATCAGAGCATAGTCAAGCAACATGGGAGATGGATTTCCATCAACAATTGACAAATTGGATCAAAACAACTACCCGGCATGGTCTCTAAGGATGGAGGCTTACCTTCAAGGGAGGAATCTATATGGATTCATATCCGGAGATGAAGCAATGCCAACCATGAGGAACAAAGGGCAACCATCACATGAAGAAGTGGAAAGACTTTCAAATTGGTGTTCGAACGATGCACTTGCAAGGTCCTATATTCTAAACTCAATCTCTGATTTTCTTTTACCTCATGTCAAGGGATGCAAGACATCAAGAGAGACCTGGAATGCACTTCCTTCTTTCTTCTCTTCCAACACTCGAGCAAGGAAGAACCAATTGTGGATGGAGTTCACAACAATGAAGAAAAGCCCGAAGCAAAGTGTGACTGATTATGTCACAAAGATGAAGGAGATTTCCGACCAACTTGGAAGCATTGGAGAGGTAATTGAAGAGGATCAAATCATTAGACAAATCATAAATGGAATCAAAGGAGACGACAAGTGGGAGTCATTCACAACAGCCATGGGTTTATACATGGATATGCATGTACCCGACCTCAACACACTCGTGGGCCAACTCTTCACTCATGAAGCAAAGATTAGCGAAGGTGGTGAGTCCTCAAGAGGTAATCAAACTTCTGCCTTATATTCCGATAAAGCTAAGGTCAAGGACAAATCAAAGAATAGGAAGAATGAAGATGAAGGTAGCTCTATCCAAGCAAACTTTGCAGGTAGAGGGAGAGCTAGAGGAAGAGGCAGAGGTGGAAAGCAAGTCAGGGGGAGATTCCAATCATCTCAACCTTGCAATATTTGTGGCTTATCTAATCATACTACTGAAGAATGTTTCAGGAACCCGAGGAACTCAAGAGGAAGAGGATTCAATAGAGGTGGCTATGGATCAAATAGAGGCAGATACAATGGAGGCTACAACAAAAACTACTACAACAATAATTACAACAACAACTATCAAAGTGGCCATAGAGGAAGAAGAGACTACAATAACTATGCAGAGGACCAAAGTTAAGAAGATTCATTATTGATTATGAATCTATCAGTGAAGAAGGGTAAGGATGATGATCACATATTTTACATTGATTCGGGATGCTCAAACCATGTAGCACAAAATGTGGCTTTACTTTCTGATTTGGAAGATCCTCATAACAAGCATGAAGTGAAGACAGGAGATGACACAAAGCACTCAGTGGAGAAGATAGGTAATGTGAAGACATCAGATGGGAATATGAACCTCTTAAGCAAAGTCTTGTATGTCCCTACAATTACCAAAAAATTAATAAGTGTTGGACAGATCGTTGAAAAAGGATTGCAAGTTAGATTCAACCGATTTGGAGCATATGTTGAAGACCCAAGGCAAGGCTTTTGAAGGATTGCCAAAGGAGAAAAGACAGGAAGGCTTTTCACTTTTGAAGTGGAAGATACAAAGAACATAGCTTTGTTTAGCTATGGATCTCAAACTCTTACAGGCTTGGAGATATGGCACAAAAGGCTTGCTCACATTGGTGAGAGGACACTCAAACAAATTTGCAGGGACCAAAGTGTACTTGGTTTGCCTAATATCACAAGGCAACACATGATTTATAAGTATGAAGCTTGTCAACTCGGCAAGGCTCATAGACAACCTTTCAATAAGAAAGGATATATGTATCAAAATCCTTTGGATCTAGTGCACACGGATGTGTGGGGTCCAAGTAAGGAGCCATCTATATCAGGCTCAAGATATTATGTGTCTTTCATAGATGATTGTAGCAGGTGGACCATTCTGTTTTTCATGAAGCACAAGGATGAAGTGTTTAATTGCTTTAAGAAGTATATTGCTCTTGTTGAAAACCAAACAGGTAGGACTTTGAAAAGACTCAGATCAGATGGTGGAGGAGAATACTTCTCTTCTGAATTTGATGCCTTCTTGCATGAAAGAGGCATTAAAAGGGAAGTCACTACAAGGTATACACCCGAACTCAATGGTGTAGCAGAGAGGAGAAACAGAGCTATTGTCGAAGCTGCAAGGTCCATGCTCAACGAAAAGGGATTGCCAAACTACCTATGGGTAGAGGCTGTGTCGACAACCACATATCTCATAAATAGACTTCCATCTAAGTCACTAGATGGAACAACTCCATATGAAGTGTGGAATGGAAGAAGACCTAAACTAGAGCATTTTAAAATCTTTGGATGCTTAGCCTATGCTCACATTCCTTCTCAAGTAAGAGGGAAATTGGATCCCAAGGTAGAGAAGTGTGTATTCATTGGTTATGACCAAAACCAAAAAGGATATAGATTGTACAATCCAACCAATAAAGGATTTTCTGTGAGTAGAGATGAAATTTTTGATGAAAACAAATCATGGTTTGATGATGACAAGAAAGTGAAGCTGCCTTATGACTTGGATGAAGATTTTCCATCACTTCAACCAAAGGAGCCAAAACAGATTGAAGAAAGTGATTCGGAGATTGACCTAGAAGACTTGGAAAGACTAAAGCTATGGAAGAACAAAGGTAAAGCAAAGATGCAGGATGCTACATATGGACCCGAGAGCTCACAACAACCACTTAGAAGGTCTTCAAGGGAGAAGAAGAAACCTGAGAGGTTTGGTTATGATACTTCTTTGGTCACAAAGCACTCAATCTACATTGCAAAAGATTCAACCAATGAAGAGCCTGCCACATTCGAAGAAGCACAAAGCAAGAAAGCTTGGAGAGATGCAATGGATGAAGAAATGGAAGCCTTGAAGGAGAATGACACTTGGGAGCTTGTACCTAACAAGCCATCTATGAAGGTAATTAGATCTCGATGGATATACAAAATCAAGAGGAATCCAGATGGAAGTATAAATAGACATAAAGCAAGGTTAGTTGCTAAAGGGTTTGCTCAAACCCATGGTATTGATTATGAGGAGACTTTCTCTCTTGTTGCAAAAATGCCTACAATTAGGGTTCTCATAAGTCTTGCTGCATCTAGAAATTGGAAGCTCTATCAACTTGATGTAAAGAATGCTTTCTTGAATGGATGGATTTCTGAGGAAGTGTATATGGCACAACCTCTTGGATATGAGGATGCACATCATCCTAACTATGTATGCAAACTAAAGAAAGCTTTGTATGGATTGAAGCAAGCTCCAAGATCTTGGAATTTCATATTGGTGACTTATTTGCAAGACCAAGGATTCAAAGCTAGCAAGGCGGATACCTCTTTGTCCATAAAGAGGAATGGATCTGAAGTGATCTATTTATGTGTGTATGTTGATAATATTATTATCACAGGCAATGATTTTGAAGGAATCAAACAGATAAAGACTCAAATGAAGGAGGAGTTCAAAATAAGTGACCTCGGACCACTCACTTATTTCCTTGGATTGGAGTTAATCTACACAGGTTCAGGTATATACATCACACAAAGGAAGTATGTGCATGACATGCTCGTTAAGTTCAAGATGGAAAATACCAAGTGTGCAGGTACACCTATGGAGCAAAATCATAAGCTTAGTGCTTATGAAGGAGAGCCAATTGAAGACATCACAAGCTATCAAAGCTTGATTGGAAGTTTGAACTATGCAACACTCACAAGGGTGGATATATGCTATAGTGTTAGCACATGGAGTCGGTTTATGCATAAGCCAAGAAGACCACATACGGAAGCGGACAAGAGAGTCCTCAAGTACCTAAAAGGGACTATGAATGAAGGTTTGTTTTATTCATTTACTTCATATATTGAGCTAAAGGTCTACTCAGATGCAGATTGGGCCGGATCTAAAGATGATAGAAGAAGCACATCCGGGTATATATCATTTGCAGGTTCAAAAATCATTTCTTAGTCATCCAAGAAGCAACCAACCGTGGCATTATCTTCTACTGAAGCCGAATATAGAGGTTTGGCTAATGCAACTCAAGAAATCATGTGGTTAAAGTCTTTGTACACAGATCTTGGACTTCATTCTTCAACACCTCACATTTTTTGTGACAATACAAGCTCACTACATCTTGCAGCTAATCCGATATACCATGCTAGAACCAAGCATATTGAAGTCCACTACCATTTTTTAAGGGAGAAGCTAATGAGCAAGGACATTCAACTATCCTATGTCTCTACAGATATGCAATGTGCGAACATGTTGACTAAAGCTCTTGATGGTACAAAGTTAAGTAGATTCAAGTTGATGATTGGCTTGCAGGAAATCAAGGACAATTGAAGACTTATTTGGAGGCCAAGCATGTTAGGCTTGAGGGGGAGTTTTTGGTGCATTTTACACAAGCCTACATGCTTGATATGCTTGATATGCTTGATATTATCCTCATTTGTAAGTCACATGTGTAGTCATGTGAACACCTCTTGTAAAAGAGTACATTTTATCTCTTGTAATTGGAAAAAGAAAAAGGAAAAGGATGGCTTACCTCATCCATGATGTAAAATCAAAGTCGTGGCTCTATCTACCTAAAACCATGAATTTTTGAGCTGAGGGAATATCTCCTAACTCTGGGGATCACTTTTAGGTGGAGCCATTTGAATTCGAATTCAAAACTCCCTCCAAGAATAGCTATAAAAAGAGCAAAAGGAAGAGGCGATTAGGAAGCCTTGTACGTGACCACTTTATGTCATTTTGTAGAGATTGAAGAGCTTACTCCATAGCTCTATCATTCTACTCCCATTGTGCAAATATTCATTGCCAATGTGGTTGTAATCATATGTGAATCTATACATTTATCATCATCTACTTCTCTGTTTTGTTCTCTGCTACACTCACTCAGAGTAGTAACTTCAGAAGGTCATATCTCGAGTTCTACGCAACCAGCATAAAGAAAAAGAAACAAAAGTAGGAAAAAAAAATTGGAAAAATTAAAAAGAGAAAAACCAAAATGGAAACAAAAGATGGGATTTTCTGAAAATAGAAAGAGAACATGGAAGAAGATTCTTGAAATAGAAAGGATCAATAGATCAATAGAGAGGTTAGAAAGATTCTAGAGAGAAGTCCTAGGGGGAACCCATAAATAGATATCCAATCCTCATTTGTCTTTCCCCATGGATCTTCTCTCTAGGTATGCTAATTTACCCTTTCTTGTTATTTATATTTCTTGTTCATGCTTTTTAGTTTCTAGTTCATGCTCTTCATTACCATGATGAGAGAGAGAGAGAACATGAGAACATGAGAGAGAGTGAAAGAGAGAGGTTCTATCTCTCTTCCCTTACCACTCCATTTCACTCCTTCAGAAGGAAGGAAATTTAAAAGAGTTTTCTTTCTGTTGGCATTATAGAGTACAAAGAGGAGGTTTTCAATTAAAAAGAACTTTGATGTTGTTTGTTTGTGAACCACGAACATAGAGAAAGAAAGAAAGAGAGAAATCTCTCTTTGCTAATTACATATCTATTCAAATTCAAAAATTATCCTCTCTTTTGTAGTTAATGCATTTTCGTTTTAGAGTGATCATAGCTGTGAGTTCCCCTCAACGAAAGAGCTAAGAAAGAAATAGATCTACTGGGACCTGAGGAGAGCTCGCAACATGATGCAAGCTTTGAATCCCCTATCACCTTACGTGAGCTACTCTTTGACTTCGATCGGCTAAAGGTGCATGTTGAAGCCTACTCTAGATTGGTGCTTGACAGATGAAGGAGAGAGAGAAAATTCCCTGAGAGATAGATTTCATGTAAGGTTGACATTGTGTGTCACGCACTATGTCGGGTCGGCAAACAGGTGGGGTAAACTTGGCCGGGCAGACAAGTCCATGAGTCACACCCAATTTCCGCATAGGTTGATTTGTAAAAATAAAAATAAAAAGGAAAAGGTGTTGAGTTGAGATGAAGTGTAAAAACAAAAGAAAAGAAAAAGAAAAAAAAAAGTAAAAGAAAAGAAAAAGATCTGATGGAGGGTTGGACAGTAGGAGATAGATAGGGGAATCAAGGCATATTTGAAGTCCTAGGGGGAAACCTATAAATAGATATCCAATCCTCATTTGTCTTTCCTCGTGGATCTTCTATCTAGCTATGCTAATTCACCCTTTCTTGTTATTTACATTTCTTGTTCATGTTGTTTAGTTTCTAGTTCATGCTCTTCATTACCATGCCGAGAGAGAGGACAAAATGAATAATAGAAGAGGAATATGTTATAATTATAGATTGAGGTGGATTTTTTTTGTCTCTACAGGAGGATTATAGAAGCCATGCAAACAAACCGATTGTGTAAAGATGCTCGAAGAAGTAACGGGCGCTGTTTGAAGGCACTATTGCAACTCTCACACAGAAAAGTCAAGAGAAGCAAAACATAGAGAGGGCTTGTTTGATTGTTTTTTGGTTATCGTGAACAATACAAATGACGATGATTTCATTTCGATCTGCCTAGTTGATTATATGGACATGAGAAAAGTCGATTCTTGTGATTATGCGTGTATGATGGACGAGATGGTCTGAAGCATGTGATCACTAAAAACTAACACAATTCGAGAGAGAGGATTGAAGGCGGTGCTACTGTGTATTGGAGGAGAGAGAAAGAGAGATGGGCTCTCTTTATGCAGAAAAGAAGCAGTAGATGGGGTCATATAGCACAGCTCGAGTGGTTGTCCAATTTCATGGAGTCGTCTTTTTTTTTTTTATCGGCGATCATGCAATCATGAGCTTCTGCTTGGGCTATGAAGAGAAATCGATAACAGAGAATCATAATCCTTGCACCGCCGCTCTAGCCCACTCTCTCTGTTGGAGAGCAACGCACAGCTACGAGCTAAGAGACTGTGCTTCCATTTAATTGCAAACATTTCATTCTTGCTCTTGCTCGCACTAAGAGCGGTCATACTACCATCTTCCTTTGATCGGAATTGACGCAAGTTCCTCTGCCTCTAAACCCTCTATTGCCTGATTGGACCTGCTCTACCCCAGAACTGGGTGTTGAACCTGAGATGTTTTGATTATAGCTCTGAGTTCCCCTCAGAGAAAGAGCTAAGAAAGAAATAGCTCTATTGGAACCTGATGAGAGCTTGCAACATGATGCAAGCTTTAAATCTCCTGTCACCTTATGCAAGCTACTCTTTGCCTCCGCTCGGCTAAAGGTGTACGCAGAAGGCTACTCGAGATTGGCGCTTGATAGATGAAGGAGAGAGAGAAAGTTCCCAGAGAGAGAGACTCCAACAGATCGAGCTTTGTCATCCATGTCGACGACGTAGAGAGAATGACCTGACGGGCAGAGGCAATGATGCAGCTTAACGAGAAGAGAGAGAGATGGTTGGCACAAACCAACGATGGCAGAAGAAGAGCTCACACACACACAGAGAAGGAAAGAAATAGCTATGGCATAGCTGATCGAAGATCGCATAGGTTAGAGAGAGAGAGAAGGAAAGAAATAGCTATGGTATAGCTGATCGAAGATCGCATAGGTTAGAGAGAGAGACAGAGAGAGAGAGAGTTGGTTGAAGTCGGTGGACATCGTGGAGAGAGGAAAGATGGCGGTGGGAAGCTATGCACGTATAGAAAATGTAAATTTTTAGGCTTAGTTGAATAAGAGTAGGAGATGGGAGACTTTAAAGATAAGTCATAAAGGTGATCATCATGTACGGTCATCTAAAGGGAGATTGACTCAACCATTCAAAATCTTCCAGGGGCCAATCTTATCCCACACGAAAGAGAGAGAGAGAGCCCTCAGAAAGAATATATATTGCCAAGAGCTATTCACAAAGAATTATCATCTCATTGATCTACGAATAAAAACTTATCTCGTTTTGCAAATGATAGATTCATAAGACGACCATGACAAAGGATTTTATTGCCACATGCTATTGATAAGGAAATTGCCATGTGACCTTATATATTTTTTTGGAGCTAACCGAATCCTTTGATGAGAGAGATTTCACATGTTTTTTTTTGAAGAAGGGCACTATGCTTCGTTTCCAATTAATTGGAATCATATGGGTAGAAGAACAGTGGGTATCCAAATAAGAACAGTGGGTATCCAAATCACTTGGAAGCATAAATGGTGACTTTCTTGGGTACATCAATGAGTTCGATGAGGAGGACGATAGCATAAAGAAAATCGATGTAAATATAGAGAAGGACAGAGAGCAAGAAACAGAAAAAGGACAGAGAGCAAGAAATAGAAAAAGATGAATGTATAAATGAAATGGATAAACATAAAAAGATAAAACCAAAACAATTTGCATAACAAAAATAGAGACATTGATTTTTGAGTATTTTATGATTTCCAAATGTACTAATGATGATTTCCTGGTCCGTGTGGATCTTCTCAACTAGGTCCCCGCGGATTTTCTCTTTCAAGTTCCGGTTGATTTTTTTGAGATATTATATGAAGTAAAGTTGAAGTTTTTGAAGATGGAAGTGAAGTATTACCTTGCGGATCTTCTCTCTAGGTGATTGTGTGACTTCGAAGTAAAGAAATTTATTTGAAGAAAAGCCTTTTTAACATTGGGTCTGTGAAGACCAAAGACCAGAAGAGAAGAAAAGATCTTACCATGAAGTGAAGATCCTACCGCAAAAACCGAAGAGAAGTTGAAGGATGTCCTTTCGCACTGTAACGGAGCGACTATCTTGTATTTCAGTGATCCGCTACTATAACGGATTTTTTTTTTTAATTATTCAGAGTCACTTGATGACATCAGTTGTATATTAATTACCGTCATTGAGTAACGGTCATTTATCTGACACATGGAGTACTAGTGATTTTTTTTTAGCATTGTATTTATCATTCCACGTTTACGATGTCCCCTCCTATTTTTTATCATTCATGATAGAAGGTCGATGACTCACCTTTTGAGGGCTTCAAGTATGGTTTTTGCCCTCGCGAGGTTTGAATTCCATATAGCTTTGACCGAATTCTCTAAGTTCTTATTCCATTTCACAACTTTTAGCGTACCATTTGAGGGAAGCGTTGATAGTTCTTTCACATATTCCTCAGAAGGGTACATTCTTAAACCCTGAACCCCTTCGCCTTTTTCTTCCTTCCTTCTTCCTTTCTCTTTTTTCTCACAATGTTTTCGACACGATGTGGTCTTCATACTTCTTCCTTTCTCTTTTTTCTCACAATGTTTTCGACACGATGTGGTCTTCATACAGGATGCAGTAGAGCTGCATCATGCTATGTCAAACTTGCTTCCTGCCATGTTTAACAGTAGAACTTGCTTCATGAATGGAGCTTGCACTCTGCCTCCAAGTCAGCGACCTGTCCTCGCAATAGCTGAATCAGAATTTACCGGTGTCGCAGACGGTATTTCCGGATCATGAGGAGAACTGAGAGGGCAACGTGCGTCTCTACATTGCAGGTATTTCGTGCTTATGTACACACGTATCCTCGGAAAAGAGTGCAGCGACCCGAACCCAAGTCGGACGCCGATAGAATACGTCTGGGGCTTCCTCTCCGCGAGCCATGGTTCGAGGTCAAGCCTTTCGATGAGAAGAAGATGCGGTTTGTGCTCTGCTTGAAGGATATTCTGCAAGGACAAGCCAAGCAGAGGATGGACCTCTGTGCCCTGAGCCATCTCCGCCGGGAGCTCGATGTACAACGAGACGGGAAACAGCGTAAAATGGCAACCTACGTGCGTCGTTTTCCTAATGTTTTCACCCTTCGCTCCGTTTTTACGTCCAACATAAAAAAGAAGACATGGTGCGGCTTTACTGAGGACGCACGTAAGCTCTTGATAGAAGAGGAAAAAATATTCCAGGACTCTGAAACTGCACTTGTCCAAAAGCTACGCAAGATCCTTATGATCTCAATGAAGAACAGGCTCCCTTTAGCTACTGTAGAGAGGGTGAGACAATCCCTTGGCTTGCCAGTTGATTTTAAAGAAAGGTTAATAAATAAATATTCTGAAGTTTTCTTGCTCAAGGAAAGGAAAGGTTCAATGTATCTTGAACTGAAAGAATGGGATACCAACATAGCCATGTCTGTGTTCGAGAAGAATACTCAAGATGGAAAGTACGAAAAGAGAAGTAAGATGAAAAAGAAGCCCAAACTTCCTATAGAAGAGAGTAAACAGGAAACTCTAATCAATAGGGAGGCTGAGTTCAGTGCGTTTGCAGGAGATAAAGCTGGCCATAAGTTTCTTACAGGGAATGTGGAATGCAGGAAGCTGGGTTCAACTACCGCAGTTTCTGAAACTGAATTGCATTTGGGTAGTTCACCTGTAGGACCTTGTAACCAGAATGCTCTACACGTATCACATTGTAATTATATAGATTTAGATGAAAACGAGCAGATGAGTTACAGAAATTTAGATGAAGAGTGTAAATTAGAGCTAGGAACTAGATGTAATGTGGATGCTAGATCTTTTACAGGTGTTGCATTGTCAGTTGAAAAGTCAAAGAGGCATGAATTGGTGGATGCAACTGGCATTAGCAATAGCCCCAACATTTGGGTTGTCCCTGATGTAGACAATAATGAGTCCAAGGAGAGGAAGCAATCAGAACAGAGCCAAGTTACTGATGAAAAGTCTTTGTGCTTGCACTTTCCATGGATATCTAAAAAGGGACGACAGCCTACACGTCAACGTGCAGCGGAGATACGGTCTTTTCAATCTGCACCATATATATCACCTTACCAGAACTCTCGGGAATTGGTCCTTTCTTCTGACAAGGTGGTGCATACTCATAAGTTTTTAGTGGGTCTCATTCATGAGTTTTTGAGCCTCACACTTGAGAAAAGAGCTACAATTAATCAATTAGAGCTTTTTCGGAGACCATATCGGTTACCGAAAAATTTACTGGATTTTTTGTTGAAGTATGATGGAATATTTTACAT
This sequence comes from Ceratopteris richardii, assembly GCA_020310875.1. Taxonomy (NCBI): domain Eukaryota; kingdom Viridiplantae; phylum Streptophyta; class Polypodiopsida; order Polypodiales; family Pteridaceae; genus Ceratopteris; species Ceratopteris richardii. Next base: position 143,601,982 of record CM035437.1, read on the forward strand.
TGTTCGGGGGAAAAAGAAGTCTCATGTTTTTCTTAAGGAAGCCTATAAAGAATTTCATCTCATCGAAAAAGATCCATTGGTCTTATGGCAGGAATGTTTTGTTGAGCTTGCACTTAGCTCTGAGAAACCTGAGATGCATGGAAATTCCAATGCAGAACTATCGTCACAGGATGCAGGAGATATTTCTGATCGTAATGATTCTTTAATGTAGGCATTGTGAGCTTCAAAAAAAAGGGAAGTGTTTGGTATCAGGCACAATGATTCGATATTATGACTCTACCATGTGGGTAGATGTATTCCAGGTTTAAGTCCTTATTGTCAAGCCAATAGCAAGTAGCATAGCATGAAGGCAATCATCCAGAACATCTCTTAGATGTCCAACGCTGTTGACTTCGCTGTGAATGGATCCCACAGCAGTGAAAGCTACATATTTCTCATGCTATCCACAGGTTCCCCCAGGATATCTGAATCTTAATGTGCTGAAGGTCAATACTGCATAGATTAGACTGTACATCAGTAAAATAAGATCTCAATTCTGGCTGTATGCAGAGTGATTTGGTGTTTCCCTGACAAGTACTGAGCATGTCTCTCCTCAAAAATTTACCCCGAAGGCACAGAGCATTCAGCATTTGAACTAGGGGGTTGATATTTGCTATATAAAATGTGTGCCATTTTATCGTTTGGCACTTCAAAATTTCCAGTAATCAGAGCACATGCTTTCGCATGAGTGAATCAATTGTTCTCTCTGCTTTTTTTTTTTTTTTTGAAACATGAATACAGGTAAGCTTGGTTTGTTGTTTCTCCAAAATCAGGCCAGCAGACAACTAGCAAATGTTGATGTGTGGCATAAACAAGTGCGTACTTCGTGTGCCAAATTTTGGTATCATCTCATCAAATCCTTGTTTGGGTTTGTCAATCAGGATCCATTCTACTGAAGAAGAACTACAGTGGGATGGACAAGCACTACATGAGAATGCTGTGATCATCTGATCTGCAGGGGCTCGCGGTCTCGATGACATATATGGTGCACACAATTGCCTTATCAGTTGTGAATGTTTTGCGAGACAGAAAGCAGCAGATGGCAAAGTATGTGCGTTGCTTTCATAATGCTTTCACATTTCTCTTTGTTGTAAATCTAATGACAAGAAGAGAATGTGATGTGGCTTCATGTAAGCTCTTGGTGGAAGAAGAAAATATATTTTGGGCCTCTGAAGCTGTACTTTTGCAAAAGGTATAGAAAAATTGCATCATCTTAAAGATTCCCCTTTGCAACCATGAAGGTGGTGAGGTGGCCCTTTGGTTTGAATGTTGACGTCCAAAGAAGCATATGATAGCAACATAGCCATTTCTTTGCTTGAGAGGAATTTTTGTGATAGAAAAAATCAGACGATAATTATAAAAGGATATTTGAATATTCTGTAGATAAAGCTTTTGGGTCCCATTCTAGCATTGGGCTTCGTACTTGAAGTGGCAACAGGGTAGAGCTGATAAAGCTTTAATGGGTCCCATTCAAGCATTGGGCCTCATGCTTGCAGGCTGATAAAGCTTTAATGTGACCCATTCAAGCATTGGGCCTCATATTTGAAGTGGCACAGGGTAGAGCTGTTGGCGACCAGGCTCTCTGCTAAGGTGCGAATCCCTGAATACCTTTCTAATACTTTCAAGTTGACTCATAAAAAGAGAAAGAGCCTTGTATTAGGAAGAGAGCAAAAATCTAATATTTGAAGTGGCACAGGGTAGAGCTGTTGGCAGCCAGGCTCTCTGCTAAGGTGTGAATCCCGGAACACCTTTCATAGATCACACTGGTCATCAAATTTTTTTCTGAATAATTTTTGGCTTTTGTATCACAAAATCTTTTATGTTGCTCAGGAGAAAATAAGTCCTGTGTGTTTCTCAAGGAGTCTTACAAAATATTCCATCTCACTGGAAAGAATTCACTGGTTTTCTCAAGGAGTCTTGTGAGGTATCCCATCTCATAAAAAAGGATCTATCGATTTTCTGGTGGAAATGCTTGCTAAGCTTGCAATGGTTCTTGAAGATCTCAAATGGACGGAAGTTTCAGCAAAAAAGGCAAAAATCTAGCAAAGAACCATCGGTATAGGATGAAGGAAAATTTTCTTACGAAAATCGAATTTTTTCTATAGTGCTATTTTCTTGGGCATTTCAATATGGACAGAATGATCACATATTGCAGTCCCTTCTCTATATTATGGCTTTAGAGGTAGTCTTGTTTAATCTGAACTGATTAAGTGATTAGCAACCAGTGTGAATTTAATCATCAGAGTTCCTCTTAGAGGGCTAAGGCCGTTGAACATTCCTGTCAGTGGACCCCATTGGCAGCTGAGCTAGATCATGTATGTATTTCTGCTCAATTATATCTATCTGAGGCATAATGTGCTCAAGATCTGGTTTCTATGGATCGGATCATGCTTAAGGCAATGAAATGAAGTTCTTAAAACTGTTTATACTGGAGAGTAATTCAGTCTGCAACGGGTAGATGCTTTTATATTTTAAAGTGGGTCCTCTAGGCTTCCATGTGTTCATCACGGGTTTAACTGTAGGATGCTCTATAGGGCCTTGGCTCTCATGAGCTAGAGACCTTGGTCCCAAAAAATCTAGATCTCTACATGCAGGAGTTGGCAACTAGCCTTACGTCTTACACTTGCCCTTTTCTTAAAGGTTGTTGACTTTGAGTTTTAGGGTGGAATAAGGTACTTGAGAACCAAAGCTTTGGATTTCCAAATAGCATCTACAAGAGGCTACTATATGCTCTAGAATGAGATGACTTCTGAACCACTTGTTTCTTCTATCTATTATCCTCTTTGGTATACAATCCAAACCATCTTGCTCATTCAATATAACATAATCCTCTATTAGATCATCTTTCCTAGAGATAAACACTCGCATCTTACTAGCAAGGAAAATGGGATGAATTTTGCAATGTGGAGGTAACTCTAAGTTTTGTAGGCAATCTTCCAAGGTCCACAATATCCAAAGAAAAATTTAGTCTACTCCATGGTTGAAAGAATTATTTTGTTGGAACTTGTAAGATACTCTATGTTATTTTTTTAGGGCTAGAATGCCATTGTATATGCATATGAGCACCAGGGCCCCTATGGACCAAGATCCTAAGCTTAGTTATTCAAAGACCCTAGAATAGAATCTTAAGTTTTTTCCTATCTTTTAGAGTGGCCTTATGAAGAGTACTTGGACCTTAGGGAAGGGTACATGGAACAGGGTCAATATAATGATTGGGAAGTGAGTTCATAGACAATGTATTTCCTTTCTTTCCTTCCATAATTGGTATTCAAGCATGAAGGTGTGGTCTTGAGAAAATGGAGAGAAAGAAGTTATATAACCATTAATGTTCAAACAAAGAGAGCTCACACGATAGTAGATTCATCATTGTCTTTGTAGAGCAAGGAGATTGTAGTAGATGCTCAACTTAACTGAAAGTGGAGATTGCACCACCAATTTTTGGAACTTCACTCGACTACCAGGTTGAGCGCATACCATAGACACATTTGCATCTCTTGATGCGATTCACACATGCATGTAATGCTCCGATCAAAGTGTGTAGGGGAGAAGCGAATGATCCCCCTTTTACTTGCATGCATGCATGATATATATTGCTTTCAAGCATCTTCCCCTCATGGATGTGCGATAAATCCCATTTGACATGTTGCTTCTCATCCATAGATGGGAGCCAAAGGAGAGACTCAACAAGAGGAGCAAGGTGAGAGAAAGAGAGGGAGAGAGGGCACAACATGAGATCCTCTCTATCAGGGACACGAAGGAAACCATTTTGCATCATTGATTTCATGCGACTTTGTAGAATTTGGTGATCTTTGAAAGAATTTGGGACACAAAAGGAACCATAATGTTTGGTATGTGCCAAAACCCTAAGAACAATTGTCTACTTTTCTTTATTCGACATCCATAGATCTTCTTTTGGTTTGATGACATCATCAATTCGTAACTGTCCTAGTGCCACTATCCATGAGCACTTATATAAGGAGGGCTTGGCCACATAGAACTTTAGTCTTTCCAATGTTACTCTTGGGAGCTTAGGGATTTGCATTCTCCAAGTACTTTCCAAGTTCATGTTCTTGTCTAAATCCTTGTTCTAGTCTTGTCTACTCTAGTTTTTGGACATCCAAAATTTTCCTCGTGTAATCTTGTAGTACGAGATCTATGTAAGACGAGGAATCATGGAGAACATAAGTAAACAAATTATGACATTGCTTCAGAGTCTTCAACAACAAGTCAATGATGTAACTCAATGACATGTAGAAGTCGAGATTGACATGTTCCAGATGAGTTGAAGATGAAGCTTGATCAAAACCAGAAAAATGTAACTTCATAGGTACTCCCTTGAGCAAAAGGTGTATAAATGTTATAACCCACTCACACGACAGGTGAAGGTAAGCTGACGTGGTGTTTGTTGAAATGTCAAACTTCTATGCAAATGCCAAAGGACTTAATCTTGACTTGAATGACAAAGGAAATGGTAAAAAATCAAGCGTAAAATCTCAAGTTTTGAGTGGATTTGATGCATCACCAAGCAATAGTTCCAACTCAAATCCATAGAGTGGAAGATTGCATGGGAATTTCAGTCCATAAAATTCATCAACTACATCAAAGAAAGGTAAAGAAGCTCTGTGCTGGTAGTAAAACATCTGTAGGTTTTGAAGACACTGATAGAGATTCAAGCGGTTTAGAAAAGAACCTTGATGAGGAACTTGGATTGCCCTTTATGAAGACTATGGGAGTAAGAAAGACACATGCAGATGATACAAGCAGAAGTGACCCAAGACCAAAAAGATATGGGAGGATGCGGAATTCAATGCAACAATTGACATATGATAGTTACGTGGCTTGTCATTGTGCCTACATGACCAAGCTAATACAAGATGCTGAACCTTCTTGTTTTGAAGATGCAATGGGAAATGTAGATTGGGAGAAAGCTATGGATGAGGAGATGGTTGCACTTTATGGAAATGAAATATGGAAGCTAGTTCCATTTCTGCAAGGAAAGAGACCCATAGGTTCCAAGTTGCTTTACAAGGTAAAGCACAATGCTGATGGTAGCATAAGCAGGTATAACGCAAGATTGGTAGCAAAAGGATATGCACAAACATATGGCATTGATTATGAGGAAACGTTCATTTCTATAGCTAAAATATCTACTGTTAGAGAACTTGTTGCATTAGCTACAACAAAAGGATGGACTTTGCATGCTTACATGATGAGTTATAGGAAGAAGTATACATGGATTAGCCATAAGAATATGAAGATTCAAAGCACCCAAAATATGTTTACAGGTTGCAAAAGGCTTTATATGGGATTAAACAAGCCCCCTGTGCTTGGCATGCAAGGACTGTTGATTACTTAACGACCATTGGATTTTCTATGTGTGATGCAAATCATTCATTATATGCAAGATGTTGATGATTTGATTGTAGGAGGTGATAATGAAGAAAACATTAAAGAGGTAAAACAACTTTTTATGTAGGAATTTGACATAAAAGATTTTGATGTGCTGCGCTATTTTTGGGCCATTGAGTTTATATATACAGGAATAGGTATATGGATATCGTAGAGGTAATATGCCTTGAGTATGCTGCAAAAGTATAGTATGGTTAATTGTAAGCCAATCTCTATGCCATTAGATCAAAATTTGCATTTAGATACTACATCAAGTGAAGCATTGGAAAATGCTACAATGTACAAGAAAATTGTGGGAAGTTTGATATATCTCATAATTACAAAGCCTGATGTAAGCTACACGGTTGGACTTAAAAGTCAATTTATGTAGGTTCCTAGGAAATCTCATTTAGATGCTAAAAGGCGCACTCTACGTTATGTGAGTGCTACGTTGGATTATGCATTGTTTTATGAAGCCAGTGTAGATTTGCAAGTTCATAGATACATTGATGCAAATTGAGCTGGTAGTATTCTAGATAGAAGATCTACTAGTGGCTTTCTATTCTCACTGAGGAGTGCAGCTATTATATCGAGCTGCAAGAAACAACCCACTGTTGCTTTATTGAGTACAAAGGCTAAGTATAGAGATGCTGCAATGGCACCATGTGAAGCATCATGGTTAGAGAAACTACTTGCAGATTAAGGTGTGGAAGTGCAAAAGTCGGTCATCATCTATTATGATAATCTTAGTAGCATTCAGTTCACACGGAATCTTGTTTTTCATGCTAGAACAACTTGGAGCAGAGAAGCTAAAGAAGGTTCAGAAGAAGCATGGATTAGAGGACATGACATTGAGCTTGAGGGGGAGTGTTGAGATATCAAGCTCAACATGTGATGATCGAGGATGGCATATATCACTTTTTCATGTTTGTGACATGTATATTGGTCACACCGGTACATGTCAGGGATACTTTAGTGAGCTTTACTAGATTTATCTATCGAGAGTGATTAAACACTTGTTTCTTGCTAGCTCACTCATTCACGGACATTTGGTTTGTCCTTACTATGTACTGTTCTTTATATATTGCACTAGTTATATTGTTATATTAGGTCATTCTTCTTTATTCCTTTCATGAAGTAGAAGAAGAAGAAGAGCATTTTCTTCCTTGCTTCAATATGTGTGTGATCCTCTTTGAGTGTGAAAGTGTGTGAGTGAGTTCTCTTCCTTTTCTCATTCCTCGTGACATCCATTACTTCAGAAGAATAAACTAATAGTAGCTAAAGTAGTAGATGGATGACCTCTAGCATTTGGGAATACTACCATGGAAACCACACCATTAAGAGCACACCTTGGCAACCATGATTCCCTCATATGTTTCAACGTAATATCGAGTCCAATAAATCTTGTCATCATTGGAATGCCCTAGCTAAAGAAACATAATCTATGTTGAGATATCCATGCTCTACCCTTTTGTGTTCACATGCATCCATATTATCCACATGCAAAGGAACTCTCAGAAGCTCTTATGTACTCTCATGCAAGCTCTATTTATCCCACATAGGATGTACTTTGCCCTCTAATCCATATAAGGAGAGCCTCACTTCTCCTCTCTTCATTCATTCATGCACTACCATGAGAATATCCCCTTGAGGTGCAAGCTTCTTGCCTCTTATGTAAGTTCCCTTTTCACAATTTAGTTCATTTCGTTTTATTTCCTCATTATCTCATTTTTAGTGTGTTTTGATCCTCCATAGCTTGTTCTTGGCTTGTGTTTATCTTGGGCCATGTTTCTCAACATGGTATCAGAGCATAGGTTAATTATTTTTTCTTTTTGAATTATGTTTTTATTATCTTCATCATTAGCATGTCTTTCTTAATCCCTCCCTCCCTCCCGTATTTCTTCATTAAGAGTGGTTTTGAGCACTATTCTATTTTTTTCTCATCATCGTTTATGTTCTCTTAATCTTTCTTATCACCGTCGGTTTGGTTGTTGTTTGAAGTTGCATTATTATTTTGTCAATCATTAATAAGAAGTGCTTCAGAGCACTTAGTCTTCAACGATAGAGAAGCCTTATTTTCAAGTTGGAGTCTGTGTTCGTCACATAGTGCACAAGTTTTCAGCCAGATAGTTAAAAATCAAAAGTGCATAGTAAAACTCAAAGGACCTCATCAAAGGATCTCAAGGCCTAGAAAGATCATAGAATGCACTACCTACCCCATGATGTAAACCCTCTTGTGTGTCTAGGGATCCCATATGTCCCTAGATCCCCTCAAAACCACTTGGATCCCAAATGTCCAAGTATATGTCTTGGGATCCCATATGTCCCAAGATCCCTGGGATGCCATATGTCCCACACACCATGGATCCCATATGTCCATGGAACGAAAAACCAAGGGATTCCATATGTCCCACACTTGGATGCCATATGTCCAATATATGTCTAAGGATCCCATATGTTCTTAGATCTAAAAAGCCTATGGATTAAGTGATGCCATATGTCACTAGTCCCCCACATTAAAAACAAAAGGGTCATCACATTGAGGGGGTGTTGAAATATCCATGTTCTACCCTTTTGTATTCACATGCATCCACTTTATCCCACATGCAAAGGAACCCTCACAAGCTCTCATGTACTCTCATGCAAGATCTATGTATCCCACATAGGATGTATTTTCCCTCTAATCCATCTAAGGATGAAAGAACTTGGAGAAGCTTGTAGCAGGTAGAAAAGTGAGTTGCCAAGCGACGAAGTTTGATCCAGTCAACCGGCACAAAACTAGCTCTTGAGATTATGAGACTCAAATAGACCTTATAGGCATGCGATAAGTGCAATAAAATGCACAACGTACTTTGAAGAATCAAGGACAAAGAGTCAATACGTAACAAATAGGTTTGCACATTGACTAGCTCAAAAAATTACTATCTTTGGATGAGACAATCAACTTCAAATGCTCATAGCAACCAACATGATTACAATTGGAAAAAATCCTTTTGGAGGAATGATACACATAGGTTTGAGTTTATAGAATGCAGAAGAGTACAAGAAATAAACAAAAAAATATGCTTTTGGAATGAACCCGACACTCAACAGTGGTACCTCCTATTTTTCAGGAATGTGCAGAGATAGACCCAAAGACAGAATAAATGAGATTTCTTCCAATCTACTAAATTAAATGCTTTGAAAATTTATAAAACAAATTAGACACTAATACCTTTCCAATGAGTGCTAAGTCATCCAATTTGAAGCTCTGTAGAGAGAGAAATAGCCTCTCCAATCTTATTGTTGTTGAAGAAGATGATGCAAACAAATGAAGGAGAAAGACAATGATGGCCACAAGTGTATGTATATTGGTTCCATGTAATGTACAAGTGATTTGAAGTCTTTATATAGACTCTTGAAGTGATCCATGACTTCTCCAAGTGGATTTTGAATTCAAATGAAGGTGGGATTAGTTGTTGGAGGGAATCAATTCACTTTCCTACGATCTAGAAAAAGTGAAGATCTAGTTTGATCTCCTTCTAGGTGATTGATTGATTCATTGATTGCAACTCAACCACCGCAAATTCATGGAATTTTAGCTCTCTTTTTCTACTTTTACATGTGTAAATCTCTAGGCTTTTACAATGGTAAATGATCCATAAAAATTGTTTTAAAACAATACAATAAATAAACATAGGTAAAAGAACGATTCAATGGATACTTTGGCATAATCCAAACCATAAATTTTTTGATGTAGATCAAATCCAACTCAAGCATAGTGTAAACTTGATGTTCCAATAGCTCCCCCTCAAGCTAAAGTGTGCTTGAGTCTTCATTCTCTGATAGGTTGAATACCTGCCATTGATTTAAATCTACAAAGCTTTATTCCATCAAGTGCCTTCGTCATCATATCTGCTACTTGCTTTTCAATTGGAACAAAAGAAATGTCAATCTCCTTTGCCATGAGCTTCTCCCTAATGAAGTGTTCATGAAACTCTATGTGTCTGGTTCTTGCATGGAAAGTAGGGTTTGCTACTAGATGCATGGAACTTACATTATCTCCAAATATGTGAGGTTTGGAACTCACAAGTCCCAAATCTGTATACAATGCTTTTAACCATATTGCCTCTTGAGTTGCTATGGTCAAGCATGTATACTCTTCTTCAATTAAGGATAAAGAAATTTTTGGTTGCTTCTTGGAACTCCATGATACTAGCTTTGAACTTGCAAATGCTAAGTAACCAAAGGGGCTTCTTCTATCATCCTTAGCTCCTGCCCAATCTGCATCTGAATAGATTTTGGTATCGAAATCTGAAGAGTAAGGATCAAATATACCTTCATTGATTGTACCTTTGAGATACTTAAGTATTCTCTTAACTGCATCCATGTGTGGTCTTCTTGGAGAGTGCTTGAATTGGCTTAGCAATTCTACGCTATATGAGATATCTATCCTTGTATGAGTAGCATATATCAAGCTACCTACCAAGCTTTGATACTCTTTAATGTTTTCAATTTTGTCACCTTCATAAACACTAAGTTTATGATTCATCTTCAAAGGTGTACCTGCAGCTTTAGTGATCTCCATTTTGAACTTAAGAAGTAGATCCAGAATGTATCTCCTCTAAGTCAATTACATTCCTTCATTTGTGTATATGACCTGCATGCCTAGGAAGAATGTGAGCTCACCTAAATCACAGTTTTTGAACTCCTCTTACATGTGTCTCTTTAACCTTTGAATGCCATTTAGATCATCACCTATCACAATTATGTCATTTATATATACACATAGATAGTTAACCTCATTGTGATCCCTTTTGATGAATAGAGAAGGATCTGAGTTGCAAGGTCTGAACCCTTGATCATGAAGCTATGTAACCAACATGTAATTCCAAGCTCTAGGAGCTGTTTCAATCCATACAGTGCTTTCTTAAGTATGCAAAATAAGATGTATGATTAGGGTTTTCAAAACCCAGTGGTTGTGACATGTATACCTCTTCACTTATTCAACCATTTAGAAATGCATTTTTCACATCAAGTTGTAGGAATCTCAAATTTCTTGTAGCAACTACACTTATCAATGTTTTGATTATAGTAATCTTTGCAACTGGTGAGAATGTTTCCTCATAGTCTGTACCATGAGTTTGTGAGCATACTTTGGCAACTAATCTAGCCTTGTACCTAAAAACTGATCCATGTGCGTTTCGTTTAACTTTATATATCATCTACAACCAAATACCTTTTGATTGGATGGCATTGGAACCAAATCCCAAGTGTCCATCTCCTTCGTTGCAACTATTTCTTCTTTCATGGCCTTTTCCCAATTAGGGTTTCCCTTTGCCTCCTCATAGGTTGAGGGTTCTTCTAAAATTGCCTCTTTTGCCAAGTAGATTGAATGCTTTGTAAAAAATGTGGAATCATATCCATACCTTTCTAGTTGTTTCTTCTCTCTTGTTGATCTTTTAGGAGCTTGCTTAGAGCAATCTCCACACTCCTGCATCTTTGCTTTGTCTCTTCATTTCCATAGTTTGTAATCCTTTTTCTTTTCATCTTGGTCATCATCTATATCACTTCTTGGATCTTGGATCTATGTATCATGCTTGCTTCCTAATTGACGAGAATTAGAATGAAGATCATATGGTAGATGAAGATCATATGGTAGAGTTACCTTTTGTTTGTCTTCATCATACCAAGACCTGTGTTTTTCAAACACAACATGTCTACTTGTAGTGAATTGCTTGGTTGAAGGATTATAGAATCTTTAACCCATCTGAGTTGAGTCATACCCAATAAACACTGCTTTTGTTGCCCTTTCATCTAGTTTTCCTCTTATTTGTGATGGTACATGAACATAAGCTAAACAACCAAACACCTTGCAGTGTCCAAGGCTAGGTTTTCTTCCATGCCATGCTTCATAAGGAGTCATACCTTGAAGTGATTTGGATGGTAGTCTATTGAAAAAGTACACAATAATTGAAATAGCCTCTGCACATAGATAATGTGGCATCCTCTTTTGTTCAAGCATTGTTTTGGCTGATCCAACCAATGTGTTGTTTCTTATCTCTACAATTCCATTTAGTTGAGGAGAGTACTTGGTAGTCACTTCCCTTTTGATACCTTTATCTTGTAAGAACTCATCAAAATCTTTGGAGACGTATTCTCCCCCTCCATTAGATCTTAGCTTCTTGAGTGATCTACCTGTATGATTCTCCACATGTGCTAGATACTTTTTGAAGCAATCAAACACTTTTTTCTTACTATATGCCTTCCCAATCTTACATGCATCACACCTTTTCAGCATGTGTTGCTTTGATATGTTTGGTAGTCCTAGAATACTTTGATCCCTGCATATATCCTTCAAGGTTCTTTCATTCACATGAGCAAGTTTCTTATGCCACACTTCAAGCTCACTGAGGGTTTGAGATCCAAAAGTGAATAGAGATATGTTCTTGGTTTCCCCTACTTCAAAAGTAAAGAGCCTACCATGCTTCTCACCTCTGGCTATCTTCTTGAAGCCTTGACATGGATCTTCCACAAAAGCTCCATGTTGGGTGAACCTAACTTGCAAGCCTTTTTCGACTATTTGGCCTACACTTATTAGGTTTTTAGTGATAGTGGGTACATAGAGAACCTTACTCAGAATGTTTCTCCTACCATTGGAAGCTTTGACATTACCAATCTTTTCCACATTGTGATTAGTATCATCCCGTGCTTGTACTTCATGTCTATGCTTTGGAGTTTCCTAGTCAGAGAGAAGAGCAATGTTGCCTACAACATGATTTGAACATCCGGAATCTATGTAGAACAAATGATCATCTTCTTTACCTTCTTTGTGGCTTAGGTTCATTAGAAGCAATGAGTCTTCATGTGGTTGATCTTCAGAATAATTCTTGTAGTCCCTTCTATTATGGCCTCTATTGTTATTGTTGAAGTTGTGTCCACCTTTGCCTCTATTGCTGCCATATCCATCTCTTCCACTTCCTTTCGAGGTCTTTTCATTGAACCAACAATTCTGAGTGGTGTGATTGGTATTATCACAGATGGCACAAGGTTGAACATTCTGTCCTTTGGATTTTTCATGCTTTGGTCCTTTCTTCTTCCCTTTCCACTTGCTTTTTCTTGCGAAGTTGGCTTGGGAAGTCTCCTCTTCATCTTCTTCCTTCTTCTTTCCTTTCAACTTCTTGTCCTTCTTATCTTCATATAGAGCACTAGTTGAATTACCATGATATGAGTTACCTTCCTTTATGCTATTGTTGGCCTCTTGATTGAAGATTTGTCCAAGAAAGATGTTGAAGTTTGGAGTTTGCACATCCATGATGAGATCATAAGACGTGGTGAAGGATTTTCATTGCTTATCTCTTCGAATCCCATTGTGAATTTGCCTCATGATAGCCTCTTGTTCAATCATCTCTCCAATGGATGCTAACTGATTTGCAACCTCCTTGACCTTGCTAAAAAACTCTATGATGGTTTGTTTTGGTGTCTTCTTCATTTGTTTGAACTCATTCCAAAGGTGGTTCTTCTCTACTTTTGTACTAGTAGAAAAGAAAGTCTCTAGGGCATCCCAAGTCTTTTGAGATATCTTGCATTCTCTAATATGTGGTGATAGAAAGTCAAAGATAGAATTTAGTATGTATGAGCTTGCTTGAGCATCCCTTGTGCACCAAAATGTGGTCTTATCTATCTCCTCTTGTGTAGGGCCTTCTTTGGATCTTGGAATAGGCATAGTTTCATCGCCTGCTACAATTCCATACAAATTTGTACCTTACAAATAGGCCTCCATTTTGATTTTCGAAGCTGCATAGTTGTGTTGATCAAGCTTGTGAATCATTGAGGGAAAACCATCACCCATCTTGATCTAGCTCTAATACCACTAAAATAACTTAGAGAAGCTTGTAGAAGGTAGAAAAGTGTTGCCAAGCGACGAAGTTCGGTCCAGCCAACTGACACAAAACCAGCCCTTGAGCTTATGAAGACTCAAATAGATCTTATAGGCATGCTATAAGTGCAACTAAATGCACTTATAGCATCAAGGAGAACGAGTTGATACAAAACAGATAAGTTTCCACATTGACTAGCTCAAAAAACTTACTATCTTTGGAGCATCAAGGAGAAAGAGTCGATACAAAACAGATAGGTTTGCACATTGACTAGCTCAGAAAACTGACTATCTTTGGATGAGACAATCAACTTCAAATGCTCATAGTAGGCAACATGATTACAATTGGAAAAAATCATTTTAGAGGAGTGATTACATAGGGTTGAGTGTATAGAATGCACAAGATTACAAAAAATAAGCAAAATGGCTTTTGGAATGAACCTGGCACTCAATAGTGTCACCTCCTATTTTTTAGGAATGCATGGGATAGACCTGGAGATAGAAAAACTAAGATTTCTCTCAATATATTGAACCAAATGCTTTGAGACTTTATATACATAAATTAGATACTAATAGCTTTCCAATGACTGCTAAGTCATCCACTTTGGAGCTCTATGGAGAGATAAACAACCTTTGCAATCTTACTGTTGTTGAAGAAGACGATGTAGAAAAATGAAGGAGCAAGACAATGATGACCACACGTGTATGTATATTGCTTCCATGTAATGTACAATTGATTTGAAGTCTTTACATAGACTTTTGAAGTGCTCCACAACTTCTATAAGTGGATTTTGAATTCAAATGAAGGTGGGATTAGTTATTGGAGGGAATCAATTCACTTTCCTAGGATCTAGGAAAAGCGAAGATCTAGTTTGATCTACTTTTAGGTGATTGATTAATTCATTGATTGAAACTCAACCACCTCAAATTCTTGGAATTTTAGCTCTTTTTTTCTACTTTTACATGTGTAAAGCTCTAGGCTTTTACAATGGTAAATGATCCATAAAAAATATTTTAAAAAACAATAAATGAGCATAGGTAAAAGAACACTTCAATGGATATTTTGGCATAATCCAAACCATAACTTGTTTGATGTAGAACAAATCCACCTCAAGCATAGTGTCAGCTTGATGTTCCAACAAATTAGAGCCTCAGTTTTCCTCTCCTCATTCATTCATGCACTACCATGAGGCTCTCTCCTTGAGGTGCAAGCTTCTTGCCTCTTATGTAAGTTTCCTTTTAACAATTTAGTTCATTTCATTTTATTTCTTGATTATGCCATTTTTAGTGTGTTTTGATCCTCCATAGCTTGTTCTTGTCTTGCGTTTATCTTGGGTCCTGTTTCTCAACAATCTAGACATTAATTGGGAAAAGAATAAAATCACTCATTGAGATTTTTAGAAGAACTTGACATATGTAGGATCCAAAGCCTTCATGCATGTAATAAGGAACATACATATATGATCTATGCCATACCAACTCAAGAGTCCAAGAAATATGATCTAATGAAGCTATCCAACCAATACCAAGGTTTCAAAGATGTTTTGAAAAGAAGAATGCATATATCCTCCTAGAGCACATACCTTATGATTACACCATAGAACTTCAAGGAGCACAATCACCCTTATCTATAGACTATTCCCAAAAAAGCATACAAAATTATGCAAGAATATTCGTGAGAATCTGGCCAAAGGGTTTATCAGACACTCAAAGTCTCAAGATGGAGTCCCTGTTCTATTTGTAAAAAAGAAAGATGGGACTCTTTGAATATGTGTAGACTATCATGAACTGAATAAAGTCACTATAAAGAGTAGATACCCTCTACCACTTATATAAAAACTCTTGGAACGCCTTGGAAAAGCAAAGTTCTTCACGTTGATTTATCTTCAAGGGGCTTACAATCTTGTGAGGATTAGAGAAGGAGATGAATAGAAGACAACATTTTGAACAAGGTACGGGCATTTTCAATATGTACTTATGTTGCTTGGTCTTGCAAATGATCCAAACGTCTTTTAGCATATGATGAATGATATCTTTTGGGAACGTTTAGATGATTTTGTGATAATATACCTCCATGATATCTTGATATTCTCTAAAAATCTAGAGGTTCACGAATTTGATGTAAAGATAGTCCTAGAGAAGTTAAGAGAAAAAGTTTTATATGCTAAATATGAGAAGTGCTCATTCCATTAGACATAAGTATAATTTTTAGGGTACATTGTCTTATAGAAGAGAATCTTTATGGATCGTAAAATATCAAGACAATCCTTGATTGGCAACCACCTTTATGTGTTTGACATGTCCAATGTTTTCAAGGGTTTGTCAATTTTTATAAGATATTCATCAGAGATTGCTCGACGATAGTGATACCTCTTACAAAGCCTATAGGAAATGTAAAATTCTCATGGACTAAAGAAGCAAAAAAAGGCCTTTGAGATGTTGAAATCAGCATTCACCATTGCTCCAATTTTATTTCATCCTTATTCTACCAAGCCAGGATTCATAAAAGATTCATAACTCACTCTTGAACTTCTTCTTATATCCAATGTAGGTGCTCTTGCTTTTTTATTAGGAACCTTTGATGACTCTCATACTCATATATGCTACCAACTTCTTCTCCTTCATCGTTAACTTCAATAAGTTTAAGTTTACCTTTACTTTTAACACTTGGAGGTGACTCTTTCCTTGATCTTCAATTGAAAGGTAGCTCTCCTTATGCATCCAAACCACCCTTCTCATCACTTAAACTTCTTTTGCTCCGAGGTAAGCACTCATCTCCTTCACCTGTATATTCTTCGTCTCCATTTATGAACTACAAATTTTTCTTATCTACATACCATGAAAGTGATTCATCACAGTTTACATCTCTTGAAACAACCACCTTATCAGAATGAGGATTATAACATCTATATTCCCTTTGACTATCTGCATAACCAATAAATATACACTTTTTGATTTCACATCAAGTCTTGATCTCACTTCACTAGGTACATGCACATAACATACATAACCAAATACTGTCAAATGACTTACACTTGGTTTCCTTCCATGCCATACCTCATATGATGTCAAATAATGAACTCTAGCAATAGGTAATCCATTCATAATGTACACACTTGTGCTAACGGTTTCAGCCCAAAAGAATTAGGCAAACACATATCATTTAGCATGGTTCTAGATGCTTCTGCTATGATTTTGTTTCTTCTTTTTTCAAATCCATTTTGTTAAGTATTATACATGCATGTAACTTCTCTTTTGATACCTTCGTCATGCCAAAATCAGTAAAATCTTGAGAACAACACTCTCCCCCTCCATCAGATCTTAGCTTCTTAACATACCTTCCTATTTGCTTCTTGACAAATTATTTGAAATTCTTGAAATAATAAAAGACTTCACTCTTATGTTTGATGAAATGCAAAAATATCATTCTACTATTATCATCAATGGATGATACTTAGTACTTATTACCATCCAAGGATGCCTCTTTAGTAGGACCCTATACAGCCATTTGTATAAGTTCTAGCAAACCATCACTTACAAAGCTTGAATGCTTGAAAGCTTGTCTACTCTGCTTGCCCATTTGACATGCTTCACAAAGATGCACCATATTTTGCTTGGTAAGATTAGGTAATCCTTCAATAATCCTCTTCTTTGATAACTCCTTTAACTTGTGTACATTCATGTGGCCAATCCTTCTGTTCCATAGATCAAGCTCTACTATTTTATGCATACCATAAGAGAAATGGTTTGTATGATTTGGGTTCACCTTGAATGTAAACAATCTACCTTTTTTTTACCTCTAGCAATTAACCTCCTTTTCTTTGGATCCTTGATGAAGCAACCTGCACGATTATATCTTATTTGCAAACATTTTTCTACCATTTGACCAACTGACATCAAATTCTTAGTGATCATTGGAACATAGAGTACATCCTTCAAGCAATTTTTCTTACACATATCCCGCATAACAATATCTCCAACTTGTATAATCTTATGTGTTCTATCATGAGCTTTATCTGTAGGATAGTTCATATTTGAAAACCATGAAGCATCATGAGACATACGGTTAGATCAACCACTATCTACATACCATACATCACTATTGCAATTCATCTTAGTTTCTACATTCATCATAAGAAGAGAATCATAATCATCACTTTTACCTTCAACTACATAGTTTCCTTGTTGTTTACCTCTTCTTGAATATCCTTCTCTTCGATCAACACCTTGATTATTCTCATTTTGATAGCGATCTTTCGCATAGTGTCCATACCTTCCACATATGTAGGGATTGTTGTTGCCTTCATGCTTTTGTCTTTGATTGTAGTTGTAGTAGCCTCTCATACTTCTAGTGCTTGATCTTCCTCTTCCTCTTGTATTGAAGGAGACACTTGAAGTCCCTTTATCATCGCTCCTTCTTCCTCGACCTCTATTTGAACGTCTTCTACCTCTGCTTCCTCCTCTTGATGATCCTACATCAAGAGCTTGTCCTTGAGATCCTTTTTTATTTCAAGTAGAGCCATTTAGATTCATCTCCTCTGTGACCACGAGGGCAACAAGCTGATCAAAATCTAGTAATTCTCCTTTGACATAAATAGAAGTGATGAATGGTTTCCATCTCTCATCATCCTTCAGTCCATCGAGAGTATGTGCAATCAAGTTGTCATCCTCCACATGAGCTTGAATTGATCCTAGATGATCTTCAATATATTTAACTTTCACCAAGTAATCATTGAATGATGTCCTTGTATCTTTCTTTATTTTGTTCAAATCATTTTTGAGCTGAATCTCCCTCGCTCTTGTACCTGTAGCATACAACCTTTCCAATGCAATCCGAACATCCCTACTTGTGACTAGATCTTGTATGTGTTCTACAACTGAATCTTAAATATTTTGTGATAAAATGAATGTAACCCTTTTGTCTCTTTCATTCTAAAGCCTAAATTGCCTCAATTGTTGCTGATTTGAATCCTCTCGTAACATAGGTTTTATATATGTGCCATCAATTAAACCATACAAGCCTCTACCTTGCAAGTATGTTATGATTCTAAATCGCCATGCT
This sequence comes from Ceratopteris richardii, assembly GCA_020310875.1. NCBI lineage: Eukaryota > Viridiplantae > Streptophyta > Polypodiopsida > Polypodiales > Pteridaceae > Ceratopteris > Ceratopteris richardii. The sequence continues at coordinate 143,620,329 of CM035437.1, forward strand.
TGATAGTTCTTCTTATCAAACTTCTCTATTTAAGCATGTTGATCCATTGTGTAAATACTAAATTTCCCCCTTTAATCCTCCTTTTGGATATGTGTGATAAGATGAAGTATGAGATTTACCTTTGTAATGAAGTTCTATGCACCTTTCTTTGCTTGGATGTTGCTTGAGATGCTTCCTTGCTATCTTCTTCTACCTTCAAGTAGTGTTGATGATCTCTACTCCAATAGCTTCAAATTATTCACCAAGGTATTAAAAAATTCTCCAAGCTTCAATTCCTTTCTTTGATACCAATTTTGGAGTTTATTGACCTCCATAGTATAGCTAGAAGTAGGTGGAACCCCCTAGGAACTAGTTTACCTTTGCACAAACTTATGCACAAAAAACTATTCATGCTTGCAAAGCATTCTGTTCTCTATTCACTTAGATTTTTTAAAAACTATAGTAACAAAATATAATAGACACTAAGAGATTTGCAATGAGCTAAAGAACACTCCGGGTATATGGCCTGTGCAATTTTATGGTTTAATGGAGACCTTCAATAGAGATAAACTGGAGGACACATACTACTTGCAAAGAGTGCTTCTCTCAGTGCACATTTCTAATGAATAGGAAAATTAACAAGATGAACGTAGACAGTAAGAGTGTTCCAATGAACCATTAAACATGTAATTTGGATATATTATGAGGGAGATATAGGTTTTGAATTCAAAACTACATCTAATGATTTTTATTATTGTTTATATTTAACATGTGATTTATTACTTTAATTATATAATTCATTCATATTATATGTGTGTTTGTGTGTATATATGTATGTATGTGCATGTAGTTGTGTGTGTATAAAATGTATGTATGCACATGTAGGTATATATCTATATTTGTGTAAGTGTGTCTATATGCATGTAAATGTGTGTGTATATATGTGCATGTACATATGTTTTACGCATATGCATGTGTGTATGTGTAAGTGTATGTGTCTATGTGTCTATGTGCATATGTATGTATATGTGTGTATGTGCATCTGTATATGTATAAGTGTATGTATGTTTGTGTATGTGTATGTGTGCATCTGTATGTATAAGTGTATGTATGTGTGTGTATGTGTATGTGTGTGTATGTGTATGTCTGTGTATGTGTATGTGTATCTATGTGTATGTGTATGTGTAGGTATATATGCATGTGTATGTGTGTGTATATATGTGTGTGTATGTGTATGAGTGTGTATACATATGTATGTGCATATGTGTGTGTATGTGCATGTGTATGTGTATGTGTGTGTATATGCATGTATGTGCATGTGTATGTGTAAGTGTATGTGCATATGTGTGTGTATGTGCATGTCTGTGTGTGTATATGTATGTATATGCATGTGTATATGTAAGTTTATGTGTGTGTGTATGTATGTATGTATGTATATATATATATATATATATATATATATATATATATATATATATATATATATATATATATATATATATATATATATATATATATATATATATATATATATATATATGTGTGTGTGTGTGTGTGTGTGTGTGTGCATGTGTATATGTATGAGCATGCATGTGCATGTGCATGCATCTCCATTTGCATCCATGTGTATGTGTATGTGTATATGCAATAATGTATGCATGCATGTCCTTTTATATGTTTATAGATATGTTTGTGCATATTCATATGTGTATGTGTGTGTGCATGTGTATGTGTATGTGTATGTGTAAGTGTATATGTGTGTATGTGTGTGTATGTGCATGTGTATCATTGTGTGTATATGTGTGAGCATGCATGTTCATGTATATGTGTATATGTGCATATGAATGAGTACGTGTGAGTATGTTAATTAATGAAAATGAAACAATTTAAATGATATAAAAACAATGAAAATTGTACTTACAATAATTAGCCATATTTTATGCTTGGTCAACTTCTTGAATAACCTACAATAAGAGAGAGAGAGAGAGAGAGATCAAAAGAGAGAAGAAAAAAGAGAAAGATAAAGAGAGAGATAGAAACTGAAAGAGAAAGAGGTACAAAGAAGGGTAGAGAGAGAGACAATAAGAGAGCGATTAGAAAAGAGAGAAATTCCAAAAGAGATTGTTGGACCTCATAAGCGTATTGCAGATTTGAATGTTGGAGAGCTCTTCAATCAGATGTGCATAAAATGACAATCGAAGAGCGATCCAACATTTTTTAAATTTTGATCACACACCATTATCGCATAAGCAATGATGAAAATGTGTTGAAAATGTGTTGATCACATAGCGATGAAAATGTGTTGTGTTAACCATTGCTATGCCCCTATATTCCTTGTTGTGTAAACCACCAAGGCACACTTCCACATTATCATCATCATCTACATTCACACCAATAGATGTAAGGGACTCACATATGCTTTTGATTTTCAAGGTGTAGTAGCTTACAAACATGCCCTTTTTCTCTAGTGTATACAACTCATTCTTGAGTTCCAATTTTTGTGCCTTTGTATTGGTCTCATACAATGTGAACAAATTATTCCAAGCCTCTTTTGGAGTCTTGGCATCCTATATGTGCCCAACCATGCTATCATGTATACTAATAGATAGCCAATATGTTACCTTTTGTGCTCCTTGATCCCATTCCTCATATGCTCTTAATTGGTCCATAGTCCGATTCCTCTATGGTAATTGCATAGCATTTTCATTCTCTCCTTTGATGTATGTCCATTAGCCTTTTCCCATTAAGGAATTCATCATTCTGAATCTCCAAGCATGGAAGTTGTTCTTGTCCAGCTTATCGCTCATAAGCTAACTCATTCCATCCACGTTTGCCATTTTTGCAACAATTCACAACACTGCAAAAACACTAAAAGTGGTACTTCTACTTGAACACTATTGCACTTTGACATGACAATTTGATCTTAGGAAACACAGTTTTTGTGTACCAAGAGTACACAAAATCGCTTGAAATTCTAGATCTAGAATATTTGATTGTTGTCAAATGGCAAATAGTATGCAAGTTATAGTTTTGCAAACTGACCTAGTTTTTCTATGGGTCCCACTTTACGAGCTCTAAATGGAGGTCAAACAATCTGAGTTCATTTGTCAATCGTGCTTTCTCCATGCTTTCTCGCATACTCTTCATCGTCGTCCTTCTCCATGAGCTCTCTGTAGGCCACTAGTTCTGATACAATGTCATGAGGAGGAAGAATGATTTTGAAGCAAGGGAGAATGATTTTCTTTTTGTTCTTATATTACATAAAAGGAATGTACAAGAATGACCCAATTGAATAGTAGATAAAGTGATATATAAAGAACAATACATAAGGAAAATCTTAATGTTCGTGGATAGGTGACCTGACAAGAAACAAATGTGCCATCACTCTCAGTAGATAAATCTAGTAAAGCTCAATGAAGTGTCCTTGACATATACCGGTGTGACCACTATACATGTCAAAGAAATGAAAAAGTGATACGATTCATCCTTGATCATCACATGTTGAGCTTTATATCTCAACAATAACTACAAACAGTAGTAAATACCCATTCTTCATTTTGCACGAGATTAACAGACTCTCTTTTAGTTGAAGAGGCCTCTACAATAACCATTCTAGCCTCTTTCTTCTTTGCCTCTTTTGCAGTCAATTTTGATAAATTTTTTTGACATGATCATTTCATCTAGAGTATTTTTTTTAAAAAAATATTTTTTTTGTTTTCTTCTCATCTTTGTGATCCTTCTTTGATTGTGTAGAATTAGCCAATTTTTGCTTACTACTAGATGAGCTCCATTTACCTTTGCCCTTCTCAATAGCTAGGAAAGCTTGATCTGCAACATGCATAATGGACCTGTTCTACCTCGATTGATCTTCCTATAAAAAAATATAGACTAACTCCTCAAATGTTAAGTCATTTGTATTGCCTTTCATCATCAGTTAAAGAGTAGAAGCAAAAATCTTATATGAATCTGGAAGACCATTCAAAAGAGTCTGCAAGTGAAATGTTTGGCAAGACTTCATCAGCAAAAATCAACTGCTCCTCCTAGTCTTTGATCTTTATCAAAAAACTCTCCATGGAATCTCCTTCATTCATATGCTCACTCTCCAACTATTTTTGAAGCTAAGCAACATGAGCCTCATTTCTTGCCTGGTTAAAGTGGTAAGAGTATCCAAGCATCCTTAGCTCTTTTGCAAGAGTGAATGTGCAAGATAATGGCATGTTTGATAGACAAAGCTATCAATGCATGTGCATGAGCATCTATGTCATCCCAACAAAGTTTCTCTACAACAGGTGTAGTAGGAACTACAACACGAACAAGAATTTGAAGATGTTCATCTTCAAGGCCATCTACATCACCTTTAGTAACTATATTTGAAGGTGTAATAGGTTATTTTTCAATACCTTGCACCATATTCCACATTCCTTTTCCAACCAATACATGACACATCATATATGCCCATAATGGTTAATTAGTACCATCCAACTTATCTTCAATAGCCAACATATGGAATACATCATTGCTTTCAGCCATGGGCACTAACTAAAATACCTTGATGTAGAAAAAAGATTGTAGCTCAAAAGGTTGAACAGAACTACCTTTTCGAGTTCTACTAAACTTGTAATAGACTTCGAAGCGCTTATATTGGTGAAAGGAAACTTGTATATATGTTTGAAACAAAAAAGACAAATTTTCTTGCACAAACACTATGATAGTGCATTGAGAGGCCAAAACGAGTTCAAATTGAAATTTCGACACCACATAGCAAATTTGTTTTGAACTCCTAATTGTCGTGAGTATGCTCACCAATTTTTGTGCAATTTTAAGACTGTGATCGGAGGGGTGTCAATGATGCCCTAGATTAAGGGATGACCCGCTTTGATACCAATTGTTGGAGTTCGAGGTCTGTGGAAGCACGTGAAGAGCACAAGGAGGAAGAAGAATCTTGGAGCACAACACACAATACTGAATGTATTACCAAGTGAATGTAAAAAGATAGGTAACACATTAGAGTTATAGGCATATATACAAGCCCGGGGAAAGAACCTTTTAAAGAGGGAAAAATTGCCCTGATGATTCTAAGTGTGTTCAGACACATCACTATTGAAATATAACAACAAAAGGTTCAAATCAAAGCTATTTGAGGAACACATAAATGTAACAAATCCCCTTGGGGCCAATGATGTGAATACATATAGGAAGTGAGAGATCAGCTACAATTAGGCAATAAACTTAAATCTTTGCAAAAAGCTTCAAACTTTCCCTATGGAAGAGCTTTGGTGAATATTTCTACCACATTATCTTGTCTAGGCACATATACCAAATCAATATCTCCTACATGAAGTCACTCTCTCACATAGTGATAATGCACCTCAATATTTTTGGTCCATGCATGAAACAATGGATTTTGTGAACACCCAGTACACTCTGACTATAGGTGAGAATATGCATAGAAACCTCAATCTCCATGCAAAGATCCATCAATAGGCATCCGAGCCATATACACTCCACTATAGTTGTGAAAATTTCCCTATACTTAGCTTCACAACTTGATGTCACCATTGTAGGTTGCTTCTTACTCAACCAAGAATACCTTATAACCAAGGTCATCAAGTTGACAACCTAACATCAAATTGTGTGATAATTGAGGTACACGGCGTACATTATGCATAGTTAATTTTGAACCATCAATGAACTGCACAACCACATCTCCAATCCCCACAACATCACACTGGTAAGAGTCACCAAGTCTCATGGTAACAAGAGACTTTGCTGCATAATTAGAGAACCATTGTCTATGTGGTGTCACATGGAAAGAAGCACCAGAATCTAGCAGCCACATGTCGAAAAGAGAATCATACATAAGAGCCTCATTTGGCATAGTACTATCAAGTGTCAACACATCAACATCATGAGAAATAGCATTAATTTCTTCAATCTTCACAATAGAAGTAGATGGTGTAGGTAACTATTTAACATGCCCATCAACATTTTGTCCTTTATCTTTATCATTCTTTAATGCATAATATTCTTTCTTCATATCTCCTTTCTTATGACAATAATGGCATTCGATATCCCTCTTCCTTGATTTACTTCTACCCTTATTCCATTGACCATTATTTTCCTTGTTCTCGCTCTTGCCACGTTGTTAATTCTTTCCTTGGTAAGAATCACGAACATTATATGCATCTCCACTGTGAGTGCCAACCATAGATTTTCTACAAATCTCCTTATTCAAGAGTGCTCCACATATGTGATCATAGACAAGTTTACCACCAGGGGCAGTATTGCTAATAGCTGTGCAAAACGTATCCCATGATGATGGCAAGGTGCATAATAGCAATATTGCTTTCCTTTCATTATCATATCCATTTTTTGAGCTTGTAATTGGGAGAATATAGCATCAAACTCATTTAGATGAGCAGCAACACTATTGGTGTCCTTCATGCAAAGGTCATATAATTTTCTCATGAGATACACTTTATTTGATGACATCTCTTTTTCATATGTATTTCATAACTTCTTCCAAAGCTCCTCTGCACTTTCACAATCTAATACTCTAAAGTAACCATTATCTGCTAGGTGCAAGCGAATGGTAGACCTAGCCATTTCATCTAACTCATCTCAATCATCTTCATCCATGTCAGTAGGCTTCTTTGAAATCCCATTTACTAGCTTCCATTGCCTGCTTCGAATCAGCACATCTTTAATCTGATTCTTCTATAGAGCAAAGTTTTTGCCATCAAAATTTTGGATCTCAAAATGGTCTTTGCCCTACAAGTTATAGCTCCTCCTCAGAACACTAGCACTAGACCTTGATCCACCAGATGTGCCTGAGACCTCTGATGCCATGATGGTAGAGAATTGAATAGAATGATAATGTGGCTATAAGAGTCTAAACACCAATGAATAAGTGTATCAAGGAGTAAATCGACCATTGTATAGGTTACAAAACCAAAAATCTGGAAAAATTTTGCCAGAGTATCCAATGCAAAATGATCATATGACTAGTGTCAAAATATCATAAAACTGTAAGTACTAACATGTTTACCTGCATAGTGAGTCACTGACTCCACTGCATATAATCAGTTACCCAATAAAAGCCAACTAGGCTTATCGAGCACCTATGAACAACTATCATACATCTCCTATGGCAAGGCTGGCTAAGTCTTCCACCTACATCACCGAAGAGACCCTGACATCTGAGTGTCTCCCAATTAAGAAAACCTCAACACAACCCTCTTTATCAAATATAAAAGGCTTTATGCAAGAAACATAACCGCTATATCAATGACCACATGGATGTACATAAGTGGTATCCATAGAAGCATATATAGTGTGTGTATGCTCAATATATGCAGTAAAATGACACTAAAAGGTTGAATGCACAGCCCAAAAACTAGCCAACAACACCTGCAAGTGTCTATCAACTATGAGGTTTTAGGCTCAGAAACCTTCATGAATTTGCAATGGCTGCTTCCACCAAAACTGAAAGAACCTTTCGAGAAACATGTAGATTTACGAGTATGGATGAAAAAATAGCCCCAAAGGTTGATATTTATTGTTGGAGAAGTACAATGAACACTCTTCTTGATGTTCTTGGACCTGTGTTAAGGGAACTCTGTGCGAAATTACTCCAAAATGGCTCCAAAAAACACCCCAAAAAAGCTTCAAAAACAGGCTTTGAAAGCAAAGACTGAAGCTTTTAGGGAGGCAAAACATGTTCAAGGTAGTGTTAACCTTTGTCTTTCCCCATCTTCAGACACCACAAGAGTGTAGCTTAGTGGCAAGAGATTTCCACGGTTAAGCGAGCTCTAGGGGGAATAGTACTAGGATGGGTGACCTCGTAGGAAGTACTGGGAACCTCTAACTTCCTTGATCGTTAAGGTCCTCCCTTGCGTTGTCGGGATGAAATCCCGCAGGGAGTGTGCACTGAGTTTTTTTTCAAAAGTTCATTATTTTTGAGTTTTTGTGTGATGTTTTGATCGAGAGTGGTATATTTTGTACATATTTTGGCCGAATTAATTGATTGTGCGATGTGAAAACAAGTTTGAGATGTGTGTTAGACCCGTGTATATAAACAACAGACTTAAGACCCATAAAAACCTAGGTTTGACCCTTCAAAACCCCTAAAAATGTGGTTTCACCCCCCTGAAAATCGGACTTGAACCCTTGGAAACCTTTGGAGTTTAGGCCGAATTTGTAAATAAACCATTAAATTGACGAGCTTGAGATAACTGTGAGCAAAACCCTAAACTTCCCGATCCAAAACCCTAGGTCGGACCCTTGGAAATGGCGGTTTCTGTAGGTCAAACCCTAAAACCCAATTTAAATTGCGAACATCCAGTGTGAAATGGAAACCTTAGTCTAGGGAAAAATTAAAAGACTGCCAAAAATAGAAAGTTCATTGAGGAGGTTAGAACGTTCTAGAAGGAAGTCCTAGGGAGGGGCCTATAAATAAGTCCAAACTCATTTGTTTCTTCCCCATCCTGTGGATTGCCCTTGTGGATCGTCTCCTCCAGGTATGCTTCCTGGCCATTTTTGTTCTTTCATGTTCTTTTTCATACATTACATTAGTGCATTTAGAGAGAGAGAGAAAGGTAGACACATGATATATGTGAACCCCTGTGTAGAAATAAAGTAAAATGGAAGGAGAGATTGAGAGAGAGAGAGTTTAGAAAGGATGTAAGTGGCCGCCATATTTTGTATGTTGTGTACAAAAGTAGTCATACTTCAATCGAAAACTTTTAAGGCCTGTCAGCATAGAGAGAGGAAAAATGGGAAGCTGGTAGTGCCATCTCACATGTAGCGGAGAGAGACCATTACTGCGATTAGAGAGATACGTGCTCTGGCTGTTGTTGATGCGCGCACGTAGAGTAAAATGGTGGAGAAGGACAGAGCACGTCCTGATAATAGAGATTCAAGCAAGCCACCCCAGATGGCGGTTGCATATGACAGCGACAGAGGAGTCAAAGGCGGCGTTGCTCTCTAGAGAGAGGATGGATTGGTGTCGCGACTCGCGATCAAAGGAGAGATCTGGAGATGCCTCTTGCGCGCGTGGACAGAGAGTCACCTACAAAATCTACGGCTGCAGTTAGAGTGAGAGAGAGAGACATCTGAGGGAGCTGCCGCCGTCGCATATGGAATCCAAATGTGTATGAGAGAGAGAGACTTTCGACGCTGCCCATCAAACGTGGAGAGAGAATATCTGATGACTTATAGACAGGGAGAGATGACGTTGAGGACTCGAATGGCTGCTGACAAGCACCGCGTGGCTGCTGGAGGTGAATCGATGAGAGATGTCTGACTTCACCGCAGACCTCCGGAGGTTTAGAGAGAGACGATAGCAGCAGCTGAGTCAGGCGTAGAATCCCAGTGCAAAGAGAGAAATAGATGGCTAAGGCTCGGGCGGTGCTGCTATTGGCGCAGGAGAGAGAGAAGTCGGTTGTCGCGCTGTGTGTGATCGACGAAGAGAGAGAGTTGAATGCGCTTGTTGGCGCAGAAGTGCGGAGAAGAAAGTTCGTATAGAGGAGAGAGAAAGGATAGAGAGTTAGAGAGAGATGTGGTGCATAGAGAGAGAAACCGTATGGAAGAGAGAGAGAGAAAGAGAGAGAGAGAAGCCTCTTGGGCTGCAGAGATTCGTAGAAGGAAGTCGAAGGCAGAGAGAGAGAGAGAGACTCAGGCACAGATAGAATCGACGCAATGGTTTTGGTCTAGATTTGGTCTTCTCGAAATACTCTTTCATCCCACCTTTTCCTACATTCAAATGCAAAGGTATCTCCTCTTGATATTTACAAATTTTTCCTTCATGCTCACTTACAAGTCTATGTCTGCATGCACTTTCATATGCTATGCAGTCCCAGAATATATGTCCAAATTGATCGCACCAAAAGCAACGTATAGGTCTCTTCTCAACGTGACTTGATTTCCTAGGTATCAGTCTAGGTGTGGGTTTTCTAAGGCCTACTGACTCTTTCTGTGCAGATATGCTTTGGACTTTTACCTCATGCTCATTATCACGTTTCCATACTTGTAGGTCATTAACTTGGTTTGTCAACATGTCAACTTTATGTTTTTATTCAGAAATCTCAGAATCCATTTCATTTTTTAGGTCTTTAATGCTTATGCTCATCAGCTGAATAGTATCAGATATCGCATTTATAGTTTGCATTAGGGTCATCACAATACTAAACTTTGATTTTATGGATTCATTCATGTTAAATTCTATTTCCTTAATTCGCTCTTCGTATTTCGTAAATTGTTCCTCAATCATTTTGTTCATTTTAGTTTCTTGTGCACAGATATATGGACTAAACTAGTGCAAATAGTGAATGCTCAAACTCAGACAACAAGACAACCTTTCTGTTCAATGTGTGTGTGAAACAATGCGAAAAAATCAAATAACTTGAGATGCTAGTACCTGAAATCTCTGTCCGATGCCGAGGTTCCCGTCTATCTTCTCAAGGAGTGGGTGACGCGTCGAGGATCACCGGGCAACCACCTCGCTTCACGTCGGGTTCAAGTGTCGGGAAGAAGGAGGTCGTGGCGGGAAGCCGGCGCGTGGGGTTGGATCAGGCCCCGCTCTGGTGCACCGTTCCCGCTGTCCTGTGAGTGGCGTCTACGCGCTCGGCGCCTCGCCTGTGCTCCTTGGAGCGTGCGTGATCCTCGTCGGGACCCTTGCCCCTTGGAAGTGTCGAGACGTGGGACCGTGGGCGTCGAAAAGAGACGACCGGATACCGCAGTGAAACACGTGATGTAGATCAAGCTCGAAGATACAATCGGAAACGGAACTGAAGCCTCCAATAAAATGAATGATACAAACAGGCCGCTACAGTGCGGGCCGATGGTACAATAAAACCGCTACAGTGCGGTGTGATGATATAATATGAAAGCCGCCGCTACAGTGCGGGCCGGCCGATGTATACTAGATCCCTCGCTACAGTGCGAGAAATCGCCCACGGGATTCCGCTTCGGTCTTCGCGGTCCAAGCTTTTCTTCCAACTTTACTTCAGTCCGTTCTTTTCTTCAAGTTTCCTCCGCAATGACCTTCCTTCTCTTTACTTCAGATAATTAGAAACCACATAAACCTGGAGGGAAGATCCACCAAGAAGTTCAACGGGGAGGGGGACTCTTTATCTTCAATCTTCAATGCTTTCACTTCTCTTCATATAATCAGAAACCTGGAGGAGACGATCCACAAGGGCAATCCACAGGATGGGGTACTCTTTTCTTCAATCTTCAATCACTTGATATACTTCATAAACCTGGATGAACCTGTAAGAGACGATCCACAAAGGCAATCCACAGGATGGGGGTTTAGGAATGTGAAAAATCATTAAAACTCATGATAAAAACATATTATTCTTTGGAACTCACACTCAATACATAGAGCAAAGTGTTTATGTGTATAAAAACACATGCATAGAGTTTTTAATCTAGAAAAAGAGTTGCTTGATGATATTATTGCGCAAATAGAGAGGAATGTAAAGGCTACTCCAAAGTCTTCTAAGGGTTTGAAAAAGAACAAGAGAACTAAAAATCTAACTTTTGAAGACATATTTGCAAATATTCAATGATGATTGAAGAAGAATTATAATGAAACATAAGAGAACGATCAAAAGCTATTCAATGATGATGATTGATGGTTTATGATGAATGATGATGATAAAAGATAATGATTGGTGTTGAAAATGATTGATGATATTAGTGATTGATGATGATTATGATGATTATGATGATTATGATGATTATTATACTGGAGGATCGTGATGATGCTGGAGGATACTGATGACACTAGAGGATATTGATGACACTGAAGGATGCTCATGACACTGATGCTGATACTGATGAAGAATGATAGATCATGAAGAAAAGTTAGATCAATCAATGATGAAGATGAGGCAAAATGATCAGGTGAAACGTTTCTGATTTGAAAGCTGTTTTCTTTCTGTTAGAGCATATGCATTGCATTTGTGTGTATGATAAAGATATGTATGGATTTGTGAAAATCATGCAGAATGATGATAGCAAATATCTGTTATGGCTTTGCATGAGGCATGAGCGACTAGGAGTTATATGAATAGGATCAGTTAGTGGACTAGAGACTTTTGGGAGTGAAAGCTTGGGAATGTGATGGCATGCTTAGACCGAGTGCGTGTATATGCTGATTGATTTGAACACTTAGTGATTGGGAAACTTTGGATCCTATTATTTATTTCTTGCGAGATCTTACCTCCATATATATCATGATTTATGAAAAACATTCATACCCAAGCCAGCTTATATGTGTGTGCATGTTGTTGGTGCGCTACGATGGGCTAGTAGGCGGGTGGAACCACCTTGGTCGGGTGATCAAGGCCACGAGCCGTAGCTAGTTTCGTCATAGGCCTGACCTATCTGTTGTCATGCGCCTGTATGGGTCGGTAGGCGGTGGAGTCACTCTGATCGGGTGGTCAGAGCCACGAGCTGACGTCGATTTCATGCAGGGCTGACGTTGTGTATGTCGTGCGCTATGTCGGGTCGACAGACAGGTGGAACAAACTTGGCCGGGTGGACAAGTCCATGAGTCGCACCCGATTTCGACATAGGCCGATTTGTGAAAAATAAAAAAATAAAAAGAAATGTTGAGCTGAGATGAAGAGGAAAAGAAAAAGGAAAAGAAAAATAAAAAAGAAAAAGAAAAAGAAAGAAAGATCTAATGGAGAGCTGGACAAGTAGGAGATAAATAGTAGGAATCGAGGTATATTCTACAAACTGAGTTAGTAGAAACATATGTATATGCTAGTACTTAGAATGAGCAGTTGGATCTGAACCAGTTGAACGAACAAAAGATCTAGAAAGCCGACAATTTATTCATGTGATTATTTGTCAGATTGTAGACGCAGAATCATAATATGATGTTTGTGAAGCTTGAATCTACCTAATTTTCTAAAATTCATACTAATCTTTATAAAAATTGCATGACTGCATGAGATCATGATTTGAGTGTTGAAAAGAAAAAAAAAAAGACAAAAAGTGTAAAGAGATTTTAAAAGAACCCTGATACTCTTCTGTTGGATCTTGCAGGTTGGCCCATCGGGACGATGTGCAGGTTTAGCGGGGGTGAATGTCGGGATGAAATCCCGCAGGGAGTGTGCACTGAGTTTTTTTTCAAAAGTTCATTATTTTTGAGTTTTTGTGTGATGTTTTGATGGAGAGAGTGGTATATTTTGTACATATTTTGGCCGACTTAATTGATTGTGCGATGCGAAAACAAGTTTGAGATGTGTGTTAGACCCGTGTATATAAACAACAGACATTAGACCCATAAAAACCTAGGTTTGACCCTTCCAAACCCCTAAAAATGTGGTTTCACTCCCCTGAAAATCGGACTTGAACCCTTGGAAACCTTTGGAGTTTAGGCCGAATTTGTAAATAAACCATTAAATTGACGAGCTTGAGATAACTGTGAGCAAAACCCTAAACTTCCCGATCCAAAACCCTAGGTCGGACCCTTGGAAATGGCGGTTTCTGTAGGTCAAACCCTAAAACCCAATTTAAATTGCGAACATCCAGTGTGAAATGGAAACCTTAGTCTAGGGAAAAATTAAAAGACTGCCAGAAATAGAAAGTTCATTGAGGAGGTTAGAACGTTCTAGAAGGAATTCCTAGGGAGGGGCCTATAAATAAGTCCAAACTCATTTGTTTCTTCCCCATCCTGTGGATTGCCCTTGTGGATCGTCTCCTCCAGGTATGCTTCCTGACCATTTTTGTTCTTTCATGTTCTTTTTCATACATTACATTAGTGCATTTAGAGAGAGAGAGAAAGGTAGACACATGATATATGTGAATCCCTGTGTAGAAATAAAATAAAATGGAAGGAGAGATTGAGAGAGAGAGAGTTTAGAAAGGATGTAAGTGGCCGCCATATTTTGTATGCTGTGTACAACAGTAGTCATACTTCAATCGAAAACTTTTAAGGCCTGTCAGCATAGAGAGAGGAAAAATGGGAAGCTGGTAGTGCCATCTCACATGTAGCGGAGAGAGACCATTACTGCGATTAGAGAGATACGTGCTCTGGCTGTTGTTGATGCGCACACGTAGAGTAAAATGGTGGAGAAGGACAGAGCACGTCCTGATAATAGAGATTCAAGCAAGCCACCCCAGATGGCGGTTGCATATGACAGCGACAGAGGAGTCAAAGGCGGCGTTGCTCTCTAGAGAGAGGATGGATTGGTGTCGCGACTCGCGATCAAAGGAGAGATCTGGAGATGCCTCTTGCACGCGTGGACAGAGAGTCACCTACAAAATCTACGGCAGCAGTTAGAGTGAGAGAGAGAGACATCTGAGGGAGCTGCCGCCGTCGCATATGGAATCCAAATGTGTATGAGAGAGAGAGACTTTCGGCGCTGCCCATCAAACGTGGAGAGAGAATATCTGATGACTTATAGACAGGGAGAGATGACGCTGAGGACTCGAATGGCTGCTGACAAGCACCGCGTGGCTGCTGGAGGTGAATCGATGAGAGATGTCTGACTTCACCGCAGACCTCCGGAGGTTTAGAGAGAGACGATAGCAGCAGCTGAGTCAGGCGTAGAATCCCAGTGCAGAGAGAGAAATAGATGGCTGAGGCTCGGGCGGTGCTTCTATTGGCGCAGGAGAGAGAGAAGTCGGTTGTCGTGCTGTGTGTGATCGACGAAGAGAGAGAGTTGAATGCGCTTGTTGGCGTAGAAGTGCGGAGAAGAAAGTTCGTATAGAGGAGAGAGAAAGGATAGAGAGTTAGAGAGAGATGTGGTGCATAGAGAGAGAAACGGTATGGAAGAGAGAGAGAGAAAGAGAGAGAGAGAAGCCTCTTGGGCTGCAGAGATTCGTAGAAGGAAGTCGAAGGCAGAGAGAGAGAGACTCAGGCACAGATAGAATCGACGCAACATAGAGAGAGAGATTTATGGAATGACGGCGCAAAAATGACCGGCAGCCATAGAGAGAGAGAGAGAGCGAGAAAGATCGCGAAGTAATGGTGGTTGGGACGTTCAAACAGAGAGAGATACGTGTACTGTAGAGAGATGGAGGTCCCCATGCTGGCACTGTGTATGTCCATGTGGAGACACAGATTCGTGAGCACGATGCGCGTGCTCAGTGGCATAGAAAACTGGAGATTTTGATGGGCACCAACACACGCACGGTGCATCGTAGGCAGAAGACAGAGAATGAGAGATTATTGGTGTCTTGTTGTGGAGGCACTCGCAGAAGTCGGCACCGCTATAGGCGGAGAGAAATGGAGATTGAGGCGGCATGAGCCGCATGACGGATAAGCGCGCACACGGGAGAGAGAGAGAGAGAAAAGGTCGGTTGCTTGCCGACAAGAAAAAGAAAATAAATAAACAAATGAAAAAGAAAAAGGAAGAAAAATAAAAAGGAAATGAAGAAATGAGAGAAAAGAAAGAACGAAAGAAAAGAGGATTTAATCAAAGAGATTGGCAGAACCCTATGTATATCTACTCAGAGAAGTTATGAATTATTGTTGACCTTTTACGATATTGATGGGTTCTAATTAGTGTCATGATTAAATGAAAATCATATGTTCGTATTATTCCAAAGAGGAGTTTGTGTGTAGATTAAAAACTCTATGCATGTGTTTTTATACACATAAACACTTTGCTCTATGTATTGAGTGTGAGTTCCAAAGAATAATATGTTTTTATCATGAGTTTTAATGATTTTTCACATTCCTAAACCCCCATCCTGTGGATTGCCTTTGTGGATCGTCTCCTACAGGTTCATCCAGGTTTATGAAGTATATCAAGTGATTGAACATTGAAGAAAAGAGTACCCCATCCTGTGGATTGCCCTTGTGGATCGTCTCCTCCAGGTTTCTGATTATATGAAGAGAAGTGAAAGCATTGAAGATTGAAGATAAAGAGTCCCCCTCCCCGTTGAACTTCTTGGTGGATCTTCCCTCCAGGTTTATGTGGTTTCTGATTATCTGAAGTAAAGAGAAGGAAGGTCATTGCGGAGGAAACTTGAAGAAAAGAACGGACCGAAGTAAAGTTGGAAGAAAAGCTTGGACCGCGAAGACCGAAGCGGAATCCCATGGTTGATTTCTCGCACTGTAGCGAGGGATCTAGTATACATCGGCCGGCCCGCACTGTAGCGGCGGCTTTCATATTATATCATCACACCGCACTGTAGCGGTTTTATTGTACCATCGGCCCGCACTGTAGCAGCCTGTTTGTATCATTCATTTTATTGGAGGCTTCAGTTCCGTTTCCGATTGTATCTTCGAGCTTGATCTACATCACGTGTTTCACTGCGGTATCCGGTCGTCTCTTTCCGACGCCCACGGTCCCACGTCTCGACACTTCCAAGGGGCAAGGGTCCCGACGAGGATCACGCACGCTCCAAGGAGCACAGGCGAGGCGCCCAGCGTGCAGACGCCGCTCGCAGGACAGCGGGAACGGCGCACCAGAGCGGGGCCTGATCCAACCCCACGCGCCGGCTTCCCGCCACGACCTCCTTCTTCCCGACAGCGTGCAGCCAACGACACCAATGGTGACTTCAGTGACTTGGATGACAAGGTATGCCGAGGTCTATGGCTTGGTTGCCACCTTAGTCGTAAGCAGTCAGGGGGAGGGGTTGCTCGCTTCGCTCACACAAAAGGAACAAAACTTTTGCATCGAACTGCTTTGATACCAGTGAAGTAATTCGATGGTGATGCACCACGGTGTGCTCTCCTTCTCAAGAGCTCCACGGTGATATCCTTAAAGTAGAAACCCGAGCTCCTAAGGCCTCACACAATACTGTGCATAGAGGCTACAGAATACGTAGAAAAACACAGTACACAAGCAGCATGAAGACAGACTTCTTAGGTCTTACAAATGCGGTCAAACTTATAATTTGTGACTGACCAGGCCACTATATGTTTTATTAAAGAACATATACAAAGAAGTGTCCGGTGACCATTTGGCCTTTCACATGGACACTAACGGTAATAGAATCTCCAAGAAAAAAGCAATTACTAATAGTGGACATGCAAGTATCATAACAACCAATGCAATTAGTATCTATAAAAGCATGCAAGCATGGTTGAATATCTCTATCATAAAAGAGAACTAAACAACCAATGCAAGTATCATAGTGGACATGCAAGTATCATAACAACCAATGCAATTGGTATCTATAAAAGCATGCAAGCATGGTTGAATATCTCTATCACAATACTGTGCACAGAGGCTACAGAATACGTAGAAAAACATAGTACACAGGGAGCATGAAGACAGACTTCTTAAGTCTTACAAATGCAGTCAAACTTACAATATGTGACTGACCAGGACACTATATGTTTTATTAAAGAACATATACAAAGAAGTGTCCGGTGGCCATTTGGCCTTTCACATGGACACTAATGGTAACAGAATCTCCAAGAAAAAAGCAATTACTAGTAGTGGACATGCAAGTATCATAACAACCAATGCAATTAGTATCTATAAAAGCATGCAAGCATGGTTGAATATCTCTATCATAAAAGAGAACTAAAATCAAAGTGCTTTTGTGATATCTAAACACATGCTTCATTGCTTGCATGCTTTTAAAAATATTGATTGGGTTGGTTATGCATGAATCGACTCAATTGGAAACTGTGTACTATATATCCGTTTGGAGATAATGTAAGTTACATGCATCTAGTAGCAAACCCTATTTTCCATGCAAGAACCAAGCACATAGAGGTTCACTACCACTTCATTAGGGAGAAGCTCATGGAAAAGGAGATTGACATTTCTTTTGTTCCAATGGAAAAGCAAGTAGCAGATATGATGACAAAGGCACTTGATGGAATAAAGCTTTCTAGATTCAAAGCTATGGTAGGTATTCAACCTATTAGAGAATGAAGACTCATGCATACTTTAGCTTGAGGGGGAAATATTGGAACATCAAGCTTTGGCTCTATGCTTGTAGTGGATTTGATCTACATCAAAAGATATCGATTGGATTACATCGAAAGAATATCTGTTGTGGAGTTATTTTACTTATGCTCATTTATTGTATTTTTAAAATATTTTTTATAGATCTTTTACCATTGTAAAATCCTAGAGCTTTACACATGTAAAAGGACAAAGAGAGAGCCTGAATTCCACAAATGCTTTGTGGTTAAATTGTAATCAATCACCCAAAAGTAGATCAAACTAGATCTTCACTTTTCCTAGATTGTAGGAAAGTGAATCGATTCCCTCGAACAACCTTTACTACCTTCATTTGAATTCAAAATCCATTTGTAGAATTATTGAATCACTTGAAAAGTCTATATAAATACTTCAAATCACTTGTACAATACATGGAAGCAATATACATACACTTGTGGGCGTCATTGTCTCTACATCATCTTCTTCAACAAAAGTAAGCTTGTAGAGGTTGCTGCTCTCTCTACAGAGCTCCAAATTGGATGAAAGATCATTGGAAAGTTATTGGTTTCTAGTGTATGCATTTACATTTTCAAAGCATTTGGTTCAGTAGATTGGGAGAAATCATAGTTTTTCTATCTCGGGGCCAATCTCTCCACATTCCTAAAAAAAGGAGCTATCACTATTGAGTGTCTGGTTTATTCCAAAAGCATATTTTGATTATTCCTTGTAATCTTGTGCATTATATACACTCAAACCTATGTATATCACTCTTACAAAAGGATTTTTTCTAATTGTAATCATGCTGGCTCCTATGAGCATCTGAAGTTCATTGTCTCATCCAAAGATAGTAAGTTTTTTGAGCTAGTCGATGTGCAAATCTATCTGTTTTGTATCAACTCTTTCTCCTTGATGCTCCAAAGTACATAGTGCATTTTATTGAACTTATCACATGCCTATAAGGACTATTTGAGTCTCTATAAGGTCAAGGGCTAGTCTTATGCCGATTGGTTGGACCAAGCTTCGTCACTTCGCAACTCACTTTTCTACCTGCTACAAGGTTCTCCAAGTTCTTTCATATTTATTGGTTATAGTGCTAATAGTAAGGGATATTGTTTGTAACAAATATTGATGGACATAATTATTGTGAATTGAGCTATGATATTTGCTGAAAATTCATTTTTCCGTCTACCTGAATGCGAAAAATAGCGAACAACTAGCTCATAAGATGTGTTTCATACACTCATGCCTTTGTTCTAAAATGGTGTGCTTGACTATGGCCATCTGGACCAACCAAGTGAGGTACAAAGGGGTGAAAAAATCCAACAAAATAGAGCTAAAGATGTAGAGAATATCTAGCCAAACATGGCTAAAAGTTTCAAGCCAAACATGGTTGAAACTATTGGAAACGTCCATCCACATATGACTGAACATTTGCATCAAAATATGGCCGAAAATGAGCATTAAATCTATCTCATGCATGATATTGATATTGATGATGTTTCGTCATCATTATAACCCACGCATTGATTACCATACACATACCTTTAACTTTGAATTTAAAGGTCAATTCATTACTTTGTCTGCATGGCATGATTTCCAACCATTTCCATTGATTAGTCATACTCAAGTAAAACGTGCATTTAGGAAAGGATTCAATTCATGCATTGTTTTTTCCAATGTCATCAATGATTATACTCATACACTCCTTGATGCACATAAATCTTTCATGACTACTTATAAGGATTGTTTTATGTCTGAGTATCCCTCTGAACTACCACCATCTCAAGGATCCTTTGACCATAGCATAGACTTAGTCCCTAGTAGTTCTCCTCCCCATAAAGCACCTTATAGACATGGCCCACTACACCAAAAGGAAATAGAAAACCAAGTAAAAGACCTACTACAGAAAGGACTTATAAGGCCTAGTTCTTCCCCATTTGGAGCCCCAATTCTCTTAGTAGAGAAGAATAATAAAACTTATCAAATGTGCACTCATTATAAGAGCTGAATAATATCCCTAAGTACAAAGTACCACCACATATGAGAGTATCAAGTATGTGGTAACATGGGGAAAAAACCTCTAGCGAGCACTAGAGTAAAAAGTGCCCATGTATAGGGAAAAGGTTCACATCAAAGCTACTCGAGGAACACATAAGTGTAACAAACCCCCCTGGAGCGAATGATGTGAACACATACAGGGAGTGACAGATCAGCCCCCACATGATAATAAGCCTTAAGCTTTGCGAAAAGCTTCAAACTTTTCCTGTGGAAGAGCTTTGGTGAATATGTCTGCCACATTATCTTGTGTAGGAACATATACCAAATCAATATCTCCTACATGAAGGCACTCTCTCACATAGTGATAATGCACCTCAATATTTTTGGTCCGTGCATGAAACACTGGATTTCGTGCAACAGCCAAAGCACTCTGACTATCTGTGAGAATATGCGTAGCAGCATCAATCTCCATGCAAAGATCCATCAATAGGCATCTCAGCCATATCCACTCCATTGTAGCTGTGAAAACTGCCCTGTACTCAGCTTCACAACTCGATGTCGCCACTGTAGGTTGCTTCTTACTCAACCAAGATATGCATGAGTCTCCAAGGAAAAAGCAATTACCACTAGTTGACACGCGAGTATCATAACAACCAGCTCAATCACTATCTGTAAAAGCATGCAAGCATAGCTGGACATCTCTGCCATAAAAGAGACCTAAGCTCAAAGTGCCTCGAAGATATCTAAACACATGTTTCACTGCTTGCCAATGCTTAGTGCCATGCTATGCATGAATCGACTCAACTCGGAAACTGCATACTGTATATCCGGCCTTGTGTTGCATGCATATATAAGACATCCCACAGCCTGCTGATAAAGAGAAGTGTCAAATGCATCACTGGAATGCTCAACTGAGAACCTGAATCCTGTCTCAACTGGCCTGGAAACTGGCTTACAATCCTCAAAGTCAAAACGCTGAAGTAGTTTTTCAACATACTTTGCTTCCCTCAACGGATACAAACTGGATGCCAAGATAGTAGCTCAAAAGACCAAGATAAGTGACATCAAAAGTATGCTGCAAATCAGCCATAAGAATGTCAAGTTTTGCATCACATGACCCAGTCAAGAGTATGTCATCAACATAAAGAACAAGCACTATAAGATTAGCCCCATTTTTGCGTACATAGAGTGTGCTTTCAATCGGACTACATGTGAAGCCAAGAGCAATCAAGTGCTTATGTATTTTGCCATACCATGCACGTGGAGCTTGCTTGAGACCATACAAGGCTTTATGCAAGCGATAAACCATATGCTCTTTCCCTTTCATAGCAAATCCAGGAGGTTGCTTCACATAACCTCTTCTTGCAAATCTCCATTCAAGAAGGCTGTTTTTATGTCCAATTGATGCACTTTCCAACCTCGATTGGCAGCCAATGCAACCACGGTACGAATGGTAGTCATGCGTGAAGTAGGTGCAAAAGTTTCCTCATAGTCAATGCCATATTGTTGCACATATCCTTTGGCAACCAATCTAGCTTTGTAGCGATCAATGCTACCATCATATTTTCTCTTAATCTTATAAACCCACTTGTACCAATGGCATTCTTTCCTTTTGGCAATTCACATAACTCCCAAGTACCATTCCTATGTATGGAATCCATTTCTGATTGCATAGCACTCATCCATTGTGGATCGTCACATGCATCTTCAAAAGAAAGTGGCTCTTCATTACATGTTGTAGCAATAAGAGAATAATCCACAAAATTACTTGATGCATGGTGAGAGCTTGACCTTGTTCTACCAAGTAAAGGTGCACTCAATTTGCTGTCCTGCAAAGTTTGTTTCAGCCACTTTGGCATAGATTGTGCACTCTTGATAGACATGCGTTCATTATGTAAAACATCTTCAATATGTACATCATGCGTGGGCTGAATTTCATACTCAGTTTCAGCCATATTTTGTCGCATATGTTCAGCCATATGTGGCTGGAAATTTCCAACAGTTTTGGCAATTTTTGGCTGAATTTTTTCAGCCATGTTTGGCTGGAAATTCTCTGCATTTTCAGCCCTATTTGGCTGAAATTTTTCAGCCCTTTGAACCTCAGTTGGCTGGCATACATGGCCATAGTCAAGCGCACCATTTTGGAACAAAGGCATGAGTGTATCGAACACATCTTGTGAGCTAACTGTTGGCAGTTTTTTGCATTCAAGTAGAGGGAAAACTGAATTTTCAACAAATACCACATCTCGACTCACAATAATTGTGTTCGTCAATGGATGGTACAACCGATATCCCTTACTTTCAGCACTATAACCAACAAATATACATTTCTTTGCCTTGTCATTAAGTTTGTGACGTTGTTATGATGGCACAAGAACATATGCCAAACAACCAAACACACGCATATGACTAACCATAGGCTTATGACCATTCCAAACCTCATAAGGAGTGATGACTCTCAATGCTTTTGTAGGGCAGCGATTCAACACATAATTTGCACACATGACCGCTTCCATCCAAAATTTATGAGGAAGATGCTTTCCTTTAACCATACATCGTGCCATTTCAAGTAGAGTTCTATTTTTACGCTCGGCAACACCATTTTGTTGAGGTGTATATGGCACCGTACATTGGTGTGAAATACCTCTTTCACGAAGAAAAGCACTAAACTCGTGTGACATGTATTCACCACCACGATCCGTGCGTAGAGTCAAAAGCTTTTGTGAAGAAACATTTTCAGCCATAGCTAAAAACGCTTTGAAGCAAGAAAATACCTCATTCTTTGCTTTCATAGGATACACCCATGTATGGCAAGTAGCATCATCAATGAAGGTAACAAAATATACATGCTTCCCAGAAGATGGAGTCTTGACCGGACCACATACATCACTATGAACAAGTTGCAATTTTCTTGTAGTGTGTGTGTGACTATCTTTTGGAAAAGAATCACAATGCATTTTTCCAAGAATGCAACCTTCACATGCATGCTTTTCAATGGACTCAAGTGTAGGCAAGCCAATAACCATGTCCTTCTTTTGCAAGTAGAGCAAACTATTGAAGTTTAAATGACCAAAACGAGCATGCCAAAGCTCCATTTCAGCCATGGAAGAAGTATGAGCAACTAAGGCATTCAAGGGAGCCCTCTTGTATGTATCCATGCGATACAAACCATTACATAATGTACGGGACATCACGATAACATCGCCATTGTTGAAATCATGAACCATACACTTATCATCAACAAAGTGTACATGAAGTCCAGCTTTGGCAATCAACGGAACTGAAGTTAAGTTCTTCTTGATACCGGGCACATACAATGCATTTTTCAAGAGAATCACACCTCCATTTGCAGTTGTAAGCTCAATTTCTCCTACTCCAATGATAGGATAAGAGGCATTGTTTGCACACACCACATGTCCTCCTTTAGGTGCATCTTTCAAAGACGCAAAAAATCTTTTGCATGATGTTATGTGCTTTGAAGCACCACTATCAAAGAACCAATCCGAATCAGCCTCACTCACAACCATACATTTAGAATGTAAAGAAGCATCATAATGACATGTAACAACACATGCCCAAAAATCTTGAGCCATGTTAGCTTCATCATTCTTTGCATTTGCTGAATTTTCAGCAATAGACATGCCCGATTCCTTCTTCTTTTCATTGCGTTTAGCAAGCTTTCTACACTCATCAATAGTATGACCAGCCTTCCGGCAATATTTGCATCTCTTCTTCTTTTGCAAATCACCATCATTAGAGGAATGAGTGGAAGAGGAAGCTTGAGGCTTTGGTTTTGATGAACCAAAAGCTGAATTATACTTGCTTTTCCCCTTTTGTGAGATAGCAAGTGCTTGCGTTCCTTCAATCAAACCACTCCTATTCACTCTAGATTGCTCTTCTTGCAAAAGAAGAGACACAACCTCATCAAATGCATACATATTAGGATTTCCTTTTGCAACCAAACGAAGTGTAGTAGCAAAGCTTTGAAAAGATTCTGGTAATCCTTTCAACAATGTAGAAATGAGTGATGCATCCGGAATGATCTCATCTATGTTTGCCAATTGCTCTTTCAAGTCCTTGATGCGTGTCACATACACATCCACTGACTCATTTTCAGCCATACAAGCATCCTCAAATTGCTTCCTTAAGTATGCAACATGTGCTTCATTACGCACGGCATACAAAGAAGCAAGAGTGTCCCATGCCTGTCGTGATGTAGAACATGACCGAATGTGTGGAACTATATGATGCTTCACTGAAAGCGCAATCAAAGCATGAGCTTGAGCATCTTTTCCATCCCATCTAAGCTGCTCCTGTGTAGGTGGAGAAGGAGAAACCACAGTACTCGAAGAAGAAGCTCCATCTGTGACAGTAGACTATGAAGTAGAAGCACCTGCCGGTCTTCGATCTACATCTGCCACTATGTTCCAAAGTTGTTTTGCAACAAGAACGTGCTTCATCATGTAAGACCACATCGGATAGTTGGTCCCATCAAGCTTATCTTCAGCTTGAAGCATGCCAAACAAGTCATTGTTGCCCACCATTTCACTAAGGAACAAGAATGTGACAAAATCTTCACTTCGACGAAAACTGAAATGAGTACTGAAATTTCAGCCCACAAACCGTCACTCTGATGGCGATTCTGACTGCACGAATGGCTTTGAAATGGGGGTAAAACCCCAACACACTAGCGCACCTGATGGAAATGTTTCCGAGCTGCTGAAATTCACACTTCTATGCTTCGAAGTCGATTTGCACTGTTAAAGTGCGCGCGCGCCGCGACATGAAAAACCGAAACTTGAGAAGAAGTTGAACCTACTCTGATACCACTGTTGGGTGTGTGTAGAAGTGCAAGAGACACACAAGAAGCACACACAAGGAGCACAAATGCAGCAAGACACACGGAGAAGACGATGGCCGGAATAGCTCTCTCTATTGATCGATGAACTGAACTGAAGTAAGAGCTGAATAATATCCTTAAGTACAAAGTACCACCACATATGAGAGTATCAAGTATGTGGTAACATGGGGAAAAAACCTCTAGCCAGCACTAGAGTAAAAAGTGCCCATGTATAAGGAAAAGGTTCACATCAAAGCTACTCGAGGAACACATAAGTGTAACAGATGCAAGGTGTTATTTTTAAGACTGCATTTAGAACTCAAATAGGCCATTATGAATTTATGGTAATGCCCTTTGGACTTATTAATGCTCCTGCTAAATTTGCACGAATGATGAATAACATTTTTCTTGATTACCAAGATTTTTTTCTTGTATTTTTTGACGATATACTTGTTTACAGTAAGAATGATAGTGAGCATGAGAAGCATCTTTAAATAGTTTTTCATTTACTACGAGACAACACACTTTACGCTAATCCTAAAAAGAGTTACTTCTTTCAACGTAAGCTAAAATATCTAGGACATATTATTTCAAGTGAAGGTGTGCATGTGGATCCAAAAAAGATTAAAGTTATAGTAGAATGGCCTACACCACAATCAGTCAATGATGTTCATTCTTTTCTTGGGTTGGCTAGTTTTTATAGGAAGTTTGTTCGAAATTTTTCTTAGTTAGCATTGCCCCTTACCTTGTTATTGAAAAAGAAAATAAAATTTGCATGGGGACATACCCAACAAAAATCCTTTGAAAAACTCAAACATGCACTTTCACATGCACATGTTTTACAATTACCTGATTTTTCACAACCCTTTCATGTTGTTACTAATGCTAGTGGTTCAGGGATAGGTGTTGTTTTAATGCAAAATGATCATCCCATTGCATTTGAGAGTAGGAAGCTTAAGCCCTCAGAAAAGAATTATAGTACATATGATAAAGAATTGCTAGCAGTTGTGCATGATTTGCAAATTTGGAAACACTATCTTATGGGCTCTGAGGTCTTAATCAAAACCGATCAACAGGCTATTAAGCATTTATTAAATCAGCCCTTAATCTCTGATCCCCATCTTAAATGGGCATCATTCATTCAAAATTTCCAACCCATGATCCAATATCATCCTGGTAAAGCTAATGTTGTAGCTGATGCTCTTGTTCGATGTCCTTCACATTTTGTTGTTTTGTATAATATTTATGCCATCCAAATACATTCTTTTCAAGAAATGGTTTCCACTTATGCATCTCATTTGTATTTCTCACATGCATGGCATGACTTCAACAATGTTGCATCTTTATCTTATGATCATTATACATTTCATAATGGTTTTCTTTATTTTCAACATAGATTATGCATAACTCAAGATTTTAAAGATTTTTTCATGAAAGAAATGCATGAACCATCTTAGTGTTGGAGTTAGACGTCTGCGGAAGCACGCGAACAGCACAAGGAAGAGGAAGAACCTTGGAGCACAACACACAAGACTGAATGTATTACTAGAGAATGTACAAAGATTAGTAGCCCATTAGGGCAATAGGCGTATATACAAGCCGGGGGAAAAAAACCTCCTAAAGAGGGAAAAAAGTGCCCCGGCGGTCCTAGAGTGTTCACACACATCACTACCTAAATATATCAACAAATCCCCCCTGGGAGTGATGCGGTGAACAAGGAGCTGGCACTCATGTATAAGGAAGTGCCGAGCTATGTGGAAATCACTCCACAAAAGGAAGTAAGCCCAAAGCTTTGCGGAAAGCTTCAAACTTCTCCCTAGGCAAAGCCTTCGTGAAAAGGTCTGCAATGTTCTCCTGCGTGGGCACATATGCCAAGCTGATCTCCCCAGCAGAGAACCTCTCCCTGACATAGTGATAATGCACCTCAATGTGCTTAGTGCGAGCATGGAACACAGGGTTCCTCGCAACTGCCAATGCGCTCTGACTGTCAGTGAAGATGGTGATGGCAGAAGACTGGCCAACACACAAATCAGCCATAAGGCGTCTGAGCCACACACACTCAACAGTCGCTGTGAAAGCTGCCCTATACTCAGCCTCACAACTAGAAGTGGCCACAGTAGGCTGCTTCTTGCTCAACCAAGATATACATGAGCTACCAAGCATGAAGCAAAAACCACTGGTGGACACACGAGTGTCATAGCAACCAGCCCAATCTGAGTCAGAAAAAGCATGCAAATCTGGCGGTAGTGATCCCCCCTTGGGATAAAACAACCCAAGTAGCCGAGTACCACTCAAGTAGCGAAAGATGCGCTTAACCACTTTCCAATGCGTGACTCCTGGGCAATGCATAAACCTGCTCATTTGTGAGACAGCAAACTGAATATCTGGCCGAGTAATGCATAAGTAAATCAAGCATCCAACAGCCTGCTGATAGAGAACAGCATCAAATGCATCTCCAGCATCATGAAGACTCAATCGTAAACCTGTCTCCATAGGAGTGGCAATAGGCTTACAGTCTTCAAGGCCAAAACGCTGCAATAATGTGTCAATATATTTCGTTTGACACAAAGCCATTCCACCATCAACTTGCATAAACTGAATGCCCAAATAGTGATGCAAATGCCCCAAATCAGACATCTCAAATGAGGCATGCAAATCAGCCTTGAAATCAGCAATATGCTTCTCAAGAGGACCAGTGAGCAGCATGTCGTCTACATAGACAACAATGATCAAAAGCACATCATTAGCACGCTTAACATATAAGGTGCTTTCAGTTGGACTGTTCTCAAAACCATGTGCAATCAGATAGGCATGTATTTTCTCATACCAAGCACGTGGTGCTTGCTTTAAACCATATAACGCCTTCTTTAACCTGCACACCTGGTTTTCATGCCCTTTCTGCACAAAGCCACGGGGCTGAAAAACATACACTTCTTCATGCAAGTCACCATTCAGAAATGTTGTTTTAATGTCCAACTGATGTACATTCCAACCATGATGGGCTGCAAGTGCACAAATGCTCCGAACAGTAGTCATACGGCATGTAGGTGCAAAGGTCTCATCAAAATCAATGCCTCTTTCCTACGCATAACCCTTTCAACAAGCCTAGCCTTATACATGTCAACTGTACCATCAGGTTTACGCTTCAGCTTGTATACCCACTTAGTGCCAATGGCCTTCTTGCCAGGAGGCAAGTCACATAAAGACCATGTACCATTCTTCATTATAGCATCATATTCAGATTGCATAGCAGCCATCCAATTTTCTGAATTTTGTGCTTCATCAAAAGAAACAGGCTCATTCTCATCACAGAGACTAGATGCAGCCATAGCATAGCAATCTGATGCAAAGGAGGTACTATGAGAGCCTGAACGAGTACGATATGACAAAGGTGCATCTAATTTGCTCTCACGCAAAGTCTGCACCAGCCATTTTGGCATAGTTTTTGCCTGTTCAATATCAGCTCTCTCATCAACAAGTGCATCATGTAAATCTGCATCAGAAATGGCATGATCTGCATCATCATATGAAACCTGCAAAGGCTGAGAAGTTGCCTCATTAGGACCAGCGCTAGACTGTCCACCTGTAAAAAGAGGCATCAAAGTATCATACATGTCTTTGGAGCTAACAGATGTCTCCTTAGTACATGAAAGCAATGGCTGAATAGCATCTTCCACAAAGACAACATCACGGCTAACCAGAATGCGTTTAGTCTGTGGATGATACAGACGATAGCCTTTACTTTCAGAACTGTACCCAACAAAAATACATTTTACTGCCTTATCATCCAATTTTCTGCGATGTTGTTCAGGCACTAATGCATATGCCAAACAACCAAAAACACGCAGATGAGCAACAGATGGCTTGCGGTCATGCCAAGCCTCATATGGAGTGATAGACTGCAACGCTTTCGTGGGACACCTGTTCAGTACATATGCTGCACACATGACAGCCTCAAGCCAGAAACTATGTGGTAAAGCCTGACTTTTGACCATGCACCTCGCCATCTCCATGAGTGACCTGTTATTTCGTTCAGCAACTCCATTCTGTTGAGGTGTATACGGCACTGTACACTGGTGTTTTATCCCACGTTCAGCCAGAAATGCATTAAAATCTGAAGACATATATTCCCCCCCTCGATCAGAACGGAGGGTGCCCATTTTACATGCTGACAGATTTTCAGCCAAAACCAAAAACTGTTTGAAGCACATGAACACTTCGGACTTTGCTTTGAGTGGATATACCCATGCATGCCTGGAAAAATCATCAATGAAAGTCACAAAGTAAAGGTAATTTCCAAAAGAGGGTGTCTGCGTAGGACCACAGACATCACTATGTACAAGCTGCAATTTCTGCATAGCTCGAACTGAACCATCTTTTGGAAAGGAAGAATGCTGCATTTTGCCCAAAATACAGCCTTCACAAACATGTTTTCCAGGTGCCTCAAGTTTGGGCAAAGAGGACACCATTTCAGATTTCTGCAGGCGTAACAAACTAGCAAAATTCAGATGACCAAAGCGTGCATGCCAAAGCTTTGCATCTGACATAGCCTGAGAATCATGAACTGCACATGCCGAATCATTCACAGATTTTTCATAGTCTATGAGCTTATACAGCCCACGACATAAAATGCCAGAAGCAATAATCACATCGCCATTTGAGAGATCATGGACTGTACACCTGTCATCAACGAATTTCACAACCAAGCCAATCTTGGCTAATGCAGAAACTGATAACAGGTTCTTTTTGATCCCTGGCACAAATAAAGCATCTGACAAAGTGAAAGAACTACCATCAGCAGTAGTCAGAATGATCTTACCAACTCCCATAACAGGATAAGAGGAGTTATTGGCGCATGTGACAGTATTCCCTATAGGGGCAGGCTCGAGTGAAGAGAAGAAACTGCGCTGCGAGGTAATATGTTTGGTTGCCCCACTGTCAAAGTACCAAACATCTGAGTCTACTGCAGACATGCACTGATCATGAGAAGATGGGTCAAAACTGCAAACAGTAGTAAATGCCCATTCTTCTTCCTGCACAAGATTTGCAGACTCTGTTTTTGGTGTAGAGGCCTCTGCAACAACCATTCCAGCCTCTTTCTTCTTTGCCTCTTTAGCAGCCAGTTTTGGACAGTTCTTTATAATATGATCATTTCCTTTACAGTACTTGCAGAACAATTTCTGCTTTTCTGATTTCTTCTCATCTTTATCCTAGTTCTTCGATTGTGCAGCATTTGCAGATTTCTGCTTACTAGTAGAAGAGCTCCATTTTCCTTTGCCCTTCTGACTAGCCAGGAAAGCTTGATCTGCAACACGCATAATGGACCTGTTCTGCCTGGACTGATCTTCCTGCAACAGAACAGAGACTAATTCCTCAAATGACAAGGCATTCGGATTGCCTTTCATCATCAATCGAAGAGTAGAGGCAAAACTCTGATATGAATCAGGAAGGCCATTCAGAACGGTCTGCACAAGTGAGCTATCTGGTATAACCTCATCAGCAGAAATCAATTGTTCCTTCAGGTCTTTGATCTTTGTAAGAAAACTGTCCATCGAATCACCTTCATTCATGTGCTCACTCTCCAACTGTTTTCGGAGGTAAGCAACACGAGCCTCATTCCTAGCCTGGTACAAAGTGGTAAGTGTATCCCAAGCATCCTTTGCTGTTCTGCAAGAGCGAATGTGAGGAATAATGGCACGTTTGACAGACAAAGCTATCAATGCATGTGCCTGGGCATCTCTGCCATCCCAACGAATCTGCTCTGTAGTAGGTGCAACAAAAACAGCAGCACGAACAGGAATCTGCGGAATATCATCTTCGACACCATCTTCATCAGCTCCAACACCTGTATTTGCAGTACCTGTCGTTACAGGTGTAACAGGACGTCTTTCAACACCCTGCACAATGTTCCACAATCCTTTTGCAACCAGTACATGTCGCATCATATAAGCCCATAATGGGTAGTTGGTACCATCCAACTTATCCTCAACAGCCAACATACGGAATACATCACTGCTTTCAGCCATGGCCGGTGACTAAAATACCTTGATGCAGAAAATTGACTGTATCTCAAAAAGTTGAACAGAACTGCCTAGACGAGTTCTGCTAGACTTGTAGCAGACTTCGAGACGCTTAAACTGGCGAACAAAAACTGGTATATACCTTTGGCACAAAAGGACGAAATAGTCTGCACAACTTCACTGCGATAGTGCGTTCGGAGGTCGAAACGAGCTCAGATCGCGATTTCGGCACCACAGAGCAAAGCAGTTTTGATCTCGAAAACACCCTGAGTATGCTCACCAAATTTTGTGTGAATCTGAGACTGCAAACGGAGGAGTGTCGACGGCGCCCTGGAAGAATCAACGACCTGCTCTAATACCAATTGTTGGAGTTAGACGTCTGCAGAAGCACGCGAACAGCACAAGGAAGAGGAAGAACCTTGGAGCACAACACACAAGACTGAATGTATTACTAGAGAATGTACAAAGATTAGTAGCCCATTAGGGCAATAGGCGTATATACAAGCCGGGGGAAAAAAACCTCCTAAAGAGGGAAAAAAGTGCCCCGACGGTCCTAGAGTGTTCACACACATCACTACCTAAATATATCAACACTTAGATGGGTCATAGAGGCATACAAAGCACCATTTCTGACTGCAAAGATTTCTTCTTTTGGGCACACATGGAAACAGATATTTCACATTATGTTTCTCAATGCATTGTATGTTAGCCTCTAAAATGTCATCATGGTAGACCATTTGAATTATTAATGCCACTTCACATTCCGAACAAACCATGGGAAAAAATTTCTATGGATTTTATCATAGCTCTTCGCACCACTTCATCACATAATGATATGATTTCGACAATATTTGATAGGTTTAGTAAATATGCATATTTCATTCCATGTAGAAAAACTTTGTCTGCACCTCAGGCTACAAAATTATTTATTAAATGCATTTTCCCACATCATGGATTTCCTAAAGTAATGTTATATGATCGTGATGTTAGATTTTGTAATCATTTTTGGGTTGCCTTATTTCAACATTTTGGTTCTAAAATAGATTTTAGCTCTCAATTTCATCCCGAAAGTAATGGACAAAGTGAGGCTACAAATAGTACTATTCTTGATTTATTGTGTTTTTATTCATTAGATAGTCCCACTAACTGGGATGAAAAGTTTCCATTGCTTCAATTTTCTTACAATAACACCACACACACCACTATTAGTCGTGCACCTTCTGAAATTGTTTATGGTAAAGAGCTTCCCACTCCCATGTCACTCACCCAAACCGACATTACCATGGCTGATTCTATTGCTCAAGATCACATTTCTATACTTCACGATGTTCAACATTAGGAAAAGTCAAGAGTAATACACATGTAATAGCAATACAAAACGATTAGCTAAGGAATTCAAGGAAAATGATCTTGTGTGGTTGTGTATCATTAAAAGACGTCTCAAAAATATTTTGCAGTATCCTAAAATTAATCTTGCACCGCACTATTATGGACCATTTTGCATTATACAAAAAATTAATGATAATTCATTTAGATTAGATATGCCATCTCATTGGAATATACATAACTCTTTTCACATTAGTTTACTTAAACCATTTAAAGGAACTTTACCACTCATTCCACTTCTTGATGACCCTCCTTTAATTGAAGAACAATCTAAAATCTTGGTTCCTGAGAAAATAATTGATCATGATGTCATTGTTACACGCACAGGTACTCAATATCATTGATATTTAGTTAAGTATAAAAATCACTCTATTGAAGAATTCAATGAATACATAAAACACAATTAACACCTCATTATGACCACTTAATTTCTGCATATCATACACAAACACATTAATGAAATTCCTCCATGGACATTTCCATGCATGTTTTTTTTTAACATGGAACATGCTTATTTTCATTCAATGATGGAACATGTGACTGGCCATCCATGTTTATTTTACTTTATCAACTGAGGTCAATTGCTTTTTCAACTGAGCGGCATGTTATAACTTATGGAATATGTTGAACAATGCATTGTTGGAGTGTTAATTTATTAATGTATTAATGTGTTTTGGTGTTTTTGATATAGCAGCTGAAGGTTCGTGAGGGCGTGAAAGGCGTGAAAGGGCGGACATCAATAATCCAACTTTAGGGCGGACATCAATAAATCAGATTTATAATTTGGTTTGTAAATAAACCCGCGTAGAAGGTTCTATTGTTAGAAATAGTTAGAAAAGTAGTGGTTAGAATAAGGGTCATTGTAGACCGCAATTTATGATATTAAAAAGCAAAGGCTTTCTACAAAAGTCACCAAGTTTTACTTTCACGCATCCTTTTTGAAATTGCTCTCATGTAACCACTCTTTTCGACATAATCAAAAATTCCTATAAATAGGTGCACTCTGTGGACTATCGAAACAAGGTGCATGGGGGGAGATTACACCCAATACTGTGTTCGGTCTCAGCTCTTGACGTCTCTATTTTTCTGTGTTTTCTTCATTCGTAACCTTTGTGTGCGTGTAAGCAAGATCCTGATAACAGTTCCAAATCAAGAAATTTATCAACCTTTACAGGTTTCACATGATGATGCAAATCATTCCATTTCTCATGCAGATTTACATGATGCACTTATTGATGAGAGGGCTGATATAGAGGAGGAAAAAATATATCACAATGGCTAGCATAGACTTTGTAAGATAGCAAATTAAATGCACCTCTATAATATCATGCTCGTTCAAGGTCTTGTAGTGCTTCCTTTGCATCATATTGCTATGTTATGGCTTCCTCTAGTCTCAATGATGAGAATGAGCCTGTTTCTTTTGATGAAGCACAAAACTTGAAAAATTGGATGGTTGTTGGCAATCAAAATAGGATGCTATTATGAAGAATGGTACTTGTTCTTTATGTGATTTGCCTCCTGACAAAAAAGCCATTAGATTAAATGGGTATACAAGCTAAAATGTAAACCCAATGGAATAGTTGACATGTTCAAAGCTAGGCTTGTTGCACAAGGTTATGCTCAGGAAAGAGGCATTGATTTTGATGAGACCTTTGCACCCACATGCCAAATGAATATGGTTCATAGCATTCGTGCACTTCCAGCTCATCATGGTTGGAATGCACATCAATTGGACATTAAAGTTCTGAAGGTGATTTACATAAAGAAGTGTATGTATTTCAGCCCCATGGTTTTTTATAGAAAGGGCATGAAAACAAAGTGTGCAGGTTTAAAAAAACCATTATATGGTTTGAAGCAAGCACCACATGCTTGGTATGAAAAGATATATGCCTACTTGATTGCACATGGTTTTGAGAATAGTCCAATTGAAAGCACCTTATATGTTAAGTGTGCAAATGATGTGCTTCTAATCGTTGTTGTCTATAATGATGACATGTTGCTCAATGGTCCTAATGAGAAGCATATTGCAGTTGATGGTGGAATAGCTCTATGACAAATAAAATGCATTGACACATTATTGCAATGTTTTGACCTTGAAGAATGCAAACCTATTGCCACTCCTATGGAAACAAGTTTATGGTTGATTCTTCATGATGCTAGATATGCATTTGATGTTGTTCTCTATTAGCAGGATTCTAAATGCTTGATTTACTTATGCATAACTTGGCCTAATATTTATTTTGTTATCTCCCACATGAGTAGGTTAATGCATTGCCCAAGTGTCAAGCATTAGTAGGCGATTACGAACATCTTTCTCTACTTGAGTGGTACTCAGTTACTTGGATTGTTTTATCCTAAGGAGGGATCACTATTGCCATATTTACATGCTTTTTCTAACTCTGATTGGGCTGGTTGCAATGACACATGTGTCCACCAATGGTTTTTGCTTCATGCTTCTTAGCTAATGCACATCTTGGTTGAGAAAGAAGCAACCTACTATGCCCACTTCTAGTTGTGAGGCTGAGTATAGAGCAGCTTTCATAGCGATTGTTGAGTGTGTGTGGCTCATATGCCTTTTGGTTGATTTCGGTGTTGGTTAGTCTACTACCACCACCATCTTCACTGACAGTCAGAGTGCATTGGCAGTTGTGAGGAAACCTGTGTTCCATACTTTCTTTAAGAACATTGAGATGCACTATCATTAAGTTAGGGAAATGTTCTCTGCCAAAGAAATCACTTTGGCATATGTGTCCACATAGGAGAACGTTGTAGACATTTTCACAAAGGCTCTCGCTAGGGAGAAGTTTGAAGCTTTCTGCAAAGTTTTGGGCTTAGTTCCTTTTGTGGATTGATTCCACATAGCTTGGCACTTCATTATGTGTGGTATCAAAATTTTGATTTGATCTTATTTTGGCCTTTAAATGCATTATCTCTTGCTTGTGCAAGCATTTTTGTCTTGTTCAACTTTTTGAGATCTTGTCATTTTTTTGCATCATGGTATTTAAGTCAATGCCCATGGCTGAAAGCAATGATGTATTCTGTATGTTGATTGGTGAGGACAAGTTGGATGGTACCAATTACCCATTATGGCCATATATGATGCCTCATGTATTGGTGGTACAAGTATTGTGGAATATTGTGCATGGTGTTGAAAAACTATCTACTACACCT
The DNA here is from genome assembly GCA_020310875.1 of Ceratopteris richardii. Classification (NCBI taxonomy): domain Eukaryota; kingdom Viridiplantae; phylum Streptophyta; class Polypodiopsida; order Polypodiales; family Pteridaceae; genus Ceratopteris; species Ceratopteris richardii. The sequence goes on from CM035437.1 coordinate 143,655,596, forward strand.
ACAAATATAGTTCATGAAGGTGATGCAGATGGTGCTAAAGATGACAATTTTCAAATTCATGTTCGTGTTGTGGTTCCTGCTACACCTATTGCAAAAGAACTTTGATGAGATAGTAGAGATGTTGAGGCACATGCATTGATAGTTGTGTCTATCAAGTGTGCCATTATCCCTCACATTCGCTCTTACAAAACAGAAAAGGATGCTTGGGACACAATTACCACTTTATACTAGTCTCCCACAGAGCTAAAGACTCTTGGTTGTGTCCAAAGACGTGAAGGTTTTGGTGGATGTCCATAAATTATTTAGCCTTGTATGTGTAAACCTTGGTATGTTATGTCACATAGTTTTTGGTTGGTAGCTCAAATGTGTACACGTTGGATGATGTCCATGAATTCTTTTGAGTCATATATGTAGGATTTAGTTTTTGTTTTTGGTAACTAGAGTCATGGGAGTTGATTTTACATGTGTATATCTTAGTTGTTGTCTCCATAGCTTGTTTGATTGCTGACGTATTTGTACAACTTTGTGGATTCCCATAACTTGGTTTGAACCATGTGTAGAACTAGTTGTTTTTGGTGTACAAAGTCAGAAAGATTTATTTTATTTGACTTGAGAATCATTTTTTTAAGTGGTTTGAAGCTCATACTATGGTTTCTATGTTTTAAGGAATGTGTATAAGTTTTTCTTTCATATAATGGATTTTTTTCTTTTGATAAAAAACACATTTGATTAGGAATTTTCATCTTGTTCGCTACCATAGCATCTTGAGAGCCTATTAACATGAACATAGAACATGATTTAATGCATGTTATAATTTTTCATTAACCTTTCAATTATGGTTAATATGTGTGTTAAGGATTTTTTTAAATTCTCTTTGTAGAAGGCGTGTGATTGTTTATAAAATTGTGAAAAAAGCATGCCTAAGTGTCTTGTTTTTGTACCAAATGTTGGACTTTGAGGTTTGTGAAAGCACATGAATAAGACAAGGAAGAAGAAGAAGCTTGGAACACAACACACTATACTAAATGTATTACCAAGTGAATATACAAAGATAAGTGATCCCTTCGGGTTAAAGGAGTATATACAAGCCGGGGGGAAAAAGCCTCTTAACAAAGGAAAAAAATACCCCATCATTCCTAGTGTGTTCAAACACATCACTACCAAAATATATGAACAAATTCCCCCTGGAAGTCATAAAGTGAATAAGGATCTGGCACTCATGTATAATGAAGTGCCAAGCTATGTGGAAAGAGATCAATTCACAAAAGGAAGTAATTCCAAAGCTTTTCATAAAGCCTCAAACTTCTCTCGAAATAGAGCCTTTGTGAAAAGATATGCAATGTTATCTTGTGTGGGCATATAAGCCAAACTGATCTCTCTGGCACAGAATCTCTCCTTGACATAATAATAATGCACCTCAACGTGCTTTGTGCGAGCATGGAACACAACATTCCTCGCAATTGCCAAAATTGGTCTCCAAAGGCCAAAATGTTGCAATAATGTGTCAATATATTTTGTTTGAATTAAAGCTATTCCACCATCAACATACATAAATGGAATGCCCAAATAATGATGCAAATGCCCCAAATCTGACATCTCAAATGAGGCATACAAACCAGCCTTAAAATCAGCAATATGCTTCTCATTAGGACCAATGAGTAGCATGTCCTCGACATAGATAACAATGATGAGAAGCACATCATTTGCACGCTTAACATATAAGGTGCTCTCAGTTGGAGTGTTCTCAAATGCATGTGCAATCAAATAGGTATGTATCTTTTCATACCAATCATGTGGTGCTTGCTTCAAATCATATAATGCATTTTTTAACCTGCACACTTTGTTTTCATGCCCTTTCTATACGAAACCATGGGGCTAAAATACATACACTTCTTCATGCAAGTTACCATTGAGAAATGCAGTTTTAATGTACAACTGATGTAAATTCCAACCATGATGAGCTACAAGTGCACAAATGCTATCAACATTGGTCATTCGGCATGTAGGTGCAAGGGTCTCATCAAAATCAATACCTCTCTTGAGCACAACCTTTTGCAATAAGCATAGCCTTATACATGTCAAATGTTCCATCATGTTTACGTTTCAGCTTGTATAACCATTTAGTGCCAATGGCGTTTTTACCAGGAAGCAAATCACAAAAAGAACATGTATCATTCTTCATAATAGCATCATATTTTGATTGCATAGCAGTCGTCCAAGTTTTTGAATTTTGTGCTTCATCAAGCGAAACATGCTCATTCTCATCACAAAAGCATAGCAATTTGATGCAAAAGAAGCACTATGAGAGCCTAAATGAGTATGATATGAGAGCCTGAACGAGTACGATATGAGAGCCTGAATGAGTATCATAGGGCTGATGCAAACTTTGCTATCTCGCAAAGTTTGCATCAACCATTTAGGCATAGTTTTTGCCTCCTCTATATCAGCCCTCTCATCAACAATTGCATTATGTAAATCTACATCAGGGATGGAATGGTTTGCATCATCATGTGAAACTTATAAAGACTAAGAAATTTCCGTATTTGGACCAGCACTTGATTGTCCACTTGTAAAAAGAGGAAGCAAAGTGTCATACACATCTTTGGAGCTAACTAATGTCTCCTTAGTACATGAAAGTAATGGAGCTAACTGATGTCTCCTTAGTACATGAAAGTAATGGATGAATTGCATCTTCCACAAAAACATCATGACTAACCAAAATGTGTTTATTCTTTGGATGACACAGACAATAACCTTTTCTTTCATAACTGTATCCAACAAAAATTCATTTTTTTGCTTTATCATCCAATTTTCTGCTTTGTTGTTGAGGCACTAATGCATATGCCAGACAACATGCAGATGAGCAATAGATGGCTTGCAACAATGCCAAGCCTCGTATGGAGCAATAGACTACAATGCTTTGGTGGGACACATGTTATACATATGCTACATACATAACAACCTCAAGCCATAAGCTATGTGGTAAAGCTTGACTTTTGACCATACACCTTTGCATCTCCATGAGAGATCTTTTCATTCTTTCACCAACTCCATTGTGTTGAGAAGTATATAGCTTTGCACACTGATGTCTTTTGCAACCAGTTTTGGACAACTCTTTGACATGATCATTTCCTTTACAGTATTTGTAGCACTGTTTTCTCTTTTTTGTTTTCTTCTTGTCTTTGTCTTCCCTTTTGCAAATTATCATACTTTTGCTTACTAGAAGATGAGCTCCATTTATCCTTGCCCTTGTGACTGATCTTCAATATGCATAATGGACCTATTCTATATAGAATGATCATCGTGCAATAAAATAGAGACTAACTCCTCAAACACTAAGGCATTTGCATTGCCTATCATCATCAATCGAAGAATAGAAGCAAAACTCTGATTTGAATCAGGAAGACCATTAAGAATGGTTCATATAAGTGAACTATCTAGCAAGACTTCATTTGCAAAAATCAAGTGCTCTTTCAAATCTTTGATCTTTTTCAAAAAATTGTCCATAGAATCTCCTACATTCATATGCTCACCCCGAAACATTTTTTGGAGGTTAGCAACACGAGCCTCATTTCTTTCTCAACTAAGTTTTACATATCATGAATAGTTTATGGAGGCATAACAAAAATATTGAAAATCAACCAAGTTTTAAACATCTATGTATACTAAACAAAGTAGATATATGTGTGGACACCAACCAATATATCCACATGCAAATATCAACATCAATTGAAAGCATGCCAAATTATAAATAGTTATCTTGATATCCAATAGAACAAACTAGTTCCTACCAAGAAACAAGAGTCAGATACATATAAAATCAAAAGAAAATATACCTTTGACATATTTAGTAAAAATCATTTTTTGGTAGTTGTGATATGCATAAACACACAATCACATGCACACATCGACACATACTCAAGAGTCTTCGATATAATCTTCGATATCATAAAAATGATAAGGGTTACTTGAAAACATTTCATCATTTCCATCATGGATGCCATCTTCCTTTTCTCAAATGAAAAACGTATGTCAATTTTTTCATTCTTCTCACAATCGCCATTGCCTATCACATATTCTTTGGATTGAGAACAATCACATGGCATGAAAGCATGTGTCGAAACATTTAATATTTAGAATAGCACTTAAATAATTATTATTTTGCATCATAATCTTTTATTCTACCTTTGGAAGTATGTTCTTTTCATGAACATGGGAATATACGCTTTGTCAATTTAGCATGAAAGTTAGCACCAAATGCAATGGCTACTACTTCAAAGTGGAGGCCTTCTAACTTCAAATAAAAATGTGCATTCAATTAACATGAAGGTTTTCCATTAATAACTTGCCAATTCTCTTCAACCTCACTTACACACAAACTATAGTGAGCCATTCCTCAAAAGTTTCGATAACTGGCAATGATCTAGAGAAAACAAGTTCCGAGTCCATGTTTTTCACTTTTCAAAGTATTCAACCTTCTCAAGACATCCCCAAACACTTGCTTTACACTGCGAAAATCCATCAATAGCTGTCCATTTCCTAAAACATATCCATTTTGTCAAAATCTTTGAATTCAGTTATTTTTTTAGTTATACTAAAAATTGTGTTTTTAAAAAACCCCATTTTTTCTTTATTTATTAACCTTTATGAAGTTGAAAAATGTTAAAGATTATGTTTTTCTCTAAAAATGCATGGTATGAGCTACCAAAGGCAGCTAAATGTGCCATCAAAGCCTCAAGTCTGTCTTCAAGAAAAATCAAACAAGTTGGTGTAAAATCAAGACACTTAAGTGTCCCATGACACTCAAGCGTGCTAGTACAAAACAAGTTAAAAGGTTCGACACTATAGCCGTCGTGTCAAGCGAGCCACTTCATAAGTGTTTCAGACAATGGATTTGAAGGGACATGCACAATGACATATTTTTGTGGCAGCGAACGAATACTTACCTTGATGGCAGCTACCCAATTGTATCAACATAATATCGCTACCACTTGAAATTACTGCTATGAAGAATAGGTACATGTGCACTGACCCTCAAATGGCCATCTTGTAGCAAAATCGTGGTCACAGGTAACTAATACTCCATAATTGGCGAAATGCGGGTAAAGTAATCATACATTCTCATTGAATCGTCAGGCTGTGCATCAGCTGCTCATGTATCCATAGTTTGTTCAATAGTCAAATGAGATTTTTCCATAGTTTCATACTTCTACCTAAGGTTTTCAGTATGATAGTTGTTTCACATTTCGAGTGAAAAGAGCATCGATTTACATACTTTTTTCCCTTTGAATTCATAGATGATCGTGCAAATTTAACAGGCAGATTGCATACATTGAAGGAATCACAGTTTTTTCGCACGCATCAAGTCCGACTGGCATTCAATTTCTTCCTGAATGTTTATGTACATTTCTTTTGTTCTTTTGCGTTTCGTGGAAATCGGCATATATAACTCACTCATAATATTTTTGCCGTTGTATCATGTGTACGATTACAGATGAAATATTCTAACTCCTCCATACCTCATACTCTGATACCTGTTTGGATCATTCCCGTATGGAAAAACTAAACACATGTATATTCGGTACACCCCTCCATGTCAAATGTGCATCCCTCCATGTCATATGCGCCATTTATGTATTTAACTATGTTCCCTCTCAGTGGATGAGCATGTAAATTCGGATCTCCCAGTGGCCATGCAGAGACGGCTTTCTGTCACAGTAAACATGCGGCATGTTCTCTGGCAGAATAAGGTTGATTTGAAATTCTAGTTGTCCTAGTATGCATTTATTGGAAGAGCGGTAGAACACATATGGGGAACTGCCACTGTTACCACGTGTAGATTAGAACAATCATGCTAGTCTTGAAATCTGGACACAGCTGTTGCTTATATTTGATATAGGTTACGACAGAAAGTTTCGATATTCACAGTTCAGCACTCATATTTCATCTTTGCTTTTATTTGACTTTCGCTTCTGTTCAAGCTACTATATTGTTACTTTGCCATGCCTTCAAACTAGAATGCAAGGTTGCTTCGACAGATGAGGCAAACAGACAGATCTCTACAAAAGCTCTTGCTCTCTGGACACCGGAGTCCCTACAACTCGTGTGCAGATTATTCATCTTGATGAATCCAAAATAAACCCAAATTCACCCATCAATAAAAAAACGTATTTACTACCTCATTGCAGTCACTAAAAAGACCAAAAACAATCAGCGCCAACACCCTTAGTATTGACCAAAATAGTATGCCATCCCTGCTAACGCTTCCAGTACCAAATACTGGGCATAGAACACAGATGAATACATGCTCTCACCTGTGCACATGTACACACACACAAACATGAAGTTTAGCAGCTCTTCGATCTCAATTTGCCACAGGTTTGACCATGCAGGACAAACTCAGCCATAATGAAGCCTGAGACAAGAGAGAAGCAGAAGATAGGGAACAGAAAGAAAACATCTAAGTTGATAGGGCAAATACACCTATCCAATTGAAAAAAAAATTGCTATATGAAATTTACACGTCCACTTGGCAATGTGACTAAAACATACAGTTTATAATGAATTCTGAAAAGCACCAATCACTTCTCAATGAACACTGCAATTCTTAGCTCATGAAAGTCAACTAAAAGGCGCTATAGCTATTGCCTTACTATTACATCACGATTCACCAATAACATTATCAATCTTGCAAGAACAAATCGAGTTCCTCAAAGGCTCAATTGCATCCCTCACCCGGAAGAAGGTGAGCTTGGAGCCGATGTGAGGGAAGCTCTTAAAATAGAGCTCACTGAAGTCTTGACCGCGAACATTGACACCAAGTTCGAGGCAACCAAAGAAGGATGGGTCGAAGTAGTGAAGAAAAACATCAAGAAAGAGGCGAAGGAAGAACCACAAAAAGAAGAAGCCCTCATTGTACACACTACCATAGAGGAAAGGATGAGACAAGTATGACATCTTAATGTGCATGTCACGGGCATAGCAAAGAAAGAAGGCTCCACTCCCAAGATGGATGGGAAGACACTATGAAAGAAGCTCGGCTACAAGGAAGAGGAGCCCCTCTGGTTCATCAGATCTTGGAGGGCGAGAAAAGACCTTTCAAAGAAGAGAGCTCTCATTCTGCAATTCCCCTCCGAAGGGGTAAGATCCACCTTCCTTCATAAGCGAGTGGACTTGAGAGGGCTTGAAGGTACCCCGATTTACCTAGATGACGATCTCACACCCATGCAAGTAGCACATCGCCATGCATGCATGCCGAGAATACATGCAGCCTATAAAGAGGGGAAGAAGGCTTCTTACAGAGACGGCCGGATCGTCATTGATGGCAAGGATTCCATAGGGATTCATGGCCTTTGAGACAATCGAGGAGATACATCTTGCTGTGTAGAACTGGAATGGAGACTTACTGACACATCCTGAGAGGCTTGAGGAGGTGAGCAGAAATAGAGATATTATTTTGCTGATAGAGACACATGAGAGCCCCCATAGGAGCCTACCTCGGGTGCATGGTTTCCAATGGCAATGTATACATAGAGATTGTACACACCACCACACTAAGGCACGATCAAGAGTAGTAGTTATACACTTCAAATAGGGACTTCAAAGCAGGATACAGATCATCGCATGTGACTCACAGGTCAGATACCTTTGGATCCGATTCGAGCTCTCATAGGAGAGGGCCATCTACATTGCGCTATGCTATTTTGCCCCTTCCGGCTCGAGATTCGCTATCACTGATTGAGAGGAGATCACAAAGTACTCTACACTAAGGGAAGTCTTCCTCATGGAAGACTTCAATGCCAAGATGGGCAGTGACCAGTGCAAGGCTTTTGACCCAGAGAATCCACTAATATTACCCAATACACAGGAGGAATCTACGACACGAGTTTTATCTTATTCTACACACACACACTCTACGATACCCACCTACTCAGACTCGACTCTGGACATTATCTCATTATTTATAACGGGATGAGTCAATGGCCTAGCTCGGGAGGATTGACATGCATACCACACTCAATTACAGATTGAGTATCATATATTATATCATGGATCCAAGGAGGCCACCCACATACTCAGCTCCTTCACCATCCCACCTATACCTTTTGGGATAGATCACACATATCTCTCACTATCTCTCAAGGGGGACACCCACATACACTTTCTCGTGACACGCACCCCACACACCACCATCCACTTCACACATGAGCTAGCAAACATATACTCAGCCCAGGTTGGGGAAGATCTTCTACTGCTGCATCCTGACACCCCATTGCCTATACTCACCTCACACATAGCATCCATACTCCAAACATCCACCATCAGTTCATTCATGCACACTACCCACTCTGGTCACTACCTCCCATCGGGACCATGCCACAAAAAACCGTTGCTACGATGATGAGTGTAGGTGTCTATATCACCGACTATGAGCTTAGAGGGCACTGGGATAGATTACAGAGACTTAGGCTAGGAGACACATGAAGACCCTCACATGACAAAAGAGACTAAGGTTTGGGGAGGCACATGAACTTGAGCTATACCACCTATTCATGGGCATGGATTGTGCTACAGCATTGCACACTCTGCAAGAGCCACGACTCACCACACCCATCCACATATTTGGCGTGACTATGACAAGAGATTATATGAGGTACCTAAACAACCTCCCATTCACATGCCACCCGGGCCCCATCCTACTAACTCTTCTTTCTTCACGATAGAGATGATCCGAAGGGCCATTGACCAGCTATAACATGGGCATTCAACTGATCACACAAGACTACATAGTGAGCACCTCATATATATTGCCTCCATTACAGCCCCCTTGATTGCACATGTTTTCAACTCGGCTATATGGGAGGGCTTCCCAGAGGGGCAGACAAAGAACACCATAGTGCTCATCCACAAATCTGGCAACACCATGGACCAAGCGAACTTCAGGGCTATCATGAATGGTCACATCATGGCCAAGCTTTATGGGGTAGTTCTTGAGGCAGAGCTTAGTTCATATGCAGAGATAAAGGGGCTTCGAGCACGTGGTCAAGTGGGTTTCCGACGGGCTTCCTCCACCATTGATCACATCTTCATTTTGTGTCGCCTCATTGATGGGCACAGGCGCAAAAGAAGAGACTATATTGCTGCTTTGTGGATTCCTGCAAAGCTTTCAATATCGTGCCAAGGGAGAGCTTCTTCTGGCGTCCTCAAAGCTTGGGGATACCATCGGAGATGATTTTGGGCTATCTATACAGTCTATGAGTGGGTGACTGAGAGAGTACAATGTCTGGAGGGATTATCACGGGTCTTTGCTAGCACAATGGGTCTACATTGACAATATTGAGGACTACATCCTATGGGCTGTGGTGGGGGAGGAGACCTTGCAAGCACACCTATACACATTCAATTATATGCTGATGATACTGTATTGATTTCAGAGTCCAATGACGGGTTACAGTGCCACTTGGGTGCCTTGGATGAGTTATGTACACAGAAGGGGTTGACAATAAACCTTGGCAATACCAAGGTTATGATCTTCCATGGCTCTCCTACGGTGAGGAATGCAACAAGATTCACGGCAACCGGTAGACAGATAGAGGTGGTCACTTCATATGTCTACCCAGGAGTTACATTCATGAGTCTACCTAGTCCCTTCAGTGTGAGACAGGCAGCCACAAATAGGCTCACACATGAACATGCAGCTTTGGCCATGTTAGAGAGATGTCATGAGGCACACTTCCAAGAGCCCCATACGAAGGGGATGGCAATTTGATGCACTAGTCACGATAGTTATGATGTATGCAACGACAATATGGGCTCCAGATCTCACGGCCACCCAGTGAAGTGCAATTGAGAGGCCACAAGTATGCATGATCTCACAACTATTCCATGGGAAACACTCACTTCCACATGAAATCGTCAAGGCAAAGATGGCTACATCTCCCATGGTAGTAGAGGCACTATTCCAGACTATATGTCTCATTCAAAGGATAAGGAAGCTCCCAGCAGATAGACTCACACACAAAGCATTTGAGGCAGCGATACAGATATCCAAGTCAGGGTATGAGAAAGCTTGGTATTCGCTGGTGAGGACATGGTTTGATGACCATGGATTGGATATGGACAGACAATCGCCCTTCCAGTGTGACCCAGATTCTCCGCACATTCGCCTCTCACGTAGTGAATGGAACACTCTGCTTAGGCAGGATCTCTGGCAGCTCTACACAGGTCAAACGCGGTTCACTCCTGGCTTAGGATCCAGATTGTCACACTACCGAGACAATCCTTGGACTTTCTTGCAGACAGGGTCTTCCAAAGACCACGCTACATGGACACATACATGGCTCATGCCTCATAGCTCAAAGGTAGTGATTGCACTCCTGAGGGTTTCATCACTCTGACTAGAGATTGAGACTAGCATTGCAACACTCCTAGAGAGGAGAGGATTTGTCGAACCTGTGGGAAGAGATAGGGACATGTGGGGAAGAGATAGAAAATGAGGAGCATTTTGTATGTAAATGCAGATCATATAATGATATCAAGAGCAGATACGAGCACCTATTCACGGGACAGCCTACCCTTCATGAGATCATGGCCTACACAGATCAACGTTAGTTAGGGCAATTCTTACTTGAGATACACAGCCACAAAGATGCTCAGTTCCAGCCCACCTTGGCTGCTCCGAAAGGGGGGAGACAGACTCAGCTCGCTGACTTCTTCGCCCCACATGCGCCAGCCCCCCCCACCTTCTATCACATAGAGAGGAGTGACTTTCCAGCAGGCTGAGACCTCGCATGCTAGGAGATGACCCAACACCCCATGATATCAAGCACAGAGATCTCACAGACATCATATTGCAGATATCCAAGCCCCTTATCGTCAAGCCATTAAGGAGAGATGGAACAGATGATGACTGATCCCACTGCAATCATCTGGGCAGCCCTCACCCCACTTCCACCTATGTACCACATACTACACCCACATATGAGCACTGGGTGGAGATAATCAGTCACCTAGATGCAATCTCATATTTGTACTACCCTTGCATATAGGCTACCTTAGGGATACTAGATAGCGCTACATATGCCCCCTCTCTCATGGTTTCTCCACACATGCACATTATGGAGACTCTGATTTACCTTGTTTCAGCATCAGTTTATTTTATTTTATTTCCAGCACGCTTAGTCTTTCTGATTGACCAGAGACACAACCCATGTACATTGATTTTGTCTCATAGGTCGAGCTCGGCCTTCAAATAGACATTAAAAATCTCTCTCTCTCTCTCTCTCTCTCTCTCTCTCTCTCTCTCTCTCTCTCTCTCTCTCTCTCTCTCTCTCTCTCTCTCTCTCTCTCTCTCTCTCTCTCTCTCTCTCTCTCTCTCTCTCTCTCTCTCTCTCTCTCCCCCCCCCCCCCCAGCCTTGTCCGACTACACCCGTTGAGGACCCACAGATCTGGTGAGATTATGCAACACCATTATATGATGTGCCTCGATAGCCATCCATTCCACATCCACTTGAGCCTCGACCCACACACTCCTCTTTCTTTACTACAATGATGGTGGAGAGGGCCATACGTCATATGCAACACAGGCACGCTGAAGACCATACTGGTTTACAGAGCGAGCATCTCATCTACATAGCCTCCACTATAGCCCCGTCCTCCACTATAGCCCCGTTGACTGTACATGTCTTCAACCGGGCTATAGGGGAGGGTTTCCCAGAGGAGTGGACATAGCATCCTATCGTGCCTATCCACAAATCTGGCAACGCTCTAGATCCAGGTACCTACAGGACTATCATGATTGGCCACACAATGGCCAAGTTATATGGAGCAGTTCTTGAGGTAGAGCTTAGCTCATATGCAGAGGCAGAGAGCCTCCGAGCACCAAGTCGGATTCAGACGAGCTTTTTCCACTATTGACCATATCTTCATCCTTCGTTGTCTCATTGATGGGGCAAAGGCAAGGAAGAAGAGGCTTTATTGTTGCTTTGTGGACTTCCGCAAGGCTTTTGATACAGTTCCACGTGAGAGGCTATTCCAACGCCTACTGAGCCTTGGGATCCCAACAGAGATGATATGGGCCATCTACACTCTCTACGAGAAAGTATTTGGTCAAGTTTGATGCCTTGGAGGTTTATCAGAGCCCATTGCTAGCACCATTGGTGTTAAGCAAGGCTGCCCACTGTCCCCGACACTCTTTGGGCTTTACATTGATGAGATCTCCAATTACATACTACGAGAAGGCGGGGAGGGGAGCGACCTGGGAGGTACCCAGGGTCACATTCTTTTATGCAGATGATATTGTTTTGATTTCATAATCACCTGAGGGGCTCCAACGCCACCTCGGAGTCTTGGATGAGTTTTGTTCACATAGAGGATTGGTTGTGAACCTTGGCAAGACCAAGGTCATGATCTTTCACACATCCAGTGCAGTGAGGAGTGCAGCCATCTTCACCATAGCAGGAGGGCACGTCGAGGTGGTTACTTCATATGTCTACTTGGGAGTTACTTTCACCGGTCTACCTGGGCCTTTCACCATGAGGCACGCAGCTATTGACAGACCCAAGGATATGCAACTCTAGCCATGCTAGAACAAAGGTGGCACAAGGCACACTTCCAAGAACCCCGCACGAAGGGGTGGCTTTTCAACACACTAGTCACCCCCGCCTTGATGTATTCAGCACTAGTATGGGCACCATGCTTGACGGCTGATCAGTGCGCTGTCGGCACGAAAGTAACGGTTCACCAATGTCGGCGCGAAAGTAACGATTGGTGGATCAGTTCAACTGCTGGAATTACGGCGCACACGGGGTGCTTGGTGCAAGCTCAAGTACAGTGATACCCCAAAAGAACAATTATAACCTCAGAAACCAATTAGAGCCAACAATTCCAATTCTTAGTCACATAGAAATGCTTTATGGTCAATATAACTTTTGTCAAATCATGCTACATCAGCCTTTCCATTTAAGCATGCCCAACTAATTCAACATCTCATCAAGAATTAATGCAAGAATATTCAATCCTTTTCAAATCATCACATATAATTGCTATTGCGTTTACATTACGGGTGAAACTCGGGTGTGGTCTTATTTAAAGAGGAACTTTCTTCCATACGAATATAAGAGTCAATGCATAGGAAACAATTTGGAAGCATCAAATCAATGTAGTTTAGTTCAACAATCCATGCAAGGTGATAACTAACAACCTCAAGTGATTCTCAGATAATTATCAAAGCACTTGGAAGATAAATACGTAATCAAATCGGATTGAAACCATGTTCATATCTATTAATCAATTCGTTTGCAAGACAAGGAATGAAACATGTTCAATAATGTTGAAGAATTAAATTATCTCTTTCACGAACATATTCAAATTGGAAACAAAACATAAAACTCTTAACTTGATCTTTATTATTAAGGTTTCTTCGACAACAATCGTATTCAGTGCATCTGATTATCTATGTGCTGTACCACAAAAAAATGATAGTTCTGAATCAATAAACCATATATGATTATTCCAATTGATTCTAACAGAGTTCCAATATCTTTACTTTGCAATAATATTTAAGTTAGATCAGCGCATAAATTTTGTTTCTCTGGAAACGATTAACCTTTTCTTTCTTCATAAACTTTGTATATCATAAAAAAAAACAGTCATCTTCGTTTGTTTTCGCAAATGCTTAACGTATGAATATATGAATATTGTGGCTAAGAATTCAAAGAAGTTTTAGCATAATCAAAGCGATTTATTGAAACAAAGAACTTTTAACATCATCGAAGCGATCTATTCAACAGTAATTAGGATTCAAGCACACTAAAAGTAAGCAGGTTTATCAATGTTCATCAGTTATTAAGCAACATATCTGAATAGAATAAGCACTCGCTTATACACAAGCTAGACCTCCAGTCGACGTACGATTTTTGGCAAATAGCATATAATTATAGGATGCAAGATCAATAAATCTGTCAGGTAAGAAGCACGACAAAATCGAAATTTTGGCATGGTTTTTAAAGTGGAACTTGAATCATAGAAATTCATCATAGTAGTTGTCGGACGAAGATACAGTTTGTTTGAGAAAATAGAAGAGTATCATATTAAAAACATGCAGTCAGCAGAGTCGCATGGAGGAACTCTTAGGCAGCAACTGATTGAAGCAAGAAACGAGAGCAGTGAACAGTCGTAGCCTCGTAGAACAGAGAAGTACGAACCAAAGTTCATAAAAAAAAACTTATCTATTGTTGACGTAGCAGCAGTTCGTCAGAGCCTCAACAGTTGTCAAGTCATATACGCTGGGACGAAGGCGTCTGTGTCAGATTTGTTTCGCAGAAATATACATTTGCTCCTCCTTGGTATCTATTGTCAGTCCACCCAGAGATGACAAAATCTCACGAAGAAGCTCCAGCAGATACGCCTCTCCACGAAAATCCAGAAGATCGTTCCATTTTCTTTTTTCCTCTGACAGCGTTCCCTCTCTTAAGCACATCGGATGAATACGAGAGGAGACATAGCTCTCCACTGCTGTAGCTTCCCGTAACGTAGCACGATCATACCAGCACTACTACATCGAACCCCATCAAAACTCTACAGTTGAGCGTATTTGGGCCTGAACAAGATTGAATTCTTCAGATTGCAGATGGACCCTCCCTTCTCTCTCTTGATGCGCTGCCTAACTCCTTCAGATGATTTGTATACCAGTAATGATCATGAAATCGGCCTCCCTGATCTCGTACATGCGCTCCTCCTTTGGTAGCTCAAGAACTCTATATTTAGAGTTAACTTTCGGACAGCTTTATCATCAATTTGGTCAATCGAGAAAACTACCTCTGACGCTATTTTTGTATGCCATACCTTTTGAACTTTCGGACAGCTTTATCATCAATTTGGTCGATCGAGAAAACTACCTCTGACGCTATTTTTGTATGCCATACCTTTTGTTTTGAGCTTCTATTTATATACTTCAATTGAATACGTTAAATATGAATTATGTTTTCTTTACAAACTGTGTTTTCACACTACAAGGTTCACATGGACAATCACTTAAGTCTTTCTCAATGACCATTGCATCGGAGATAAAATCTTCTATTTGTAAGATTCACTGACATCCGCAAAGAAACACTATATGTCAAGAAAATATCATGCCAATCCATCAAAGTTGCTCGAATATAATACGATCATCCTTCAAATAGAAGTTTGATTGTACTTTTCGTCAAAGATCATGCTTTAGTGTGTGTGTGTGTGTGTTTTTTTTTTTTTTTTTTTTTTAAATACTAGTAAGGAGGGTAAATCTCTCCGACAGCGCACAGATTGAGAGGCCACGGGTATGTATGATCTCACGCTTGTTCCGTAGCACGAAGACCATACCACATGATATCATCCGAGCAGAGCTCTTTGCACCATCCAAGGTCCTCGATGCACTTTTCTAGACACTGAGCTTCATCCAGAGGGTGAGAGAGTTGCCACATGATAGATTCGCACGTAGAGCTTTTGAGGCAGCTATACAATTATCTCTGAGTGGGCATGATAGAGCCTGATACTCACCGGTCACAACTAGGTTCGCGACACATAGGCTGGATGTGGAGAGTTTACCACCGTTTCAGTACGACTCGAACTCACCTTATTACCTCTCGTAGCGAGAGGAATTTGGTGCTCAGACGGGACTTATGGAGGCTCTACATCAAGAGAGTATGGAGATCACCTAGTTTAGAGGGGAGGATGTCAGACTATAGAGACCATTTTCTCACCATTATGTCTGATGGATTCATACAGAGACCACACCATATGGACATATATATGCCACAAAGTTCACGAGTAGCGATTGGCCAACTGAGGGTTGCATCACACAAACTGGAGATTGAGAGTGGGAGAAACGGTGGGGTCCCGAGAGCAAAGCGGATTTGCAAACTATGTAGAGAGGAGACGCAGAGTGAGGAACATTTCGTATGTCAATGCAAAGCATACACTCAGATTAAAGACAGATATGTGACTTTGTTCAGAGGACAGTTCACCCTCTACTTATTCACACATAAGATTTTGTTGAAAAATAATAATGATTATTTATATTATTATTATTTTAATGTTTTTCAATCCACCTGTACATGGAACTTGTATGTGGATTCTGGAATGGGGGGCAGGGGGGGGAGGCAGGTTGTTGAAGCAAAAACATTCAAAGTGTTCCACGATGTGACATTTTATCAAATTGGTGCCACCGCTCTGTGTGAAGTGCTCAAGACACATAAAACAAGAACATTGGTGCATTCGTTTTTTGAGAGGCTGCCAAAGCACATTCTGAAACCACCTAATACGTTTTTGAAAAACAAAAGTAAATAAATAAAAAATTAATTAAAAAAATATATTTGTTACAAAAGGGGAAAAGGAAAAGAAAGAGGGGTGAGATTCAAATAAAAAATAATAAATGTCCTTTTTCTTTAACAACAACAAAAAAAAAAGTGTATCTTCAACTCCTATGTCTCTCCAGAATAAGAAGTATCTAATTTTAAACTTTATCCTTCATCGCTTGGACAGACAGTTATGACTAATGTCATCAGTGCCCTAGAGTAGATGCATTGCTTTAATGAGTCTTTCAAAATGTAAGACTTCTTGCCCACTCAGTTTAGGCAAAAATCCACCTTTTTAGATGATTTTTAGCTTAGAAAATCCCCTCTGTTGCTCTTCAATTAGTTCCTTGTCAATTTCTTCAAAATGTGTATGGAGGGCATACTAGCTTCACTTTGTACACTATATTCCTACCTTTTGGAAAACTTTGGAAGCAAATAGAACTTTTTTCCCTTCCAATTCTGTCTACTTGAGTTCGTTTATTGAGTTGGAAAGAATTTGTGGTTAAGTCTATGAATTCTTACATCTACTTTCTATTTCATATATCACATTGATGATCCGTTTGCAAGTGGGGCATCAATATGTAGAGAAGGTGCAAAATGCACCCTCGATGAAAAAAAGATCTAGCTCTAGAGGACAATGATGCAAACCTTTTGCAAAAGACTATGAATACGATTCTAACCGATGACAGAATGCCAAATCCAAGGATGACATTCCATCATCTTCTTCATTGAAGGAAATGGACTTTGATTATCAACCATGTTTGATATGATGATAATGATGATTTTTTGATATAACATTTGAATCACGACTCATGAGTCTTTTCAACTTTTGACTTCTACATATTCTATGATATCTTATTGCACATTTCGTTTCGTGTTTGACATATCTATCATGTATTAGTGATGGTGGAGGTGGTGGTCTTTGTCATAGCAGTAGTGATAGCAGTCCTTATCATAGTCGTAGCTGTAGTGGTAGTAGTAATCAATCATAGTCGTATTGGTAGTTGTCGTAGTAGTGATAGTCATAGTGGTTGTACTAATCATAGTGGTAGTGGTAATCATAGTCATATTGGTAGTTTAAGTAATAGTGGTAGTGGCAGTCTTAGAGTAGTGATAGTGGTGCTCTTAATGCCATGGTTGTGGTAGTGGTAGTGGTAGTGGTAGTGGTAGTGGTAGTGGTAGTGGTAGTGGTGACCCTAGCTGCAATAGTGGCAAAGGCAGTAAATAGTAAACAAAAGGTGTTGTGAAGAAGTGAGGAGCTGTTCACTTTACTTTTGCTTTGTTTGCTCATTGCTTTACAAAATTTTCTCTTCAGATAATGTTCCTGCATCAGAGAAAACCGGTCCTCTTTCATCCCCCCAATTTGGAGTACTGACAAGAGTCCAACCTACCTTTCTGACCAACAGATCATCCTGATGACCTAAAAAAGCAGCCACCTACGACTATATTCAATGTTCTTGTAGTTACTTTAAATCTATAGTTTCCATCATGTCTAAGACTCTCAACATCTTCCATAATTTTAGCTTACATATAATGTTTTTTAAATTTATTTTCCCAGAATTTTGTACTGAATTAGATCATATATTTAGAAGATTTGATGTTCACTACATACTTCCGTACCCATGCAAATCAAAAATTTAGTTACCTTCAGGAACAAAATTACAATTATACATGTCCTAAAGTAAAGAAATTCATCAGTATGTCCCAGAATCAAGGTTGTGCTGCATTGGTAAACAAATTCAGAATGAGCATAGACAAAGAAAGCATTACTAAATAACACATTTGATGAACACTATTGAATGATAGGGTCAACTTTTGTGGGGGACGCTAAATGAAAACCTTAAACATATGCTTTGAGATTTGGCTCCCTAAGCATTTTGAACATGTTTGTTAAAATAAAGAACAAAAGGCTCCACAGTCAACAAATAAGTTCCTACAGGCTACGAAGTACAATTTGCTATTATATAACATAGTGCAATATTCAGCTGCTAAAGACGTTTTAAAAGAGAGTAATTGCTGGTGTTTAAAACACATCAGCATTATGGTTGTACATCACAGTTTATTTAATTGATTGGTCATAAACCTACAACTATACCTGGACTGCAGAAGCTTGGACGAGCCTGCAGTATGAAAGGCCTAATTTCATGATTCGTTCCTTCTATCACCATGCTGCTGCACAGAGAAAGT
Organism: Ceratopteris richardii; assembly: GCA_020310875.1. Classification (NCBI taxonomy): domain Eukaryota; kingdom Viridiplantae; phylum Streptophyta; class Polypodiopsida; order Polypodiales; family Pteridaceae; genus Ceratopteris; species Ceratopteris richardii. The sequence goes on from CM035437.1 coordinate 143,674,114, forward strand.
GACAATCTGGCATCATATCTTATTAAGATGACTGGGAAAAACTGAATCCTTTACTTGAGCTTAGAGAACTTTGACCACTCAGTGTGAAAGGACCCAGGCATATCAGTACGCTCATACGTATGAGCTCCAAAATAGTCACGCTGTGCTTGTAAAAGGTTCGCAGGCAACCTAGAACGTCTATAGCTATCAAAATAGGCTAGGCTTGAGCTCATGCCAGGAGTACTGATACCCGCACCAATTGCAAGTGATACAACTCTTCTCCATGAATCTTGACGCTCCACCATCTCCTGAGCAAACTCTGGGTCAATAAGAAGGCTCGCCAGTTTTGGGTTTCTATCATAGGCAGACTTAATGCGATCCAAAAATACAGCTCGAATGATGCAACCACCCTTCCAAATGCGAGAAATCTCTCCAAGATTCAAATTCCATCCCTTCTCAATGCTCTTGGTTCTTATGATATTCATGCCTTGCGCATAGCTACAAATTTTTGAAGCATACAGTGCCTTTCTTACATCATTTATCAATTGTTCCTTGTCCACTTGCTTTGTTGTTAATAAATCCCCAAGGCCTGCCTTTTTAAAAACTTCAGCAGCTGCCTCTCTTTCCTCCTTCAATCCACTCAAGAAACGCGAATCCAATGAGCTTGCTATGGTAGGTGCAGCCACAGAGAGCTCTGCCGCTTGCTGCACTGTCCATTTCCCTGTGCCTTTCATACCTGTCTTATCAAGTATTTTGTCCACCAGCTCACCATCCCCCTTGTCATCCTTCACTTGGAAAATATGAGAAGTGATCTCGATCAAAAAGCTTTCCAGCTCTCCTTTGTTCCATTCAGTGAAGGTGGCAGCAAGTTCTTCATTGCTCAAATGCCCAATGTTATGAAGAACGTCATATGCCTCTGAAATGAGCTGCATGTCACCATACTCAATGCCATTATGCACCATCTTCACAAAATTGCCCGCACCCCCTTCTCCAATGTATGTGACACAAGGTCCGTCATTCACCTGTGCTGCAACCTTGACAACTATGTCCTTTATATACTCATACGCCTCAGGTGTGCCTCCAGGCATGAGGGAAGGGCCGTGCCGGGCACCCTCCTCTCCACCTGAAACACCCATCCCCATATACAACAACCCCTTCTCTTTCACAGCAAGTGCCCGCCTCTCTGTATTTTCATACCATTCGTTACCACCATCTATTATGCAATCCCCAGGTTCCAAGAACTTGGAGAGTGTCTCAATCGTTTGATCTACAGGTGCACCTGCTTTTACGAGAATGATGATTGCACGCGGTTTCTGAATGGAGAGCACAAAATCGTTAGGATCGTGAAAGCCTCTGACAGGAAGATCTCCTTCGATTTTGGCCCTTTCGACAGTTTCATCCACTTTACTGCTCGAACGATTGTAAACAGAAATAGGGAAGCCCTTCTCCGCGATGTTGAGAGCGAGATTCTGCCCCATCACGGCAAGACCGACAAGCCCGATTCTTGAGAAGGAGTTCTCCGCCATGATGGGAAGGGGATCCTGCAAAGACGAAAACTCTCTATCTCTTTCTCTTTCTCTTTCTCTCTCTCCCTCACGCGCACAGATACGTGCGCGTACACACACTTCCAGTGTTACAACTTACAAGACAACATAGATTTCTAAGAATACGATCAGGATTCACAAGGTCAGCAATTACGACTGGGTCGTGAGAGTGGACAGTTCTATCAATGCGGAAAGCGTTTCCAACTTCCAGTCACTGAGCTAGAATAATATATCATCTGTGTCCGCTCTCCTCGTGACTGTGCACTGACCAATAAAAGTGTGGAACACTTTCCTCGGTAGAATGTTCATTTTCAGTTGTTTGACACGATAAAAGTCTGACCCGCGCCCTTGTGGGATAAGAGGGTATTATCTCTATTCACCCTGAGCGATAAGCAGTCGAGGGTTTTATGTCTATTATGTAATTTCAAAGTTAAAGCTCCGGGTAATATGTTCGGTTGAACCTTTATCCTGTTTTAATTAAAAAAAAGTTTTTTTCTTTGAGGGCAGAAGAAAGTGTAGAACATTTTTTTCAACGAAATGTTCATTTTTATTAGTTTGACAATGTAAAAGTTTAACCTCTCCTCTTGTAAGATAAGAGATCTGTGGGTGTTATGTCCATTCACTCTTAACAATTATAATTTCAAAGTTAAAGCTTGGGGAGTACGCTTTGGTTGAGTCTTCATTTTTTTTAATTAAAAAAAGTTTTTTTTTTTGGGTAGAAGAAGTGTGCAACACTTTCCTTGGTAAAATGGTTATGTTTAATAGTTTGACACAATAAAAGTCTATTCCCTACTCTCATGGGATACGGGTCCGCGGGTACTATGCCTATTCACCAGGTACAATTGTAATTTCAAAGTGAAAGCTCGGAAGAGTATGTTTTGATCAAACCTTTATTTTTTTTAATAAAAAAAGTTTATTTTTTAAAGGTAAAAGAAAGTGTGCAACACTTTCCTCAATAAAATGTTCATTTTTACTAGTTTAACACAATAAAAGTTTAACCCCTACTCTTGTGGGAAAATGGGTATGCAGGTACCATACCATTCACCTATACAATTGTAATTTCAAAGTTAAAGCTTCAGAAAATATGTCTTTACTTAACCTTTTTTATTTTTTTAAATTAAAAAAAAATATTTTTTGAGGGTAGAAGAGCTTCCAAGTTCCCTTACGTAGTGTTCCATATATCTAAGAATGGCTACTTTACTCTCAAGTTTCAACAACGTTTTTTTTTTTTTTTTTTTTTAATGGAGGTTCGATTGAGGCCTACTCCTCCGAGCTTTAACTTTGAAATTGCATGTGTACAAGGAAGGGCATAGTACCCATGGGACCCCTCTTATCCCACAAGAACAGGGGTTTACATAGCTGGGTTAAACGGCAGTCACAACTACCCACGGCTAGACAAAAGGTGGCATATCAGCCACATGCTTCATCTTTCCAAGTTATACATGTCCCTTACATGTTACCAGTGGAAGTTGAATCCTCGCCACTGCCTCAAGAGGCAAGAGGTCCAACCACCGGCATTAGCGACCTGGGACTCAACAAGAAGAAGTATTTTTCCATGTAAGAGATGGGCCATTTTATGAATGCTCGTCGCCGATTTTAAAAAGAAAACCGGATATTATGAGCACTTCGTGAGAACTACGAGGTTTTTGTTTTGATATGTTATTTATTTAATATCCATTTGATTTTGTCGTGTGTGTATACATAAATAAATACATAAGAAAACAAAATTAATATATACATAACAAATAAATAAATTTAAAATATGTACTATGAATCAAATCAAGAAACACCACAACATGTATCAAAGAAACTATGTTCATTAATACAATAACCTTTAATACTAATTTCTTTTATGTCAAAATTCTTCACTACTCAAGGTTTTTCGATACTTCAACAATTCAGTAAACATCATATGTCTTCTTACAAGAAAATTGCAAGAGTATTCAACAATTCAGTAAACATCATATGTCTTCTTACAAGAAAATTGCAAGAGTAATGAAATGGAAAGATTAGATTTTATACAAAAATGTTGCATAACGTGTTATTGGTAGCATTCTTTAACATCCTTCGTCCATACATTTGCAAATCACACGTAGTAAAATGGCGTTTTTGCTTACCAAATGCGAAATAGTTGAAAAAGGTTTGAAAGCTTTTCCTCAATCTATCTATCCTTGCATCCAAAATAGTAATGCTCTGGAATGATCTAGTGTTGACATGTGGCCATCATGCAACATTGATCCCCATTATCATTGAATACCTTAGAATATCTCTCGAGCTAGGGACCTTGGTTGTGGTTGACCCTTGTCCCACACACACATGGAGTGGTCCCTGTAGACAAATGTCTAGCCTAAAATCTCTCTTAAAGCTTTGAAGAGTAAGACTTGTCAATAATGTGTGTCCACTCACCTCCCATCCAATATATCCCCTTGCATCCAAAATAATAATGCTCTGTAATGATCTAATGCCCACATGTGGCAATCATGCAACACTCATCTCCATTACTATTGAATACCTTAGGATATCCCCCGAGTTAGGGACCTTGGCTATGGTTGGTCCTTGTCCCACGCACACATGGAGTGGTCCCTATATAGGAATGTCTAGCACTCTCTCCCCCTTCTAAAGATTGTTGTCCTCAATGATCAATGAGGGAAAGTACTTGTGAACTAGAGCTTCTAATTCCCAAATAGAATCAGTGTATGGTAATCCTCTCTCGGCTACTAGATACTCCTGGATGACATGGTTTCTCAACCATTTCTATCTCCGATCTAGTATCCTATCTAGACAATGAGATGTGCTATCTCTTTCATGCAAAGAAACAATACCCTCTATTAGATTGTCCTCTTGGAAATATACTCTCTAAGTTTAATCACATGAAATATTGGATGGACTCTGTAATATGGAGGAAGCTCTAATCGGTATGCAACATCACTAAGCTTCTTGACCATCTTCTAAGGTCCACAAAACCTTGGTGAAAGTTTAGTACACTTCCCTATGGATAGTGAAGTAGATCTATCTCGCACTTGAAGGAAAACTCTATCTCCTTCCTCAAAGACTCTAGGAGATATCTTCCTATCAGCATATTCTTTTGCCCTATCAACTACTTGTTGCATCTTGGCTTTAGCTATTTCTAAATTTGCTTGGCAATTTTCCACGAACTCCGAAGCACTAGGACATTTCTTTGGCATTCCTATGGTACTAGGAGGAGTGGGATTCATGCCATAGTTCATCTTGACAAGAGACATTATTGTCACTTTATGAGGTCTATTGTTATAAGCAAACTCTACTCGTGGCATGTAACTATCCCAATTTATCTACTTCTTAGACACATATGCTCTCAACATGTCCTCTAGAATCTGGTTGACCCTCTCAGTCTAACCATCTATTTATGGATGATCACCACTACTCATTTTCAATGACACTTTCAATTTGTCAAATACAAACTTCCAAAAGTGTCCTATGAATCTAATATCCCTATCTAAAACTATGGATGTCAGTAACCCATGCAATCTAAATATGTGCTAGATAAATAGCTCCACTACTTGTGGAGCTTCTATTGTCTCCTATGTGGGTATGAATTGAGCCATCTTGCTCAACCTATCTACCACGACTAGGATAGTGTCCTGCTTCCTTTGGTTCCAGGATAGCCCCACTATGAAGTCCATGGATACATTGTCCCAATTGTGCTCTAAAATCTATAAACGATGTAAAAGATCTAGTGTCTTAACCCTTTCTACCTTGTTGACCTAACACATAAAGCATTGTTGAACATATGTGTGGACATCTCTAGCTAATCCAGGTCACCAAAAGGTTCTTCTAACAAGGTGAATGGTCTTTTCAACACCAGGGTGCCTTGCACAAGGAACATTATGGTTATCATGTATGACTTTTCTTCTCAAATCCTGGGAATTGGGTACGCAAATCTTTCCTTTCCGTTTGATTATCCCATTCTCTTAGAAGGCTCTTGTGAGCTAGTCAAGGTGCAAGTTATTTGTTTTGCATCAACTTGTTCTTGTTGATGTTCCAAAGTACTTATTGGGTTTTATTGCACTAATCACAAGCCTACAAAGTCTACTTTACATATTTAAAGATCTAGGGTTGGTACTATGCTGGTTTACTGGAACAACTTAACCACTTGACAACTCAACTTTCCAAGCTCTCCAAGCTTCCCCAACTTCTTTCAGTCTTTCCTTGGAAATGCAAAACGTGGCATGCAGATCCTAAGTGGCACTGATAAATTTGGTGTCATCATGGCCATGTCCTTCAACTTCAGTATCTTCTTGTTCTTCATGTTCAGAGGCAATAAAGCTTCCTTATCCAAAGGAATATGCCCACCTTGCATGTTTAGAGCTTCTCGAACCAAGTTGTGGGTGAGTTTGAACTTTTTCATGTCATTGTTGTGGTGTGGCAAAGGGACTACATATGTTCTTGGCACATCCTTCATAGTGCTAGATTGTAATGTAGACACAAGATAATAACATCTCAAAAAATTGGGTTTGGGCAATTGCTCCTGGAAGTATTCATATAGCCCTCCTCGTTGTCAAATTCCTTGGAGTTCCTGAGTATTCTAGAGGTGTTTGAACTCTTGTGAGAAGAATTGAAACTTGCCCCAAACATTGTTGAAATCGCATTTAGATTCCCAAATGTAACCAACGTCACCAAGTGGTACTGACATCTCATTAAACGAATGTGAATGGATGTTCATCTTTTCTGTGCACCCAGCAAGGGGATCTTGAATCGGTATCTTCCCCACATGTTGGAATTCCACCAATTTGTCTACAGGAAGTTCAGATACTAGCAAAACTATCAATGTCAATCAACTATGAACTTGTACCTACCTTGGCCATTATGAAAGAGGTCGCCAATGTCATTTGAATCTGTTGGAAGAAATGAACCATGTTAGTATTGTCATAGAGAGCAATTGAGACCTTGTTCCCCTTATTATACCAACATGATATATCAGACTCAGCATGTTACTTTAGTGTGTGCTTGAGTGTTATGAAGTTGTGAGTCAGTAGGGTTAGTTATGAATTGATTGCATACTTGGGAAATGCAAGTAACTATGTATGCACCTAATAGTGTACAATTAACTTACAATGCTAAATTAGGTGTTTTAGTATCATACTTAACTTTTTTGACTTCCCTTATGGGATCATAGTTTTTGCAAATAATTACAGTTAAAGGTTTCAGAGATGACTTTATCTAGATTTAGGACTTTTTAGGTACCCGTTTCAAAGTATTGCATGGTTTGATTGTACCAGGGTACTGTTGGGTGTTTGTAGAAGTGCGAGAGACACACAAGAAGCACACACAAGGAGCACAAACGCAGCAAGACAAACGGAGAAGACGATGGCTGGAATATCTCTCTCTATTGATCGATGAACTGAACTGAAGTAGGAGCTGAATAATATCCCTAAGTACAAACTACCACCACATATGAGAGTATCAAGTATGTGGTAACATGGGGAAAAAACCTCTAGCCAGCACTAGAGTAAAAAGTGCCCATGTATAGGGAAAAGGTTCACATCAAAGCTACTCGAGGAACACATAAGTGTAACAAACCCCCCTAGAGCGAATGATGTGAACACATACAGGGAGTGACAGATCAACCCCCACAAGGTAACAAGCCTAAAGCTTTGCGAAAAGCTTCAAACTTTTCCCGTGGAAGAGCTTTGGTGAATATGTCTGCCACATTATCTTGTGTAGGCACATATACCAAATCAATATCTCCTGCATGAAGGCGCTCTCTCACATAGTGATAATGCACCTCAATATGTTTGGTCCGTGCATGAAACACTGGGTTTCGTGCAACAGCCAAAGCACTCTGACTATCTGTGAGAATATGCGTAGCAGCATCAATCTCCATGCAAAGATCCATCAATAGGCGTCTCAGCCATATACACTCCACTGTAGCTGTGAAAATTGCCCTGTACTCACCTTCACAACTCGATGTCGCCACTGTAGGTTGCTTCTTAATCAACCAAGATATGCATGAGTCTCCAAGGAAAAAGCAATTACCACTAGTGGACACGCGAGTATCAAAACAACCAGCCCAATCACTATCTGTAAAAGCATGCAAGCATGGCTGAACATCTCTGCCATAAAAGAGACCTAAGCTCAAAGTGCCTCGGAGATATCTAAACACACGTTTCACTGCTTGCGAGGGCTATGCATGAATCGACTCAACTGGGAAACTGCATACTGTATATCCGGCCTTGTGTTGCATGCATATATAAGACATCCCACAGCCTGCTGATAAAGAGAAGTGTCAAATGCATCACTGGAATCCTCAACTGAGAACCTAAATCCTGTCTCAACTGGTGTGGAAACTGGCTTACAATCCTCAAAGTCAAAACGCTGAAGTAGTTTTTCAACATACTTTGCTTGATGCATAACAATTCCCCCCTCAACGGATACAAACTGGATGCCAAGCTAGTAGCTCAAAAGACCAAGATAAGTGACATCAAAAGTATGCTGCAAATTAGCCATAAGAATGTCAAGTTTTGCATCACATGACCCAGTCAAGAGTATGTCATCGACATAAAGAACAAGCACTATAAGATCAGCCCCATTTTTGCGTACATAGAGTGTGCTTTCAATCGGACTACATGTGAAGCCAAGAGCAATCAAGTGCTTATGTATTTTGTCATACCATGCACGTGGAGCTTGCTTGAAACCATACAAGGCTTTATGCAAGTGACAAACCATATGCTCTTTCCCTTTCATAGCAAATCCAGGAGGTTGCTTCACATAAACCTCTTCTTGCAAATCTCCATTCAAGAAAGTTGTTTTTATGTCCAACTGATGCACTTTCCAACCTCGATGGGTAGCCAATGCAACCACGGTACGAATGGTAGTCATGCATGAAGTAGGTGCAAAAGTTTCCTCATAGTCAATGCCATATTGTTGCGCAGATCCTTTGGCAACCAATCTAGCTTTGTAGCGATCAATGCTACCATCAGATTTTCTCTTAATCTTATAAACCCACTTTGTACCAATGGCATTCTTTCCTTTTGGCAATTCACATAACTCCCAAGTACCATTCCTATGTATGGAATCCATTTCTGATTGCATAGCACTCATCCATTGTGGATCGTCACATGCATCTTCAAAAGAAAGTGGCTCTTCATTACATGTTGTAGCAATAAGAGAATAATCCACAAAATTACTTGATGCATGGTGAGAGCTTGATCTTGTTCTACCAAGTAAAGGTGCACTCAATTTGATGTCCTGCAAAGTTTGTTTCAGCCACTTTGGCATAGATTGTGCACTCTTGATAGACATGCGTTCATTATGTAAAACATCTTCAATATGTACATCATGCGTGGGCTAAATTTCGTGCTCAGTTTTAGCCATATTTGGATGCAAATGTTCAGCCATATGTGGCTGAAAATTTCCAACAGTTTTGGCAATTTTTGGCTGAATTTTTTCAGCCATGTTTGGCTGGAAATTCTCTGCATTTTCAGCCCTATTTGGCTGGAATTTTTCAGCCCTTTGAACCTCAGTTGGATGGTCTACATGGCCATAGTCAAGTGCACCATTTTGGAGCAAAGGCATGAGTGTATCGAACACATCTTGTGAGCTAACTGTTGGCAGTTTTTTGCATTCAAGTAGAGGGAAAACTGAATTTTCAGCAAATACCACATCTCGACTCACAATAATTGTGTTCGTCAATGGATAGTACAACCGATATCCCTTACTTTCAGCACTATAACCAACAAATATACATTTCTTTGCCTTGTCATCAAGTTTGTGACGTTGTTGTGATGGCACAAGAGCATATGCCAAACAACCAAACACACGCATATGACTAACCATAGGCTTATGACCATTCCAAGCCTCATAAGGAGTGATGACTCTCAATGCTTTTGTAGGGCGGCGATTTAACACATAATTTGCACACATGACCGCTTCCATCCAAAATTTATGAGGAAGATGCTTTCCTTTAACCATACATCGTGCCATTTCAAGTAGAGTTCTATTTTTACACTCGGCAACACCATTTTGTTGAGGTGTATATGGCACCGTACATTGGTACAAAATACCTCTTTCACGAAGAAAAGCATTAAACTCATGTGACATGTATTCACCACCACAATCCGTGCGTAGAGTCAAAAGCTTTTGTGAAGAAAAAATTTCAGCCATAGCTAAAAATGCTTTGAAGCAAGAAAATACCTCATTCTTTGCTTTCATAGGATACACCCATGTATGGCGAGTAGCATCATCAATGAAGGTAACAAAATATACATGCTTCCCAAAAGATGGAGTCTTGACGGGACCACATACATCACTATGAACAAATTGCAATTTTCTTGTAGTGTGTGTGTGACTATGTTTTGGAAAAGAAGCACGATGCATTCTTCCAAGAATGCAACCTTCACATGCATGCTTTTCAATGGACTCAAGTGTAGGCAAGCCAATAACCATGTCCTTCTTTTGCAAGTAGAGCAAACTATTGAAGTTTAAATGACCAAAACGAGCATGCCAAAGCTCCATTTCAGCCATGGAAGAAGTATGAGCAACTAAGGCATTCGAGACAGCCCTCTTGTATGTATCCATGCAATACAAACCATTACATAATGTACTGGACATCACGATACATCGCCATTGCTGAAATCATGAACCATACACTTATCATCAACAAAGTGTACATGAAGTCCAGCTTTGGCAATCAACGGAACTGAAATTAAGTTCTTCTTGATACCGGGCACATACAATGCATTTTTCAAGAGAATCACACCTCCATTTGCAGCCGTAAACTCAATTTCTCCTACTCGAATGATGGGATAAGAGGCATTGTTTGCACACACCACATGTCCTCCTTTAGGTGCATCTTTCAAAGCGGCAAAAAATCTTTTGCATGATGTTATGTGCTTTGAAGCACCACTATCAAAGAACCAATCCGAATCAGCCTCACTCACAACCCTACATTTAAAATTTAAAGAAGCATCATAATGACATGTAACAACACATGCCCAAAAATCTTGAGCCATGTTAGCTTCATCATTCTTTGCATTTGCTGAATTTTCAGCAATAGACATGCCCGATTCCTTCTTCTTTTCATTGCGTTTAGCAAGCTTTCTACACTCATCAATAGTATGACTAGCCTTCCGGCAATATTTGCATCTCTTCCTCTTTTGCAAATCACCATCATTAGAGGAATGAGTGGAAGAGGAAGCTTGAGGCTTTGGTTTTGATGAACCAAAAGCTGAACCATACTTGCTTTTTTCCTTTTGTGAGATAGCAAGTGCTTGCGTTCCCTCAATCAAACCACTCCTATTCACTCTAGATTGCTCTTCTTGCAAAAGAAGAGACACAACCTCATCAAATGCATACATATTAGGATTTCCTTTTGCAACCAAACAAAGTGTAGTAGCAAAGCTTTGAAAAGATTCCGGTAATCCTTTCAACAATGTAGAAATGAGTGATGCATCCGGAATGATCTCATCTATGTTTGCCAATTGCTCTTTTAAGTCCTTTATGCGTGTCATATACACATCCACTGACTCATTTTCAGCCATACATACATCCTCAAGTTGCTTCCTCAAGTATGCAACACGTGCTTCATTACGCACGGCATACAAAGAAGCAAGAGTGTCCCATGCCTGTCGTGATGTAGAACATGACCGAATGTGTGTAACTATATGACACTTCACTGAAAGCGCAATCAAAGCATGAGCTTGAGCATATCTTCCATCCCATCTAAGTTGCTATTGTGTAGGTGGAGAAGGAGAAACCACTGTACTCGAAGAAGAAGCTCCATCTGTGACAGTAGACTATGAAGTAGAAGAACCTGCCGGTCTTCGATCTACATCTGCCACTATGTTCCAAAGTTGTTTTGCAACAAGAACGTGCTTCATCATGTAAGACCACATTGGATAGTTGGTCCCATCAAGCTTATCGTCAGCTTGAAGCATGCCAAACAAGTCATTGCTGCCCGCCATTTCACTAAGGAACAAGAATGTGACAAAATCTTCACTTCGACAAAAGCTGAAATGAGTGCTGAAATTTCAGCTCACAAACCGTCACTCTGATGGCGATTCTGACTGCACGAATGGCTTTGAAATGGGGGTAAAACTCTAGCGCACCTGGTGGAAATGTTTCCGGGCTGCTGAAATTCACAGTTCTATGCTCCGGAGTCGATTTGCACTGTTAAAGTGCACGCGCGCCGCGACGCAAAGAACCGAAACTTGAGAAGAAGCTAAACCTGCTCTTATACCACTGTTGGGTGTTTGTAGAAGTGCGAGAGACACACAAGAAGCACACACAAGGAGCACAAACGCAGCAAGACACACGGAGAAGACGATGGCTGGAATAGCTCTCTCTATTGATCGATGAACTGAACTGAAGTAGGAGCTGAATAATATCCCTAAGTACAAAGTACCACCACATATGAGAGTATCAAGTATGTGGTAACATGGGAAAAAAACCTCTAGCAAGCACTAGAGTAAAAAGTGCCCATGTATAGGGAAAAGGTTCACATCAAAGCTACTCGAGGAACACATAAGTGTAACAGGTACCTGTTGAGAATAGATTTGCTTACTAGTTTTTTGGGGGTAGGGTTAGGTGAGAACTAATTCCACCATGAAATCTTATGTGATGCAATTTAAGCCTACAAATAGGTATTAGGCACCCAAATTTGTGCATTATGAGGTTCTACCTCCATTGACTACTTCGGTACCCAAATTTGAAGTACACTAGGAGAAATCTTCCTCTATTGATCTATTACCAACCTCTGTGGTATGGTTGTCTGCTTCTTGGTTGAGGGCCTTGCTTGTTGCTCACCCTTGCATACCCAGATCTGCTTCCTCTCTAGTTTTGCTTTTCTCCTCGACTATGTAGGTCCTCTTGATGTGTTTGTCTTCCTGTAGAGCTTGACTTGTTGCTTTGGTTGTGTTACTACTAGTGCTTCCAACTTTGGAAGATAAGGGAGATCCATCTTTTGTTGCCTATACCCTTCTTCCTTGGGACTCTTATGCATCAAATAGCTTTGGATAAGAATAACATCTTTTTCTTCATTCCCATCCCTCGAGGGACCAAGAATTGGTGCCTTACTTGATTCAGTCAATGCACAACTTGCTAGTTCAACTATAACGCATTGCTGGTTCACCCAAACCTGAAGAAGTCCACTTCATAGGTTTAAGTTAACAGAATGGTCATAGATCCAATCTTGGACCAAGAAGAGAGGTTTTGTGAGTTCCTCATCTTGGCATACAAGCATTTTGACTGTCATTTGGACATCCTCAATGGAGATGGAAAGCTCCACATTACTAAGGCATGGGGTTTCTATAATTATTAGTGTCCATGTGAAAGGCCAGATGGCCATTAGAAACTTTTGTATATGTTCTTTAATAAAACATATAGTGGCTTGGTCAACCATAGACTGTAAGTTCGATCGCATTTGTAACATCTGAGAAGTCTGTGTTCGTGCTCCCTATGTACTGTGTTTTCTTCGTATTCTACAGCTTCTGTGCGGAGTACCATGTGCGGTGCTTGGAGCTCAGTTTTCTACTCCGAGGTTATTTTTGTGGAGCTCTCAAGGAGGAGAGCACACTGTGGTGCATCGCCATAAAAATACTTCATTTGTATGAGAGCATTTTGACGCAAAATTTTGTTCCTTTTTTGTGCGAGCGAAGCGAGCACTCGCCCACCCACCCAAGGTTATTGACTAAGGCGGCAACCAAGGCATAGACCTTGGCATATCTTGTCATCCGAGTCACCAAAGTCATTGTTAGTGTTGTTGGCTGCGCATGAGGGAGGACCTCAACAATCAAGGAAGATAGAGGTTCCCATAGGGATGCCTAAAGAAGGTGAAAGACTAATGTTAACATTACCTTGAACATGTTTTCGTCCCTCAAAACTTCATTATTTGCTTTCAAAGTCTGTTTTTCAAGAAATTTTGGGGTGATATTTGGAGCTATTTTAGAGTACTTTCATGCATGGTTCTCTTCACACAGCCACACTACAGGTTTCTCAAAAGGTTTTCAGTTGTGGTGGGACCAGCCGCTACAAATTTATGTAGGTTTTAGAGCCTAAATAACAAAGTTGACATACACTTTTTGGGCTATGCATTCAACTTTTCAATGTCATTTTACTACATATATTGAGCACATACACACAATGTACACTTCAATGGATACCGGTGATGTACTTCTGTGTGATAAAGAGGATCATGGTGAAGCTTTCCTAATCGGGTGACACCCAAATGTCGGGGTCCCTTCGGTGATGCAGGTGGAAGAATTACCCACCCTTGCCATAGAAGGATGTATGATAGTTGTTCAAAGGTGCTTGATAAGCCTAGTTGGCTTCTTTTGGGTAACTAATTATATGCAATGGAGTCAGTGATTCACTATGCAAGTAAACATGTTAGTACTTGCAGTTTTATGATATTTTGACATTGGTCATATGCCCATTTTGCAAAGGATACTCTCGTAAAATTTTTCCAATTTTTTTGGATTTGCAACTATACAGTGGTCGATTTACTCCTTGATACACTTACTCGTGTGAGCACATTTATTCCCAAATACTCCTTTTGATTGGTCATTAGTGTTCATTAATTCATTTTTTTGGGAAGATTTCTAAATTCCCTCCCATAATCTAACACTTGGTCATCCTTCTTTGAGCCTTAGTGGGTTTCAGACTCATCTAGCTCCATTATCATTCTATTTAGTTCTCTATCATCATGGAATCAGAGGTCTCAAGCACATGTGGTGGATTGAGGTCTAGTGCTAGTGTTCCAAGGAGGAGCTATAACCTGTAGGGCAAAGACCATTTTGAGATCCAAAAATTTGATGGCACAAACTTTGCTCTATGGAAGAATCAAATTAAAGATGTGCTGATTTAGAGGAGGCAATGGAAGCCAATAAATGGAATCTCAAAGAAGGTTGCTTACATGGATGAAGATGACTCGGATGAGTTCGATGAAAGGGCCAGGTCTACCACTTGATTCCACTTGGTAGATATGTTGGAGTTAGACGTCTTCGAAAGCACGCAAACAACACAAGGAAGAAAAAGAAGCTTGGAGCACAACACACAATATTGAATGTATTACCACTAGAATGTACAAAGATAAGTAGACCATTAGGGCAATATGCGTATATACAAGCCAAGGGAAAAAAACCTCCTAAAGAGGGAAAAAAGTGCCCCACCACACATCACTACCTAAATATATCAACAAATCCCCCCTGAGAGTGATGCGGTGAACAAAGAGCGGGCACTCATGTATAAGGAAGTGCCAAGCTATGTGGAAATCACTCCACAAAAGGAAGTAAGCCCAAAGCTTTGCGGAAAGCTTCAAACTTCTCCCTAGGCAGAGCCTTCGTGAAAAGGTCTACAATGTTCTCCTGTGTGGGCACATATGCCAAGCTTATCTCCACAACAGAGAACCTCTCCTTGACATAATGATAATGCACCTCAACGTGCTTAGTGCAAGCATGGAACACATGGTTCCTCGCAACCGCCAATGCGCTCTGACTATCAGTGAAGATGGTGGTGGCAGAAGACTTACCAACACCCAAATCAGCCATAAGGCGTCTGAGCCATACACACTCAACAGTCGCTGTGAAAGCTGCCCTATACTCAACCTCATAATTGGAAGTGGCCACTGTAGGCTACTTCTTGTTCAACCAAGATATACATGAGCTACCAAGCATGAAGCAAATGCCACTAGTGGACACACAAGTGTCATAGCAACGAGCCCAGTTATAGTTGGAGAAAGCATGCAAATCTGGCAGTAGTGATCCCCCTTTGGATAAAACAACCCAAGTAGCCGCCTACCACTCAAGTAGCGAAAGATGCGCTTAACCGCCTGCCAATTCTTGACACCTGGGTAATGCATAAATTACCTGCTCATCTGTGAGACAACAAACTAAATATGGCCGAGTAATGCATAAGTAAATCATGCATCCAACAGCCTGCTGATAGAGAACAACATCAAATGCATCTCCAGTATCCTGAAGACTCAATCGTAGACCTGTCTCCATAGGAATGGCAATAGGCTTATAGTCTTCAAGGCCAAAATGCAGCAATAATGTGTCAATATATTTCGTTTGACACAAATCCATTCAACCATCAACGTGCATAAACTGAATGCCCAAATAGTGATGCAAATGTCCCAAATTAGACATCTCAAATGAGGAATGTAAATCACCCTTAAAATCAGCAATATGCCTCTCATGAGGACCAATGAGCAGCATGTCATCAACATAAACCACAATGATGAGAAGTACATCATTAGCATGCTTAACATATAAACTGGTTTCAATTGGACTATTCTCAAAACCATGTGCAATCAGATAGGCATGTATCTTTTCATACCAAGCATGTGGTGCTTGCTTTAAGCCATATAATGCCTTCTTTAACTTGCACATTTGGTTCTCATGCCCTCTCTGCACAAAGCCATGGGGCTGAAAAACATACACTACTTCATGCAAGTCGTCATTCAAAAATGTTGTTTTGATATCCAACTGATGTACATTCCAACCATGATGAGTTGTAAGTGCACAGATGCTACGAACAGTAGTCATTCGGCAAGTAGGTGCAAAGGTCTCATCAAAATCAATGCCGCTTTCCGGCATAACCCTTTGCAAAAAGCCCAGCCTTATACCTGTCAATCGTACCATCAGGCTTACGCTTCAGCTTGTATACCCACTTAGTCCCAATGGCCTTCTTGCCAGGAGGCAGTCACATAAAGACCAAGTACCATTCTTCATTATAGCATCATATTCAGATTGCATAGCAACCATCCAATTTTATGAATTTTGTGCTTCATCAAACGAAACATACTCATTCTCATCACAAAGACTAGATGCAGCCATAGCATAGCAATCTGATGCAAAAGAGGCACTATGAGAGCGTGAACAAGTATGATATGACAGAGGTGCATCTAATTTGCTATCATGCAAAGTGTGCACCAGCCATTTTGGCATAGTTTTTGCCTGTTCAATATCAGCTCTCTAATCAATAAGAGCATCATGTAAATTTGCATCAGAAATGGAATGATCTGCATCATCACATGAAACTTGCAAAGGTTGAGAAGTTGCCTCATTAGGACAGGCACTAGACTCTCCACCTATAAAAAGAGGCAACGAAGTATCATACAGGTCTTTGGAGTTAACAGATGTCTCCTTAGTACATGAAAGCAATGGCTGAATAACATCTTCCACAAAAACAACATCACGGCTGACTAGAATGCGTTTAGTCTGTGGATGATACAGAAAATAGCCTTTACTTTCAGAACTGTACCCAACAAAAATACATTTTACTACTTTATCATCCAATTTTCTGCGATGGTGTTCAAGCACTAATGCATATGCCACAACCAAAAACACACAGATGAGCAACAGATGGCTTTTGATCATGCCAAGCCTCATATGGAGTGATAGAATGCAGCGCTTTACTGGGACACTTGTTAAGTACATATGTTGCACACATGACAGCCTCAAGCCAAAAACTATGTGGTAAAGCATCACTCTTGGCCATACACCTCACCATCTCCATGAGTGACATGTTCTTCTCTTCAGCAACTCCATTTTGTTGAGGTGTATACGGCACTGTACACTGGTATTTTATCCCACGTGCAGCCAAAAATGCATTAAAATCAGAAGACATATATTCGCCCCCTCAATCAGAACGGAGGGTGCCCATTTTACATGTTGACATATTTTCAGCCAAAACCAAAAATTGTTTGAAGCACATGAATACTTCGGACTTTGCTTTCAATGGATATACCCATGCATGCCTTGAAAAGTCATCAATGAAAGTCACGAAGTAAAGATAATTTCCAAAAGAAGGAGTTTGCATAGGACCACAGACATCACTATGTACAAGCTACAATTTTTTAGTAGCTTGAACTAAACCATCTTTTGGAAATGAGGAACATTGCATTTTGCCCAAAATACAGCCTTCAAAAACACGTTTTCCAGGTGCCTCAAGCTTGGGCAAAGGGGACAACATTTCAGATTTTTGCATCGCAAACTAGCAAAATTCAGATGACCAAGGCGTGCATGCCAAAGCTGTGCAACTAACATAGCCTATGAATCATGTACTCGACATGCCAAATCATTCACAGATCTTTCATATTCTATGAGCTTATAGAGCCCACGACATAAAATGCCAGAAGCAATAACACGTCGCTATTTGACAGATCATGAACTGTACATCTGTCATCAACAAATTTCACAACCAAGCCGATCTTGGCTAATGCAGAAATTGATAATAGATTTTTCTTGATCCCTGGCACAAACAATGCATTTGACAAAGGGAATGAACTACCATCAGCAGTAGTCAAAATGATCTTAGCAACTCCCATAACAAGATAAGAGGAGTCGTTGGTGCATGTAACAGTATTCCCTATAGGGGCAGGCTCGAGTGAAGAGAAGAAACTGTGCTGCAAGGTAATGTGTTCGGTTGTCCCACTGTCAAAGTACAAACATCTAAGTCTACTGTAGACATGTACTGCTCATGAGAAGATGCATCAAAACTACAAACAGTAGTAAACGCCCATTCTTCTTCCTGCACAAGATTAGCAGACTCTGCAACAACCATTCCAGCATCTTTCTTCTTTGCCTCTTTAGCAGCAAGTTTTGGACAGTTCTTTATGATATGATCATTTCCTTTACAGTACTTGCAATATAATTTCTGCTTTTCTTATTTCTTTTCTTCTTTGTCTTCCCTCTTTGATTGTGTAGAATTAGCAGATTTGTGCTTATTAGTTGAAAAACTCCATTTTCCTTTGCCCTTCTGACTAGCGAGGAAAGCTTGATCTGCAACACGCATAATGGACCTATTCTATCTGGATTGATCCTCCTGCAACAAAATAGAGACTAACTCCTCAAATGACAAGGCATTTGGATTGCCTTTCATCATCAATCGAAGAGTAGAAGCAAAACTCTGATATGAATTAGGAAGACCATTTAGAACAGTCTGCACAAGTGAGCTATCTGGTATAACCTCATCAGAATTTCCATGTGAGACTCCTCCATGAGCTCAGCCCAATGAGTCTGTCTACCTTGAAGATCTAGTTGACTACAAAAGTAATTGAGCCTATGGTGATCTATGTTTACCTTAAATTATGCACCATAAAGATAGTGTCTCTAGACTTTAAGAGCATGCACCAATGCATATACCTCTTGTTCATGCACTAGTCAATTGCACTATGCACTAATCAACTTTTTTCTTTCAAAAGCTATTGGCCTTCCATCTTGGCTCAAGACTCCCCCTATGGTTATGCCACTAGCATCTGCCTCTAACTCACATGGTTTTTGTGGATCTACCACTTTGAGTATAGGAGCCTCTGAAACAATTCGTTTAAGAGTGTTCTTGCTTCCATGCAAATGACACTTTGCACTGAAGCAAGTTCGTCAAAGGTGTTGCCATCGACAAATAAGAGGAAATGAATTTATGATAGAAATAAAAAATTCCTAGAAATGATCGTAACTGCCCCTCATCTTGAGGAGTAGCCCAAGCTATAATAATTGAGACCTTCTTGGGATCCATCTTAACCCCATCATTTGATATCATATGCCAGACATGAGCAAAGGAGAAGAAGGAAATACCTATCTCCCTATCACTTATCAAGGCTACACAACCAAGGCAATTTTGGACTCAAGTTTAGGAGTCGCTATTGCTACCACCTCCTTGTGGAAGCGTTGGGGCAAGTTGGCACAAAGAATGAAGTTGCAAATGGTAGAAGATCATATCGAGAAGCCCCTAGGATTGCAAGAAGGCATAACTCTCACCATTTGTGGTGTGGATTTTGAACACACATTTGCCATATGTGATTTCAGCAAGAACCATGTTTATGAAATGATCTTAGGGAGACCATTCATGAGACAAGTGCAGATAGTGCAAGATTGGGGAATCAATTCTTTGTCCTTGCAACACTTGGGAGTCACCACGAAAGTTAATCTCAAGGACTATCCCATCCATAGAACAACAAATGACACAGAGTGGATGCATTCCATAGGATCCGGATCCTCTTAGATGCATGAAGAGACCCACTTATGGATGCGTAAAGTTGTAGTGGAAGAAGAGAAAAGAATAACCGCTTGAGAAATAGGTGCTAAGGAGAATCATAGATAAGTTCAAGACCTAGCCCATGCACCCCTAGTGTTTCCAAACAAAGAATTTGAACCCCATGACTTGGCCAAAATTCTAGCCACAATGGACATAGTGGTCAATGAAGAACAGTGGACCCCACATTATGATAAGGATGGCTATGACATTTCAATTTTCATGATAGGACCAATCACGTATGATTTGGTTATTGAAGAGTGTGAACCTCATATGAGTGAACCCAAGGAAGACAATGACAAAGACAAAGAGTCCATTCTAATGGAACCTTTCTACACTTTCGAGGAAGAATACCTTTATTTGATAGAATTCAAAACTCAAAAAGAGGAACTATAAAAAAGGAAGAGATAAAAAGCTTACTTTGATGCACATGTAAAAGATAATGGCTTGAAAGTGAGAGAATTAGTATTAGTATACACATTTCAACATGCAGGGAAGTTGGAGAAGCATGGCTATGGAACTCTGATCATTAAGAGGATCTCAACAAGTGGAGCAGTCCAATTAGCTTCCCTAGAGGGCGACATTCTACCTAGTTACATCTGCGGATGCAGAGTAAAATTATATCAAGAACCCCTAACAAAAGTTATGTTGAGTCGACCCAAAACAACAAAGAAGCACAAAGAAGAAGAGCAAGAGTTCAAGATGAAGCTCAAACAGAAGCCTTAGAATGCATTTGATAGATGAAATTGAGAAGACAAGGTAGAGATCAACTTAGGCACGAGGCACCAAGATATCACATGTCCATGTGCCAAATGATGAGCGGAACCCAACACAGGATAATAGATAGACTTCCATTTCTGACCATAGAAGTAGGACATGGCACAAATAAGAAGTCTATAAAAGCCTTGATAGACTCAGGCACAACCACTAGGGCAATTTGGTTCTCTCATTGTCAAGATTTGCAATTAAGTATCAATCCTATAGAAGCTTATAACATAGGATTGGGAGAGTGGAAACTAAAGTATTTTTATGGTGATGCACCACAGTGTGCTCTCCTTCTTGAGAGCTCCACAATGATATCCTCAAACTAGAAAACTGAGCTCCAAGCACTGCACACAATACTCTACAAAGAGGCTATAGAATACATAGAAAACATAGTACACAGGGAGCATGAACATAGACTTCTAAGATGTTACAAATGTGGTCAAACTTACAGTCTGTGGCTGACAGACCACTATATGTTTTATTACTTATACAAAAGTGACCGGTGGCCATTTGGCCTTTCACATGGACACTAACGATAACAATCTCCCACTAAAGGCCAATATGGCCAAAGTAACTATGCGAGAAAAATTAAGAATGATAAAGAATACCTGAGTGCAAGTATACAAGCTATACCTCCCACTTGATGGGCATGTTACACAGTATACAAGTGATTGTGTAAGATCATGAATCAAGTAATGCCCATCAAGTGACAACAGTGTCGAAAACTATCCTGTGGTAGAGCTTTAGTCAAAGCATCTGTAGTAGAGTATGAAACTTTTCAAGAATAATACGCTCTGTGGCTAAGCAATCTCTAATGAAGTGATACCTCACCTGAATGTGTTTGGTCTTTGCATGATAGACCGGATTCTTAGACAAAGCAATGGCACTATGACTATCATTGAGCAAACGAGGTACATGCTGAGGTAGACCCATATCACAAGCAAGATGAGAAATCCACAATGCTTCCTTATATGCTTCACTTGCTGCAACATACTCTACCTCTCTGGTGGAAACAAATCTACATTTTTGAAGATGAGATCTCCAAGAGATAGCACCTCCAACAAAATGAAAAATATTCCCTGAGGTAGACTTACCATTGTCTACACAAATAGCATAGTCAGAATCAATGTAACCAATAATGGATGCTTTTCATCTACGTAAACATAGACACTTGTCCTTAGTGCCACTCAGATATCTCAAAATCATCTCGATCGCTTCCCAATGTTGCTCGCCAAGATTAGACATATATCTGCCCACAACTCCCACTGCAAATGCAATGTCTAGTTTCATAGCTATCATAACATACATGAGACTACCAACAATAGAGTGATAAGGAATTTTGGTCATGAATTCCTTTTCCTCATCTGATTTGGGACAATCATCCTTGCTCAATTTCACATATTGTGTAGAGGTGTACTCAATGCCTTTGCACCCTGCATATTGAACCTGTGAAGTACTTTGGATATGTACTCACTTTGAGACAAGTATATGCATCTTCTACTCTTATCACAAGTAATGCACATACGAAGAATATGTTTGGAATCCCCTAAATCCTTCATATCAAATGTCTCATTCAACTTCTTTTTGAGAATTGACAAGTCAAAAGAGGACTTCCCAGCAATCAACACATCATCGACATATAGTATCAATCATATCAAGCTGTCATCTAAGCATCTCTTTGTGTAGAGACAATGATTCTCATTGATTTGAGAATAGCCTTGAGACTTCATAAAAGAATCAAACTTTTGGTACCATTATCTAAGCAACTGTTTAAGTCCATATAAGATCTTCTTGAGCTTACAAACTAGACTTTCTTTGCCAGGAACTACATAACCCTCTGGTTGTTTTATATAGATCTCATCTATAAGATCTCCATGCAAGAAAGAAAATCGATTCAAGAAAGTAGTTTTCACATCCATTTTGGACTAGCTCTAAGTCCTCCATTGCAACAAATCCAAGAAACATGTGCAAGGTAGTCATCTTGAAGAGAGAAGATTTCCTTGAAATCAACACCATGTTGTTGCTTAAACCCTTTGGAACAAGTTGTGCTTTATACTTTGGAGAAGCACTATTTGATGTGAATTTCAGCTTATATACCCATTTACATGGTAAAGCTTTCTTGCCCTTTGGCAAAGTAAATCCCAAGTAGCATTCTTGTGAATAGAATCCAATTCACTCTTCATGGCACACTCCCACTTGACATGGTCCTCTGTCTGCATAGCCTCTTTGTAGCAAGAAGGTTCATCAGCATCTGTTAGCATAACAAAATCTAAACCTGGAACATATCTATAATGTGGATGTGAGACACGTGCAAAGTATCTCAATGGTTGCTGAACAGGAATGTTTGCAGACTGATCTAATCGAACATTCTCTTGAACATCCCTATGTGCAACATTTTTATGCATGCTAAATGGAGGATTAGTATCCTCAAAAACACTCTTCTCACTTCAACCTCCTTAATGGGCTATTTATTCATCTTAGACTCATAGAAAATGACATCACTATTTCTGATCACCGAGTGTGTTTCACAATCCCATAAGCGATATCCAAACAGTCCTTCTTGACCATATCCAAGAAAAATGCATTTCTTTGACTTATGGTCCAACGTTTGTGTAAGATTCTTGGGTATATGAACATATACACACCCAAAAACTCAAAGATGATCATAATATGGTGGCTTCTCTATCCATAACTCTTGTGCTACCTTCAAACCTTTGGCATTACTAGGTGAAAGGTCAATCACATGAATTGCAGTCAATACTGCTTCTACCCAAAAGCCTTGTGAAAGGTTTGCATGATGCAACATAAAGACTCCTCTATCCTGAATAGTTCTATTCATCCTTTCAACTACACCATTCTATATTGGGGTGTAAGGATCTGTAGACTCTCTATGAATTCCTCTAGACTAACAGAAAAGGTTGAATTCATATGACGTATACTCACCCCCATTATCTAAACATAAAGATTTGAGCTTAGTTCCTTCAATTTGATAGGATATACCCAAACTTTTCTAGTAGCATCATCTATGAAAGTGACAAAGTAAAGAGAACCACCTAATGACCTTGTGGGCATATGACCACACACATCTATATGAACAAGATCTAAAGGCTAAATTGAAGAGTCAATGTGCACTCTATGCACATCTCTAGTTTTCTTTCCATATTCACAATGCTCACAAAATGAAAAATAAGAGAAAGATAACATAGGTAAGTAGCCAGAATGAGAAAGATTTTCCATTCCACTATGAGATATATGTCCCAAATGGCCATGCCAAATACAAGCCATAGGTTGTTCAGTAATAGCTAACAAGTGTCCTTTGTGTGATACAAAAAAAGGATAAAGTAAGCCAACTTTGCTTCCTTTTTCAATAACCATATTTCCCATTGATGTGCAAAAGGACTGAGCATAGAAGACCACCTTGTGTCCAGGTCATCAAGTTGATGAACTGACATCAAACTGTGCGACAATTGAGGTACATGGCATACATTATGCATAGTAAATTTTGAACCATCAATGAACTACACAACCACATCTCCAATCGGGACAACATCACATTGATAAGAATCACCAAGTCTCACTACCAAGAGACTTTGCTACATAAGTAGAGCACCACTCTCTGTGTGGTGTCACATGGAAAGAAGCACCTTTACCTTCAGTATTCTTTAACGCATAACGGTACTTTATTCATGTGTCCTTTCTTATGAAAATAATGGCATTCGATATCTGTCTTCCTTGATTTACTTCTACTCTTATTTTGTTGAAAATTCTTTTCCTTTTTCTTGCTCTTGCCATGTTGTTGATTCTTTCCTTGTTAAGAATCACAAACGTTATATTCATCTCCACTGTGAATGTCAACCATAGATTTTCTATGAATCTCCTCACTCAAGAGTGCTCCACATATGTCATCATAAACTAGTTTATAACCAGGTGGGCGATCACCGGATACATGAAGTATTGAGAGAGTTCGAAGATGTTCTGCCAAGTCATCTCCCAAGTGGGCTGCCTCTGCTAAGGCAGGTCCAACACAGGATCAAAGTGATGCCGGGCCAAGCTCCGCCGGCCAAGGAACCATACAAAATGAATGAAATAAATCTAAAGGAATTAAAGAGGCAACTAGTGGAACTTGAACAGCAGGGATTCATTCAACCTAGTAGTTCACCCTATGGCACTCCTGTCTTATTTGTCAAGAAGAAAGACGACAACATGCAGTTATGTGTGGACTACCATGCATTGAACAAGATTACTATCAAGACAAAATATCCCGTGCCGATCATGGATGAATTGATGGTCCGTTTGGGTCAAGCAAAGTGTAGCTCAAGCGTAAGCACCACCTCCTTTACTTGTCAATCCGCGGAGACGTGAGGACCGGTATGAAGACCACGAGCATGTGAAGGCACACGTGCGTGAGTGAAAGCACACAAACATGCACACACATACACACACACGCGCACAAAGTAAGATCAAAGAGAGGAACAATGGAAAGCTTAGATTGCAAAAGAGTTCTCTTCAAAAAGTTCTATTCTCTAACAAGCCAACCTCAAAAATGAGCTCTCTAGCTCTTTTTATAGTTTTTTGACTAGTTTTGGCCCTGTCCAGACCTAGTGTCCGGCCTAGTTAAAAATTAGGTTCCAAGGCTTATTTGAGGGCTCAAACGAAGTCTAAAAATTATGAAAATTGGTACGATGGTACTTCTAATACTCCTCAAGCTCGAGGACTCCTCGGCTTGAACAAAATGGAGTTACTAAAAATAGATAATGGTATTTACAATGGTTTCTAGTGATGAAAATCACTATTTTTGTAGGGGATTCTTCTGAAAATTTGACATACACTTCTTGGAGCTCCCTACTTGCTCCCTTTCCTCGTGTGTCCACCTTTTGATGTGCTTCCATGCTTTGTCCTTGACTTTGAGCTTCAACACTCCCCCCCCTCTCGAGTCTGTCGTCCCTGACAGACCCTTGTTGGAAGGGCTGTTCTGTGTAGTGCTTTGAGAGGTGGTGTCCATCCGTTGTATGAGCTGGTCCTTGGATTCCAGCAAGAATGTGTCGTTGTGAGCTTTCAAAACTGCAAGTTGCTCAGAAGAGGTTGTCAAGAGTGATTTGGAGCAACTACTGGCTTCAATTTGCTTCCGAGATATGGATGTTGTTCCCATGATGTCCGCTAGCTCTTTTAAAGATGATGTTGAGAGCATTCATGCCAACTACTCATAACCCATAATGAATGATGGGTAAGTGTGTTCGTGCCTGGGTTGAAAAAAGTATGTGCCTTGTGCACGGCCTTGTAATGTAGCCCTACGCATGCTTACTTGGAAAATGCATTGGAAGAAGTATGGTGCAGAAATTTGGGGTCTTGAGCTAAGTGCTCAAGGGTATGCTGATGAAGAGGTTTCCTACTCTATCATGGTTATGGTGTTTCCAGAGTAAAGATACTTACCATGGAGAAGGTTGATGGATGTTTGTCTCTTCGTGTTGTACACTCGGCCTGTGGGATGGAACATTGTTGATGAATGTCCGTGTTGATTGTCCACTGATGAGATCTTTTGAGTGGTGGATCTCCTCTCCTCTTTTCAAAGCAACATTTGTCACTATCAATGTGCATTTCTGAGCTTGGGCTCATGCACGTTCACTTCCCTATATTGACACTCAGAGGAATATTGGACACGTGCCGGTTTCTAAGAGATTACCATGCTGATTGACATAGACCATTCACCAGTGCTACTGTTCCATACTGGTTCAGGAAATACTGAGAATTGAATTGCTTTATATTCCTTGGCAAGCAACATCGGGTAACTACACTAAGCTGAGTTTCACATATTCTCTTTAGCTCACCATATGCAGGAGTCTTCTCCTCCAGAACTACCTTTTGCAGATATCTCCTTGGCTGCTCTGGTACATGAAGTAGTTAAGCATCACTCAAGTTGCGGACCTTCAAGCTCTTCATTCCTACCATGGTAAGAGAAAATCATAGTTGTAGATGCCATGTTCATGCCAAATGCTTGTCATCTACCAGATAAGGCAGCAATAATCTCACTGCTGGCCGAGAGACACTTCTATCCAAATTGATAAATGCCCAGTAATCGATGGTTCAATCTTCAACTAAGCATGACTCATTCATGTTCCATGAGCGAAACCTGGGAACAAGTTCTTCCTCGTTTTTTTTTTTTTTTTTTTTTTTTTTTTTTTGTAACAATATCACAAAACAAGAAGACAGATTTTAGTATCAATCAATAAAAATCTTTGACATATGTCAATGTGCTCTTGTGCCTGGGATTCTCAAGTGTGTCTATGCACGGCCGTGTAATGTGGCCCTATATTAATGCATACTTTGGAAATGCATGACCTGAATGGTGCAAAAGACAGGGTTGTGCAAGGAGCACATGGTTGTTGCTCGTCGAGGCTTGATGTTACTTGCAGATGTGGACGCCATCTTTCTTGGATGTCTCCATGGGATCGCGAGATGATGTATTCCTTCTTATTGGAATCCATTTGAGAACAGCATTTGGCACAGTAGAGATCACTTCAGGCGACTTCATCTTTGGATGCTTTCTGAACTGTGGTATCCAATGTGATTGGCCCTTTGGTTCGGTGTAGGCTACTTGTACTTTTGGCTTCCAAACCCATATCCTTTTTGCACGTCTTCCTACTATTGTTGAAGAGCTGATTTGATCTTCTTTCGGTCTCTGTACGTGGTTCTTACCCTCTTCTCTTTTTGAATTCTTTGTTGAGACCTTTCGCATGTGGGAGAACATAGGTTGTTGTAGATGTAGGAGCTTCTCAGGTACCCACATCTGTAATTGCCCTTGTTGAGCTGCAGCTAACTTCTTAGGCACCCAAACTTGTTGGATACCTTGTGATTGAGCTTGTCTGAGCTGCTTCCTTCGTCTTCTAGCCTGGTTAGTGTGCATGGATGGGATTTGTGGGGGCAAGGCTGGTGGTTGCTCTCCTTTGCGTACCCAGATCTGCTTCATGCCTGGAACCGCTTTTTTATCGAATGGTGTCTTTCTATTTGATGTAGCAGTTGTCGTGAACGGTTGTGTTTGCTTGTGTGGTGGGCTCACTACTGTGGCTACTTGATTCTTTGGAGAAGAAGAAAGATCCACCCGCCTTCGAACCTGGTCTTCCACGATTGACTCCTTCTGCATCATAGAGCTTTTGACACATACAACATCTTCTTTCATATGATTAGTCTTGGAAGAACTAAGAGAGTGTGTAGTGCCATGATTTAGGAGCATGCAGTTCTCTAATTCTATTGTAATGCATTGTTCATGTACCCAAACTTGAAGAATTTGACTTCTTAGGTTTAAGTTAACTGCATGGTCATAGATCCAATCTTGACCCAAGACAAGTGGTTCTGTAAGGTTCTCATCTTGACATACTAGCGCTTTGACTCTCATTGGAACATCTTGAAGGTAGATGGGAAGTTCCACCTCGCCCAAACAAGGGGTTTCCACACCTCCCAATCCTATGAGATAAGCTTCTATGGGATTGATGTTCAACCCCAAGTCTTGGCAGTAGGAAAGTCTAACTGCACTACTTGCTGCACCTGAGTCAATCAATGCTTTCACCGTCCTTGCACCCTTCCCTTGTCCTATCTCTATGGTCACAAAGGGTCTTTGGTCAATGACCTGAGAAGTCGCTATGTCTGACTTTTGACACATATCCATGTGATATTTTGGGGCTTTTGAGTTGACTTCTAGGCCTAATCGCCTTAACGTATTTCGCCTAATACGCTCTCTGGCCTCTACCTGTGCTTCTTCTCTCACTCTTAACTCTTCTTCTTTTCGCTTCTTCGTAGTGTTAAGTCTCATTAGCATATCCTCAGTAAGAGGTTCTTGATATAGCTTGACTCTACAGCCACTAATATAGTTTGGCAAGATATCTCCTTCTAAAGTAGCCAATTGAACCGCGCCACTAGTGGAAATTCTGTTAATGATCATGGGTCCATATCCTCGTTTTTCCAACTTACGGGCATGTTGTTTCAGTGTGTAAACCAACACTAGATCTCCCTCTTTCAGTCCCTTATCCTTAATGTGTGCATCGAAGTAGGCCTTTTGCCTTTTCTTTGCAGCGTAGATGCCTGCAGTCGCTCGTAGCCTTGTCTCACCTAAGCGTTCTAGATCAAAGATCCTAGATGACAATTCATGCCCATTCCACTCATACTCTTGTGCTACTTTTAAGGCAGGGATTAAGAAATCTAATGGTAGCACAGCGTTCTGTCCGAAGACCATCTGAAATGGGGTGGCGTTGAGTACCGTTTTGTAGGCAACTCGATAAGCCCAAACAGCATGATGAAGTTGTTTGTCCCAATCAGAGCGTTTATTATTTACTAGTTTTGTCAATACGTTACAGAGGATCTTATTGGTACTCTCCGCTTGTCCGTTAGCTTGTGGGTGATAGGGGGCAGATTTCTTATGTATCACCAAGAATTCTTGGAGAAGATTTTCAATGACTTCATTCAAGAAGTGTGTGCCTCTATCGCTCACCAATTCTATTGGTAGTCCATATCTCGTGAACACATTCTCGAATAAGAACTTAGCCGTAGTCTGAGCATCATTCTTTGTTGTGGCTTTGACTTCTACCCACTTTGTAAGGTAATCTGTGGCTACAATGATGTACTCTGCATGGGAGTTTCTAGCTGGGGGGTTAATAGGACCTATGAAATCTATGCCCCACTTCGAAAATGCACGTCCTCCCATCATTGGCCTCAAGGGCATCTCGTCTTTCCTCACTGGATATTGTGCACGTTGGCATGTGTCACATTTCTTCACATAGGTATGTGCGTCCATATGAAGAGTGGGCCACCAAAGTCCTGAGAATAGAATGGTCTTGATCACTCGGTCAGGACCAAAATGTCCACCTGCAACACCGCTGTGTGCAGTTTCTAAGACTTTTAAATAGTCTGATTCATGAACGCATAGTCTTAAGTAACCATCTTTGCCTCTTCGGTATAGGTTGTCCCCTACTAAGGCATAGCCTTGAGCCTCTTGCTCCATGCTTCGTCTTCTTGCTAGACTAGCCTCTTTGGGTAATCTTCCCGATCTCATAAACTCTACCAATGGAGCACTCCAATCTGGAATTAATGACACTTGATAAAGGGTCGCATGCTCCACTGGGGGTCTCTCTCTGCACATTGGACAATTCTTGATCCACTCACGTATTTCTTTGTCCATGCTAGGCCAATACACTCCTAAACGTTTCAAATTCTGCAATGTTCGTTGTTTAGAATAGTGATTTCCTAGCAATCCCTCATGAGCTTGCTGCAACCAACTACTATGTTCATCATCCTCGACACAACAAGCTAATACACCCTCAGTATCTTGTTTGTACATGCTTCCTGCCAATATGTGATATTTTTGTGATTTTACAATTTCTTCTTGTGATGTCTTCACATTCTTATTTGCAGGACCAAAGGTTAGGATTGGTACCAACTTATTTGCCCATTTAGGAACAACTTCTAAATTGAACAGATAAGCATCGGGTAATTCGTCAGACACTCCTTGCGGTGACTCTCCTGAAGTGATGCGAGAAAGGTGATCTGCTCGAAGGTGGGTTCTCCCTTTCCTGACAACAACTTCAAAGTCATATTCCATTAGTAAGAGGAACCATCGTACTAAGCGTCCAGTATTGCAAGGTTTATTGACCAAATATAACAAAGCTTGATGATCAGTGAAAAACTTGAACTTGTTGGCCAATAAATAGTGTCTAAACTTCTTTACAGCATATACCATGCCTAACCCTTCTCGCTCGGTTGTGGTATAATTTCTTTCGGCTGGGTTTAGTTGTCTACTAGCATATGCTATGGGCAAATCTAAATTCCCTTCACCTGTGGGTTGTGCTAGCACACATCCTATGGCATGATTGGATGCATCCACATGGACATGGAATGGCTTATTCCAATCAGGAGTGGTCAATATTGGTGCTATGCACAAACGTTTCTTCAGTTCATTGAAAGAATTCTCGCATTCGTCGTTCCACTCAAAATTAGACAACAAGGCATAAAGGGGTCTAGCTATGATCGCGTACATGTGGATAAACCTACGGTAATATCCACAATGGCCCATAAAGGCTTGTACCTCTTTAACATTCCTTGGCCTTGGCAGCTCTGCTATGGCTCGTACCTTATCTTCATCCGTTGAGATTCCATTCTTAGAAACAATATGACCGAGGATTTTACCTTGACGCACCATGAACACACACTTTTCTGGGTTCAGACACACTCGATATTCTCTACACTTGTTGAAGATCTGTCTGAGCTCAGGGATGTGAAATCTTCTTTCTTGGGAATGAGCACATAAATCATCCACATACACTTCTAAGCTCTTTCGTAAGAACTCTTTGAAGACATGATACATGAGCCTTTGGAATGTTGCAGGTGCATTGGTGAGCCCAAATGGCATCACACGAAATGCAAAGATTCCCCATTCGGTGGCAAAAGTCGTCTTGTGTTGATCTTCTGGGGCAATGGCTACTTGGTTGTAACCTGAAAATCCATCAAGAAAGCTATAAACTTCCTTGCCTGCAACACGCTCCAATAAATGTTCGGTGATTGGAAGCGGATAGCTATCTCTGATTGTAGCGGCATTAACTTTTTTCAGGTTAATGCACACTCACAACTTTCCGTTCTTCTTGGGCACTACTACAATGGGGGACACCCATTCAGTATGCTCAATCTCATAGATGAATCCATCTTCAATCAACCTATCAATTTCTTCTTTTATTTTGGCTGCATAGGTATCATTATATGTGTAGGGCTTCTGTTTGGTGGGCTTGGCATCAGCAGTCATGGGGATAGTATGAGAGCAAATTCTTGGATCTACCCCTTTCAAGTCTCTATAGTGCCACGCAAACACATCCCTATATTCCCTTAATAGAGCTACAAGCTCCATTTCTTCTCTTGCACTTAGGTCATCTCCTATATATGTGCATCTCTCTTCGTTCTCTTCAATGGTCACTACAATCTTCTTGGTCTTTTCTTTATTATCATATGATTCTCCTATGATGGCCTCTCTCTTAGGCATTCGTACCAAAATTTTGCGGTCGTCAACTTCATATTTCTTGAAGTTTTCTGGTACTTCGAACAATGATTCCTCCTTTTCTTGTTTCACCGCTTTTCTTTTCTTTTTCTTTTGACTACTCTCACTTCCATCCTTTGAGTTTACTGCTTTAATACTTGTGAGAGGTTCTTCTTCTTTCTGGGTGAACACTCCTATATCTTCTAGATAGTGCTGCTCTGAGTTAAAGCAACTATCCATCACAATAGACTCTAGATCATCGTCATTCTCTTCTTCTTCTATGACATCACTAGGGTCACATTCTTCTAGCAAGGGTTGACACATGAACACTGAGATATCATAACCCTCCTCATCACAATGAGGTGTCCACTGTTCCTCATTGACAGCAATGTCCATGGTGGCTAGGATTTCTGGCCAGCCATGAGGCTCAAACTCCTCATCTGGAAAGATCATCGGTGTGTAGGCTGGGTCTCTAACTGGTCTATCTCCTAGCGAAGTGCCTTCTTCTCTTGCCTTTAAACGTTTTTCCTCTTCCTTTGCGACCTTGCACATCCACAAATGAGTATCTTCATGCAGCCATGATGGATCAGGTGAACTTTTAGAATGCACAGAGATGGAATCTTCTTTCGCTTTGTGGATAGAGTTCCACTGTAGGGGTGGTACATCTCTGAAGGTGTAATCCTTCAAATTGACCTTGGTGGTGACCCCTAAGTGCTGTAAGTACAAGGAGTTAGTTCCCCAATCCTGTACTATTTGCAATTGTCGTAGGAAGGGTCTTCCTAGGATCATCTCATAGACATTATTTTTCTCAAAGTCACATATAGCAAATGTGTGCTCAAACTCTACACCACAAGTGGTTAGAGTGATCCCTTCTAGCAATCCTAGAGGTCTTTCAAAATGACCATCAGCCATTTGAAGCTTCATTCTAGTTGGTCTTAATGTGGGCTTGCCCCATTGCTTCCACAAGGAGGTGGTCGCAATAGCAACACCAGCACCTGAATCTATGATTGCTTTGGTTGTGTAACCTTGGTAGGTGATTGGAAGATAAGTATTACCTTCTTCACCCTCACACATGTCCCCTATTTTGACTAGAGGTATCTCTGGTACCCTTTGCTTGGAGCCTGCTTTTGGCATGTTGGAATCAAGTTCTGGAACCTGATCCTTCACATGATTCCAAAGCTCAGGTTTTGCTTTGAGCAGCTCTTCTACAGTGAGATGACACTGAACCTTAGTGTTCTTCACGACATCCGTGTTCCTTGGAACCACTGAGTCTTCATTTCTTACCAGTATTGTGGGAGCTCTAATCTGGAGAGATTCAGATTCCCATGGGCCGGGAAATTGAGGCAGTTCTTCTAAGGTATTAGATTCAAAATCTAACCTTTCGTCTTCTTGTTGTTCTGCTTCATCTTCGTAAATAGATGGGATGTCTTGGGGAAATTGATCATGAAGATCATCAATCTCAGGAATAGGAGGGGAATTACCCTTCTCCTTGGCCCATTTCTCTTCTTGTATTTCCCGCAAGAATTCTTGAGAGTACTGTTGAATTGAAGGAGGTATTCCTGGATCCGTGGAATTAGGAACATAAGCTCCCATTGGTGGTGAGCTTCCTCTTTCAATAACTGGTTGAGCCTGTGGAGGTAAAGAAACTTGTGGTTTGTTTACCAATTGCTCTAATCTTTCTAGTAAGCCCTGGAAATGCAAATCTGATTTGATAGAGTTTGTCTGATTGAACTTTTGACTAGTCTCAAGTATGGCTTGAGCTTGTTCTGCCATTTTCATGCACATTTTCATCCGTTCAATCTCTAAATCTTCTCTAGGGTAACTCTTGTCTAGGTTTGCCGCTGTAGGCCCTTCTTGAAGTCGAGCCTGGTAGGCCTTGAACATCATGTCCAAGCCTTCTGGGGTTGGATCTGCAAGAACAGACCCTGGTTGCGGTCTATTTACAATGGGTGGTGGGGTGGGATGAGGTGGAGTGGATGGAGTTTTGGCATGCGAGGGGCTTTGAGATGCAATGTCTTCTATTTTTGTTTTCGCTTCTTTTAAGCTTTCTTCTAGTTCCGATAACTTTTTATTCCACTTGCGATTGGCCTTCTCTCTGGTATCCTTCCATGTTCTTGTTTTCCTCTTACTAGGCTCTCCCGATTCACTCGACTCTGATTGTTCTACTGGTTTATCCTGTTTTAAGGCTTGTGCTCTAGTGACAGCTTGTATAGGAGCCACCTTGCTACTACTTGAACTTGGATCTGCCACTAAGCCTACCACATTAATGGGTGTAACCTTGGGTGCACTAGAGGGGTTTCTTGGACAATCTCTGGGGAGATGGTCTTTGCCACAATCAGGACAAAAAGCCTGTATTGTGATAGCCTGTCCTTGACTCGGAGATGGTGGGTGGGGACAGTCACGAATGAAATGGTCACCATGACATCTGAAACAAGATCCTCTAGGGGCTTGTGGTCTCATTTGTCTCAACTGGGGCCTAGGGTTAGGATTTGTGTACATGACATTGGAGTATTCTGGCTCCCAATTTTGCTCCATAGGTGGTACCTCATATTGATACGAGTAAATCTCACTATGTTCAGGTGACTCTGTGTAATAAGCCTGTGGACTACCTTCATGGGAGTAGTCTGAACAATGAGCATGAGAGTCATTATCTGGTATCAATGGGGTTAGTGGCACCAATGCTCTATTTGGATTTTCTTCTCCCACAGCATATTTGACTGGAATCACGTTGGCTGGAGTTGGTGGTTGGTTTCCCAAGACAGGTTGTGGCCTATAATATGGCTGTTGGTATTGGTTCTGATACCTACCTTGTGGGTAAGGTTGCTGATAATTCTGTCTAATAGCCTGCCCATTGTAGGGACAATCTGGAGCCGTGTGGTTTGTGTATTTTCTCTCAATAGTGCAATATGGAGCATTCCTTTCTCTAATGTTTTGGTTTTGCATTGGGCATACATTAGCCATGTGGTCGCCCCCACAAGTATAACACCGATTCAATGGAGTGACTCTCTGTGTTTGTTTATTTTGGACTCCCAGCTTCTTGGCAACTTGCTCAGCTATCTCTTCTATTTCTGTGGAGATCTTTGAAGTATGACTAGTAGAACTATCCGAATCTTTGTAGAGTTTGGACAATCCTAACTCCTCACCCAAGTTATCTTCTATGTCTATGCACGTCCGCACACACTCTTCTATGGATCTAGGATCTTTCAAGTACACATATGATCTTAACTTGGTGCTCAGTAAGCCATCTAAGAACAAAGCCACTTGTTTGGCCGGAGTGGGTAACTCTAGAGCAGGGCATCTTTCTAGATACTGTCTGAATCTTCTACCTGCTAGTCGCACTGTTTCTTGGGGAGTCTGCTTGAAGCTGTGGATCAAGGATGATGTGTTATGCCTGATACCACTCTTGGAAAATTCTACAATGAATTCGTCTAGCAGTTGACCTATATCGTGATAGCTGCTTCTACTCAATGGTTGAAACCAAGCTAAGGCAGTGCCTTTAAGGGTCAAACCAAATGCCTCGTACTGGGTGAACCAGTCCTCAATTTGTTCGGCTCTCAGCACTTGTTTGTACTCGGCCACATGATCATAAGGATCCCCTGTCCCATCGAAATAGTTCTTCATTGCCTTGATCACTTGAATGGGTCTAAGGGTTCTTGGGTACTCCCGGGGTCTAGGCAATGGAAAATCCTGTTCATCTCTTTGTTGCCTATGTGCTTGATGTCTCTCTCTTTCAGGTCTTTCATTTTCAAATCCTGATCTATTCCTTCCCACGGTGTGTGCAAAGCTTACCTCAGGTCTCTCTCTAGTTCTTTCTCTCTGGGCTTCATGAGCATGGGAAGACCCTACTCCTTGGAGGCCATGGGAAACATTGGATCTTGGTGGGGGAAAAATCAATTCATTCTTCCAAGTATATGCATGTCTATCATGTTCTGTTACCAAGAAAATTTTCTCTGATGTGTTATCCAGGTAGACAACTTTGCCTGGTATCTCAGGATCTTTGAATTCATAGATGATAACTATGCCCAATTGGCTAGGTTGTTCTGGCTTGAATCTCCAAAAGGCTTCCTCTGTTTCTCTATTCAAAAATAGTTCTATGCTTTTGTTGTCTTGAGGGATCCAGTCTGGAGTGATCACTCGGGTCAAAACTGACTTGCCTCTAGGAGTCTGGGGTCCTTGTCCTATATTTCCTTGTTCTAGGTCTCCTATCTCATTCTCATGAATGATATTTCCCAACTCATCGGTTCTATCTGGTTGGTTGGTAACCACATACATGGTTCCTTCCTTATCAATGTATGAACCCTCTTCGAACTTGACCACCGGGTGTTCAAGTCCAAAGGATTGATCTGGATTTTTGAGTTGGACCACTGATCGCCTCAGACCATCCTCATAGATGCGAGCACCTAATTGGTTGGTCCGAATATATTCCAACTGTGTCTTATAGGGACCTTCCGGTGTTTGTAGATGGGCAGTCCCTGAGCCACCTGCAGGTTTTCCCATGCTAAAAGACATTTCTGAATCACTTGTGTCTGAACTTAGTAAAAGATCACCACTTAGTTGTTGTGTCCAAGACTTGGATGTATGGTTGACACTAGCCTCAGAAGATCTAATGCTTTGTTTATCCTTGCCTAAGTGTCTACCAGATCTCAGGTTCATAAGCTTTAGTCAAGAGTCCAAATTTTCCCTTTGGTATGGTTCAAAATTCTTTAGAGCCCCCTTGGTTCCCTAGTCCCACCTGAGGGTTATCCTATCTCAAAATCAACGCATTATTCTTGAAAAAAACAGTTGAGATCGTGTAGGATTTGAAACGAGCTTTCCAACAAGCTATAGAGCTCAAAAAATGGACTTTGGATGAGAAAGTTATGTCAAATCAGGCTCCTGGGGGTCAAAACAGGCAAACAGGACCTTTGGAGAAAATCGCGATTTTGTGAACTTTCTGAAAATCGCGATGCTGTGAAGTCAAAAAAATCGGGATGTTGATCACAAAATCGTGTTTTTGAAAATCGCGATGTTGATCACAAAATCGTGTTTTTGAAAATCGCGATGTTGATCACAAAATCGTGTTTCTGAAAATCGCGATTTTGATCACAAAATCGTGTTTCTGAAAATCGCGATTTTGATCACAAAATCGTGTTTCTGAAAATCGCGATTTTGATCACAAAATCGTGTTTCTGAAAATCGCGATTTTGATCACAAAATCGTGTTTCTGAAAATCGCGATTTTGATCACAAAATCGTGTTTTAGAGAATCGCGATTTTGACTCAGAGAATCGTGATTCACAAAATCGTGTTTTTGACTGAAAATCGTGTTTTCTCAGAATCGTGTTTTTGACATGAAAATCGCGATGTTGAGCACAAAATCGTGTTTTTGAAAATCGCGATTTTGAGCAAAAATTCGTGTTTTCACAGAATCGCCTTATTCACAAAATCATGTTTTTGGCATGAAAATCGCGATTTTGTCATAGAGAATCGTGTTTTTCTCAAAATCGTATTTTTCGCTGAAAATCGTGATTTGTGAGAATCGCGATTTTGAGCAGAAAGTCGTGTTTTTCACAAAATCGTGTTTTTGCTGAAAATCGTGATTGGTGAGAATCGCGATTTTGAGCAGAGAATCGTGTTTTTTGAGAATCGCGATTTTGAGCAGAGAATCGTGTTTTTTTTTTTTTTTTTTGAGAAAAAACACAGAATCGCGATTCTTTTCAACCAACTTTTAGGCGGGAAAACTGAAAATCGTGATTTTTCAAAAAATTTTGAATTTTCACAGAATCGCGATTTTCATCACAGAATCGCGTTTTTTGGCAGGAAATTCAAATTTATGAGCGCCGGCTATGGCGAGCTCCGTATGAGCAGAAAATCATGAAAAAAAACACAGCGCTTGCTCTCCCTTGCACCTCCTAACTCCTTCCCACACAATAATGCATGAAAAATGGTATGAAAATGGTGAAAATGCACTAAAAAACAAGAAATTTCTATGAAGAAGAAGATGGAAGAAGGTGGAGATGATGATGATGATGAAGATGAAGAGGAAAAAAACAGAAAATGAACTGAAATGACAGTTTTTTTACCTTCCAACGTCGCAAATCTACGATCTTACCATCACAACGCTCGTCCTCGAAGCACTCTCCCCGGCAACGGCGCCAAAATTTGGTGTAGCTCAAGCGTAAGCACCACCTCCTTTACTTGTCAATCCGCGGAGACGTGAGGACCGGTATGAAGACCACGAGCATGTGAAGGCACAAGTGCGTGAGTGAAAGCACACAAACATGCACACACATACACACACACGCGCACAAAGTAAGATCAAAGAGAGGAACAATGGAAAGCTTAGATTGCAAAAGAGTTCTCTTCAAAAAGTTCTATTCTCTAACAAGCCAACCTCAAAAATGAGCTCTCTAGCTCTTTTTATAGTTTTTTGACTAGTTTTGGCCCTGTCTAGACCTAGTGTCCGGCCTAGTTAAAAATTAGGTTCCAAGGCTTATTTGAGGGCTCAAACGAAGTCTAAAAATTATGAAAATTGGTACGATGGTACTTCTAATACTCCTCAAGCTCGAGGACTCCTCGGCTTGAACAAAATGGAGTTACTAAAAATAGATAATGGTATTTACAATGGTTTCTAGTGATGAAAATCACTATTTTTGTAGGGGATTCTTCTGAAAATTTGACATACACTTCTTGGAGCTCCCTACTTGCTCCCTTTCCTCGTGTGTCCACCTTTTGATGTGCTTCCATGCTTTGTCCTTGACTTTGAGCTTCAACACAAAGCTTTTCACACGAATAGATCTGAGATCCGGGTATCACCAAATAACAATAGCAGAGCAGGACATTGAAAAGACTGCATTTCGAACCTGCTATGGTAGTTATGAATGGTTGGTCATGGCTTTTGGACTCACTCACGCACTAGGCACGTTTTGCAGAGAGATGAACGATGGATTCTGAGACATGTTAGATGAGTTCCTGGTTATTTACATAGATGACCTGTTGATTTATAACCGAACTCTGGAAGAACATTTGGATCATGTAAGAGCAGTACCACAACGTTTAAGAGAACGACAGCTCTATGGCAAACCTTAGAAGTGTGAGTTTGCTATGACATCAGTTGAGTTTTTGGGCTTCATTGTTTCAGACAAAGGGGTGATGATTGATCCTCACAAGATCACTGCAGTATGTCAGTGGCCACCACCACACACAGTACGAAAGTAAAGGGAATTCATAGGCTTTTGTCAGTTTCCACAAAAATTCATAAAAGATTTTAGCAAAGTGGCGGCTCCGTTCACAGAGTTAACCAAAGGAAAAGGGTGCTTTGTGTGGGGACCTAAAGAACAGGATGCGTTTGAGCAACTCAAATAGGTGATGTGTGATGCTCCTATGTTGAAGTTGCCAGAGTTCGAGAAACAGTTTGAAATTCATACATATGCTTCAAGATTAGCAATTGGAGGGGTCCTTATGCAAGACAGACGCCCTGTGGCTTATGAGGCACACAAGTTTTCAAGTACAGAACTTAGATGGAGCACTCATGAGAAGGAGATGCTCGCGGTGATCCACTGTCTAAGGAAGTGGTGTCACTACGTACAAGACAAACACACCAAAATATACACGGACAACATATCATCACTACCAAAATATATCAACACCTCACATGTCACTCACTAACTCACTATTGCTGAACATAAAAACGTCCAAGGGCGTCACATTGGTATTGTGAAGGCAAAAATGTTTTATCAAGTTTCTCATCCAATACTAATGTGATTCTTCTTCTTCATCTACCAGAACTACAAAAAATGTGCTACCTTAGTAATCATGGTTGAAGAAGGCACTAGTTCCTAGGCAGCCATTAGTAACCAACCAATAGATATTGAAACATTCCCTATCTCTGAATGATCAAAGGAGGGGCTAGAAGCACTAGTGCACCTACAGACCATTCCCATTCAGGACCTTCCTATGGGCCACACGATGAAAGTAATCCTCATTCCCATTGCTTCAACAAGATGGCTAGACCCCTAGGTGACATGACTTATATATGGGAAGTCATGTCAGTTTAATAATGTCTAGGAAACGTATCAGTTCTTCACACAAGAATTCGAGAAGTTGCAGAATATGGAAGAATTCCAATCCATCTCGTGTAAGGAAGGCTTGGTAGAATATTTTGGTGCATGAAGGCCTAAACCTGATTTCATGCGATGCTATTACCTCATCAACACCTTGTAGCTTAGCAGGGACAAAAAGGTACCCAGTACCTTTGTCATCCCCTCTTTGATGTGTGACAATGAATTGATAAAGTTCAGGCTTACTCTCAACCTAGTTAGAGAGGCCCTTAACATGAAGGGCATGCATGTTCCTATAGAAAAGGAGATGGTAGTTCGAGGCAACATGAAGACCAAGAACCTTACCAAGCTCAAAGACATGGTGTCTATGTCCCCGAACATTGCTATTCCACTCAGACTTTGTATGCAACATTTTGCCTTTCCAAGGAAAGATCCATTTACGCAATCGTATAAGTGAGTTTGGTTTAGTCTATACCTGGCTGAGACTAAAAACATGAACATTAATCTCATGATCTAGATCATTGAACAAATCCATGCCACTAATCAAAGATGGCCTCATAAGACCATTTTGAATGGATGTTTTTCCTTCACTTGCATCATATATAGATGTTTTGCCTATGACATCCCCATTCAATGATCTCTATCTGGAACAAGGTACATCAGTTCAAGAGCAGAAAGGCCTTTGTACCCCCTACCAAGAGGATGAGAGGATATATTCTATGTGCACAACCTAATGGAGCCACACTAACTCCAGGGGTCTCACCACTAGGAGAACAACTACTACACCCTTTCACACTTAGAATTCCAAGGAGAACTACGGATGGAACTCAATAGATGGTACCACTTTGTACCTATAGATTTGTAGTTTCTAGGCTCGATTGGTCTCAAAGACATAGGTAATGTATATATGAACAATTGCATTAAGAAGTAGACTTTGGATTAGAATCAAAAGGCAAAGAAGCTCATGACAATTAGCAACACCAAGAGGAGGAAGACCAACACCAAGAACAACAAAAAGAACATGAAGAAGAAGAAGAAGGTGATGACAAAGAAGGAAAATATGAAGAAGAGGAAGGAGCCCCTACATATACTGTACAACTCTATAGATAA
The DNA here is from genome assembly GCA_020310875.1 of Ceratopteris richardii. Classification (NCBI taxonomy): domain Eukaryota; kingdom Viridiplantae; phylum Streptophyta; class Polypodiopsida; order Polypodiales; family Pteridaceae; genus Ceratopteris; species Ceratopteris richardii. The sequence goes on from CM035437.1 coordinate 143,714,567, forward strand.
CATGACACCATAACAAGTGGACAAGCAAGAGGTAAGCTCTTGTTGCATAGCAGTCAATTATTGATGAATTAGATATTGGAGAAGAAGGAGTCGACTAACAGTTCAAAAAATCCCTCCTACTATTAGCAGAGACATGTGGAATCAGTGAATGGTAAAACCATCATTGACGTTTGATCCCATGGACATATAACCACCCATTGTACCTCCTCCACCCTCCGCACTTCCACCTTCCCCCCTTCCCCCTCAACCAACATCACCAACACTCACAACTCCATTATGCATGGCATCCACTATTTCCCTTCCCATTTCCCATCCCCTTGCATTTCCACCTATACAAATTGCATCTATGAGTGTAAATACTACTTTTAATTCCATGATTTAATGTGAAAATCAATTAATGCAAGAGTATCAACACCTCAAAGAGTGCAATGAAGCACTCACCGCTGAGTTCACCTGATTATAGGAACGAGTGATTGAACTAGAAGAAAGCAACAAAGCCTTTACTTTACAACATGCCCACTATGAACTTGACTCTAAACTCCATATGGTGGACCAAGGTGCACAGAAGGAAATCAAAATCCACTTGCATGCATAGATGGAGAGGAGTGCTAGACTCTAACATAACATGGCTCTCTTACAAAGACACATGGCAACCGCATTGGAGGAGAATAAGTGCCTTCAACAACAAAATCAAGACAATCTAGAAGCATCCATAGAAAGTATCCTTGATGCATAAATGAGTCCCTCCCGATTCCAGGTAGCTCCATCAGAGAATATTTGTATACTCGTAGAAGAACATGCCAACTTCTTGGACTCATACAATCAACTATAGGAAGAAATCAACCAAGTACGTAGTCAACAACTCTCTACAAGCACGCGGGTTCCAAAGGCTATTCCAGTTGGTGCAACTTCAAAAGAGGTTGAAGCCTTATAGAAGTAGATAGAGGAACTAAAAACTAAGCTATTACAATAATAAAAGCCACCATCACCACCAGAGGTGCTTGACCTGGAAGAATTAGTGGAGATCTAAGTAGAAGAAATGTTTGAAGACTCTTATGAACCTCAAATAGTACAAGGCAGTCTTATCACTAAGGAAGGCCCAGAAATGTATGAAGCACCCAGGCCCAAGTGGCTCAAATAGGTAGAGGAGATTGGAAATACCCATGATGACTGCATAACCATTCAAATACAATCAATGTCCAACCTCAAAGAAATAGTGCTATATTTAGAGTATTTCCAAAACATATCATAGCATCACCTTATCACAACATCCAAACTATAATATATGCCCTACTTTGTGTTGTTAGCTAATTTTAACGTAGAAATAAAGAGAGTGGTAGGAAAGGCAACCACATTTGCCACCCAATTACAATACACTTGTGGAATTACCATGATAAGAGTTACCTTCCTTTATGCTATTGTTAGCCTCTTGATTGAAGAGTTGTCCAAAAAAGATGTTGAAGTTTGGAGTTTGCACATCCATGATGAGATCATAAGCCGTCATGAAGGATTTCCATTGCTTATCACTTCAAATCCCATTGATAATTTGCCTCATAGACGCACATCATTAGCACCCTAAACATATGAGGTGCTTTGAGTTGGACTGTTCTCAAAACCATGTGCAATCAGATAGGCATGTATCTTTTCATACCAATCACATGATGATTGCTTCAAACCATACAATGCCTTCTTTAACCTGCACAGCTGGTTTTCATGTCCTTTTTGCACAAAGCCACGGGGTTGAAAAACACACTTCTTCATGCAAGTCACCATTCAGAAATGTTGTTTTAATGTCCAACTAATGTACATTCCAACCATGATGAGCGCACAGATGCTATGAACAATAGTCATTCAGAAAGTAGGAGCAAAGGTTTCATCAAAATGAATGCCTCTTTCCTACGCATAACCCTTTGCAACAAGCCTAGCCTTATACATGTCAACTATTCCATCAAGTTTATGCTTGAGCTTGTATACCCACTTTGTGCCAATGGCCTTCTTACCAAGAGGCAAGTCACATAAAGACCAGGTACCATTCTCCATTATAGCATCATATTCAGATTGCATAGCAGCCATCCAATTTTTTGAATTTTGTGCTTCTTCAAATGAAAGAGGCTCATTCTCATCAGAGAGACTAGATGCAGCCATAGCATAGAAATACGATGCAAAAGAGGCATTATGAGAGCTGATCAAGTATGATATTGACAAAGGTGCATCTAATTTGCTATCACGCAAAGTCTGCACCAGCCATTTTGGCATAGTTTTTGCTTACGCAATATCAACTCTCTCATCAACAAGTGCATCATGTAAATCTGCATTAGAAATGGAAGGATCTGCATCATCACATAAAACCTGCAAAGGCTGAGAAGTTGCCTCATTAGGACCAGCACTAGACTGTCCACCTGTAAAAAGAGGAAGCAAAGTATCATACATGTCTTTGGAGCTAAGAGATGTCTCCTTAGTATATGAAACTAAGGGCTGAATAGCATCTTCCACAAAAACAACATCACGACTAACCAGAGTGTGTTTAGTATATGGATGATACAGATTATAGCCTTTGCTTTTAGAATCGTAACCAACAAAAAAATACATTTTAATGCTTTATCATCCGATTTTCTACAATGTTGTTTGGGCACTAATGAATATGCCAAACAACCAAACACATGCAGATGAGCAACAGATGGCTTGCATCCATGCCAAGCCTCATATGGAGTGATAGACTGTAGCGCTTTAGTGGGACACCTGTTAAGTACATATGTTGCACACATGACAGCCTCAAGCCAAAAACTATGTGGTAAAGCCTCACTCTTGACCATACACCTCGCCATCTCCATGAGTGACCTATTCTTCCGTTCAACAACCCCATTCTGTTGACGTGTATATGGTAGTGTATACTGATTTTTTATCCCACGTTCAGCCAAAAATGCATTAAAGTCAGAAGACATATATTCCTCCCCTCAATCAGAATGGAGGGTGCCCATTTTACATGCTGACAGGTTTTTAGCCAGAACTAGAAACTGTTTGAAGCACATAAACACTTTGGACTTTTCCTTCAATGGATATACCCATGCATGCCTGGAAAAATCATCAATGAAAGTCACAAAGTAAAGATAACTCCCAAAAGAAGGTGTCTGTTGAGGACCACAGACATCACTATGTACAAGCTGAAATATTTGAGTAGCCCGAAGTGAACCATAAGGAGGAATGTTAGCAAAATTTCGATGACCAAAGTGTGCATGCCAAAGCTTTGCATCTGACATAGCCTGAGAATCATGTACTGCACATGCCAAATCATTTACAGATCTTTCATAGTCTATGAGCTTATACAACCACGACATAAAATTCCAGAAGCAATAACGATATCCCCATTTGACAGATCGTGGACTGTACATCTGTCATCAAAAAATTTCACAACCAAGCCAATCTTAGCTAATGCAAAAATTGATAACAATTTTTTCTTGATCCTCGGCACAAACAAAGCAACTAACAAAGTGAAAGAACTACCATCAATAGTAGTAAAAATGATCTTACCCACTCCCATAATAGGATAAGAGGTTGTTATTGGTGCATGTAACAGTATTCCCTATAGGGGCAGGCTCAAGTGAAGAGAAGAAATTGCGCTGCGAGGTAATAGGTTTGGTTGCCTCTCTATCAAAGTACCAAACATCTGAGTCCACTACAGACATGCACTACTCATGAGAAGATGGATCAAAACTACAAATAGTAGTAAATGCCCATTCTTCATTGTGCACAAGATTAGCATACTCTATTTTTGGTGTAGAGGCCTCTGTAACAAACATTCCATCCTCTTTCTTGTTTGCCTCTTTAGCAGCCAGTTTTGGACAACTCTATATGACATGATCATTTGCTTTACAATATTTGCAAAACAATTTCTGCTTTTCTAATTTCTTCTCATCTTTGTCTTCCTTCTTCGAATTGTTTTCAGAGGTAAGCAACGCGAGCCTCATTCCTAGCCTCGTACAATGTGATAAGTGTATCCCAAGCATCCTTAGCTATTCTATAAGAGTGAATGTGAGGAATAATGACGCTTGACAGACAAAGCTATCAATGCATGTGCCTGAGCATTTTTTACATCCCAACGAATTTGCTCTGGAGTAGGTGAAACAAAAACAGAAGCACGAACATGAATCTATATAATATCATCATCTTCGACACCATCTCCATTAGCTTCATCACCTGTATTTGCAGTACCTGTATTCAGAGGTGTAACAGGACGTCGTTCAACACACTGGACAATATTCCATAGTCCTTCTGTGACCAATACATGACGCACCATATAAGCCCACAATGGGTGATGTTAGGCCGCCGGATTGACACAATGTAAGCCGCCGGATTGGCACAATGTAACTTATATATTTTCATATACCGCATGCACCGAAAGGGCGTAGCGAAGTGATGTAACCCTTTTATTCATTAATGAAGAGACATTACGTTGTTCTCCGGTGCGAGAGGAGACGGGATCGCCGGACTATTTGTCTGGGCGATTTGCGACCTTGCGGAGACATCGTATTGCATAGTTTGCTTATATCTGAGTACAGTTAAGTCTGTTCTTATTGAATTGCCGTAAACTATTACTACAGAGTATTCCTATCGTAACATGAATATATATGTTCGATTATGTGATTGAACGATTGTGCGATAAGTTAATGTGTGATGATACCGTAATTGGAAGATTATAACTATGTAACAGAAGTAATGCCTGAGCGTATAATTACTATTTGGGTAATTAGTTAATTGGGAAAATAAAAAAAAGGGCCTCTGCATTGTCAGACCCCTACCATCCCCAAGAACCTGAAAAGAGATTAAAAGCGGATCTACTGATAGTCCCTTTTAACACTGGCACCGTCTGTGGGAAGATGGCAATAGATTGAGAATACTTAGTAAAGTTAGAGCAGTGCGTAAGGCAAGCGGTGCAGAGGTGATATATGTTGGTTACTCGGTCCGGCGAGTATTATCCGAAGTATAGAAGATACCAGCATCCCTGGGCAGTTCCAAATCTATTAGGGACACCCCCAGGTGGTAGAAGTGCACGCCATTTAAGCCCAATTGTCGAAGGATCGGAGCCAGTTAGCAGTGATTTTGGTGCCAGTTCGGTGATACATGATGAGATTCCGATAGATTCCGGTGTGATTTCGGTTCGTTCTGAAGAGGGTGCAGTGATTTCTGGGTGTACAGAGACACAGTGCATAGTTCATCCAACGTTATCTGGTCAGTTTTATTCGACTATTTTCGGTGATAAAGTTGTGTTGCCAAGTGAGACTGTTTTCGGTGAAAAGACAACCTGGTGCGGTGAAAATTCGATAATTTCGAGTGGGAGTTTGGTGCCATTTAGTGGGAGTCTGAAGTTTTTCAGTGATACTGCAGTACTACCTGCTGGATCCTTGTTACGTTCACCACTGTTCGGGGCAAGCTTGCCTACTTTTGATACTAAAGCTGAGGACATACTATTTGATTTGGAGATAAGTAAGAGATTCAATGTCATTATTGAGCCGGAAGGTGAGCAATCTGATCATATAGATTTGGAAGGACAAGAGACACCCCCTCAAAACTCAGGGAACAACAGCAGTACCAATAATAGCACCATGAGTGGTCAACAGCAACAACAACAACAACAGAAGCAACAACAACAGCCACATCCAATCATCCCACTACGACCGGTTCCAACAGAGGTGACTTACACTAAATTCGTTGGATTTCCAGGTGACAACCTTGATGCACATGTGTGCACCTTTGAGATAAGCTATGCAGTGCTGAACCATCCACCCGATCCGGCGTACAAGGCTATCGTATTTGAGGCCACTTTAGTTAATGAAGCGGCTAGATGGTTGACTGAGTATGATATTAATCATTTTGTTAACTATGATGCTGTGCGGGATGCGTTTTTATAGAGGTTCCGGTTGAAGAAGAATCTTGTCGAAATCTTCGACTATTTGCAGAACAATCGGCAGAAGCTGCACCAGACTGTTCAGGAATATGCAACATTGTTTAGAACTCACTTAAGACAACTGCCTCTGGCACATGCTAATCTACCGGATGATGTTATAACCCAGTGGTTCATTAACGGTTTGACCCCACAGTTAAGACAAATCATGATCATCCGCTGTGTGGGTGCTATGACACTAGACGCTATTATTGCGATGGCCCTGCAACTAGAGCATAAAGTTGGGGGATTCATCGAACACTTGGAGTGGCTGAAAGCCAGTAAGAACGTACAAGATGATCCGGCTAAACAGATGTATTGCACCAAGTGCAAAAATCCAAGGCACACCAGTGCTATATGTGCCCTTAACCAGATGTATTGTGCCATCTGCAACACAACAGGACACTCAACAGAAAATTGCGCGTATAATGCCAAAGTGCAGGGGCAAGCAGCTATAAATGCCATCATACAGGAACCAGGTCAGCCATGCAGGCCATTACATGCCACCACAGATGCGAACCAACCAGTCGCAAGGATATAGGAATTATCGGGGTCAGCAAAATACCAATTTCAATTCAAATCGATGGCAGGCGGGTATGTCAGCGGAAGGTACTTCTCTTCCACCACCTCGATGTCATTTTTGCGGCGAGATTGGCCACATCCGTAGATTTTGCAAGGATGCAGCAGAGTACGACAAAAGAAAGAAGGAGCAAAAAAATCCAATGACCAACATGGTCTATATTTCACCAGTTGAATCACAAGCAGCAGTGGTTGAGACCAGATCGGGTAAGCAGTTGCAACCCGCCGCTAAGGTGTTCGAGCCTAGTATCCGTGAGCAACAACGAATGTATACAAAGGCTAGTCAATGGACAACTAAAGAGCCAACTGTGTTTCCTAATCCAATTCCGGTAACACAAGTTCCCCTGCCTAAGGCAAGATTGAATGAACAAAATTCTGTCCCAACAATAGTAGAATCATCATCAGAACCGGTGAGAAGTACGATCCAAACAGATCAGGTATGGGATATCCTATCTAAGGCTTCAATTACACTCCCTTTGGGACAATTGCTTGCCTCGGTACCAGGAGTTAGGTAGCAATTCCAACAACAGGTTAGTCCCGGATCTTCCTGTACTCCGGTGACTGCAACAATACAACCAGAAGCTGATTCTACGGTGGATCATTCAGTCCCATTGATCACTGTTTGGCATAAAAACCAAAAGATTACTCAAGTGCTAATTGATGGCGGTTCAGGTATGAATATAGCAACGGTAGCACTTTGCAAGCAATTGGGTTGGACCCAAATCGAGCCCGTACAATTTTTTGTCCGCATGGTAGACCAATCCTGAGTCCATCCAGTGGGACTAGTATGGAATATTCCGATTACCTTGCAGGGTACCACGTTCAAAATGACTTTTGTCGTCCTCAAACTACCAGAATCCAGCTTCGACTACAATCTACTTTTCGGACGGCCATGGTTGAAACAAGCCAAAGTTGTATAGGATCGGTCCGCGCAGGAGTTAACTTTCAAAGATAATCACCGTAAATATGTAGTTAAATTGGATGCCATGCAGCCCTGCGAGCTTCATGCAAGACCATATGTAGCGGAGCCAGTCCACATGTTGGATGGCTTATCTGATGACAAGGAAGAGGCGTTTCTGAAGACCAATAAGGATCTGATCTCATTAGGTACTGTAGATCTCCAATCGATCGGAGACAAGTCGAGTTCGGCCGCTTGCACGGTGGTATCAGTGACCGGAGATGCAGATGCAGATGATAGTGTTGCTATGGATGGAGCCACCTTACATCAACTTTTGCAGTTAGCTGATGATCTCGCAGAACCTCGACAATTTTATGTACCAGAAGAACAATTAGTAACATATAATTTGGGTGATGCGGATAACCCGTGACTCGTTAAGATTAAGGCAAGATTGTCAGAGACATTTCAAGATGATTTGATACGACTCTTGCGTGAGTTCTCCGATGTTTTTGCTTGGGACTATCGAGATATGAAAGGTCTAGACCCGCAGATCTATCAACATCGGGTCGTGCTCAAACCAGAGGCGAAGCCAATTAAACAGCCTAGTTACCGAATGAACCCCAATTATGCAGCACAGGTCAAAGCAGAACTTGATCGGTTACTGAAGCTGTGCATCTGTGTTGATTACCAGAAACTGAATGCGGCCACTGTACCGGATCCATTTCCTATCCCCTTTCTGGACACAATGCTCGACAGGGTGTCTGGGCACGAGATGTATTCATTTCTGGATGGCTACAGTGGCTATAACCAGGTGAGGATGGCAGAACAGGACATACCTAAAATAGATTTTATCACGAACTCGGGTGTTTATGCTTGTATGGTAATGTGGTTCGGGTTAAGGAATGCTCCAAGTACATTTCAATGATGTGTGTTGACCTAAGTACCAACTTAGGGACTTGCGGAGAAAGAGACTATACCTCAATCCCCTCTCAAGTGCATATAGTGGGGATACACGCTTTTAATTATCAATCCAAAGAGTATACAAATCTAGCCGAGTGTATGAGGACATGCAATCATGTGATGATCAATGCAAGTGAACTACTCAAAGAGTGCAATCAAGGTAAAGACTAATCCAAACAAGCTTCAACTGTTGGTCATGGTGTTGCGATACTTGGTGCAGCAGCCGTCAGTATTTTGGACGTTTCTCCCAGCTCCGAACTCCAAATGTAGCAAATAGCATATGCATTTCGAAGCTCTCAAGAAGACGCATCCAATGGAAGTGGTTTCACTCAATTCTGACACTCCTACTTCAAGTTATGAGCAAAATACTGAGTCGTGGGAAAACTTTTCTACACTTCAGCACATCCTGCACTTTGCACACACCTTAACTACAGCAAACAAACACTTTCATGGACAGAAAACACTTCCTAACACTCTTTCCAAGCAATACACATGCATACAAGCTCACAAAGAAGAAGATACAGAGTGAAAAAGACACAAATTCGAATTTCTGTGCTCTCTATTTTCACAATGGCAAAAAATTCTTTACAAAGAGTCACATTTGACTTATATACTGGTGCCCTAAAAATGGTCCTTTCACACAAGAGACCGGCACTTTATTCACTAAAAAACTAATTTCCTACTATTTTACATGGGTAAGTCTCTAATCTTCTGTGGGGATGCATCTAGAGGACTTCTCTAGTGCATTTACAACGGAAAATATATTACAAGAATGGTTATGATACAAAAATATGATGTCCAAATCGGAAAAATTTTGGGGCCCGTCTTTTTCTCTTCCTTGTGCTTTCTTTAGCTCTGCAACACTCTCCCCCTCTTCGTCTCTGTCGTCCCTTGACAGGCTTTGCTTCTTAATTCTTGTTTTACATTCTCTGGGCCTGATGCATTCGACTTGCTTACCCACAACCCTTGGAGTTTGACTGACTACCTGATATTCGTAGTCTCATTCACCTATAGGCTCATTAGTTCTGGGTTGCCATGTTAATTCGGGTTGCCACGCACGCCACCAGTGGAAGGTATGAAGATAAGGTGCTACAGTCTTCAATCTGGACCTGCCAAAGATCAAGAGGTTGAAGCACCCATGTGGGTTACGTCCTTTCCTTGGTGTGTGCGCCCCTGCGGGGCTCTGTGCAGAGATGGGTGTTGCGCCCCTGCAGGGCTTCTTGCAGAGATATATCTTCAAATATTTCTTTTTAGTGAAGCTGCTTCTTTCATTGTCTTCTTCATTTCTTCCTTTTACTTGATTCTCCCTCAACACTGCCCCCCTCCTGGACTCTGTCGTCCCCGATAGGCTTTGATAAGCGACGGGTATATGTTTTATATACTTTTTGCTCTGTATCATTTAGCACATTGGCTTCACGTATCATTAGTTGTTTCCATTGTTCTGCCTTCACACCGTCATTGGGTGGCTGTCTGTGATCTGCGAAGAAGCTAAGTTCATATGCCACTAATCTGGCATTTAAATTTGACGACATCTTCAAAAAGATTTCGGAATCAATCTCAAAAAACCCTGTAAAGAAAGCTTCTTCAAAAGTTTGCATATATACACTTGGCAAAAACATTAATCTGGAATAATACGCCATTATTGTGGGGCGGCTGGGCATAACTGATAGATCAAAAATGAGGATTTCCGTGCCCTGATTAATGCCGATGAAATTCAAAAAAGTGTAGGCCGCATGCTTGAAGACCTTGAGAACTGTAAGTATCATGCTAAGTATTTTATTGGTCATTTTGACAATTAAGTCGGGTACTGTCGCATAATTTTGTAGCCAAAATTCGATGGTTTTGACCATATACTCTTCCGTTGGCAAGTAATTATGTGGCGGGCTCGGAAGCATAGGATAATTCAGCCACTGTTTATTGATAGCGCCATTCTTTTGCAAGTCCAAAAATTCTCTGGTATCCCTTCTGCGTGGTATTGGACAAAATGAAGGATTTACCTCAAGTAAATATGGTGCTGCTTGCCAATGCACCCATAGTGTGGGATGTTTCTCCAAAAATTTTCTTCTCCAAATTGGTTGTGTAGCTTCGAACTCTTCTTGGCTGTATGTGAATGTGTCTTGTTTAAAATTGAGCTTCTCATCTGGACTCTTCTTTGTAATCTTCTTTATATATCGTCTCGTTTTCTCTTTCAAGAGTCCGTATGGAATATTGAATGGCTTCATGATCTTGTCCAGGTCTTTACCTTTGATCTTGGCCTCTTTCATTACCTTAATGACTTCATTTTCAAAATTATCCGTCAATCGGGACACCACTAGTGCCCGTTCCTTCTGACTTATTTCTGCAGTGTATGGCATCGGGTGATCATCATGTATATCCGCCATCTGCTCATGTATTGGAGAATTATAGATCGGGTGAGATAGAGGGCTTACCTCTACCTCGTCAGTAGGATTTTCCTTAGCTGACACTACTGGTGTCCCGATCGGTGCTTTGTCTTTTATTTGAGTCTTTAATTGTGCTATGCATTCATCTTTATCTTTTACTTCTTGCATGGCTGCCCTGAGTGCTTCTTTTGCTGCAAGTAACTCATTTCCGATTTCAGCCACATTATCCATGTTTTCACTGTAGCTTGTTGCAAGTTTTCCATGTGCTGTATTTAACTGCTTTTTTAATTCATTGATCTCTTGACTGTGCGTCCGTTCTGATTCTTCTCTCACTGCACGCTCTTGTCTCAGCAAATCTGCATATTGTGCGATCTGATCTCTTAATTCTTTTTCTTTTGTTTCTGAGGATTCCTGTTGCTCGATCGGTTGATCATATAATAATGACTTCATTAATTCCTTATTCCTGCTTCGCAAGGTGTCATTCTCTTCCATGTATAATTTTAGCTGTGTTTCGAGCAAAGTACTTCTAGCTCTCATTCTCTCTTTGTCAGCTTCGCTTGCATCATATAATCTCTGTAAATTTGCGAGCTGTGCTTGGAGTTGGTGATGCTGAGTGATTAATGTGTCATATTGCGCTTTGACCTCCAGCATCTCCGTGTTTTTTATTGCTATTTCCTTTTGAGTCTGCATTAATTGCAATGACAGTTGTTTGCTCATGATCTGGAATTGACTTTTTTCTCTCATAGCCTTCTCATAATCTGCATCTATGTCCATCATTTGCTGTTGTGTGTCCATGGCTGTCTGAATCATCTGCTTTACTACAGGCTTCAGCTGAGTAACATCCACGTTTAGCCATGTTTTTGGTATACTCGGTTCTTCGCCGGTATTGACATCTTTACCCTGTGCCACATGTAATGTAGTGTCATGGGGCTGCCTAATCTGAAGCTGGATCCTTTGCTCAGCCACCACCTTTTCTTTGTTTCCTTGAGGTGTGTCATCCGGTACCTCGATCACAACTTGTTCTTTATTGTGTAGTATCTCCGAATCCATGTTCACTGGAGTTTGGCTTTCCTCTTTGATGGGTGGTTTTACATGTGTAACACTGGTTGGAGCTTCCTTGATGCTTATTTTTGTATTATCATTCAATTGAATGGTATGCTCAGGTTTATTAGAATCTTCTACTCTCTTTTCCTTTTCTTGGTTGTCCGGCGTCCCTTCCACTTGCTTAATTTCATTCCATTCTTCTTCTTGAGTTTCTGTTCTTATATCAGTATCTAGAGTGTCTGTTTCAGGACTGGATTCCGTATTGGTACTAGAATCATCTATGCCCAGCTCTTTGTATCTTCCAGCTTGTTTAGGAATCTTCTCTGTACTCCGTTGTTGTTTCTCTTGACTTGCTTGTCTATAATGATGACCTTGAATATTTAGGTTTACCTTCCCTTGCATGTACTGGTGTGTCTCTTCGAGGACAGCTGAGATCTCTCTCTTTGTAATAGACATTTGAGCCGTCGTGATCTTCGGTAATAGATGTGTTTTCTTTGATTGCGGTGTAGCTTGAGCTTCCTCCTCCCGTAGACGCTTTGTACCCCTCATGGGTTTTTGTGAGCTCATTCCAGCTTCTTCAACCATAACAATTGCTTTCTTTTTCTTAGGGACTGTAGAGGATTTTGCATACTTGGCTAGCCCTTCTGATGTCGGCATCTCACGTAAACAATTTTTCATGTCAAGAGCTTCATATATCAGTAATGTCAATGCAGAACTGCAATTCAAAAACTTCTTCTGGCCCCATTTCTTCTGGGCTTCAAATAGTCTTTCTTGGACATAGCCTGTCAGATTCACTTTGTTCCCAATTTGTCTCATGGCATGAGATAATAGTTGTACTACAATCTTCTGTGGTGCCGTGTATCTGTGCATGCTAGGGAAACAGAAGTGTTGGTGCACCAGACGGACAGCATCTTCGATGTCTATTCTGTTAATATCCACAAAGGATCTTTTCTTAGGGTCATGACATTCCTCCTTAACATTAGTAATTCCTTCTTGATTCCATCCAAAAGCTTTGTTGATCAATTCATGAGTGAACTGAATTGTCTTCCATGTCCCTACTTTATCCAATACTAGTGCTTCTGGAACTGATATTTTTGTTGCCGCAGGTTGCAAGGTATTCATTACTTGTGCACATCTCTGGAAATCTGGAACATAGATCGGCAATTTGAGAAATGCCTCTAGGCCTGCCTGCTTCCATACATCTTCAATATGCGGTAATCCTTGAATTATGGTCTTGAAGTCTTGTGACATAATAGGGAAGTAATGATCCCTATCCATGATCTTGATAGTTGCCATGAAAATAAGTTCTGAGACTGGTTGGTCATCACGAAACCAATGGCCTTTGACTTTTGTTATTGATTCCAATGGAAGAGGCTGGACCTCTTCCACTTGTGTAGCTTCGGAATTAGTAGATGCCATCTGCACTCAATATAGAGTATGAATTAGTGGCCAAATATTATCAGAAATCCTCCTTTATTTGTTTGTCATAAGCTCGATATTGCTCCGAGTGAGTAGTGTCGTCCCTTTCCCGTGGGTGTGAGAAAGGTAATACCTGGATTTTTCTCAATTTTAGATATTTTTATATTTTTAACTGAAAAGGAAAACAGAAAAGTTAATTCATAGCCGAAGCGGTTATTACTTTTGGAGTAATTTTCTTAATGTATGTACAAGTGCTCTCCTATTTCCCAAGAGGAAAATGTGCTCGACTACCCTGAAATAGAAGAAGGATGTGCCGAATGCTTGGCCTTGTAAGGTGGCCCTATCATGCATACTGTGGGTACTGATAACTCCATATGTGTGCATCTTGAAGTAGTTGGTCGATGTATGCAGTCTGTCTTGTCTTTCGGCATCGAAATCTGCTTCATTCTGTTGGGATGTAGTGTCTTCTCCACCGTTTTGATGAATGTGGTTCTTCTCTTGTGGTATGTCTGCGCTTTCTGATTTTTGAATCTGAAATTGGCTTGTGTAGCAACTGCAGACTCCTTTATTTTCCTGTAGCTATTCTTCTGTGGCTGTTTTGTGTGTAGACCCTGTTGGCTCTTCTTATGCTGAGGTTCCTTGTTTCGGTTTAGCTTCTTTGGAGCACATGATTTAGGAATCCATATTTGCGATCGATCCGGTTGAGCGGCTACTACTTTCTTTGGGATCCATATTGTAGCAATTCGTTGTTGACTTTGGTGCTCATAATGATTTGCGTTGTTATTTGATGGGTTGCCCGATGTCGATAGTGCTTCTGTAGTCGAAGATATTTCTTCGCTTGATCCTTCCTTATCCACGCTTGTTGAGTGTACGGAATAGGGTATAATTTAATAGGTACAGATTTTGAATCACTCAGAGGACTTGTCTCTCTTAGGCATGGTGTTTCACTGAGGTCAGTTTCAGATTGATTGACACTCTTGTGACGTGATAGACTAGAAGATGGTATGCACGCAGAATTCAATGTGTCTGCACATATAGTACTTGACGAAGGTGTTTCTATAGTGCTAGTGAACATACATTCGTGACTTTGTTCATTGGAATGAACTTTTTGCTCTATGCTCACAGATTTGATTGGTCGTTCGTCTAGCAGACTGAATACTTCCCGGTGTCCTATCCTGGCTGAGATGTAGCCTAAAGCCAATTGAATGGTCACCTCATATTCGTAAATCCAGTCTTGACCTAACACTACCTCTTCAAGTAAATCTTGATCATGACACACTAATAGCTTTTGTTCCATAGTGTTGTTGCCAAGATGCAGAGGTAAGGTAATTTCACCTATACATTGAGTAATCATCCCTCCTATTCCTATCAACTGTGCCATTGATGGGCGTAATTCTTCCTTGAGTTTCTGGGTCAAAGAAAGTTTGATACAGCTTATGGCAGCTCCTGTGTCAATGAGAGCATCCACTAAATGGTATTCCGTTTTACCTGCTCCCAAATTTAAATATGGTTGCGTTCTCTGTGAACCTAGGTTTTTAGTGGCTCTAACATTAGCCATTGGGATGAGTTCTTCTCCTAATCGATATCTCTCATCTCGCTCTCTCATCCACTCCTTTCGTTTCTTAATTCGTTCTAGTGCTTCCTGTCTCACTTCTTCTCGTATCCTTTCCTCTTCAATACGTCTATTCTTGCCCTTGATTAATCAAGACATTATTTCTTCAGTCAATGGTTCTAGATATTTTTTTACTCGACATCCGCTGATATAGTTTGGTAATACATCCCCATCCAAGGTTGCTAAGCTGATAGCTCCACTTGTCGATATACGATTGATGATTAATGGGCCATATCCTCTCTTCTGCAACTTCTTAGCATGTTGTTTCAAGGTATATACCAAAACTAAATCTCCTTCCTTCAAATTTTTGTCTTTGATGTGAGCATCAAAATAGGCTTTCTGTCGCCGTTTAGCAGCATAAATGCCTGCTACGGCTTGTAACCTAGTTTGGTCTTCAGGAGCAATGGCCACCTGATTATACCCTGAAAAGCCATCCAAAAAGCTATAAATTTCCTTTCCTTTCCTGCCACTCTTTCCAAGAGATGATCTGTAATTGGTAATGGGTAACTATCTCTTATGGTCATAGCATTTACTTTCTTTAGATTGATACACACTCTCAACTTTCCATTCTTTTTCGGTACAACCACCAACGGTGACACCCATTCCGTGTGCTCAATCTCATATATGAATCCAGCATCTAACAATTTGTCTATCTCTTCCTTTATCTTTGCTGAATACACATCATTGTATGTATATGGTCTTTGTTTAGAAGGTTTGGCTTCGGATGTCATGGGAATTCTATGGGCACATATAGATGGATCTACTCCTTTCAAGTCCTTATAGGTCCATGCAAAGACATCCCGATATTCCCTTATGAGGCGTATTAACTCTTGTTCTTCCTCCATTGAGACATCCTGTCCTATGAAAGTACATCGTTCTTCTCCTTCCTCCAACGTTACCACTATCTTCTTGGTTTGTTCTTTATTGTCATAAGCTATTCCTGGCTGTGCCTCTCTTTTAGGCATTTGAATAGCAATTTTCCTCTCTTCTACTTCATATTTCTTGAAGTGAGCTGGCACTTCAAACTGATCTTGTGGTTTGTTTTCTTCATTCTCTGGCTCTTTATCTAACTCCAGCTCTTCTTTCTGTGTAGGTTATCACTTCTTCGTTCACACATACATCGAGGGTCGCTAAAATCTCCATCCAACCATGAGGTTCAAACTCTTCATCTAAAAAGACTTGAGGCATGTATGCTGGATCTTGTACAGACCTAGCTACTCCTTGCCTTTGCTGCCATCCTTTTCTCCTACCCTCTTCTTTTTTGGCAGTTTGGCATATCCATAGATGAGTGTCCTCGTTCATCCAAGATTGGTCACTAGAACCTATGCTGTGAACTGACTGATCGTCTTCTTCCTTATGAATTTGATTCCATTGTAAGGGAGGAACATCTTGATATGTATAAGTGTGGAGATTTATTCTCGTGGTGGTTCCTTCATGTTGTAGGTATACAGCATCTTTTCCCCAATCTTGCACAACCTTTAACTGTCTCATGAAAGGTCTTCCAAGTATCATTTCATAATTGCTCGGCCTTTCAAATTGACAAATTGCTAAGGTGTGTTCAAATTCAACTCCGCAGGTGGTGAAAACTACTCGTTCCAATAATCCCAAGGGTCTTTCTGTGTGTCCATCAGCCATTTGTATTTTCATACGCGTTGGTCTTAAAGCTGGTTTTCCCCATTTCTCCCAGATTTCTCTGGTAGCAATGCCTACACCAGCTCCTGAATCTAAGATGGCTTTGGTTGTATAACCCCTAAAGGTAATTGGAAGGCAAGTGTTTCCTTCATCTCCCTCACTAAAATCTCCTACCTTATCCACCGGGATCTTTACCGTGTTTACTTCGTCCAATATCTCTTTTTCTTCCATCTTGATCTCCAATTGACTAGTTAATTTCTCCTTCAGATGTGGTTTGACCTTCAACAATTCTTCTAATGTTAAGGTACAGGGGATTTTTACCTTTTTAAGGTGTTGTATGATGTCCGATGTTTGGACGGATGGGTTCGGTACTTTTTTCCTTATTGAGGGAATACAATATAATTCTGAATTATGTTCGTAATCTCCTATATAGTTTGGCAAATCCTTTATTCCATCCTCTCCTTTGTCACTAGGATCCATTGGTATAATTTCTTCTGAATTTAATTCAGGTATTGAACCCTCTATTTCCTCTTCCGCTTCTATCTCTTCAAAGGGTGGTTCAATTCCTTCTACTTTCTTCCATCTGTCTTCTTGGACTCTAGCCCACAAATCTTTAGGCCATTCCCCTTCTACTTCGGGAATAATGGATCCTTCCCTTTTATCCTCACAATCATTGCCATTCTGTGTATTACTTACTTCAGTTTTTTCGTGGTCATTGGTGATGATGCACTCTTGGAATTCTCTTTCAAGAATTCGGGTCTTGGGTAATTGCAATGCAGGTTTTTCTAGGTCAGATCTCCAACCTCTCCTTCTCTAGGTCACCTCTAGGATATTCTCTTTCATGTTGTTTGATGGTCGGTCCGGCTCTTATTCGTGCCTTGTATGCCTGAATCCACATGGCTAATTCTTCAGGCATGGGATCTGCTAATACCGATCCTACCTCTTCTTTTTTGTAGTTTTCATTTTTATTCTCTCCTACCTTTTTCTGTTCCTCTTTTGGATTCTGTTCGTTCTTCTCTTTTTCCTTTTTCCGCAGTAACTTCTTTTCTTTTATTCTATCTCTACGGTTCCTCCATCTTTGAGTTCTTTTACTTACCACACTTTTCTCAGGCTCTTCCGAGTCTTCCACTCTCTGTGGTTTGGGTGTATTCATCTCTAGGTCACTTTGATTCTGTTCTTTTGGTTTTTCTGGGGTCTCTCTAGCTTTGGCTCTTGTTATTGCCTTCAGTGGTACAGTGTATTCCTTATCACTTCCTGATGATTCGATTACTTCAATCACATTGATTTGCACGTTGGATGTGACCTTGTTGGGGTTCTTGGGGCAATCTCTAAAAAGGTGTTCCTTACCACAATCACTACAGTAGCCTTCCCAGACTCGTTGTGTTGGTGGTGTGTTTGGCAATGTGCATTCTTTGATGTAGTGATCACCTCCACATCGGTAGCATGGTCCTCTGGGTACAGGCGGTCTGTTCATGGGTCGGGGTGGTATGGTTGCTCTAGGAGCTGTGTACATTAATGACACATAGTCCTGCTCATATCCGTATGGACTTTCTGGTACTTCCATGCCATAGGCATATGGTTCATACAGTTGTCCATATTCTATCATAGAACTTTCATAATTGGGATATGCTCCTTGATTAGGGTCATAAGACAAGTCATATGGTTCATTACTAGCCAAAGGTGTGGCTGGTACTATAGCTCTCTTGAGGTTTTCTTCAGGTTGAGCTATCTTGACTGGGACAACGTTCTAAGGATGGGGCGGTTGCTGTCCTAGTACTGGTTGTGGTTGGGTGTATCCTTGATACACATGTGGTCGTGGCACTGGTGCCTGCTGTTGATAGGTTGGGTACCTCCACGCTTCACCTCCTTGCTCTCTCTGAGGGTATCCATACGGTCTCATATATGGCTGTGCTGGTCTAGCTTGCCTATTATAAGGGCAGTTTTCTGTGCTGTGATTTGTATATTTTTGTTCTATACTGCAATATTGTAGAGGTCCTGGGGCGGTGGGTCTATTATAAGCATAAGCAGGTGGTGGGACTACTCCCCTAGTACACAAGTGAGAAGGATGATCACCTCCCCACTGCATACATCTTCTGAGCATTGGTACTCTCATAGGGTTATTGGGGTAGTTCCTCTGTCCTTGAACGTTCAACTTCTTTGCTACCAAATCGGCTATTTCCTCTACATTGTTTTTATGGATTGATGTGCTACTAGCAGAATCTTCACTTTTCAAACTGCCTTGAGTTATTTTCAGGTCTTCTGCTAGGTTGTCTTCCAGGTCTATACATTCCTTCATGCACTCTTGCAAAGTTTGGACTCTCTTTACATATACTAATGATCTCAAAGATCCGTTCAACAATCCTTCCAAAAATAATGACACCATTTTATTTTGGGTAGGTCTCTCTTCTACTGGGCATCTGTCCACATACTGCTTGAATCTTCTTGCTGCCAATCTCACTGATTCGGTAGGGGCTTGCTTAAAGCTATGGATCAATGATGAAGAGTTGTTTTTAATTCCTGACTTGGTGAATTCCTCAATCATTTCTTGATAGACTTGCTCCATGTTTTGAAAATTATTAGGGTCCAATGGCTGAAACCATGCTAACGCAGTGTCTGACAATGTGAGACCAACGGACTCATATTGGATCAAGAAGTCTTCTACCTGTTCGGCTCTGATTACTTGTTTAAATTCAGCTATATGATTGTAAGGTTCACTAGAGCCATCATAGTGATTTCTCATGCATTTGGCAACTTGAATTGGCCTTAATCTTCTTCCTGTTTTGGGTGGTCTAGGCATAACTGGGAAAATTGGTCTTCCTATGGGTATGCCTGGTCCTCTTGCTACTGGCGGTCTGACTGGAGCAGGAATTCCATGTCTTGGGTCAGTAGTTGGTTGAGGTCGGTAATTAGGGTTATTTGCAGGCATTAAAACTGCACATGTGGTCTAACTGGGATTTGTGTTTGTTGTGTTTGTTGTGTTTGTTGTGTTTGTTGTGTTTGGCCCGACTGCTGATATGAATCATTCTGGGATGTTCCAAGTGGGTTTCTTGAAGTAGTGGCTTGGTCCGTAGGGGGAAACACTGGAATATTCTGATATTTCAGCTTAGCTCTTTCTAATTCTGTTAAGGGCCAATATCTTCTCTGATTTTTATCCAAATATGTGATGATGGTGGGGAAATCAGGATCCTGTAATTCGTAGATGGTGGCAGGATTAGGGGCAGCTTCCCAAATTGAAGAATGTGCTCTAAGAAGATACTCCATCCCATTGATCAAATACACATCCATTAGGGAGTCATCTTGGGGAATCAGGTCTCCTCTCCATATCCTAGCAACCGTAGATCTCCCTCTAGGTGTAGTTACTTGCTCTTCATTCCCTCCTCCATTTAAGTTTGAAGCATTATTTTCTTCACCAATTTCATTAATGTTTTCTGGGTGTTCAATGACGACATATTGGATATCTCTTTTGTCCATATAAAATCCTCCTACATACTTGACTGCTGGCCTAAGCGCTATGTAGGCTTCTGACGCCTTCTTTAACCTGGCCACTGATCTGTTTAGACCATCCAAATAAATAAGGATCTCATTTTGGTTGGTGTTCACGTACTCCAAAGATGTCTGGTACTCTCCCTCAATGATTGACATCATGCCAATCATGGGTACTGTGTTCTGCATATCCTCTGAAGCCATGGGAATTTCTTCCTCTGACTCACTGGAGGTCTCCGAGTAATGTGAACGGCTACTTGGCTCTGCTACACTACCTACAGAAGAGATTACACTTCTTTGGCTTCCTAGGGTTCTTCCGGATCTCAGGTTCATCCACTTAAAAACTCTGATCAGTCCTTGCAATCCTCTAGCCTCTAGGATTCTTCACTAAAGGTCAGAATTTCTAGAAGACTTTGGCTGGGAAATGACTGAAAAAGATTTTTTTCCAGATCACGATACTTGACTCCCAAATTCCATGATACACGATCTCGGGCCCAAAACGATACACGATCTTTGGGCACAAACGATACTCGATACTTGATGGAAAACGATACACGATACCTGATGGAAAACGATACTTGATACTTGGGAGAAAATGATACACGATACTTCCCTTAAACGATACACGATCTTTGAAGTGGAAACGATCGACGATACCTGAACAAAACGATACGTGATCTTTGGCAAGTATCGCGATCTCTGAGAAGCGATACACGATACTTAAGCCAAACGATACACAATCTTTGAAGTGGAAACGATCGACGATACCTGAACAAAACGATACGCGATCTTTGGCAAGTATTGCGATCTCTGAGAAGCGATACACGATACTTAAGCCAAACGATACACGATCTTTCAACCTGAAACGATACGCGATCTCTGAGTCTGAAACAATACACGATCTAGGATCTCTGGCGAAAACGATCTCTGGCCGAGACGATCTCTGGCGGAAACGATCTCTGGCCGAGTATCGTGATCGGTATGAAACGATACACGATCGGAGGGAAATATCGCGATACTCAACCACAGGAGGTCACGATACTTGCTAAGTATCGCGATACTCGACCGCGGGAGAAACGATACTTGAACCTTTTTCAAAATTTTTGCTAAGATTTTTCAAGTTTTGATTACACACAGATGTTTCACAAGGTCTTCTAGCCTCTCCTCACCCTCTGTATCATTCACCTCACACTTTTTCAACCCTGTAGGTCCTAAACGATACCTGACGTAGATCGTTTCATTCTGATATTGACTTTTTGAGTGATGAAAAAAGGACTAACAATTGATTGGCTCACCTTTGATGTTCTTTCCCACTCTTCTAGCACCCTCTTTTGCTCCGCGTAGCTCCCAATAGCTTTGTTTCTCAGCCACGATACCCGACTGGAACTCTCACGATACTTGCTCAAGAACACAAGTAACTTGCACAGTGATTTTTTTTTGTTTTTATACTTGGGATTTTCTTACTTACTGGAAATAAAGCAACAAAACAAGAATTGAACGCTACTCTAACTACCTAGCCTACTCCCTTGCTCCTCCTACTCTACTCATTCTACTCACTTCCCTAGACTAACAACTCACTACACACACTCCAAGAATGAGAAGTAGCAAGTGCGGTTTGAAATGACTTACCAAAGAAGAGAAAATCACCACTCCTCCTCTTGCTTCAATGCAAAAAGCTACTTACCATCACACGAATGCCTCGGTTTGATTCGTCACTCCCCGGCAACGGCGCCAAAAAGTGTGTTGACCTAAGTACCAACTTAGGGACTTGCGGAGAAAGAGACTATACCTCAATCCCCTCTCAAGTGCATATAGTGGGGATACACGCTTTTAATTATCAATCCAAAGAGTATACAAACCTAGCCGAGTGTATGAGGACATGCAATCATGTGATGATCAATGCAAGTGAACTACTCAAAGAGTGCAATCAAGGTAAAGACTAATCCAAACAAGCTTCAACTATTGGTCATGGTGTCACGATACTTGGTGCAGCAGCCGTCAGTATTTTGGACGTTTCTCCCAGCTCCGAACTCCAAATGTAGCAAATAGCATATGCGTTTCGAAGCTCTCAAGAAGACGAATCCAATGGCAGTGGTTTCACTCAATTCTGACACTCTTACTTCAAGTTATGAGCAAAATACTGAGTCGTAGGAAAACTTTCCTACACTTCAGCACATCCTACACTTCGCACACACCTTAACTACAGCAAACAAACACTTTCATGGACAGACAACACTTCCTAACACTCTTTCCAAGCAATACACATGCATACAAGCTCACAAAGAAGAAGATACAGAGTGAAAAAGACACAAATTCGAATTTCTGTGCTCTCTATTTTCACAATGGCAAAAAATTCTTTACAAAGAGTCACATTTGACTTATATACTGGTGCCCTAAAAATGGTCCTTTCACACAAGAGACCGGCACTTTATTCACTAAAAAACTAATTTCCTACTATTTTACATGGGTAAGTCTCTAATCTTCTGTGGGGATGCATCTAGAGGACTCCTCTAGTGCATTTACAACGGAAAATATATTACAAGAATGGTTATGATACAAAAATATGATGTCCAAATCGGAAAAATTTTGGGGCCCATCTTTTTCTCTGCCTTGTGCTTTATTTAGCTCTGCAACACTCTCCCCCTCTTCGTCTCTGTCGTCCCTTGACAGGCTTTGCTTCTTAATTCTTGTTTTACATTCTCTGGGCCTGATGCATTCGACTTGCTTACCCGCAACCCTTGGAGTTTGACTGACTACCTGATATTCGCAGTCTCATTCACCTATAGGCTCATTAGTTCTGGGTTGCCATGTTAATTCGGGTTGCCACGCACGCCACCAGTGGAAGGTATGAAGATAAGGTGCTACAGTCTTCGATCTGGACCTGCCAAAGATCAAGAGGTTGAAGCACCCATGTGGGTTACGTCCTTTCCTTGGTGTGTGCGCCCCTGCGGGGCTCTGTGCAGAGATGGGTGTTGCACCCCTGCGAGGCTTCTTGCATAGATATATCTTCAGATATTTCTTTTTAGTGAATCTGCTTCTTTCGTTGTCTTCTTCGTTTCTTCCTTTTACTTGATTCTCCCTCAACAGTATGCAACAAGTCTTTCCACCCTACTTGACAACTTTTATGTAAGTATATTTGGACGACTTTTCCTTATTTGGTAAGACTGTGGCGCACCTGTATCATTTACAGTGCTGCTTTGAAAAATGTCGTGAATACCAATTATGCTTGAATCCAACAAAGTCTATTTTTGTGGTCTCTTATGGCAAACTACTCGGACATATTATCTCTGCACAAGGGATACAAGGTGATCCGGATAAAGTTTTAGTCGTGTTGGAGGCACCAGTCCCTACGACACCGAAAGAAGTTATGCGTTTCCTGGGCCAAATCCGGTGGCATGGAAGACATTTACGGTGGTTAGCTCATTTAGCAACACCGCTCAATCGACTTATGACTAGTGCTCAGCGGCAATATGATTGGACATCGGAGTGCCAAAATGCATTTGATCGTTTAAAAGTGTTATTGACGCAGGCCCCAATTTTGCAACCACCTGATTGCGAACGTCCGTTCCATGTCTTTGTGGATGCATCGGACATAGCTATTGGTAGTGTACTCATGCAGCAAACTGACAAATGGTTTCGGCCTGTATATTATGCAAGTCGCCGATTAGCCCCTGCTGAAATAAACTATTCAGTGATCGAAAGAGAATGTCTCGGGTTGGTGTACTCTGTGAAGAAGTTTCGCCATTATTTGTTGGGCCGAAAGTTCACCTTCCACGTGGATCATGCCGCACTTGTGTATTTGGTCCGGCAGCAACATTTAGGTGGTCGCTTCGCTCGATGGGTTCTATTATTACAGGAATTCGACTATGAAGTTTTCCATCGACCCGGCACAACACATGCCTTAGTGGATTTTCTATCTCGGTTGGATTCCGGTGAAGCTCCGGTGGGGGTTGATGACACTACACCAGCAATTTACGCTACTGAGCCAACTATTGAAGAATCCACAGAACCTCTTGTTCCCCCTACATACTACGATACGATACTAACGTTTCTAACTGACGCGTGTCTTCCTCCTCATACTTCCCCTGCTCTGCGGCGGAAATTTGCAGTTTACAGTCGAAGATTCGGGTTGATTGTAGGTCAACTATACTATATGGATCATTCTGGTGTTTTACTTCGATGTATCCCACCACATGAAGCAAAATCGGTTATTGCTATGGCTCATTCATTACCCTTGGGCGGACATTTCGTCGCTGATCTTACTCACCGTAAAATTCTTCAAAGTGGGCTTTGGTGGCCTACCATGTACAAAGATGTGACTCAGTTTGTGCAGCAGTGTGATACCTGTCAACGGTCTGGATAGCCATTACAGCAGCACTTCTTTCCCCTTCAACCTGTCTTACCTCTCGAACCCTTTCAGAAGTGGGGTCTAGATTTTATTGGTCCAATAACACCCCCAGCTACTTTCACCAACAGCCGCTATATCTTGACTTGTATCGATTATGCCACTCAGTGGGCGGAGGCTTGGGCATTACGGTCAGCCACAGCAGTTTAGGTGGCCAAATGCCTGATGAAGGATGTTTTTCCTCGTTATGGGTTGCCTCTGGAAATCGTTACGGACCAAGTTACACACTTTGCTAACCACTTAATGCAAGTATTGATGGAGACATTTCAGATTGTCCACAAATTCAGCTCGCCTTATTATCCCCGTGCCAATGGTCTGGCGGAGAGTACCAATAAGACTTTGTTGACTATGCTACGTAAATTGCTTTTGGAATGTCCGGAACGTTGGGGCCAGTTACTACCTGCAATTTTGTGGGCTTACCGGACTACGTACAAGGTAGCTATTGGCATGACCCCGTTGAAACTAACTTATGGATTGGAAGCTATTGCACCAATGGAAGTAGTAGTGTCGAGTCTACATGTTGCCTTAGCTCAGAAATTGCTATCGGAAGAATCCTTGCCATTTCGGTTGGATACACTCAGATCATTGGATGAATAGCGCTCGGAAAGTTTTCTGATACTTCAAGAAGTTCAGCTTCGTCAAGCTCGTACTCATGATCGTTTCTCAAGACCCCTGTGTTTACGGTGGGGCAACTAGTGTTATTCTACAATGCTAAAGCAAATCAGTCTGCTCGGAAATTTAAATTATTGTGGTTCGGTCTATACCGAATTATTGAGGAGGTGGGACCCGCTACTTTAGATTGGCCACCTTAACCGGAGTTCCCCTTACGAAAGTGATTAATGGATCTAAGCTTTGCCCCTATCAGCAATCGGCCGATAACCAATGATGTGTACCTTGTCTTTTTCGCGTGTCAATTGTTTATTTCTTTTCCCACATTTCCATTGACCACTGACCGTAATCCCCTCGTTATGGTATCTAAATATGATTAATCGCCGCCCTGTGTAACTGTTTCTGTTTTTGCATGCATGCCGAAATTATGAAGGGTATCATTTCAATACCGCGTGATGATTAGGTTTTTCGATCGCTTCATGATGCTCGTGTGTCTACTTAACCTTGTTTCTTTTACTGCTAATCGTTATTGCGTTCGTGTGCTTGTGCATGTTCATTGTCGTCTGTATTCTTGTGCTCACTTGTGCGCGCCATGGAAGCTTTAGCGAATGTCGCTACTTTCCGTGTAGGACTCACTCCTGATGTAAGTGAGTACTTGCGCACTCACGGTTTGTTGAATTTCGCTGAATTGCTCTGGCATTTAGTGGAATGTCATCCATTTTATGCGCAAATTATTGCTACCATCGCCTCTACACCTGCTATAGAGCAGTGTTGGCCCATTGCCTGCTTCCCATCCCGCGTTGTTATCACTTTAGCTTCGTTTGCTGAAGCTTTCTGCCTCCCTATGGGAGGATTGGAGAATGGTCCACTCCTTCGTGTAGCCACCATGAAAGAATTGTTTCCTCGATACTCATCTAATGAGTACGCCATTTTGTGTAGACCCGAACCAGAGCGCACTGCTCTGTAGTTTTTAGTTGCTATTTTGAATTTGCAAAAACGCACTTACGGTATCTCGCGCCCCTTCTATTCAATTATAGACATGGCTTCTCACAAGTCTGTCAATTTTGCTTCTTTTTATTTCCGGTGCATTCACCGTGAATGTGTCGTGGTTATCAAACAGGTCAATAAGGGTGACCTTTCGCGTTCTCTTCTTCCCCATATCCTCACTTTTCTTTTTCTAGTAATCCAAGCCGCGCAACCGCCTCCAACCACTCCCATCTTGCTCCATGAAGAATCTACTCAAGTGCTCGAGGACGCAAAGGATGACGATGAGGATCTCTTTCAACTTCTTCACCGGAAACGCAGACGTATAAGTCCTTCTGAGAGCCAGGTGCAGGGATCAAAGGCTGGCAATGAAGAAGAAGGCTTCCATGACACCGCTACATCCATTCATGTCGAATCTTTTGATCATTCTTCTCCAAATAAGCAGCAGGAACAAGATGCCCACACCGAAGATTCTGACGAAATTTCTTCCCGACAGGATTCTCATCTGCAGAATCAAGATTCGATGAAGGATATTGCTGCTGACATTCTTAACGACGTGATTGCTATGATTGACATCATCATCGACAAGGTTGAGGCATCAAAGCATAATACCACCGGACTCATTTTGACGCCAATTATTCCACCTCCTCCACCCATGAACACTGTAGAGCCCATTGTCTCAGTCGAGCCTGTTGTTCCCGACGCACCCACTACTTCCTCGTCTTCTCCCAATTTCTCCACCACCTTCCCCTCACCTATTATCGGCCTCTTCCTCTCAGCCACTCCCTCCTCTTACTCTTCCCGCTCCAATGTTTAATGAATTAGAATTGCTGGGTCGACTCTTAATCCAATTTTCTCAGCAGTTATCTATGCAAATGAAGCAGGCAACCGATAATATTCAACATGAATTACAACACAAAGTGGATATTTTAGAAGCAGATATTGCCCCATTACAGGAAGAAGCAAATGCAGTTAAGGCAGAAAACCATGCTTTGCAGGTTCAAATCCAGCAACTTCAAGCTCGACTTACAGAGCATGATAATCTTATTGCTCTAAGAGGTGCAACATTGGCTGAGTTAAGAGCCAAGGATGTTTTGTTAACTGCTCGTGAGGAAGAAATCAAGCAATTAAATCAGTTGGTACAGGATAAGGAGGATGCTCGGATTGCTCTCGGCAAACTTTTAGAAGAAACTCGCATTGAGCTTGATGAGGTCGTGCAAAGAGGACAAGAAATGGCTAATTTGGCTAAGCAGACTACTGCCGAATTACAGACAGGCTCTGCAGATCTTTTCCAGGCGAATACTGCTCTCAAAGCACAAACGAGTCTGACCATTCAACTTAAGAAGGACTTAGCAAGGATTATGAAAGAAAGGGATGCATATTATAGGACAATTCAATATCAAGCTCAGGAATTGGAACGCAGAGAGAAGCAACTAGGAGCTCAAGCCGAAAGATTGTCTCGAATTGATGCGCAAATTGCGGATGTAAAGGAGCAGCGAGATGTTGCATTAGCTAATGATTTCTATTTACAAGAAGCGTTTTTGCAGATCCAGACTCATGCTCTGTTCAGTCAGGTTATTTTGGCGAGTTCAGTACGCACTGATGCATAGCTGGTGGAGCCGAAAACGTTAAAACTGATGTTGGACTCATTTAAACAGAAAATTACCAGAACTTTCAAATTAGTAACAACCATATATATCCAAGGCATCGTAGATGAGCCATAATTTTGTTTTCTTTGCGGGTTCAAGTCCACCGTGCATGCCAGTGTTAGGCGTCGGATTGCACAATGTAACTTATATATTTTCATATACCGCATGCATTGAAAGGGCGTAGCGAAGTGATGTAACCATTTTATTCATTAATGAAGAGACATTACGTGGTTCTCCGATGCAAGAGGAGACGGGATCACCAGACTGTTTGTCTAGGCGATTTGGGACCTTGCGGAGATATCGTATTGCAGAGTTTGCTTATGCGCTCTCCCCACTGGAACACAGCTAAATTTGATGGAAGTTCTACTGAACCTGTGTGAACCCAGCCTTATTTCTTTGCACCTTCTCATGCTCGGACAAAGAACTTGAGAGAGATGTAGTCTCGCTTTTCTATGAAACGACACCCTGTGCCAGGCTACACCCTCATTCGATAGACAGCCCCTCTTTGTGCAGCTCGACATTGAAGCCATTGCCAGAGAGAGAAAGAGAGATAGAGAGGCAGTTCTAACACAACTCTACTCTCTCTATGATATATCAGCAAAGCTCGTGATGTCTAGCAGAAACTTCTTGCGCACTTGAAAACAACAAGTGTATCAGAAAATGAGTGACAAAGCTGATGTTCGCAAGGCCTGAGGTGGAAACTCTTGGCAGCATGATAAGGCCCTAAGGCTGCCTCTCCTACAAGTGACAACAAAAAACTCCATCCAACAGCTCCACTTCAGCCACATAGAAACAGAGAGAGAACCTCCTAAGTGTGAAATGAACTCATTGGTGCTCGTTAGCATCAGTCTATTTGGGTGACCTGAAATTCAACAACAATTATTTTATTAATTTTCTGATGACCTCAAATTTCAATAAAGATTATTTTATTAGTTTTCATACTTTAATTCACACACATAAGAATTTTTTTATTTTATTATTATTACTACTCTTTATTCAATCTTACTTAAGGTTTCGAAATACATCACGACAATAAAACAGCCATGGTTTTCAACCGCAGCACTAAAACAAATGAAAAATAGTTCATAGATTGATTTTTAAGGTAGCATGCACACAATATTTTTTTATATAGTTTTATTATGGTTTTTATTCAATTTAATATAGTTTTTATTTTCATTGATGTAGATATATACGATCATCAAAGTTAAAGACATGGGGTGAACTCAATACAATGGGAACTCGCTTATGATAAACATTCTAGACTTATAAATTATCTTGATTATTTGTATATGATTTTAATTATTTTTTTAGCTTTTTGGTCATTCAAAATCTACCCACAGAACCTTCATATGCTTTTAAATGCAGTCATGCAAAATCTATGTCTTCGATCGTCCAAAATCTTGCCATTGGATCTTCATGTGCACATAAATATCGTGACCTGAAACTTATCTTCGAGAACCTAAAAACCCCACCATCGAGCATGCATGTGTTCTTGATACACTTTTTGGGTCACCCAAAAAGTGATATCGGACCACTCGAAAACATATCCATGTGCTATCCTTATCAAATCCTTGCACATGGCATTATTTCACCATACTTGCACTCAAAAAGCACCTTTTTGGGTGACGTGAAAGTAGTGAGGCCAACGAACTGGTGCCCTTGAGCACCTGTCCATTCGGATCATCCGAAATCAAGGAGCATTTTTTGAATTATTTTTATCTCTAAATTTTATAGAGTGAACAGAGATTAAGTATAGGTTTTTACTAAAATATAGAAAGAAAATGTCATATTTTTTGTCTTTTTCTGTGATCTATGCAAAAAAAGACTGCAATATGTATGTTTATTTTTTTGTAGTTTATTTTTTATTTTTCTTTTTAAATTTTTTATATGCATGTAATTTTAATGAATAAAAATTCAATAAAGCCAGCTAAGATCAAGTGACCTTAGCATCATATGTGCTTGAATTCGCTGATCGGATGTTCAATAAGGTCAGTGCAAAAAATCATTCAACAGATTATCATGTGCACTTGATGCAATTTTTGGGTCACCTGAAAAGAGTCATATGATCATCAAAACATAAATCCATGTGCTATCTCTATCAGCTCAACAGTCACACTTGCCAAAGTTTGTATACGCAGAGGCAATAAGCAGGTAGTGGCATGCTAAAGAGAGGGAGGGAGAAACGTGTTACATTTGGCCAAAAAAATGAAGCATAACCACTTGGCCCAATTTCAAAGTCGTACACCTTGCACATGAGAACTTCTGACAGGGATTCCGAGAAGCTTTCCCTTTTTTGGATGACTTGAAAGTGAAAATGCAAATGGATTGGTGCTCACTGGCACCAATCCATTTGGGTCACCTAAAATGGCTTATTTTTTTTAATATTTTTGGATTAAAAAAGGCAACGGTCAAATAGTGTATTTATTTTTTCATACACGTTCAACGTTTAGCATATATGCATCTGCAAACATCCTTTTTTTTTCTATCTCGGACCACTTAAAATCTAGTCATCGAACCTTCATGTGAATCGAAATCCGATAATCCAAATTCCATTTCTTTGACCACCTGAAATCTGACCACCAAACTTTCATGTGCATCTAAATTTGATGACCTAAAGTTCATCTGCAACCACCCAAATCCGACCACCGAACATCCATGTGCTTTTAGAACACTTTTTGGATGACCCAAAAAGTGATCTCTAGCCATACTTACCGAGCCCTAGGACAATGATTACTAGTTTGCGATGTGTTAACAAAAGCACATATTACTTCTTGCAAAACTTCTCATGAAGCTTGGAAGATATTTCAAGATTTATATGAAGATAAGACTCCCTCAAGACTTTATGCTCTAGAAGAAAAAATCCATAACCTAGCCATTACGCTCAGGACTCATCACTAAGGTCATTGCCACTTTTGAAGATTATCAACACAAACTCAGTTTGTGTGGAAAGTAAGTGTCAAACAAAGATATGGCTATTAGGCTCCTAAACAAACTCCCTAATTCATATGATACATTTGTAACAACCCTTTACAATCAAGATCAAATCCTAACTTGGGAGGAAGTATGAAGACTCTTGCTCCCCCATGACTTGTGAGGAAAGTCTTTGACATCTCAAGAAGTAGATATGAAAGCGAAGGGATCGTTCAACAAGCCTAAGCACTCTAGCCATCCATCTAGAAATGCTTCTAAGCAAAGGTACCAAAAAATCTTCAAACAAGAAGTTTACATGTAATTATCATGGGAAATCAGGGCATATTGGTGTTAATATATTAATGGGTTACTTATCTTTGTGTACTCACGTTGTAATTCATTCAATATTGTGTATTGTGTTCCAAGCTTCTTCTTCTTCCTTGCAATTTTCACGTCCTTTTGCAGACCTCAAACTCCAACAATTATTATCAGAGTAGGTTGCTGCTTCATCTAGGGCATCGTGAACACATTTTGTATGTTGACTATTGAGGAAAAGTTGGTTGATGCTAATTACTTGCAATCGGCATATATGATGTGTCAATAATTGGTAGAAAAAGGGTTATGGAATATTGTGTAGGGTATTGAAAAATGCCCTACTACACCTACGAATATAGTTACTGAAGGTGATGTAGATGGAATTGAAGATGATGATTTTGAAGTTCTTGTTCGTGCTTTAGTTTCTACTACACCTACTGTAGAGCAGCTTTGTTGGGATGGCAGAGATACTTAGGCACATGCATTGATATCTTTGTCTATCAAACATGCCATTATCCCTCACATTCACTCTTGCAAAATAGCAAAGGATGCTTGGGATACACTTACAAGTTTAAACTGGGCAAGAAATGAAACTCGTGTTGCTTACCTCTGAAAACAGTTGGAGAGTGAGCACATGAATGAAGGAGATTCAATGGACATTTTTTTGACAAAGATCAAAGATTTAGAGATTCATATGAGTTTTTCTCTACTCTTAGATTGATGAAATGCAAACCAAATGCCTTAACATTTGAGGGGTTAGTCTTTGTTTCGTTGCAAGAAGATCAGTCCAAGCAAAACAGGTCCATTATGTGTTGTAAATCAAGTTTTCTTATCTAGTCAAAAGGGCAAAGGTAAATGAAGCTCATCTACTAGTAACCGAAAATCTAGTAATGTTGCGCAATCAAAGAAGGAAGACAAAGATGAGAGGAAAATATAAAAGTAGAAAGAATTTTGAAAATACTATAAAGGAGATGATAATGTCATAAAGAGTTGTCCAAAACTAGCTGCAAAAGAGGTAAAGAAGGAGGAGGCTTGAATGGTTGTTGCAGAGCACTCTATACCTAAAACCGAGTCTACTAATCTTGTGCCAAATGAAGAATGGGTGTTTACTACTGTTTGTAGATATGACCCATCCTCTCATGAGTAGTATAGGTCTGCAATAGACTCAGATGTTTAGTACTTTGATAGTGGGGCAACCAAACATATTACCTTGCAATGCAGCTTCTTCAGCTCACTTGAGCTTGTTCCTACAAGGAATACTATCACATGTGCTAACAAATCCTCTTATCTTGTAATGGGAATTGATAGGATCATTTTGACTATTCTTGATGGGAGTTCTTTCATGCACTCTAAGTGTCAATGAAGATAGTGGTGGTAGAAGATTTGTTGATGCAATGCGCAAGCCTAAATGCTTGGCTAATTACTCAGGATTACACTTCATTTTATCTCTACACAAGGAAGAACTACATGTGAACCTATGCCTAGTTATTTTGAGCATATTTACTTTCGATAAATGTAAAAGTCAAGAGAGTATACAATCTCATGAAGTTAGGGAGCTGAACCCACTACTCACTTGGTAGGAAGAATCAATTCCAATCATCCCTAACGTGTAGGAACACTTTTAGGTGAGGGAAATTCAAAATTCAAACTCAAGTGATGAGCATAAATAGAGATGATTTAGTCGTGGGGAAAGTGTGCCATTTTTTGAGAGACTTTGAGCTACATCATTAAGAAAACATTGAGCTGATGTATGAGTAGCCCATTACAATTTCATTGTATCATATGTCCATTAACATATACAATTCGATACATTTCTTCAAGTTCATCTCTGCCTATTGTTCTCTGTTGCATCTTCATCATCTCAGTGGTTTTGCTCACCCAATTTCTCTGTGTCTACTTAATCATGTGCTCCACTTTAACTTGGTATAGTTAGAGTAAATTATCTATTATCTACGTATCAAGTTTCATTAATTTTGGTAATAAACAATTTGGAGATATGAAGTGAGGAAGTCAACTATGTCTCCACATCTTCTTGTCCTTGAAATATCGGGATGACCCTCTTGAGTTGCTAAACTCATTTCTTAGTGTATAGTTCCTCTAAATTCATGAAATAACTTGGTATAGTTAGCTATACTGTTGAATTAGATGTGTGCAAAATCTCTCTAGTCAATTCTATTGATATATTCAGGTAGTCATGCGTGTGAACACTCTAGGACTGGTGGGGTACTTTTTCCCTCTTAAAGAGGTTTTTTTCCCCTGGCTTGTATATATGCCTATTGCCCTAATGGGCTACTTATCTTTGTACATTCTAGTGGTAATACATTCAATATTGTGTGTTGTTGTCCAAACTTCTTCTTCTTCCTTGTGTTGTTCGCGTGCTTCCACAAACTCTAGCTCCAACAACTGGTCTCAGAATCACATAGAAGTTGGTAAGCATACGCAATGCTTGCACAAGCTAATTTATCTTTTTGTGCCAAAGATATATACTAGTTTCGGTTTGCCAGTATAAACGTCTCGAAGTCTGCTACAGGTCTAGCAAAACTTGTTTGGGTAGTTATATTCAACTTTTTTAGATAAATTCATTTTTCTGCATCAAGGTATTTTACTAAGTGGCCATGGCTGAAAGCAGTGATGTATTTTGTATGTTGGCTATTGCAGATAAGTTGGATGGTACGAATCACTATTAAAAGGGACTGTTAGTAGATCCGCTTTTAATCTCTTTTCGGGTTCTTGGGGATGGTATGGGTCTGACAATGAAAGAAAGGCCCTTTTTTCTGATTTTCTCAATTAACTAATTACCCAAACAGTAATTATACGCTCAAGCATTACTTCTGTTACACAATTATAATCTTCCAATTATGGAATCATCACACATTAACTTATCGCACAGTCGCTCAATCACATAATCAAACAGATCTATTCATGTTATGGCAGGAATACTGTGTAGTAATAGTTTACGGCAATTCAATAAGAACAGACTATTGAAGATCCATGTGGCTATAGAGGAATCACCCACCCTCTCTCTCTCTCTCTCGAAAAGGAGAAATGGTGCAAAAGGTAGTGTTCGAGCCTCTATCATGCAGCAATGGAACCTCTTTTTCTCTAGCACATGAAATGGATAATAACATGTGATGTGCGTGAGAGGCGTTATTGCAAAAGAAATTGAAATAAATGAAGTTTGAAGCCTTAACTGTTTATGAACTCTTTAACTATTTATGAACTCTTTAATGTAATGAGGTGTAATGCTAAAGTATTCGTAATGGCCACCAAGAGGATGATAACTACCAAAATGTTCATAAACGGTGTTCATAAACACTACAAGAACAAGAAGCACACTGTTTTCTTTGTAAAATGCCATCAAAGTGAGTATGAACCACCAAAATCACCACAAAAGAAGAGCAAAGAATGCTTGTAGATGCTTCAATGACTTCGTATGCAAGATCAATGATATGAAAATGATCAATAAAAGGATCATAAGTCAGCAAAGATTGCCGAACACAAGGGTGGGAAGGTGGGAAAATGGGTGTAAAAGGGGTGAAAGAATGGATGGTATAAAGGGTGGGAGGGTGGGCAAAGGGGTAAAATGAGACCCAAAGAGCATAAATATGATGGCAAAAGGCTTCTCCCAATGAGTGGAGAGCAACAGCACCAAGGTCTACTAGCACCACCACCAAAATCACTGCCAAGTCCTCCACCTAACATTTTGATACCATGTAGAGAACACACATGCAGAAGCAAAATGAAAAGAAGAGTGTACTCACAAAATGAAAGAGTATGACTAGAGACTCTGTTGCTCTAGCACAATGGTGAGAACCATGTTAAGAAGCTCCACCTCCTTAATGTCAATCCGCGGAAGAGATAGGAGTGATATGAAGATCGTGAATGTGAGATGAAGTGAGAGTGAAGGTGAGAAGCATAGAAATGCACACACACATGCACACACACTACGAAGAGACAAGCAAGACACAATGGAAGGTGAGAAATCAACTCTATTACTCAAGAACACTATTACAAGCTCAAAATAGCTCTAAGCTCACACCAACCAACCTCAAAAATGAGCTCTCTAGCTCTTTTTATAGTTTCTAGACTAGTTTTGACCGGTTTCACATCTAGTGACCGGTCTAGTTAAAAAATAGGTCCTAGATGCTATTTGGAAGGGTAAACGGTATCTAAAAATAACGAAAATTGATACGCTTGTTCTACCTAAGCTCCTCAAGCTCGAGGACTCCTCGGCTTGCACAAAATGGAGCTATGGATTACAAAATGGGATTTTCTATGTTACATATGTTACAATAGTGATAAAAATCACTGTTGAATGTTTTGAAAAGTATTTGAAAACATAATTATTTGAAAAACGATTCGACTGGCTCCCTGCTCCGTCGTTACATGCTTCCGTGTCGTCTGTGCCTCTGGCTGCTTCCAACACCCCCCTCCCTCTCGCTTCTGTCGTCCCTGACAGAACCTTGCTGTGAGGTCTGCCGGATATAGTTCTGTAGGAGGTCTTGAGTGAGGGTGTGCTCGGAGATACGAATGCCTCGGGCCAGGTCTGCCTCGAGTTTCTCCCAGTCGATTGGTTGCTGTTCTTCCGGTGGCGGGAGCTGATAGTGTGTGGAATAGACCATTCGTTCACAGGCAAATAATTGTAATAAATGTGTAGGCCTGCTTATGAATATCTCTGAATGGTATTCCCAAAAGCCGGTTGTGAACATCTCTTCGAATGTCTGCTTGTAGCACGTCGGTAGGTACTTTATTCTGCAGTGCCAAGCATAACAAACCCGTAGCGATGGCGTAGTACTCATATCATATACCAGATCAAAATTGCCATGCTCAAAGCCCGGGGTGTTGACATGTGGTGCCTTGACGCGTCGGAAGACTTTAAAAATCATTTGCATCATGTCAAAGATTTTGACAGTCATATGCGCCGCTATATCATCCATATGCTTTAATCTAGGGAGCCAGTGGCGAATTGTAGCCATCATGTAGCCAACAGTTGGTAACTCAATGGGTGGCTTAAAATAGGGGTAATTCAACCAGTCTTGGCACTGCTTATTGTTTTGTACCTTAATAGCAAAGGCAGTCGAGGAGCGGCGTCATGGCACTGGTCCCCAACATGGGTTGTATTTTAAATGTAAAGGTGCCTTAACCCATGTGCTCATCATTTCAGGGTACTGCTGTAGTAAATTTTTTCGCCACTCTGGTTGATAGATCTCTCCTTGCTGCGCATCTAGTGGCAAATCGTCTTCCTCGAACTGAGTCGCATGCGATGGTTTCTTACCTGTCTCTTTCTCAATGGCTAACTGGTATTCGGCCATTAACATGAAATATGGTTTATACTGAAGCTCATGCCCGGATATGTATCGTCGCGGGGCCAAATGAGCAAAGAATGGAGACTGTAATATCTTTTCTTCTATCATCGCCATGGCATGTAATTGTGCCTCTACTCTCGTCGAGTGCGTGGTTCCAATTTCCTCAATAGTCTTCATCCACGCGGGGGTCGGGAGTTCGTACGTCATCTGTCCTTCGGCCGTGACGTGTCCGCCTGGGATGGGTTGTGGCTCGTACGCTTCTTCAAATGTTTCCTCCACCGGGATGGTGACCGTTTCTTCTTCAGCTGGAAGCTCAGGTGGGGAATCTGGCAGTGGTGGCGGTTCATATACTGCAATCCTTGATTCAAGGGTCGATACCTGGGCCCGTAATGAGTTGAGTTCCTCTAGGAGGTCAGGAGAGGGGTCCACAGGTGCTGGTAATTCTGCTGCTACTTGTACTTGTTGTGTTGCCGGTTCTCTGAGCTGTAGTAGCTTGTGATCTTCCTTTAACTTCTGATGCTCTTCGTTCATCCGATCATAGTCCTCGAGCAGTCTAACATGGTCTTCTAGCAACAGCTTCATTGCTTCAGATGGGATTGCCTTGAATCTGCTAGGACTTAAGGGTTGTTCTGGATGGTCCAATGCCGCTTCCAAATTCTCTCTATTCTGGTCTTGGAGTCTCTGGTTCTCCTCTTTTGCTGCGGCTAGGTGTCTTCGTAGTAAGCCCATGTTTCGTGTTAGCGTTGCATTGCGGACTGTCCGGGCTCTTAATAAGTTATCCAGGTCAGCAGTTGCTTCCTTGGTCTTTTCTTCGCTTTCTAGTTCCAATTTGTGATAAGCCTCGCGTAATTCCTGGTAGCGGGTGTTCAGAGAGGCATTCTCAATAGACAATAAGTTAAGCTGCGACTGTAAGTCATTCGTTGTCCTCTGCAGCTGCTGATAATTATCACCAAGAGATGTGAACTCATCTCTGACTTGCGTCATACACATGAACATCTGTCGGAATGCATTATCTACAGTGGGTGATAGTATTAACGGGGTGCTAAATGAAGATGCAGTTGGTGTAGATGCAACGGGAATGGGGAATGGGGATGGGAAGGTGGATGATGTAGTGATTGTTGAAAATTGGGATGTGCCTAAAAATGTTTGTGCCGTGAGTGAAGGTAGTGATGGTGCAGTGGGTGGTGAGATGTCCATGTCAGTGGACGTATCTGCGGTGACCGTGAATATGGGTGTGATCGTGGGTGCTCGTGCTGGTGTAAATACGGGATTTACAAAGGTTGAGGGGTAATTTACAGGGGGGCTGGCTGGAGCAGCTTGATGGAAAGGGGGAAGAGAGGTTACAGTGGGTCGGGGAGGTGAGACGGGGGAGAAGGTTAATGGCGGGGGGAATGGGAAAAGGGGTCTTGGAGTTGTGGGGAAAGATGGAAAAGATTGATGAAGGAATGGGTTGGATAGAAGGGTGGGTGTGGGAAGGGGTAGATTAGGGCTAATGGGCGCGGGAATTGTGGGGTGAGTGGTCGTAAAGACGGTTTCTGCAACACCAGCGGCGAATGAAGATGTGGGTCTGGGGGAAGGAGGGTGAATAGGGGAGGCTGGATGGGCGGGTGGTGAGAGAGGAGCGTTTGGGGTGGTCGGTACTTCAGTGACTACTGAGGTAGGTACAGTTGTAGCGCGGGGTGGGGAATCTACAATGATGGTTTCTACGGCCAATGAACTTTCGGGGACGAGGCGTGCCTCCCTGGCTTGTTCTGAAGATTGTGCTCCGGTTGGTACACGAATGTATTCGCCGGGCTTTGAAAGTAGTCGTACTCTGCGGGGGTCAAACTGTGGCAGTGGCTTTCGTTGCAAGTACCTGAGTGCCTCGTTGGAGCCTACTGATTGGACTAATTCTTTGAATCCTTTGATTATGCGTCTTCAAATCCGCCTGTGACAAGTTCTTGTTCTATTATTTTTTGGCTCTCTTCCTCTGTCAACTTCTTGCGTGCCCAAACTTTTTCCATGGTTCTATACAACTTCTTGATAGCCAGTGTGTAAGCTGCTGCTTCATAAGTTTCGTCTTCATGGGTACTACTATCGCCATGTGTGTCTGTTTGTTGGCCTTGGCCATCTGTCTGTTCATGCTGTTGGGATTCATGTGTTCCCTGGCTAGCTTCGTCGTCTCCTTCGTCGTCATCGGTTGCTGTCCTTTCGTCATCAGAGCTGGACACGATCTGTCCTTGTGGCTGATCCCTGGGTGTAGTAGGGTAGCTAGGCCGTTCAAATTCTTGAGAAAACAAGTGTCCTTCTGAATACTGGAACTGATTGGAGAATGCATCGGGCATCTCAAAATCAAAGGTTTGGTCCAGTGGCTCTACTTGTCCTGGTTCTAAATGCGGTATTGGAAAAGAGAAAGCTTCCGCACCAATAGTGGTGGGAAGTTCAGCTGCTGTGGTGATAGGTTCTGTGGTTGTGGCTGCTTGGGGTGCGACAGTACTCGTGGTGCCCTCCGTTACCACTGGTCTAGATAACCTTATGCGAATAGGTTGTACTGTGGGAGTGGCTGCTGTTGGTGACTGCTCTGGAGATGGTTGTGGAGAGGGTGATGCTGGGACTTGTAGGCACGGGATAGTACCTCTCATCCGCTTTCCGGCTCTGCCTTTGCTAGACTTTCTAGCCTTCCTTGTGGTCCCTTTGAATGCTTTCAGTTCCTCACTGGTCATGGCACGCTCTATGGGTAAATCATATGCCAAGCACATATATATGATCCTGGTGAGGGCGCAGCACCCATTGATTACCTTCTTTCGCTCCCATCGATGTTGTGCCAAATAGAGCTGATCAATGATCCAGCTGGCTAGATCAACTGTTTGCGGTCCAGTACATGCTAAGTATAATCCAAACCAGATTCTCTTGTGGGGCATGGTAAAACGATCCTGAGCTGGGAAAGCAAAGTGCTGCATGCATATCCGTAATGGCTTAGAGAGCTCAGGTGTTATAGCAGAAA
Organism: Ceratopteris richardii; assembly: GCA_020310875.1. Classification (NCBI taxonomy): domain Eukaryota; kingdom Viridiplantae; phylum Streptophyta; class Polypodiopsida; order Polypodiales; family Pteridaceae; genus Ceratopteris; species Ceratopteris richardii. The sequence goes on from CM035437.1 coordinate 143,753,674, forward strand.
TATCCTCCCACTTAGTTACGTCACCACGCTTCATCTGCTCTGGGACTAGCCGTTCTTTCTCCGTTGGAGTGTGTGTTCCATGAATCTTGATGGCAGCCCTGATTAAATCCTTCGAAAGATAAAATCTTTTGTAAGGTGGATCATCCACTAAAGAAGGCAAAATAAAGGTTCCTGGGATGTCCTTATTCTCTGAGGCCAGCAAAGTGGTGATTAAGTAATAACACCTATAAAAGTCAGGTTTGGGCAGAGGATCACTGAAATACTCCGTGAAGCCGGCTCTAGCCCAAACATGAGTTAAGTCCTGGGTGTTCTGTAGGCCTTCGAATTCTCTTGAGAAGAATTGATACTTGCCCCATGTGCGGTCATCAAATGTCATATTTGCTTCAAAAATGAAATCAGCGTCTGCTAAGGGTCCTGCTAGGCCTTGAAACCAGTGAGAGTTACGGTGTATCTTCTCTGTGTGTCCCATAGGTGGGTTATCGATTGGCATGGGTCCCGGAAATCCTTGGAACTCTGGCGGTGGAGCGGTCGGGTGGGATTCTGCTCGTAAAACATTGAGGGGCACCGCTGCTACGCTGGGGCCTGCTTCCGATGGTCCTGCTTCGGTTTGCATGATGACTGATGAGCTAATGGAAAAGATCTGCTACAAAAGATTAACACATTAGTATGGAAATTAATTATGGTCCCATTAAGGTGAGACCGCAATCCCTTTCCATAACCGATGTGTAACCCGTGTAGCCAAGTGTCGTGAAGTGATTAATGCAATGATTATTTGCAAAACTAATGCAGGTCTCTAGACACCTACATGGTTCAGATTATGCATACATTTCTTGATGAGCCGTTATTATGCATGATGTGGGGTTTGGGTGTATGAATTTATACAAGGTTTGGTTGAGGGTGAATTATTACAAGGGTGGAGTTTAAACGGGGTGGGAGAATTGTTAGATACGATGGTACAAGAAGACGTCTGGATACGTTTCGGTATCCATTTCCTAAGACTCTTGGAGTGGGTGGTATGTTTCTGCTGAGGAACAAAAAGTGGTATCGGGTTTGGTGGTATTGAAGGATGAAAAGGTTTCTGAGGGGTATATATTACATGGCTTGAGGGTTGGGATATAATACATTGTTTGGGTACCCAAATCTGCATGGGTGTGGGTCTATGGATAAGATATTTCTTGGCGATCCAAATCTGTCGAGTACTGGTACGTGTAGAAGAAGATGGAGGGGACTTTGGATGCGAACTCTGCTTCTGTTGCAACTTTATCCTGTTCTCGTCTGCAGTGTTGCCAATAGCCTGTGGTTGCTGTCCTTTTCGCACCCATATTTGTTTCGTGCCACTTGTTCTGTGATGTTGATACTGCTTCTTTCCTTGCCTTATCTGGTGGTGTCGTCGGTCTGGGTTCCTCTGTTGTGGTTGACTCATTCGTGGTTGGGTTTGAGAGGTCCATTGGACGCTCTGCTTTGGAAAAGAAGGGAGATCCAACACTTGCGTGACCTGCCCATTAGGAAGTGATTCGTTCTTTATCTTTAATCTAGGCCAGTCTGCAGCAAGTTTGGAAGGATGAGCACCGCAGGGTGTTGTGCTCATTTGGCCGCTGATGTAACCCACCTGACCGCTGATTGTGTTCATCTACCCTAGCGGTTGGGTAGCTGCCCCTTCTAGTTTGCAGGAAGCCCCAGGGAAGATCTCCTGTCGTTCTTCTGATTGACAATTGTCCCTACCCAAGCCCGAGTGGGTTGGTGTAGACGTAACGTGACTGGTCTGACCCAAGATCTTCCAGTCTTCCGTCGCATGCGTTTCATAGGGTCTAGGGTTACAAACCTCAATCGGAATGCTGTTAGGGAAGTCAAGCGGTATCACTCGCTTCTGTTCTAAGGTTCCAATCTGTAAGGAGCCTTGTCTAAGATTTAGGTCCACTGAGTGATCGTATAGCCAATCTTGGCCAAGGATTAGGGGTTCTATCAGGTCGTCATCATGGCACACTAGTAGCTTCGCTGTCATGGTCACATCCTTAATGAGGATAGGAAGGTCACCTCACCCATGCAAGGGGTTTCCATGCCTCCTAGGCCTATGAGGTATGCCTCAACTGGCCGCATTTCTATTCCTGAATCCTTATAGTGGGACCATCTAATCGCACTAGTCGCAGCACCTGAGTCAATTAAAGCCCTGACCTCTTGGCAAGGGTTGCCGTGCTCTAACCTGACTGTAATGAATGGTCTCCTGTCCACTATACTAGGATGAGTGGTTGACTTTACTTGACACATGGCCATGGGATATCTGGATGTAGTTTCCAGATGGTTATAATGTTCTCTCCCTAGTCCTTGTCTTCTTAACTTCATGCGTTTAATGCGTTCTATTGCCTCTGCCTGAGCTTCCGCTCGTATTCTATTTTCTTCCTCCTTACGCTTCTTTGCCAACATGAGTCGTCTAAGCATATCCTCAGTAAGAGGTTCCTGATATAGCTTGACTCTACAGCCACTAATATAAGTAGGCATTATATCTCCTTCTAAAGTGGCTAACTGTACTGCTCCACTTGTTGAGAGTCTGTTAATGATCATAGGTCCATAACCTCGCTTTTCTAACTTACGTGCGTGTTGCTTAAGCGTATATACTAGAACTAAATCTCCTTCTTTTAGGCCTTTATCTTTCACATGTGCATCAAAATATGCTTTCTGTCGCTTCTTTGCTGCATATATTCCTGCTGCTGCCTTTAACCTGGTTTCACCTAATCGTTCCAAGTCCATTATTCTCGCTGATAATTCATGGCCGGTCCACTGATGTTCTTGTGCAACCTTAAGGGTCGGTATCAAGAAGTCCAAAGGGAGCACAGCATTCTGACCAAAAACCATCTGAAAGGGAGTTGCATTGAGTACGGTCTTGTAGGCCACTCGATATGCCCAAACAGCGTGGTGTAGCTGTTTGTCCCAATCTGAACGTTTGTTGTTCACGAGTTTCGTCAGTACGTTACAAAGGATCTTATTAGTGCTTTCAGCTTGACCATTGGCCTGAGGATGATATGGTGCGGATTTCTTGTGAATCACCATAAAATCCTGTAACAAATATTCAATGACTTGGTTTAGAAAGTGAGTGCCTCGATCGCTCACTAACTCTATAGGCCATATCTTGTAAAGACATTTTCAAATAAGAATTTTGCAGTTGTGTGTGCATCATTCTTTTTTGTGGCTTTTGCCTCTACCCATTTCGTCAGATAATCTGTGGCAACAATAATGTATTCCGCATGTGTACCTTTTGCAGGGGGGTTAATGGGTCCTACAAAGTCTATACCCCACTTTGAAAATGCACGTCCGCCCATCATGGGTTTCAATGGCATTTCGTCTCTGCGAGTAGGAAACTGAGTTCTTTGGCACACATCACATCTCTTGACATAGGTATGAGCATCCATGTGAAGAGTGGGCCACCATAATCCTGCAAAGAGGATGGCTTTGATTATCCTATCAGGTCCAAAATGACCTCCTGCAACACCTTGGTGTGCAGTCTCTAGTATGCTCAGATAATCGCTCTCATGAACACATTGTCTTAGATATCCATCTCGTCCTCTTTTGTATAGGTTATCGCCAATAAGTGAATAATCTTGAGCTTCCTGCTCTTGACTGCATTGTCGTGCTAAAGTCATTCCTTGAGGGAATGTCTTCGTCCTCAAGTATGTCACTAATTGTTCACTCCAGTCTGGTGTGAGAGACACATGATACAATGTAGCATGCTCTACTGGTGGTCTTTCACAACAAACGTTGCATTCCTTACACAACCTGTAGACATCTGCTTCCATCGTAGGCCAATATACTCCTAATCTATGCAGAGTCTGTAATGTTTGATGTTTTGAATGATGTTGCTTTAATGCACCTATGTGTGCTAATTGCAACCAATTCACATGTTCTGATTCACCTACACAACAAGCAAGAATCTTTTGATTATCCTGTTTATATATGCTTCCTGCCATTATTTGGTATCTCTGAGATTTGGTAATCTCTCCTTCTATGATCTTTATCCTAGGATTCTTGGGTCCGTATGTGAGAATAGGGACTATAGGCTTAGCCCATTCTGGTGCTATCTCAAGATTAAACAAATATGCGTCTGGTAGTTCATCCGCTACTCCTTGAGGAGCTTCTCTTGAGGTTAATCTCGAAAGGTGGTCAGCTCTAAGATGTGTCTTTCCTTTCCTGACTACGACTTCAAAATCATACTCCATGAGTAACAGAAACCAACGTATCAGTCGTCCTGTGTTACATGGTTTGTTGACTAGGTACAATAGGGCTTGATGATCTGTAAAGAACTTGAATTTGTTTGCCAACAAGTAGTGCCTAAACTTCTTTACTGCGTAGATCATCCCTAATCCTTCTCGTTCCGTCGTGGTGTAATTTCTTTCTGCTGCGTTCAATTGTCTACTAGCGTAAGCTATGGGGAGATCTATGTTACCTTCATTCGTGGGTTGTGCTAACACACATCCTATGGCATAATTGGATGCATCCACATGTACATGGAATGGCTTACTCCAATCGGGGGTTGTCAATATAGGTGCTGAGCACAAACGTCGTTTAAGTTCATTGAATGAATTTTCACATTCATCTGTCCATTCAAAGTTGGTTAAAAGAGAGTACAAAGGCTTGGCTATGATTGCATACATGTGTATGAATCTCCTATAATAACCGCAATGGCCCATAAATGCCTGTACCTCTTTCACATTAGTTGGTCTAGGTAAATCTGCAATTACCTTCACCTTTTCTTCATCCGTAGAGATTCCATTTTTTGACACAATGTGTCCTAGAATTTTGCCTTGTCTGACCATGAAAACGCATTTTTCTGGGTTCAAACAAACCTGATATTCTCGACATTTGTCAAATATTTGCCTTAACTCTGGGATATGTGTCTGTCTTACATTTGAATGAGCACATATGTCATCGACATAAACTTCCAAACTCTTGCGTAAGAATTCCTTAAAAACATGACACATGAGTCGCTGGAAAGTGGCGGGTGCATTTGTTAAGCCAAATGGCATCACACAAAATGCAAATATGCCCCATTCAGTGGCAAATGCCGTCTTGTGTTGATCTTCTGGAGCAACGGCTACTTGATTGTAGCCTGAAAAACCATCAAGAAAGCTGTAAACTTCCTTGCCCGCAACTCTTTCCAATAGATGTTCCGTGATAGGAAGAGGATAACTATCTCTAATCGTGGCGGCATTAACTTTTTTAAGGTTAATACACACACGCAATTTTCCATTCTTCTTGGGCACAACCACAATGGGGGATACCCATTCGGTATGCTCAATTTCGTAAATGAATCCTGCTTCTATCAAGCAATCTATCTCCTCTTTAATCTTCGCAGCGTAGTTATCATTGTACGTGTACGGTTTCTGTTTTGTGGGTTTTGCATATGGAGTCATAGGGATTCTGTGAGAACATATATCTGGATCTACTCCTTTCAAATCTTTGTAACTCCAAGCAAAAACATCTCTATATTCGCGCAATAGGGCAACTAGCTCTTCTTCTTCTTCAGTTGTCAAATCATGCCCTATGTATGTACATTTTTCTTCTTCTCCTTCTATGGCTACGATTATTTTCTTGGTTTTCTCTCGGTTATCATATACTTGTCCGTCATTCGCTTTTCTATTAGGCATTCGTACCATGATTCTTCTATCTTCGATTTCATATTTCTTGAAATTCTCGGGTACTTCAAACAAGGATTCTTCTTTTTCTGACATGGTTGCTTTCTTCTTTCTTTTCTTACCTTCACTCTTAGTAGTCACTTCTGTGGCTAACCTCACCTCATTCGTAATTTCCTCGTGTCTCTGAGTGTGAGTCTCTACTTCGAAAAAATATTCTTCCTCTGATGCAAAGGGTGGGTCCATGATAATTGATTCTAAATCAAAATTGCTTGCATCCTCAAATGCATCAGTGTTAGGTTCACACTCTTCTAAAATTGCATCGCACATGATTGGCTCTATCGTGAAAACTGATATGTCATAGCCATCCTCGTCACAATGGGGTGTCCATTGTTCTTCATCTATGGCTACGTCCATGGTTGCTAGGATTTCCGCCCAACCATGGGGTTCAAACTCTTCGTCTGGGAATACTACAGGTGCGTAGGCTAGATCCTGAAAGGTTCTTGGATGTTGTTCTGCACCTAAGGTCCTGGCTTCTAACCTTTCTTCCTCTTGTTTGGCTACTTTACACATCCATAAATGAGTATCCTCATGCAACCAAGAAGGGTCTGATTCTAATGAGTGCACGGATTCCGTCTCTACTGGTGTCTTATGGATGGTATTCCATTGTATTGGGGGTACATCTCTACGTGAATAGTCTTTAAGATTGACTTTGGTAGTCACTCCTAAATGTTGCAAGTACAAAGAATTAGTTCCCCAATCTTGTACAATTTGCAACTGACGCATGAATGGTCGTCCCAATATCATCTCATATGCATGATTTTTTGCAAAGTCACAAATGGCAAAGGTATGCTCAAATTCTACACCACAAGTGGTGAGAGATATGCATTCTAGTAAGCCTGATGGTTTTTCTATGTGTCCGTCAGCCATTTGTAGCTTCATCCTGGTAGGTCTTAATGCTGGCTTACCCCATCGTTTCCATAAAGCGGTGGTAGCAATGGCTACTCCGGCTCCTGAATCTAAGATGGCTTTCGTGGTGTAGCCCTGATGGGTTATCAGAAGATAAGTGTTACCTTCCTCTCCTTCGCTTACATCTCCAATCTTTTCTACGGGTATCTCTGGTACCTTATTTTGTGATCCTATTTGTGAGGGAGTAGTAGCAAGCTCCGGGAATTGATTTGCTACATGTTTCCACAATTCTGGTTTTACCTTTAACAACTCCTCCAGAGTAAGGTTACATTGTACTTTGGTATTCTTGATCACTTCCGTGTTTCTAGGGATTACTGATTCTTCATTCCTCACTATTATCGTGGGTGCTCTCATACTAATAGACTTTGCTTCCCAAGGTCCTGTGAACTGAGGTAATTCTTGTAAAGAATTAGATTCAAATCTTGTGTGTTCACTCAGTTGTTCTTCCTCTACATCATCGTAAATAGAGGGAATGTCTTGGGGAAATTGTTCCTGCAAGTCGTCTATTTCTTGAATAGGAGGATGGGTTCCTTGTTCTTTTCTCCATTTCTCTTCTTGGATTTCTCTCAAAAATTCATGTGAGTACCTATGTATGGAAGACAAATTGTCTTGACTTTCTGAGTTGGGTACTTGAGACAGGGATGGCGCATTCCTTTCCTGTGTCTCTGGGACAATAGGGTTCTTAGGCTGATTTTTTTTCTCTTTGCTCTCTATCAAGTATTCTAGCCTCTCCATTAGTCCTTGGAAATGTAATTCCGGTTTTGCCATGTTATTCCAATTAAGATATCTAGAGGCTTCGAACAAAGCTTGTGCTAGTTCTACCATCTTCATGCAAAGTTTAGTTCTCTCAATTTCTAGATCAGCTCGAGGGTAGTTTTTACTCATTTCAGCTACCTGAGGTCCTTCTTTTAATCTAGCCTGATATGCACGAAACATCATGTCTAGATTTTCTGGTATGGGTTCTGCTAAAACTGATCCTGATTTTTGAGCTGGATTCTCTTGATTCAATTCCTGTGAAGTCAATTCTTGGATTTTGGCTCTAGATTCCTTTAAACTTCCTTCCAACTCAGTTATCTTTTTACTCCATTTTCTCTTTATCCTTTCTCTAGAATCTTTCCAAGATTTCGTCTTTTTACTACTAGATTCTGCAACTTCACTACTTCCGGCTATTTTCTCCTGATTAAGCTTTTGGTTTTGTAAGAGCGCCTGGGCTCTGGTTATAGCTTGGATAGGCACGTATGTAGGGTTGGATCCATCTGCGTTATTTACAATACCTATCACATTGATCGGTGTCACATTTGTAGCATTAACAGGGTTCTTAGGACAATCTTTGATTATGTGCTCTTTGCCACAATCGGCACAAAAGCCTTGGATGTTATAGTACTGTGATTGTCCTGCTATCGGGGGATGTGGACAATCCTTTATGAAATGATCTCCTTGGCACCTAAAGCATGGTCCTCTAGGGCCCTGTGGTCTTTGTTGTCTCAATTGGGGCCGTGGATTTGGGTTTGTGTACATCACATTAGCATAGTCGGGCTCCCAACTAGGTTCCACTGGTGGACTATCATAATGATATGTCTCCACATGTTCTGGTCACTCTGTGTAATATGCGGGTGGACTATCTACATGCGTAGAGTCAAAACTGTGTGAGTGTGGGTCACTCTCTGTGATCAAAGGTGAAGAAGGCACTAAGGCCCTACTTAGGTTCTCTTCTACAGCAGCGTATTTGACTGATATGACATTCGCTGGTGGGGGTGGCTGCTGAGCTAAGACAGGTTGAGGTCTCTGTTGAGCCTGGTATGGGTAGTTCTGAGGAGGCCTATAGTAATAAGGCTGAGCATTGTATTGGCCTTGATACCTACCTGGCTGCGGGTATGCTTGCGGGTAGTTCTGTCTCACGGTTTGTTTGTTGTATGGGCAGTCCTGAGCCGTATGATTCGTGTATCTCCTCTCAATTGTACAGTATTGGCCACTAGGGTTGACTTGTGGTTGTGGTGCATTGGGACACACATTTGCCATATGATCACCACCACAGGTGTAACAACGCTTGTTAGTTAGCACCCTAGGTTTACTAGAAACTCCTAATTTCTGAGCCACTTTTTTTGCTAGGTCTTCTATTGAGCTAGACAATTTTGTGGATGCTAGAGATGAACAGTCTGAGTCCTTATAGACCTTTGAGAGTTCCAACTCGTCTCCTAAGTTGTCCTCAATGTCTATACAAATTCTTACACATTGCTCTAGCGTTCTGGGTTCTTTTAGGTACACATAGGAGCGTAGTTTAGAGCTCAACAAGCCATCTAAAAACAATGACACTTGCTTGGCTTGTGAGGGTAGCTCTTGCATTGGACATCGTTCAACATATTGTCTAAACCTACGTCCTGCCAGTCTAACTGTTTCCTGAGGGGTCTATTTAAAGCTATGAATCAACGAAGACGTGTCATGTCTAATCCCACTTTTAGAGAATTCGGTGATGAATGACTCTAAAAAGTGATGGATGTCTCTAAATTGCCTTTGTTGCAGAGGTTGGAACCAAGTTAAAGCTGTATTCTTTAACCATAGTCCAAATGCGTTGTATTGCGTGAACATGTCTTCAACTTGTTCGGCTCTTAGTACTTGCTTGAATTCTGCGACGTGGTCATAGGGATCTCCTGTCCCATCAAAGTAATTCTTCATTGATTTTACTAATTGCGTGGGTCTCAATGTTCTTGCGTGTTCACGTGGTCTGGGTAGAGGAAAATCATCTCTACCACCTGGTATTCCATGATCTCTTTGTCTATCCGCTCTATTAGTGTCTGAGGTTGTTCTATCTCTCCCTATGGGATAAGTGAAGCTTACTTCCGGTCTCTCTTTATTTCCCTCTCTTTGATTTCCATGGGCTGAGGATGTTCCTGCCCCTTGTTGACTTGTATTCATGTTCGTTCTAGATGGAGGGAATACCAATTCACCTCTCCATGTATGTGTTTTTAGCGCGGTCAGGTACCACAAAGACTCTTTCTGAAGTCTCATCCAGGTATACAACCTTTCCAGGTGTATCCGGGTCCTTGAACTCGTATATAGTGATGATACCTACCTCACTAAGTATTTCGGTCTTGTATCTCCAAAAGGCTTCATCAGTTTCTTTATTTACAAACAACTCTATGCTTCTGTTGTCCTGAGGGATCCATTCTGGGATTAGTACTCGTGTTAGTACAGATTTCCCTCTAGGTGTTCTAGGCTCTTCTAATGGTTCTTTTCCTTGAGATTTTGCTTCCGTTTCTGGTTGAATCACGCCAAACTCGTTGGTATTGTTTGGCTGCGTACTTAAGATGTACATCGTTCCTTCCTTGTCTATGTACACGTCTCTCTCGAATTTCACCACTGGATGTTCCAATCCAATGGGTTGATCGGGGTTGTGCATTTGCACCACTTGCCTTCGCAATCCATCCTCATAGATGCGAGCACCTAATCGGTTGGTTCGGAGAAACTCTAGTTGAGTCCCATAGGGTCCTTCTGGTTTTTCTAAATAGGCTACATTCGACCCTACTTCTGGTCTTTCTACGCTAAATGCCATTTATGATTCACTAGTGTCTGAGCTCTCGTAGGGATAATTACTATTCAATTGCTGAGCCCACGATCGTGCAGTAGTTCTTACACTTGCCTCTGATGATCTAAGGCTTCGTCGGTCTAACTTACCTATATGTTTGCCTGATCTAAGGTTCATTAATTTTCTTCCTTGCACACTCGGTACACGCTCAGATCGTCAATGATTCTTTGTTATTACTGTCTTAATTCTTTTTAGATTTCTTTAGATTCTTGTCTTAATGTATGCGTCAGGAATTCGACTTTCCGTTATAATTTTGAGTTCTCGTTCCGTCAGACTTATGTTCTTTCCTTTAGGTTTTCGTGTCACACACCTTTACTTTAGTCTTGAACTTGATAAACTTAACTCTCTTGAACTTGAGGCATTCCTATCGTCTTTAATCCACAACACTACCGTTTAGCCTAAGCTAAGAATTGACTGAGGGGGTTGAGTAATCTTCCAACCTCGAGTCAGCTTTTCTGGTTGCTCTGATGCCCAAGAAGCCGCGCTTCCCAAGCTTTATGCCCTTCACTGCCTTGCCTTGGTTGCCCTTGATTGCCCTTGCTAGACCTGGAAAAATTCAATATTAGACCAATTCACAATTGGATGATCAAGCACTTGAGCATATACACCTTTTAAGTCCCTTCCCTTTTGCCCAACTTTTTAATGTTTGCCCCCTGGCTTTCTAGTCCCAAACTAGGTCAACCTCAAAATAGCTTGTCTGAAAATAGACGTATCCTTTAAGAAAGTTCACCTTCCACGTGGATCATGCCGCACTTGTGTATTTGGTCCGACAGCAACATTTAGGTGGTCGCTTCGCTCGATGGGTTCTATTATTACAGGAATTCGACTATGAAGTTTTCCATCGACCCGGCACAACACATGCCTTAGTGGATTTTCTATCTCGGTTGGTTCTGGTGAAGCTCCGGTGGGGGTTGATGACACTACACCAGCAATTTACGCTACTGAGCCAACTATTGAAGAATCCACAGAACCTCTTGTTCCCCCTACATACTACGATACGATACTAACGTTTCTAACTGACGCGTGTCTTCCTCCTCATACTTCCCCTGCTCTGCGGTGGAAATTTGCAGTTTACAGTCGAAGATTCGGGTTGATTGTAGGTCAACTATACTCTCTAAATCATTCTGGTGTTTTACTTCGATGTATCCCACCACATGAAGCAAAATCGGTTATTGCTATGGCTCATTCATTACCCTCGGGCGGACATTTCGTCGCTGATCTTACTCACCGTAAAATTCTTCAAAGTGGGCTTTGGTGGCCTACCATGTACAAAGATGTGACTCAGTTTGTGCAGCAGTGTGATACCTGTCAACGGTCTGGATAGCCATTACAGCAGCACTTCTTTCCCCTTCAACCTGTCTTACCTCTCGAACCCTTTCAGAAGTGGGGTCTAGATTTTATTGGTCCAATAACACCCCCAGCTACTTTCACCAACAGCCGCTATATCTTGACTTGTATCGATTATGCCATTCGGTGGGCGGAGGCTTGGGCATTACGGTCAGCCACAGCAGTTTAGGTGGCCAAATGCCTGATGAAGGACGTTTTTCCTCGTTATGGGTTGCCTCTGGAAATCGTTACGGACCAAGTTACACACTTTGCTAACCACTTAATGCAAGTATTGATGGAGACATTTCAGATTGTCCACAAATTCAGCTCGCCTTATTATCCCCGTGCCAATGGTCTGGCGGAGAGTACCAATAAGACTTTGTTGACTATGCTCCGTAAATTGCTTTTGGAATGTCCGGAACGTTGGGACCAGTTACTACCTGCAATTTTGTGGGCTTACCAGACTACGTACAAGGTAGCTATTGGCATGACCCCGTTGAAACTAACTTATGGATTGGAAGCTATTGCACCAATGGAAGTAGTAGTGTCGAGTCTACATGTTGCCTTAGCTCAGAAATTGCTATCGGAAGAATCCTTGCCATTTCGGTTGGATACACTCAGATCATTGGATGAATAGCGCTCGGAAAGTTTTCTGATACTTCAAGAAGTTCAGCTTCGTCAAGCTCGTACTCATGATCGTTTCCTCAAGACCCCTGTGTTTACGGTGGGGCAACTAGTGTTATTCTACAATGCTAAAGCAAATCAGTGTGCTCGGAAATTTAAATTATTGTGGTTCGGTCTATACCGAATTATTGAGGAGGTGGGACCCGCTACTTTAGATTGGCCACCTTAACCGGAGTTCCCCTTACGAAAGTGATTAATGGATCTAAGCTTTGCCCCTATCAGCAATCGGCCGATAACCAATGATGTGTACCTTGTCTTTTTCGCGTGTCAATTGTTTATTTCTTTTCCCACATTTCGGTTGACCACTGACCGTAATCCCCTCGTTATGGTATCTAAATATGATTAATCGCCGCCCTGTGTAACTGTTTCTGTTTTTGCATGCATGCCGAAATTATGAAGGGTATCATTTCAATACCGCGTGATGATTAGGTTTTTCGATCGCTTCATGATGCTCGTGTGTCTACTTAACCTTGTTTCTTTTACTGCTAATCGTTATTGCGTTCGTCTGCTTGTGCATGTTCATTGTCGTCTGTATTCTTGTGCTCACTTGTGCGCGCCATGGAAGCTTTAGCGAATGTCGCTACTTTCCGTGTAGGACTCACTCCTGATGTAAGTGAGTACTTGCGCACTCACGGTTTGTTGAATTTTGCTGAATTGCTCTGGCATTCAGTGGAATGTCATCCATTTTATGCGCAAATTATTGCTACCATCGCCTCTACACCTGCTATAGAGCAGTGTTGGCCCATTGCCTGCTTCCCATCCCGCGTTGTTATCACTTTAGCTTCGTTTGCTGAAGCTTTCTGCCTCCCTATGGGAGGATTGGAGAATGGTCCACTCCTTCGTGTAGTCACCATGAAAGAATTGTTTCCTCGATACTCATCTAATGAGTACGCCATTTTGTGTAGACCCGAACCAGAGCGCACTGCTCTGTAGTTTTTAGTTGCTATTTTGAATTTGCAAAAACGCACTTACAGTATCTCGCGCCCCTTCTATTCAATTATAGACATGGCTTCTCACAAGTCTGTCAATTTTGCTTCTTTTTATTTCCGGTGCATTCACCGTGAATGTGTCGTGGTTATCAAACAGGTCAATAAGGGTGACCTTTCGCGTTCTCTTCTTCCCCATATCCTCACTTTTCTTTTTCTAGTAATCCAAGCCGTGCAACCGCCTCCAACCACTCCCATCTTGCTCCATGAAGAATCTACTCAAGTGCTTGAGGACGCAAAGGATGACGATGAGGATCTCTTTCAACTTCTTCACCGGAAACGCAGACGTATAAGTCCTTCTGAGAGCCAGGTGCAGGGATCAAAGGCTGGCAATGAAGAAGAAGGCTTCCATGACACCGCTACATCCATTCATGTCGAATCTTTTGATCATTCTTCTCCAAATAAGCAGCAGGAACAAGATGCCCACACCGAAGATTCTGACGAAATTTCTTCCCGACAGGATTCTCATCTGCAGAATCAAGATTCGATGAAGGATATTGCTGCTGACATTCTTAACGACGTGATTGCTATGATTGACATCATCATCGACAAGGTTGAGGCATCAAAGCATAATACCACCGGACTCATTTTGACGCCAATTATTCCACCTCCTCCACCCATGAACACTGTAGAGCCCATTGTCTCAGTCGAGCCTGTTGTTCCCGACGCACCCACTACTTCCTCGTCTTCTCCCAATTTCTCCACCACCTTCCCCTCACCTATTATCGGCCTCTTCCTCCCAGCCACTCCCTCCTCTTACTCTTCCCGCTCCAATGTTTAATGAATTAGAATTGCTGGGTCGACTCTTAATCCAATTTTCTCAGCAGTTATCTATGCAAATGAAGCAGGCAACCGATAATATTCGACATGAATTACAACACAAAGTGGATATTTTAGAAGCAGATATTGCCCCATTACAGGAAGAAGCAAATGCAGTTAAGGCAGAAAACCATGCTTTGCAGGTTCAAATCCAGCAACTTCAAGCTCGACTTACAGAGCATGATAATCTTATTGCTCTAAGAGGTGCAACATTGGCTGAGTTAAGAGCCAAGGATGTTTTGTTAACTACTCGTGAGGAAGAAATCAAGCAATTAAATCAGTTGGTACAGGATAAGGAGGATGCTCGGATTGCTCTCGGCAAACTTTTAGAAGAAACTCGCATTGAGCTTGATGAGGTCGTGCAAAGAGGACAAGAAATGGCTAATTTGGCTAAGCAGACTACTGCCGAATTACAGACAGGCTCTGCAGATCTTTTCCAGGCGAATACTGCTCTCAAAGCACAAACGAGTCTGACCATTCAACTTAAGAAGGACTTAGCAAGGATTATGAAAGAAAGGGATGCATATTATAGGACAATTCAATATCAAGCTCAGGAATTGGAACACAGAGAGAAGCAACTAGGAGCTCAAGCCGAAAGATTGTCTCGAATTGATGCGCAAATTGCGGATGTAAAGGAGCAGCGAGATGTTGCATTAGCTAATGATTTCTATTTACAAGAAGCGTTTTTGCAGACCCAGACTCATGCTCTGTTCAGTCAGGTTATTTCGGCGAGTTCAGTACACACTGATGCATAGCTGGTGGAGCCGAAAACGTTAAAACTGATGTTGGACTCATTTAAACAGAAAATTACCAGAACTTTCAAATTAGTAACAACCATATATATCCAAGGCATCGTAGATGAGCCATAATTTTGTTTTCTTTGCGGGTTCAAGTCCACCGTGCATGCCAGTGTTAGGCCGTCGGATTGCACAATGTAACTTATATATTTTCATATACCGCATGCATTGAAAGGGCGTAGCGAAGTGATGTAACCATTTTATTCATTAATGAAGAGACATTACGTGCTTCTCCGATGCAAGAGGAGACGGGATCACCAGACTGTTTGTCTAGGCGATTTGGGACCTTGCGGAGATATCGTATTGCAGAGTTTGCTTATGCGCTCTCCCCACTGGAACACAGCTAAATTTGATGGAAGTTCTACTAAACCTGTGTGAACCCAGCCTTATTTCTTTGCACCTTCTCATGCTCGGACAAAGAACTTGAGAGAGATGGAGTCTCGCTTTTCTATGAAACGACACCCTGTGCCAGGCTACACCCTCATTCGATAGACAGCCCCTCTTTGTGCAGCTCGACATTGAAGCCATTGCCAGAGAGAGAAAGAGAGATAGAGAGGCAGTTCTGACACAACTCTACTCTCTCTATGATATATCAGCAAAGCTCGTGATGTCTAGCAGAAACTTCTTGCGCACTTGAAAACAACAAGTGTATCAGAAAATGAGTGACAAAGCTGATGTTCGCAAGGCCTGAGGTGGAAACTCTTGGCAGCATGATAAGGCCCTAAGGCTGCCTCTCCTACAAGTGACAACAAAAAACTCCATCCAACAGCTCCACTTCAGCCACATAGAAACAGAGAGAGAACCTCCTAAGTGTGAAATGAACTGATTGGTGCTCGTTAGCATCAGTCTATTTGGGTGACCTGAAATTCAACAACAATTATTTTATTAATTTTCTGATGACCTCAAATTTCAATAAAGATTATTTTATTAGTTTTCATACTTTAATTCACACACATAAGAATTTTTTTATTTTATTATTATTACTACTCTTTATTCAATCTTACTTAAGGTTTCGAAATACATCACGACAATAAAACAGCCATGGTTTTCAACCGCAGCACTAAAACAAATGAAAAATAGTTCATAGATTGATTTTTAAGGTAGCATGCACACAATATTTTTTTATATAGTTTTATTATGGTTTTTATTCAATTTAATATAGTTTTTATTTTCATTGATGTAGATATATACGATCATCAAAGTTAAAGACATGGGGTGAACTCAATACAATGGGAACTCGCTTATGATAAACATTCTAGACTTATAAATTATCTTGATTATTTATATATGATTTTAATTATTTTTTTAGCTTTTTGGTCATTCAAAATCTACCCACAGAACCTTCATATGCTTTTAAATGCAGTCATGCAAAATCTATGTCTTCGATCGTCCAAAATCTTGCCATTGGATCTTCATGTGCACATAAATCTCGTGACCTGAAACTTATCTTCGAGAACCTAAAAATCCCACCATCGAGCATGCATGTGTTCTTGATACACTTTTTGGGTCACCCAAAAAGTGATATCGGACCACTCGAAAACATATCCATGTGCTATCCTTATCAAATCCCTTGCACATGGCATTATTTCACCATACTTGCACTCAAAAATCACCTTTTTGGGTGACGTGAAAGTAGTGAGGCCAACGAACTGGTGCCCTTGAGCACCTGTCCATTCGGATCATCCGAAATCAAGGAGCCTTTTTTTAATTATTTTTATCTCTAAATTTTATAGAGTGAATAGAGATTAAGTATAGGTTTTTACTAAAATATAGAAAGAAAATGTCATATTTTTTGTCTTTTTCTGTGATCTATGCAAAAAAAGACTGCAATATGTATGTTTATTTTTTTGTAGTTTATTTTTTATTTTTCTTTTTAAATTTTTTATATGCATGTAATTTTAATGAATAAAAATTCAATAAAGCCAGCTAAGATCAAGTGACCTTAGCATCATATGTGCTTGAATTCGCTGATCGGATGTTCAATAAGGTCAGTGCAAAAAATCATTCAACAGATTATCATGTGCACTTGATGCAATTTTTGGGTCACCTGAAAAGAGTCATATGATCATCAAAACATAAATCCATGTGCTATCTCTATCAGCTCAACAGTCACACTTGCCAAAGTTTGTATACGCAGAGGCAATAAGCAGGTAGTGGCATGCTAAAGAGAGGGAGGGAGAAACGTGTTACATTTGGCCAAAAAAATGAAGCATAACCACTTGGCCCAATTTCAAAGTCGTACACCTTGCACATGAGAACTTCTGACAGGGATTCCGAGAAGCTTTCCCTTTTTTGGATGACTTGAAAGTGAAAATGCAAATGGATTGGTGCTCACTGGCACCAATCCATTTGGGTCACCTAAAATGGCTTATTTTTTTTAATATTTTTGGATTAAAAAAGGCAACGGTCAAATAGTGTATTTATTTTTTCATACACGTTCAACGTTTAGCATATATGCATCTGCAAACATCCTTTTTTTTTCTATCTCGGACCACTTAAAATCTAGTCATCGAACCTTCATGTGAATCGAAATCCGATAATCCAAATTCCATTTCTTTGACCACCTGAAATCTGACCACCAAACTTTCATGTGCATCTAAATTTGATGACCTAAAGTTCATCTGCAACCACCCAAATCCGACCACCGAACATCCATGTGCTTTTAGAACACTTTTTGGATGACCCAAAACGTGATCTCTAGCCATACTTACCGAGCCCTAGGACAATGATTACTAGTTTGCGATGTGTTAACAAAAGCACATATTACTTCTTGCAAAACTTCTCATGAAGCTTGGAAGATATTTCAAGATTTATATGAAGATAAGACTCCCTCAAGACTTTATGCTCTAGAAGAAAAAATCCATAACCTAGCCATTACGCTCAGGACTCATCACTAAGGTCATTGCCACTTTTGAAGATTATCAACACAAACTCAGTTTGTGTGGAAAGTAAGTGTCAAACAAAGATATGGCTATTAGGCTCCTAAACAAACTCCCTAATTCATATGATACATTTGTAACAACCCTTTACAATCAAGATCAAATCCTAACTTGGGAGGAAGTATGAAGACTCTTGCTCCCCCATGACTTGTGAGGAAAGTCTTTGACATCTCAAGAAGTAGATATGAAAGCGAAGGGACCGTTCAACAAGCCTAAGCACTCTAGCCATCCATCTAGAAATGCTTCTAAGCAAAGGTACCAAAAAATCTTCAAACAAGAAGTTTACATGTAATTATCATGGGAAATCAGGGCATATTGGTGTTAATATATTAATGGGTTACTTATCTTTGTGTACTCACGTTGTAATTCATTCAATATTGTGTATTGTGTTCCAAGCTTCTTCTTCTTCCTTGCAATTTTCACGTCCTTTTGCAGACCTCAAACTCCAACAATTATTATCAGAGTAGGTTGCTGCTTCATCTAGGGCATCGTGAACACATTTTGTATGTTGACTATTGAGGAAAAGTTGGTTGATGCTAATTACTTGCAATCGGCATATATGATGTGTCAATAATTGGTAGAAAAAGGGTTATGGAATATTGTGTAGGGTATTGAAAAATGCCCTACTACACCTACGAATATAGTTACTGAAGGTGATGTAGATGGAATTGAAGATGATGATTTTGAAGTTCTTGTTCGTGCTTTAGTTTCTACTACACCTACTGTAGAGCAGCTTTGTTGGGATGGCAGAGATACTTAGGCACATGCATTGATATCTTTGTCTATCAAACATGCCATTATCCCTCACATTCACTCTTGCAAAATAGCAAAGGATGCTTGGGATACACTTACAAGTTTAAACTGGGCAAGAAATGAAACTCGTGTTGCTTACCTCTGAAAACAGTTGGAGAGTGAGCACATGAATGAAGGAGATTCAATGGACATTTTTTTGACAAAGATCAAAGATTTAGAGATTCATATGAGTTTTTCTCTACTCTTAGATTGATGAAATGCAAACCAAATGCCTTAACATTTGAGGGGTTAGTCTTTGTTTCGTTGCAAGAAGATCAGTCCAAGCAAAACAGGTCCATTATGTGTTGTAAATCAAGCTTTCTTATCTAGTCAAAAGGGCAAAGGTAAATGAAGCTCATCTACTAGTAACCGAAAATCTAGTAATGTTGCGCAATCAAAGAAGGAAGACAAAGATGAGAGGAAAATATAAAAGTAGAAAGAATTTTGAAAATACTATAAAGGAGATGATAATGTCATAAAGAGTTGTCCAAAACTAGCTGCAAAAGAGGTAAAGAAGGAGGAGGCTTGAATGGTTGTTGCAGAGCACTCTATACCTAAAACCGAGTCTACTAATCTTGTGCCAAATGAAGAATGGGTGTTTACTACTGTTTGTAGATATGACCCATCCTCTCATGAGTAGTATAGGTCTGCAATAGACTCAGATGTTTAGTACTTTGATAGTGGGGCAACCAAACATATTACCTTGCAATGCAGCTTCTTCAGCTCACTTGAGCTTGTTCCTACAAGGAATACTATCACATGTGCTAACAAATCCTCTTATCTTGTAATGGGAATTGATAGGATCATTTTGACTATTCTTGATGGGAGTTCTTTCATGCACTCTAAGTGTCAATGAAGATAGTGGTGGTAGAAGATTTGTTGATGCAATGCGCAAGCCTAAATGCTTGGCTAATTACTCAGGATTACACTTCATTTTATCTCTACACAAGGAAGAACTACATGTGAACCTATGCCTAGTTATTTTGAGCATATTTACTTTCGATAAATGTAAAAGTCAAGAGAGTATACAATCTCATGAAGTTAGGGAGCTGAACCCACTACTCACTTGGTAGGAAGAATCAATTCCAATCATCCCTAACGTGTAGGAACACTTTTAGGTGAGGGAAATTCAAAATTCAAACTCAAGTGATGAGCATAAATAGAGATGATTTAGTCGTGGGGAAAGTGTGCCATTTTTTGAGAGACTTTGAGCTACATCATTAAGAAAACATTGAGCTGATGTATGAGTAGCCCATTACAATTCCATTGTATCATATGTCCATTAACATATACAATTCGATACATTTCTTCAAGTTCATCTCTGCCTATTGTTCTCTGTTGCATCTTCATCATCTCAGTGGTTTTGCTCACCCAATTTCTCTGTGTCTACTTAATCATGTGCTCCACTTTAACTTGGTATAGTTAGAGTAAATTATCTATTATCTACGTATCAAGTTTCATTAATTTTGGTAATAAACAATTTGGAGATATGAAGTGAGGAAGTCAACTATGTCTCCACATCTTCTTGTCCTTGAAATATCGGGATGACCCTCTTGAGTTGCTAAACTCATTTCTTAGTGTATAGTTCCTCTAAATTCATGAAATAACTTGGTATAGTTAGCTATACTGTTGAATTAGATGTGTGCAAAATCTCTCTAGTCAATTCTATTGATATATTCAGGTAGTCATGCGTGTGAACACTCTAGGACTGGTGGGGTACTTTTTCCCTCTTAAAGAGGTTTTTTTCCCCTGGCTTGTATATATGCCTATTGCCCTAATGGGCTACTTATCTTTGTACATTCTAGTGGTAATACATTCAATATTGTGTGTTGTTGTCCAAACTTCTTCTTCTTCCTTGTGTTGTTCGCGTGCTTCCACAAACTCTAGCTCCAACAACTGGTCTCAGAATCGCATAGAAGTTGGTAAGCATACCCAATGCTTGCACAAGCTAATTTATCTTTTTGTGCCAAAGATATATACTAGTTTCGGTTTGCCAGTATAAACGTCTCGAAGTCTGCTACAGGTCTAGCAAAACTTGTTTGGGTAGTTATATTCAACTTTTTTAGATAAATTCATTTTTCTGCATCAAGGTATTTTACTAAGTGGCCATGGCTGAAAGCAGTGATGTATTTTGTATGTTGGCTATTGCAGATAAGTTGGATGGTACGAATCACTATTAAAAGGGACTGTCAGTAGATCCGCTTTTAATCTCTTTTCGGGTTCTTGGGGATGGTATGGGTCTGACAATGCAGAGGCCCTTTTTTCTGATTTTCTCAATTAACTAATTACCCAAACAGTAATTATACGCTCAAGCATTACTTCTGTTACACAATTATAATCTTCCAATTATGGAATCATCACACATTAACTTATCGCACAGTCGCTCAATCACATAATCAAACAGATCTATTCATGTTATGGCAGGAATACTGTGTAGTAATAGTTTACGGCAATTCAATAAGAACAGACTACTGAAGGTCCATGTGGCTATAGAGGAATCACCCACCCTCTCTCTCTCTCTCTCTCTCGAAAAGGAGAAATGGTGCAAAAGGTAGTGTTCGAGCCTCTATCATGCAGCAATGGAACCTCTTTTTCTCTAGCACATGAAATGGATAATAACATGTGATGTGCGTGAGAGGCGTTATTGCAAAAGAAATTGAAATAAATGAAGTTCGAAGCCTTAACTGTTTATGAACTCTTTAACTATTTATGAACTCTTTAATGTAATGAGGTGTAATGCTAAAGTATTTGTAATGGCCACCAAGAGGATGATAACTACCAAAATGTTCATAAACGGTGTTCATAAACACTACAAGAACAAGAAGCACACTGTTTTCTTTGTAAAATGCCATCAAAGTGAGTATGAACCACCAAAATCACCACAAAAGAAGAGCAAAGAATGCTTGTAGATGCTTCAATGACTTCGTATGCAAGATCAATGATATGAAAATGATCAATAAAAGGATCATAAGTCAGCAAAGATTGCCGAACACAAGGGTGGGAAGGTGGGAAAATGGGTGTAAAAGGGGTGAAAGAATGGATGGTATAAAGGGTGGAGGGTGGGAAAAGGGGTAAAATGAGACCCAAAGAGCATAAATATGATGGCAAAAGGCTTCTCCCAATGAGTGGAGAGCAACAGCACCAAGGTCTACTAGCACCACCACCAAAATCACTGCCAAGTCCTCCACCTAACATTTTGATACCATGTAGAGAACACACATGCAAAAGCAAAATGAAAAGAAGAGTGTACTCACAAAATGAAAGAGTATGACTAGAGACTCTGTTGCTCTAGCACAATGGTGAGAACCACGTTAAGAAGCTCCACCTCCTTAATGTCAATCCGCGGAAGAGATAGGAGTGATATGAAGATCGTGAATGTGAGATGAAGTGAGAGTGAAGGTGAGAAGCATAGAAATGCACACACACATGCACACACACTACGAAGAGACAAGCAAGACACAATGGAAGGTGAGAAATCAACTCTATTACTCAAGAACACTATTACAAGCTCAAAATAGCTCTAAGCTCACACCAACCAACCTCAAAAATGAGCTCTCTAGCTCTTTTTATAGTTTCTAGACTAGTTTTGACCGGTTTCACATCTAGTGACCGGTCTAGTTAAAAAATAGGTCCTAGATGCTATTTGGAAGGGTAAACAGTATCTAAAAATAATGAAAATTGATACGCTTGTTCTACCTAAGCTCCTCAAGCTCGAGGACTCCTCGGCTTGCACAAAATGGAGCTATGGATTACAAAATGGGATTTTCTATGTTACATATGTTACAATAGTGATAAAAATCACTGTTGAATGTTTTGAAAAGTATTTGAAAACATAATTATTTGAAAAACGATTCGACTGGCTCCCTGCTCCGTCGTTACATGCTTCCGTGTCGTCTGTGCCTCTGGCTGCTTCCAACACCCCCCTCCCTCTCGCTTCTGTCGTCCCTGACAGAACCTTGCTGTGAAGTCTGTCGGATATAGTTCTGTAGGAGGTCTTGAGCGAGGGTGTGCTCGGAGATACGAATGCCTCGGGCCAGGTCTGCCTCGAGTTTCTCCCAGTTGATTGGTTGCTGTTCTTCCGGTGGCGGGAGCTGATAGTGTGTGGAATAGACCATTCGTTCACAGGCAAATAATTGTAATAAATGTGTAGGCCTGCTTATGAATACCTCTGAATGGTATTCCCAAAAGCCGGTTGTGAACATCTCTTCAAATGTCTGCTTGTAGCACGCCGGTAGGTACTTTATTCTGTAGTGCCAGGCATAACAAACCCGTAGCGATGGCGTAGTACTCATATCATATACCAGATCAAAATTGCCATGCTCAAAGCCCGGGGTGTTGACATGTGGTGCCTTGACGCGTCGGAAGACTTTAAAAATCATTTGCATTATGTCAAAGATTTTGACAGTCACATGCGCCGCTATATCATCCATATGCTTTAATCTAGGGAGCCAGTGGCGAATTGTAGCCATCATGTAGCCAACAGTTGGTAACTCAATGGGCGGCTTAAAATAGGGGTAATTCAACCAATCTTGGCACTGCTTATTGTTTTGTACCTTAATAGCAAAGGCAGTCGAGGAGCGGCATCGTGGCACTGGTCCCCAACATGGGTTGTATTTTAAATGTAAAGGTGCCTTAACCCATGTGCTCATCATTTCAGGGTACTGCTGTAGTAAATTTTTTCGCCACTCTGGTTGATAGATCTCTCCTTGCTGCGCATCTAGTGGCAAATCGTCTTCCTCGAACTGAGTCGCATGCGATGGTTTCTTACCTGTCTCTTTCTCAATGGCTAACTGGTATTCGGCCATTAACATGAAATATGGTTTATACTGAAGCTCATGCCCGGATATGTATCGTCGCGGGGCCAAATGAGCAAAGAATGGAGACTGTAATATCTTTTCTTCTATCATCGCCATGGCATGTAATTGTGCCTCTACTCTCGCTGAGTGCGTGGTTCCAATTTCCTCAATAGTCTTCATCCACGCGGGGGCCGGGAGTTCGTACGTCATCTGTCCTTCGGCCGTGACGCGTCCGCCTGGGATGGGTTGTGGCTCGTACGCTTCTTCAAATGTTTCCTCCACCGGGATGGTGACCGTTTCTTCTTCAGCTGGAAGCTCAGGTGGGGAATCTGGCCGTGGTGGCGCTTAATATACTGCAATCCTTGATTCAAGGGTCGATACCTGGGCCCGTAATGAGTTGAGTTCCTCTAGGAGGTCAGGAGAGGGGTCCACAGGTGCTGGTAATTCTGCTGCTACTTGTACTTGTTGTGTTGTCGGTTCTCTGAGCTGTAGTAGGTTGTGATCTTCCTTTAACTTCTGATGCTCTTCGTTCATCGCGATCATAGTCCTCGAGCAGTCTAACATGGTCTTCTAGCAACAGCTTCATTGCTTCAGATGGGATTGCCTTGAATCTGCTAGGACTTAAGGGTTGTTCTGGATGGTCCAATGCCGCTTCCAAATTCTCTCTATTCTGGTCTTGGAGTCTCTGGTTCTCCTCTTTTGCTGCGGCTAGGTGTCTTCGTAGTAAGCCCATGTTTCGTGTTAGCGTTGCATTGCGGACTGTCTGGGCTCTTAATAAGTTATCCAGGTCAGCAGTTGCTTCCTTGGTCTTTTCTTCGCTTTCTAGTTCCAATTTGTGATAAGCCTCGCGTAATTCCTGGTAGCGGGTGAAGAGAGGCATTCTCAATAGACAATAAGTTAAGCTGCGACTGTAAGTCATTCGTTGTCCTCTGCAGCTGCTGATAATTATCACCAAGAGATGTGAACTCATCTCTGACTTGCGTCATACACATGAACATCTGTTGGAATGCATTATCTACAGTGGGTGATAGTATTAACGGGGTGCTAAATGAAGATGCAGTTGGTGTAGATGCAACGGGAATGGGGAATGGGGATGGGAAGGTGGATGATGTAGTGATTGTTGAAAATTGGGATGTGCCTAAAAATGTTTGTGCCGTGAGTGAAGGTAGTGATGGTGCAGTGGGTGGTGAGATGTCCATGTCAGTGGACGTATCTAGTGCGGTGACCGTGAATATGGGTGTGATCGTGGGTGCTCGTGCTGGTGTAAATACGGGATTTACAAAGGTTGAGGGGTAATTTACAGGGGGGCTGGCTGGAGCAGCTTGATGGAAAGGGGAAAGAGGGGTTACAGTGGGTCGGGGAGGTGAGACGGGGGAGAAGGTTAATGGCGGGGGGAATGGGAAAAGGGGTCTTGGAGTTGTGGGGAAAGATGGAAAAGATTGATGAAGGAATGGGTTGGATAGAAGGGTGGGTGTGGGAAGGGGTAGATTAGGGCTAATGGGCGCGGGAATTGTGGGGTGAGTGGTCGTAAAGACGGTTTCTGCAACACCACCGGCGAATGAAGATGTGGGTCTGGGGGAAGGAGGGTGAATAGGGGAGGCTGGATGGACGGGTGGTGAGAGAGGAGCGTTTGGGGTGGTCGGTACTTCAGTGACTACTGAGGTAGGTACAGTTGTAGCGCGGGGTGGGGAATCTACAATGATGGTTTCTACGGCCAATGAACTTTCGGGGACGAGGCGTGCCTCCCTGGCTTGTTCTGAAGATTGTGCTCCGGTTGGTACACGAATGTATTCGCCGGGCTTTGAAAGTAGTCGTACTCTGCGGGGGTCAAACTGTGGCAGTGGCTTTCGTTGCAAGTACCTGAGTGCCTCGTTGGAGCCTACTGATTGGACTAATTCTTTGAATCCTTTGATATATGCGTCTTCAAATCCGCCTGTGACAAGTTCTTGTTCTATTATTTTTTGGCTCTCTTCCTCTGTCAGCTTCTTGCGTGCCCAAACTTTTTCCATGGTTCTATACAACTTCTTGATAGCCAGTGTGTAAGCTGCTGCTTCATAAGTTTCGTCTTCATGGGTACTAGTATCGCCATGTGTGTCTGTTTGTTGGCCTTGGCCATCTGTCTGTTCATGCTCTTGGGATTCATGTGTTCCCTGGCTAGCTTCGTCGTCTCCTTCGTCGTCATCGGTTGCTGTCCTTTCGTCATCAGAGCTGGACACGATCTGTCCTTGTGGCTGATCCCTGGGTGTAGTAGGGTAGCTAGGCAGTTCAAATTCTTGAGAAAACAAGTGTCCTTCTGAATACTGGAACTGATTGGAGAATGCATCGGGCATCTCAAAATCAAAGGTTTGGTCCAGTGGCTCTGCTTGTCCTGGTTCTAAATGCGGTATTGGAAAAGAGAAAGCTTCCGCACCAATAGTGGTGGGAAGTTCAGCTGCTGTGGTGATAGGTTCTGTGGTTGTGGCTGCTTGGGGTGCGACAGTACTGGTGGTGCCCTCCGTTACCACTGGTCTAGATAACCTTATGCGAATAGGTTGTACTATGGGAGTGGCTGCTGTTGGTGACTGCTCTGGAGATGGTTGTGGAGAGGGTGATGCTGGGACTTGTAGGCACGGGATAGTACCTCTCATCCGCTTTCCGGCTTTGCCTTTGCTAGACTTTCTAGCCTTCCTTGTGGTCCCTTTGAATGCTTTCAGTTCCTCACTGGTCATGGCACGCTCTATGGGTAAATCATATGCCAAGCACATATATATGATCCTGGTGAGGGCGCAGCACCCATTGATTACCTTCTTTCGCTCCCATCGATGTTGTGCCAAATAGAGCTGATCAATGATCCAGCTGGCTAGATCAACTGTTTGCGGTCCAGTACATGCTAAGTATAATCCAAACCAGATTCTCTTGTGGGGCATGGTAAAACGATCCTGAGCTGGGAAAGCAAAGTGCTGCATGCATATCCGTAATGGCTTAGAGAGCTCAGGTGTTATAGCAGAAATATCCTCCCACTTAGTTACGTCACCACGCTTCATCTGCTCTGGGACTAGCCGTTCTTTCTCTGTTGGAGTGTGTGTTCCATGAATCTTGATGGCAGCCCTGATTAAATCCTTCGAAAGATAAAATCTTTTGTAAGGTGGATCATCCACTAAAGAAGGCAAAATAAAGGTTCTTGGGATGTCCTTATTCTCTGAGGCCAGCAAAGTGGTGATTAAGTAATAGCACCTATAAAAGTCAGGTTTGGGCAGAGGATCACTGAAATACTCCGTGAAGCCGGCTCTAGCCCAAACATGAGTTAAGTCCTGGGTGTTCTGTAGGCCTTCGAATTCTCTTGAGAAGAATTGATACTTGCCCCATGTGCGGTCATCAAATGTCATATTTGCTTCAAAAATGAAATCAGCGTCTGCTAAGGGTCCTGCTAGGCCTTGAAACCAGTGAGAGTTACGGTGTATCTTCTCTGTGTGTCCCATAGGTGGGTTATCGATTGGCATGGGTCCCGGAAATCCTTGGAACTCTGGCGGTGGAGCGGTCGGGTGGGATTCTGCTCGTAAAACATTGAGGGGCACCGCTGCTACACTGGGGCCTGCTTCCGATGGTCCTGCTTCGGTTTGCATGATGACTGATGAGCTAATGGAAAAGATCTACTTCAAAAGATTAACACATTAGTATGGAAATTAATTATGATCCCATTAAGGTGAGACCGCAATCCCTTTCCATAACCGATGTGTAACCCGTGTAGCCAAGTGTCGTGAAGTGATTAATGCAATGATTATTTGCAAAACTAATGCAGGTCTCTAGACACCTACATGGTTCAGATTATGCATACATTTCTTGATGAGCCGTTATTATGCATGATGTGGGGTTTGGGTGTATGAATTTATACAAGGTTTGGTTGAGGGTGAATTATTACAAGGGTGGAGTTTAAACGGGGTGGGAGAATTGTTAGATACGATGGTACAAGAAGACGTCTGGATACGTTTCGGTATCCATTTCCTAAGAGTCTTGGAGTGGGTGGTATGTTTCTGCTGAGGGACAAAAAGTGGTATCGGGTTTGGTGGTATTGAAGGATGAAAAGGTTTCTGAGGGGTATATATTACATGGCTTGAGGGTTGGGATATAATACATTGTTTGGGTACCCAAATCTGCATGGGTGTGGGTCTATGGATAAGATATTTCTTGGCGATCCAAATCTGTCGAGTACTAGTATGTGTAGAAGAAGATCGAGGGGACTTTGGATGCGAACTCTCCTTCTGTTGCAACTGTCCTATTCTCGTCTGCAGTGTTTCCAATAGCCTGTGGTTGCTGTCCTTTTCGCACCCATATTTGTTTCGTGCCACTTGTTCTGTGATGTTGATACTGCTGCTTTCCTTGCCTTATCTGGTGGTGTCGTCGGTCTGGGTTCCTCTGTTGTGGTTGACTCATTCGTGGTTGGGTTTGAGAGGTCCATTGGACTCTCTGCTTTGGAAAAGAAGGGAGATCCAACACTTGCGTGACCTGCCCATTAGGAAGTGATTCGTTCTTTATCTTTAATCTAGGACAGTCCGTAGCAAGTTTGGAAGGATGAGCACCGCAGGGTGTTGTGCTCATTTGGCCGCTGATGTAACCCACCTGACCGCTGATTGTGTTCATCTGCCCTAGCGGTTGGGTAGCTGCCCCTTCTAGTTTGCAGGAAGCCCCAGGGAAGATCTCCTGTCGTTCTTCTGATTGACAATTGTCCCTACCCAAGCCCGAGTGGGTTGGTGTAGACGTAACGTGACTGGTCTGACCCAAGATCTTCCGGTCTTCCGTCGCATGCGTTTCATAGGGTCTAGGGTTACAAACCTCAATCGGAATGCCATTAGGGAAGTCAAGCGGTATCACTCGCTTCTGTTCTAAGGTTCCAATCTGTAAGGAGCCTTGTCTAAGATTTAGGTCCACTGAGTGATCGTATAGCCAATCTTGGCCAAGGATTAGGGGTTCTATCAGGTCGTCATCATGGCACACTAGTAGCTTCGCTGTCATGGTCACATCCTTAATGAGGATAGGAAGGTCCACCTCACCCATGCAAGGGGTTTCCATGCCTCCTAGGCCTATGAGGTATGCCTCAACTGGCCGCATTTCTATTCCTGAATCCTTATAGTGGGACCATCTAATCGCACTAGTCGCAGCACCTGAGTCAATTAAAGCCCTGACCTCTTGGCAAGGGTTGCCGTGCTCTAACCTGACTGTAATGAATGGTCTCCTGTCCACTATACTAGGATGAGTGGTTGACTTTACTTGACACATGGCCATGGGATATCTGGATGTAGTTTCCAGATGGTTATAATGTTCTCTCCCTAGTCCTTGTCTTCTTAACTTCATGCGTTTAATACGTTCTATTGCTTGTGCCTGAGCTTCCGCTCGTATTCTATTTTCTTCCTCCTTACGCTTCTTTGCCAACATGAGTCGTCTAAGCATATCCTCAGTAAGAGGTTCCTGATATAGCTTGACTCTACAGCCACTAATATAATTAGGCATTATATCTCCTTCTAAAGTGGCTAACTGTACTGCTCCACTTGTTGAGAGTCTGTTAATGATCATAGGTCCATAACCTCGCTTTTCTAACTTACGTGCGTGTTGCTTAAGCGTATATACTAGAACTAAATCTCCTTCTTTTAGGCCTTTATCTTTCACATGTGCATCAAAATATGCTTTCTGTCGCTTCTTTGCTGCATATATTCCTGCTGCTGCCTTTAACCTGGTTTCACCTAATCGTTCCAAGTCCATTATTCTCGCTGATAATTCATGGCCGGTCCACTGATGTTCTTGTGCAACCTTAAGGGTCGGTATCAAGAAGTCCAAAGGGAGCACAACATTCTGACCAAAAACCATCTGAAAGGGAGTTGCATTGAGTACGGTCTTGTAGGCCACTCGATATGCCCAAACAGCGTGGTGTAGCTGTTTGTCCCAATCTGAACGTTTGTTGTTCACGAGTTTCGTCAGTACGTTACAAAGGTTAATACACACACGCAATTTTCCATTCTTCTTGGGCACAACCACAATGGAGGATACCCATTCGGTATGCTCAATTTCGTAAATGAATCCTGCTTCTATCAAGCGATCTATCTCCTCTTTAATCTTCGCAGCGTAGTTATCATTGTACGTGTACGGTTTCTGTCTTGTGGGTTTTGCATCTGGAGTCATAGGGATTCTGTGAGAACATATATCTGGATCTACTCCTTTCAAATCTTTGTAACTCCAAGCAAAAACATCTCTATATTCGCGCAATAGGGCAACTAGCTCTTCTTCTTCTTCAGTTGTCAAATCATGCCCTATGTATGTACATTTTTCTTCTTCTCCTTCTATGGCTACGATTATTTTCTTGGTTTTCTCTCGGTTATCATATACTTGTCCGTCATTCGCTTTTCTATTAGGCATTCGTACCATGATTCTTCTATCTTCGATTTCATATTTCTTGAAATTCTCGGGTACTTCAAACAAGGATTCTTCTTTTTCTGACATGGTTGCTTTCTTCTTTCTTTTCTTACCTTCACTCTTAGTAGTCACTTCTGTGGCTAACCTCACCTCATTCGTAATTTCCTCGTGTCTCTGAGTGTGAGTCTCTACTTCGAAAAAATATTCTTCCTCTGATGCAAAGGGTGGGTCCATGAAAATTGATTCTAAATCAAAATCGCTTGCATCCTCAAATGCATCAGTGTTAGGTTCACACTCTTCTAAAATTGCATCGCACATGATTGGCTCTATCGTGAAAACTGATATGTCATAGCCATCCTCGTCACAGTGGGGTGTCCATTGTTCTTCATTGATGGCTACGTCCATGGTTGCTAGGATTTCCGCCCAACCATGGGGTTCAAACTCTTCGTCTGGGAATACTACAGGTGCGTAGGCTGGATCCTGAAAGGTTCTTGGATGTTGTTCTGCACCTAAGGTCCTGGCTTCTAACCTTTCTTCCTCTTGTTTGGCTACTTTACACATCCATAAATGAGTATCCTCATGCAACCAAGAAGGGTCTGATTCTAATGAGTGCACGGATTCCGTCTCTACTGGTGTCTTATGGATGGTATTCCATTGTATTGGGGGTACATCTCTACGTGAATAGTCTTTAAGATTGACTTTGGTAGTCACTCCTAAATGTTGCAAGTACAAAGAATTAGTTCCCCAATCTTGTACAATTTGCAACTGACGCATGAATGGTCGTCCCAATATCATCTCATATGCATGATTTTTTGCAAAGTCACAAATGGCAAAGGTATGCTCAAATTCTACACCACAAGTGGTGAGAGATATGCCTTCTAGTAAGCCTGATGGTTTTTCTATGTGTCCGTTAGCCATTTGTAGCTTCATCCTGGTAGGTCTTAATGCTGGCTTACCCCATCGTTTCCATAAAGCGGTGGTAGCAATGGCTACTCCGGCTCCTGAATCTAAGATGGCTTTCGTGGTGTAGCCCTGATGGGTTATCGGAAGATAAGTGTTACCTTCCTCTCCTTCGCTTACATCTCCAATCTTTTCTACGGGTATCTCTGGTACCTTATTTTGTGATCCTATTTGTGAGGGAGTAGTAGCAAGCTCCGGGAATTGATTTGCTACATGTTTCCACAATTCTGGTTTTACCTTTAACAACTCCTCCAGAGTAAGGTTACATTGTACTTTGGTATTCTTGATCACTTCCGTGTTTCTAGGGATTACTGATTCTTCATTCCTCACTATTATCGTGGGTGCTCTCATACTAATAGACTTTGCTTCCCAAGGTCCTGTGAACTGAGGTAATTCTTGTAAAGAATTAGATTCAAATCTTGTGTGTTCACTCAGTTGTTCTTCCTCTACATCATCGTAAATAGAGGGAATGTCTTGGGGAAATTGTTCCTGCAAGTCGTCTATTTCTTGAATAGGAGGATGGGTTCCTTGTTCTTTTCTCCATTTATCTTCTTGGATTTCTCTCAAAAATTCATGTGAGTACCTATGTATGGAAGACAAATTGTCTTGACTTTCTGAGTTGGGTACTTGAGACAGGGATGGCGCATTCCTTTCCTGTGTCTCTGGGACAATAGGGTTCTTAGGCTGATTTTTTTCTCTTTGCTCTCTATCAAGTATTCTAGCCTCTCCATTAGTCCTTGGAAATGTAATTCCGGTTTTGCCATGTTATTCCAATTAAGATATCTAGAGGCTTCGAACAAAGCTTGTGCTAGTTCTACCATCTTCATGCAAAGTTTAGTTCTCTCAATTTCTAGATCAGCTCGAGGGTAGTTTTTACTCATTTCAGCTACCTGAGGTCCTTCTTTTAATCTAGCCTGATATGCACGAAACATCATGTCTAGATTTTCTGGTATGGGTTCTGCTAAAAGATCCTGATTTTTGAGCTGGATTCTCTTGATTCAATTCCTGTGAAGTCAATTCTTGGATTTTGGCTCTAGATTCCTTTAAACTTCCTTCCAACTCAGTTATCTTTTTACTCCATTTTCTCTTTATCCTTTCTCTAGAATCTTTCCAAGATTTCGTCTTTTTACTACTAGATTCTGCAACTTCACTACTTCCGGCTATTTTCTCCTGATTAAGCTTTTGGTTTTGTAAGAGCGCCTGGGCTCTAGTTATAGCTTGGATAGGCACGTATGTAGGGTTGGATCCATCTGCGTTATTTACAATACCTATCACATTGATCGGTGTCACATTTGTAGCATTAACAGGGTTCTTAGGACAATCTTTGATTATGTGCTCTTTGCCACAATCGGCACAAAAGCCTTGGATGTTATAGTACTGTGATTGTCCTGCTATCGGGGGATGTGGACAATCCTTTATGAAATGATCTCTTTGGCACCTAAAGCATGGTCCTCTAGGGCCCTGTGGTCTTTGTTGTCTCAATTGGGGCCGTGGATTTGGGTTTGTGTACATCACATTAGCATAGTCGGGCTCCCAACTAGGTTCCACTCGTGGACTATCATAATGATATGTCTCCACATGTTCTGGTGACTCTGTGTAATATGCGGGTGGACTATCTACATGCGTAGAGTCAAAACTGTTTGAGTGTGGGTCACTCTCTGTGATCAAAGGTGAAGAAGGCACTAAGGCCCTACTTAGGTTCTCTTCTGCAGCAGCGTATTTGACTGATATGACATTCCCTGGTGGGGGTGGCTGCTGAGCTAAGACAGGTTGAGGTCTCTGTTGAGCCTGGTATGGGTAGTTCTGAGGAGGCCTATAGTAATAAGGCTGAGCATTGTATTGGCCTTGATACCTACCTGGCTGCGGGTATGCTTGCGGGTAGTTCTGTCTCACGGTTTGTTTGTTGTATGGGCAGTCTTGAGCCGTATGATTCGTGTATCTCCTCTCAATTGTACAGTATTGGCCACTAGGGTTGGCTTGTGGTTGTGGTGCATTGGGACACACATTTGCCATATGATCACCACCACAGGTGTAACAACGCTTGTTAGTTAGCACCCTAGGTTTACTAGAAACTCCTAATTTCTGAGCCACTTTTTCTGCTAGGTCTTCTATTGAGCTAGACAATTTTGTGGATGCTAGAGATGAACAGTCTGAGTCCTTATAGACCTTTGAGAGTTCCAACTCGTCTCCTAAGTTATCCTCAATGTCTATACAAATTCTTACACATTGCTCTAGCGTTCTGGGTTCTTTTAGGTACACATAGGAGCGTAGTTTAGAGCTCAACAAGCCATCTAAAAACAATGACACTTGCTTGGCTTGTGAGGGTAGCTCTTGCATTGGACATCGTTCAACATATTGTCTAAACCTACGTCCTGCCAGTCTAACTGTTTCCTGAGGGGTCTGTTTAAAGCTATGAATCAACGAAGACGTGTCATGTCTAATCCCACTTTTAGAGAATTCGGTGATGAATGACTCTAAAAAGTGATGGATGTCTCTAAATTGCCTTTGTTGCAGAGGTTGGAACCAAGTTAAAGCTGTATTCTTTAACCTTAGTCCAAATGCGTTGTATTGCGTGAACATGTCTTCAACTTGTTCGGCTCTTAGTACTTGCTTGAATTCTGCGACGTGGTCATAGGGATCTCCTGTCCCATCAAAGTAATTCTTCATTGATTTTACTAATTGCGTGGGTCTCAATGTTCTTGCGTGTTCACGTGGTCTCGGTAGAGGAAAATCATCTCTACCACCTGGTATTCCATGATCTCTTTGTCTATCCGCTCTATTAGTGTCTGAGGTTGTTCTATCTCTCCCTATGGGATAAGTGAAGCTTACTTCCGGTCTCTCTTTATTTCCCTCTCTTTGATTTCCATGGGCTGAGGATGTTCCTGCCCCTTGTTGACTTGTATTCATGTTCGTTCTAGATGGAGGGAATACCAATTCACCTCTCCATGTGTATGTGTTTTTAGCGCGGTCAGGTACCACAAAGACTCTTTCTGAAGTCTCATCCAGGTATACAACCTTTCCAGGTGTATCCGGGTCCTTGAACTCGTATATAGTGATGATACCTACCTCACTAAGTATTTCGGTCTTGTATCTCCAAAAGGCTTCATCAGTTTCTTTATTTACAAACAACTCTATGCTTCTGTTGTCCTGAGGGATCCATTCTGGGATTAGTACTCGTGTCAGTATAGATTTCCCTCTAGGTGTTCTAGGCTCTTCTAATGGTTCTTTTCCTTGAGATTTTGCTTCCGTTTCTGGTTGAATCACGCCAAACTCGTTGGTATTGTTTGGCTGCGTACTTAAGATGTACATCGTTCCTTCCTTGTCTATGTACGCGTCTCTCTCAAATTTCACCACTGGATGTTCCAATCCAATGGGTTGATCGGGGTTGTGCATTTGCACCACTTGCCTTCGCAATCCATCCTCATAGATGCGAGCACCTAATCGGTTGGTTTGGAGAAACTCTAGTTGAGTCCTATAGGGTCCTTCTGGTTTTTCTAAATAGGCTACATTCGACCCTACTTCTGGTCTTTCTGCGCTAAATGCCATTTCTGATTCACTAGTGTCTGAGCTCTCGTAGGGATAATTACTATTCAATTGCTGAGCCCACGATCGTGCAGTAGTTCTTACACTTGCCTCTGATGATCTAAGGCTTCGTCGGTCTGACTTACCTATATGTTTGCCTGATCTAAGGTTCATTAATTTTCTTCCTTGCACACTCGGTACACGCTCAGATCGTCAATGATTCTTTGTTATTACTGTCTTAATTCTTTTTAGATTTCTTTAGATTCTTGTCTTAATGTATGCGTCAGGAATTCGACTTTCCGTTATAATTTTGAGTTCTCGTTCCGTCAGACTTATGTTCTTTCCTTTAGGTTTTCGTGTCACACACCTTTACTTTAGTCTTGAACTTGATAAACTTAACTCTCTTGAACTTGAGGCGTTCCTATCGTCTTTAATCCACAACACTACCGTTTAGCCTAAGCTAAGAATTGACTGAGGGGGTTGAGTAATCTTCCAACCTCGAGTCAGCTTTTCTGGTTGCTCTGATGCCCAAGAAGCCGCGCTTCCCAAGCTTTATGCCCTTCACTGCCTTGCCTTGGTTGCCCTTGATTGCCCTTGCTAGACCTGGAAAAATTCAATATTAGACCAATTCACAATTGGATGATCAAGCACTTGAGCATATACACCTTTTAAGTCCCTTCCCTTTTGCCCAACTTTTTAATGTTTGCCCCCTGGCTTTCTAGTCCCAAACTAGGTCAACCTCAAAATAGCTTGTCTGAAAATAGACGTATCCTTTAAGAAAGTTCACCTTCCACGTGGATCATGCCGCACTTGTGTATTTGGTCCGGCAGCAACATTTAGGTGGTCGCTTCGCTCGATGGGTTCTATTATTACAGGAATTCGACTATGAAGTTTTCCATCGACCCGGCACAACACATGCCTTAGTGGATTTTCTATCTCGGTTGGATTCCGGTGAAGCTCCGGTGGGGGTTGATGACACTACACCAGCAATTTACGCTACTGAGCCAACTATTGAAGAATCCACAGAACCTCTTGTTCCCCCTACATACTACGATACGATACTAACGTTTCTAACTGACGCGTGTCTTCCTCCTCATACTTCCCCTGCTCTGCGGCGGAAATTTGCAGTTTACAGTCGAAGATTCGGGTTGATTGTAGGTCAACTATACTATCTGATCATTCTGGTGTTTTACTTCGATGTATCCCACCACATGAAGCAAAATCGGTTATTGCTATGGCTCATTCATTACCCTCGGGCGGACATTTCGTCGCTGATCTTACTCACCGTAAAATTCTTCAAAGTGGGCTTTGGTGGCCTACCATGTACAAAGATGTGACTCAGTTTCTGCAGCAGTGTGATACCTGTCAACGGTCTGGATAGCCATTACAGCAGCACTTCTTTCCCCTTCAACCTGTCTTACCTCTCGAACCCTTTCAGAAGTGGGGTCTAGATTTTATTGGTCCAATAACACCCCCAGCTACTTTCACCAACAGCCGCTATATCTTGACTTGTATCGATTATGCCACTCGGTGGGCGGAGGCTTGGGCATTACGGTCAGCCACAGCAGTTTAGGTGGCCAAATGCCTGATGAAGGACGTTTTTCCTCGTTATGGGTTGCCTCTGGAAATCGTTACGGACCAAGTTACACACTTTGCTAACCACTTAATGCAAGTATTGATGGAGACATTTCAGATTGTCCACAAATTCAGCTCGCCTTATTATCCCCGTGCCAATGGTCTGGCGGAGAGTACCAATAAGACTTTGTTGACTATGCTCCGTAAATTGCTTTTGGAATGTCCGGAACGTTGGGACCAGTTACTACCTGCAATTTTGTGGGCTTACTGGACTACGTACAAGGTAGCTATTGGCATGACCCCGTTGAAACTAACTTATGGATTGGAAGCTATTGCACCAATGGAAGTAGTAGTGTCGAGTCTACATATTGCCTTAGCTCAGAAATTGCTATCGGAAGAATCCTTGCCATTTCGGTTGGATACACTCAGATCATTGGATGAATAGCGCTCGGAAAGTTTTCTGATACTTCAAGAAGTTCAGCTTCGTCAAGCTCGTACTCATGATCGTTTCCTCAAGACTCCTGTGTTTACGGTGGGGCAACTAGTGTTATTCTACAATGCTAAAGCAAATCAGTCTGCTCGGAAATTTAAATTATTGTGGTTCGGTCTATACCAAATTATTGAGGAGGTGGGACCCGCTACTTTAGATTGGCCACCTTAACCGGAGTTCCCCTTACGAAAGTGATTAATGGATCTAAGCTTTGCCCCTATCAGCAATCGGCCGATAACCAATGATGTGTACCTTGTCTTTTTCGCATGTCAATTGTTTATTTCTTTTCCCACATTTCGGTTGACCACTGACCGTAATCCCCTCGTTATGGTATCTAAATATGATTAATCGCCGCCCTGTGTAACTGTTTCTGTTTTTGCATGCATGCCGAAATTATGAAGGGTATCATTTCAATACCGCGTGATGATTAGGTTTTTCGATCGCTTCATGATGCTCGTGTGTCTACTTAACCTTGTTTCTTTTATTGCTAATCGTTATTGCGTTCGTGTGCTTGTGCATGTTCATTGTCGTCTGTATTCTTGTGCTCACTTGTGCGCGCCATGGAAGCTTTAGCGAATGTCGCTACTTTCCGTGTAGGACTCACTCCTGATGTAAGTGAGTACTTGCGCACTCACGGTTTGTTGAATTTCGCTGAATTGCTCTGGCATTCAGTGGAATGTCATCCATTTTATGCGCAAATTATTGCTACCATCGCCTCTACACCTGCTATAGAGCAGTGTTGGCCCATTGCCTGCTTCCCATCCCGCGTTGTTATCACTTTAGCTTCGTTTGCTGAAGCTTTCTGCCTCCCTATGGGAGGATTGGAGAATGGTCCTCTCCTTCGTGTAGCCACCATGAAAGAATTGTTTCCTCGATACTCATCTAATGAGTACGCCATTTTGTGTAGACCCGAACCAGAGCGCACTGCTCTGTAGTTTTTAGTTGCTATTTTGAATTTGCAAAAACGCACTTACAGTATCTCGCGCCCCTTCTATTCAATTATAGACATGGCTTCTCACAAGTCTGTCAATTTTGCTTCTTTTTATTTCCGGTGCATTCACCGTGAATGTGTCGTGGTTATCAAACAGGTCAATAAGGGTGACCTTTCGCGTTCTCTTCTTCCCCATATCCTCACTTTTCTTTTTCTAGTAATCCAAGCCGCGCAACCGCCTCCAACCACTCCCATCTTGCTCCATGAAGAATCTACTCAAGTGCTCGAGGACGCAAAGGATGACGATGAGGATCTCTTTCAACTTCTTCACCGGAAACGCAGACGTATAAGTCCTTCTGAGAGCCAGGTGCAGGGATCAAAGGCTGGCAATGAAGAAGAAGGCTTCCATGACACCGCTACATCCATTCATGTCGAATCTTTTGATCATTCTTCTCCAAATAAGCAGTAGGAACAAGATGCCCACACCGAAGATTCTGACGAAATTTCTTCCCGACAGGATTCTCATCTGCAGAATCAAGATTCGATGAAGGATATTGCTGCTGACATTCTTAACGACGTGATTGCTATGATTGACATCATCATCGACAAGGTTGAGGCATCAAAGCATAATACCACCGGACTCATTTTGACGCCAATTATTCCACCTCCTCCACCCATGAACACTGTAGAGCCCATTGTCTCAGTCGAGCCTGTTGTTCCCGACGCACCCACTACTTCCTCGTCTTCTCCCAATTTCTCCACCACCTTCCCCTCACCTATTATCGGCCTCTTCCTCCCAGCCACTCCCTCCTCTTACTCTTCCCGCTCCAATGTTTAATGAATTAGAATTGCTGGGTCGACTCTTAATCCAATTTTCTCAGCAGTTATCTATGCAAATGAAGAAGGCAACCGATAATATTCGACATGAATTACAACACAAAGTGGATATTTTAGAAGCAGATATTGCCCCATTACAGGAAGAAGCAAATGCAGTTAAGGCAGAAAACCATGCTTTGCAGGTTCAAATCCAGCAACTTCAAGCTCGACTTACAGAGCATGATAATCTTATTGCTCTAAGAGGTGCAACATTGGCTGAGTTAAGAGCCAAGGATGTTTTGTTAACTGCTCGTGAGGAAGAAATCAAGCAATTAAATCAGTTGGTACAGGATAAGGAGGATGCTCGGATTGCTCTCGGCAAACTTTTAGAAGAAACTCGCATTGAGCTTGATGAGGTCGTGCAAAGAGGACAAGAAATGGCTAATTTGGCTAAGCAGACTACTGCCGAATTACAGACAGGCTCTGCAGATCTTTTCCAGGCGAATACTGCTCTCAAAGCACAAACGAGTCTGACCATTCAACTTAAGAAGGACTTAGCAAGGATTATGAAAGAAAGGGATGCATATTATAGGACAATTCAATATCAAGCTCAGGAATTGGAACGCAGAGAGAAGCAACTAGGAGCTCAAGCCGAAAGATTGTCTCGAATTGATGCGCAAATTGCGGATGTAAAGGAGCAGCGAGATGTTGCATTAGCTAATGATTTCTATTTACAAGAAGCGTTTTTGCAGACCCAGACTCATGCTCTGTTCAGTCAGGCTATTTCGGCGAGTTCAGTACGCACTGATGCATAGCTGGTGGAGCCGAAAACGTTAAAACTGATGTTGGACTCATTTAAACAGAAAATTACCAGAACTTTCAAATTAGTAACAACCATATATATCCAAGGCATCGTAGATGAGCCATAATTTTGTTTTCTTTGCGGGTTCAAGTCCACCGTGCATGCGAGTGTTAGGCCGTCGGATTGCACAATGTAACTTATATATTTTCATATACCGCATGCATTGAAAGGGCGTAGCGAAGTGATGTAACCATTTTATTCATTAATGAAGAGACATTACGTGGTTCTCCGATGCAAGAGGAGACGGGATCACCAGACTGTTTGTCTAGGCGATTTGGGACCTTGCGGAGATATCGTATTGCAGAGTTTGCTTATGCGCTCTCCCCACTAGAACACAGCTAAAATTGATGGAAGTTCTACCGAACCTGTGTGAACCCAGCCTTATTTCTTTGCACCTTCTCATGCTCGGACAAACAAATTGAGAGAGATGGAGTCTCACTTTTCTATGAAACGACACCCTGTGCCAGGCTACACCCTCATTCGATAGACAGCCCCTCTTTGTGCAGCTCGACATTGAAGCCATTGCCAGAGAGATACATGTGTTCTTGATACACTTTTTGGGTCACCCAAAAAGTGATATCGGACCACTCGAAAACATATCCATGTGCTATCCTTATCAAATCCCTTGCACATGGCATTATTTCACCATACTTGCACTCAAAAATCACCTTTTTGGGTGACGTGAAAGTAGTGAGGCCAACGAACTGGTGCCCTGGAGCACCTGTCCATTCGGATCATCCGAAATCAAGGAGCCTTTTTTTAATTATTTTTATCTCTAAATTTTATAGAGTGAATAGAGATTAAGTATAGGTTTTTACTAAAATATAGAAAG
Source organism: Ceratopteris richardii (assembly GCA_020310875.1). Classification (NCBI taxonomy): domain Eukaryota; kingdom Viridiplantae; phylum Streptophyta; class Polypodiopsida; order Polypodiales; family Pteridaceae; genus Ceratopteris; species Ceratopteris richardii. The sequence continues at coordinate 143,793,355 of CM035437.1, forward strand.
AAAATGTCATATTTTTTGTCTTTTTCTGTGATCTATGCAAAAAAAGACTGCAATATGTATGTTTATTTTTTTGTAGTTTATTTTTTATTTTTCTTTTTAAATTTTTTATATGCATGTAATTTTAATGAATAAAAATTCAATAAAGCCAGCTAAGATCAAGTGACCTTAGCATCATATGTGCTTGAATTCGCTGATCGGATGTTCAATAAGGTCAGTGCAAAAAATCATTCAACAGATTATCATGTGCACTTGATGCAATTTTTGGGTCACCTGAAAAGAGTCATATGATCATCAAAACATAAATCCATGTGCTATCTCTATCAGCTCAACAGTCACACTTGCCAAAGTTTGTAACGCAGAGGCAATAAGCAGGTAGTGGCATGCTAAAGAGAGGGAGGGAGAAACGTGTTACATTCGGCCAAAAAAATGAAGCATAACCACTTGGCCCAATTTCAGAGTCGTACACCTTGCACATGAGAACTTCTGACAGGGATTCTGAGAAGCTTTCCCTTTTTTGGATGACTTGAAAGTGAAAATGCAAATGGATTGGTGCTCACTGGCACCAATCCATTTGGGTCACCTAAAATGGCTTATTTTTTTTAATATTTTTGGATTAAAAAAGGCAACGGTCAAATAGTGTATTTATTTTTTCATACACGTTCAGCGTTTAGCATATATGCATCTGCAAACATCCTTTTTTTTTCTATCTCGGACCACTTAAAATCTAGTCATCGAACCTTCATGTGAATCGAAATCCGATAATCCAAATTCCATTTCTTTGACCACCTGAAATCTGACCACCAAACTTTCATGTGCATCTAAATTTGATGACCTAAAGTTCATCTGCAACCACCCAAATCCGACCACCGAACATCCATGTGCTTTTAGAACACTTTTTGGATGACCCAAAAAGTGATCTCTAGCCATACTTACCGAGCCCTAGGACAATGATTACTAGTTTGCGATGTGTTAACAAAAGCACATATTACTTCTTGCAAAACTTCTCATGAAGCTTGGAAGATATTTCAAGATTTATATGAAGATAAGACTCCCTCAAGACTTTATGCTCTAGAAGAAAAAATCCATAACCTAGCCATTACGCTCAGGACTCATCACTAAGGTCATTGCCACTTTTGAAGATTATCAACACAAACTCAGTTTGTGTGGAAAGTAAGTGTCAAACAAAGATATGGCTATTAGGCTCCTAAACAAACTCCCTAATTCATATGATACATTTGTAACAACCCTTTACAATCAAGATCAAATCCTAACTTGGGAGGAAGTATGAAGACTCTTGCTCCCCCATGACTTGTGAGGAAAGTCTTTGACATCTCAAGAAGTAGATATGAAAGCGAAGGGACCGTTCAACAAGCCTAAGCACTCTAGCCATCCATCTAGAAATGCTTCTAAGCAAAGGTACCAAAAAATCTTCAAACAAGAAGTTTACATGTAATTATCATGGGAAATCAGGGCATATTGGTGTTAATATATTAATGGGTTACTTATCTTTGTGTACTCATGTTGTAATTCATTCAATATTGTGTATTGTGTTCCAAGCTTCTTCTTCTTCCTTGCAATTTTCACGTCCTTTTGCAGACCTCAAACTCCAACAATTATTATCAGAGTAGGTTGCTGCTTCATCTAGGGCATCGTGAACACATTTTGTATGTTGACTATTGAGGAAAAGTTGGTTGATGCTAATTACTTGCAATCGGCATATATGATGTGTCAATAATTGGTAGAAAAAGGGTTATGGAATATTATGTAGGGTATTGAAAAATGCCCTACTACACCTACGAATATAGTTACTGAAGGTGATGTAGATGGAATTGAAGATGATGATTTTGAAGTTCTTGTTCGTGCTTTAGTTTCTACTACACCTACTGTAGAGCAGCTTTGTTGGGATGGCAGAGATACTTAGGCACATGCATTGATATCTTTGTCTATCAAACATGCCATTATCCCTCACATTCACTCTTGCAAAATAGCAAAGGATGCTTGGGATACACTTACAAGTTTAAACTGGGCAAGAAATGAAACTCGTGTTGCTTACCTCTGAAAACAGTTGGAGAGTGAGCACATGAATGAAGGAGATTCAATGGACATTTTTTTGACAAAGATCAAAGATTTAGAGATTCATATGAGTTTTTCTCTACTCTTAGATTGATGAAATGCAAACCAAATGCCTTAACATTTGAGGGGTTAGTCTTTGTTTCGTTGCAAGAAGATCAGTCCAAGCAAAACAGGTCCATTATGTGTTGTAAATCAAGCTTTCTTATCTAGTCAAAAGGGCAAAGGTAAATGAAGCTCATCTACTAGTAACCGAAAATCTAGTAATGTTGCGCAATCAAAGAAGGAAGACAAAGATGAGAGGAAAATATAAAAGTAGAAAGAATTTTGAAAATACTATAAAGGAGATGATAATGTCATAAAGAGTTGTCCAAAACTAGCTGCAAAAGAGGTAAAGAAGGAGGAGGCTTGAATGGTTGTTGCAGAGCACTCTATACCTAAAACCGAGTCTACTAATCTTGTGCCAAATGAAGAATGGGTGTTTACTACTGTTTGTAGATATGACCCATCCTCTCATGAGTAGTATAGGTCTGCAATAGACTCAGATGTTTAGTACTTTGATAGTGGGGCAACCAAACATATTACCTTGCAATGCAGCTTCTTCAGCTCACTTGAGCTTGTTCCTACAAGGAATACTATCACATGTGCTAACAAATCCTCTTATCTTGTAATGGGAATTGATAGGATCATTTTGACTATTCTTGATGGGAGTTCTTTCATGCACTCTAAGTGTCAATGAAGATAGTGGTGGTAGAAGATTTGTTGATGCAATGCGCAAGCCTAAATGCTTGGCTAATTACTCAGGATTACACTTCATTTTATCTCTACACAAGGAAGAACTACATGTGAACCTATGCCTAGTTATTTTGAGCATATTTACTTTCGATAAATGTAAAAGTCAAGAGAGTATACAATCTCATGAAGTTAGGGAGCTGAACCCACTACTCACTTGGTAGGAAGAATCAATTCCAATCATCCCTAACGTGTAGGAACACTTTTAGGTGAGGGAAATTCAAAATTCAAACTCAAGTGATGAGCATAAATAGAGATGATTTAGTCGTGGGGAAAGTGTGCCATTTTTTGAGAGACTTTGAGCTACATCATTAAGAAAACATTGAGCTGATGTATGAGTAGCCCATTACAATTCCATTGTATCATATGTCCATTAACATATACAATTCGATACATTTCTTCAAGTTCATCTCTGCCTATTGTTCTCTGTTGCATCTTCATCATCTCAGTGGTTTTGCTCACCCAATTTCTCTGTGTCTACTTAATCATGTGCTCCACTTTAACTTGGTATAGTTAGAGTAAATTATCTATTATCTACGTATCAAGTTTCATTAATTTTGGTAATAAACAATTTGGAGATATGAAGTGAGGAAGTCAACTATGTCTCCACATCTTCTTGTCCTTGAAATATCGGGATGACCCTCTTGAGTTGCTAAACTCATTTCTTAGTGTATAGTTCCTCTAAATTCATGAAACAACTTGGTATAGTTAGCTATACTGTTGAATTAGATGTGTGCAAAATCTCTCTAGTCAATTCTATTGATATATTCAGGTAGTCATGCGTGTGAACACTCTAGGACTGGTGGGGTACTTTTTCCCTCTTAAAGAGGTTTTTTTTCCCCTGGCTTGTATATATGCCTGTTGCCCTAATGGGCTACTTATCTTTGTACATTCTAGTGGTAATACATTCAAAATTGTGTGTTGTTGTCCAAACTTCTTCTTCTTCCTTGTGTTGTTCGCGTGCTTCCACAAACTCTAGCTCCAACAACTGGTCTCAGAATCGCATAGAAGTTGGTAAGCATACGCAATGCTTGCACAAGCTAATTTATCTTTTTGTGCCAAAGATATATACTAGTTTCGGTTTGCTAGTATAAACGTCTCGAAGTCTGCTACAGGTCTAGCAAAACTTGTTTGGGTAGTTATATTCAACTTTTTTAGATAAATTCATTTTTCTGCATCAAGGTATTTTACTAAGTGGCCATGGCTGAAAGCAGTGATGTATTTTGTATGTTGGCTATTGCAGATAAGTTGGATGGTACGAATCACTATTAAAAGGGACTGTCAGTAGTTCCGCTTTTAATCTCTTTTCAGGTTCTTGGGGATGGTATGGGTCTGATAATGCAGAGGCCCTTTTTTCTGATTTTCTCAATTAACTAATTACCCAAACAGTAATTATACGCTCAAGCATTACTTCTGTTACACAATTATAATCTTCCAATTATGGAATCATCACACATTAACTTATCGCACAGTCGCTCAATCACATAATCAAACAGATCTATTCATGTTATGGCAGGAATACTGTGTAGTAATAGTTTACGGCAATTCAATAAGAACAGACTACTGAAGATCCATGTGGCTATAGAGGAATCACCCACCCTCTCTCTCTCTCTCTCTCGAAAAGGAGAAATGGTGCAAAAGGTAGTGTTCGAGCCTCTATCATGCAGCAATGGAACCTCTTTTTCTCTAGCACATGAAATGGATAATAACATGTGATGTGCGTGAGAGGCGTTATTGCAAAAGAAATTGAAATAAATGAAGTTCGAAGCCTTAACTGTTTATGAACTCTTTAACTATTTATGAACTCTTTAATGTAATGAGGTGTAATGCTAAAGTATTCGTAATGGCCACCAAGAGGATGATAACTACCAAAATGTTCATAAACGGTGTTCATAAACACTACAAGAACAAGAAGCACACTGTTTTCTTTGTAAAATGCCATCAAAGTGAGTATGAACCACCAAAATCACCACAAAAGAAGAGCAAAGAATGCTTGTAGATGCTTCAATGACTTCGTATGCAAGATCAATGATATGAAAATGATCAATAAAAGGATCATAAGTCAGCAAAGATTGCCGAACACAAGGGTGGGAAGGTGGGAAAATGGGTGTAAAAGGGGTGAAAGAATGGATGGTATAAAGGGTGGAGGGTGGGAAAAGGGGTAAAATGAGACCCAAAGAGCATAAATATGATGGCAAAAGGCTTCTCCCAATGAGTGGAGAGCAACAGCACCAAGGTCTACTAGCACCACCACCAAAATCACTGCCAAGTCCTCCACCTAACATTTTGATACCATGTAGAGAACACACATGCAAAAGCAAAATGAAAAGAAGAGTGTACTCACAAAATGAAAGAGTATGACTAGAGACTCTGTTGCTCTAGCACAATGGTGAGAACCACGTTAAGAAGCTCCACCTCCTTAATGTCAATCCGCGGAAGAGATAGGAGTGATATGAAGATCGTGAATGTAAGATGAAGTGAGAGTGAAGGTGAGAAGCATAGAAATGCACACACACATGCACACACACTACGAAGAGACAAGCAAGACACAATGGAAGGTGAGAAATCAACTCTATTACTCAAGAATACTATTACAAGCTCAAAATAGCTCTAAGCTCACACCAACCAACCTCAAAAATGAGCTCTCCAGCTCTTTTTATAGTTTCTAGACTAGTTTTGACCGGTTTCACATCTAGTGACCGGTCTAGTTAAAAAATAGGTCCTAGATGCTATTTGGAAGGGTAAACGGTATCTGACAAAATAACGAAAATTGATACGCTTGTTCTACCTAAGCTCCTCAAGCTCGAGGACTCCTCGGCTTGCACAAAATGGAGCAAATATTTGCCTTAACTCTGGGATATGTGTCTGTCTTACATTTGAATGAGCACATATGTCATCGACATAAACTTCCAAACTCTTGCGTAAGAATTCCTTAAAACATGACACATGAGTCGCTGGAAAGTGGCGGGTGCATTTGTTAAGCCAAATGGCATCACACGAAATGCAAATATGCCCCATTCAGTGGCAAATGCCGTCTTGTGTTGAACTTCTGGAGCAACGGCTACTTGATTGTAGCCTGAAAAACCATCAAGAAAGCTGTAAACTTCCTTGCCCGCAACTCTTTCCAATAGATGTTCCGTGATAGGAAGAGGATAACTATCTCTAATCATGGCGGCATTAACTTTTTTAAGGTTAATACACACACGCAATTTTCCATTCTTCTTGGGCACAACCACAATGGGGGATACCCATTCGGTATGCTCAATTTCGTAAATGAATCCTGCTTCTATCAAGCGATCTATCTCCTCTTTAATCTTCGCAGCGTAGTTATCATTGTACGTGTACGGTTTCTGTTTTGTGGGTTTTGCATCTGGAGTCATAGGGATTCTATGAGAACATATATCTGGATCTACTCCTTTCAAATCTTTGTAACTCCAAGCAAAAACATCTCTATATTCGCGCAATAGGGCAACTAGCTCTTCTTCTTCTTCAGTTGTCAAATCATGCCCTATGTATGTACATTTTTCTTCTTCTCCTTCTATGGCTACGATTATTTTCTTGGTTTTCTCTCGGTTATCATATACTTGTCCGTCATTCGCTTTTCTATTAGGCATTCGTACCATGATTCTTCTATCTTCGATTTCATATTTCTTGAAATTCTCGGGTACTTCAAACAAGGATTCTTCTTTTTCTGACATGGTTGCTTTCTTCTTTCTTTTCTTACCTTCACTCTTAGTAGTCACTTCTGTGGCTAACCTCACCTCATTCGTAATTTCCTCGTGTCTCTGAGTGTGAGTCTCTACTTCGAAAAAATATTCTTCCTCTGATGCAAAGGGTGGGTCCATGAAAATTGATTCTAAATCAAAATCGCTTGCATCCTCAAATGCATCAGTGTTAGGTTCACACTCTTCTAAAATTGCATCGCACATGATTGGCTCTATCGTGAAAACTGATATGTCATAGCCATCCTCGTCACAGTGGGGTGTCCATTGTTCTTCATTGATGGCTACGTCCATGGTTGCTAGGATTTCCGCCCAACCATGGGGTTCAAACTCTTCGTCTGGGAATACTACAGGTGCGTAGGCTGGATCCTGAAAGGTTCTTGGATGTTGTTCTGCACCTAAGGTCCTGGCTTCTAACCTTTCTTCCTCTTGTTTGGCTACTTTACACATCCATAAATGAGTATCCTCATGCAACCAAGAAGGGTCTGATTCTAATGAGTGCACGGATTCCGTCTCTACTGGTGTCTTATGGATGGTATTCCATTGTATTGGGGGTACATCTCTACGTGAATAGTCTTTAAGATTGACTTTGGTAGTCACTCCTAAATGTTGCAAGTACAAAGAATTAGTTCCCCAATCTTGTACAATTTGCAACTGACGCATGAATGGTCGTCCCAATATCATCTCATATGCATGATTTTTTGCAAAGTCACAAATGGCAAAGGTATGCTCAAATTCTACACCACAAGTGGTGAGAGATATGCCTTCTAGTAAGCCTGATGGTTTTTCTATGTGTCCGTCAGCCATTTGTAGCTTCATCCTGGTAGGTCTTAATGCTGGCTTACCCCATCGTTTCCATAAAGCGGTGGTAGCAATGGCTACTCCGGCTCCTGAATCTAAGATGGCTTTCGTGGTGTAGCCCTGATGGGTTATCGGAAGATAAGTGTTACCTTCCTCTCCTTCGCTTACATCTCCAATCTTTTCTACGGGTATCTCTGGTACCTTATTTTGTGATCCTATTTGTGAGGGAGTAGTAGCAAGCTCCGGGAATTGATTTGCTACATGTTTCCACAATTCTGGTTTTACCTTTAACAACTCCTCCAGAGTAAGGTTACATTGTACTTTGGTATTCTTGATCACTTCCGTGTTTCTAGGGATTACTGATTCTTCATTCCTCACTATTATCGTGGGTGCTCTCATACTAATAGACTTTGCTTCCCAAGGTCCTGTGAACTGAGGTAATTCTTGTAAAGAATTAGATTCAAATCTTGTGTGTTCACTCAGTTGTTCTTCCTCTACATCATCGTAAATAGAGGGAATGTCTTGGGGAAATTGTTCCTGCAAGTCGTCTATTTCTTGAATAGGAGGATGGGTTCCTTGTTCTTTTCTCCATTTCTCTTCTTGGATTTCTCTCAAAAATTCATGTGAGTACCTATGTATGGAAGACAAATTGTCTTGACTTTCTGAGTTGGGTACTTGAGACAGGGATGGCGCATTCCTTTCCTGTGTCTCTGGGACAATAGGGTTCTTAGGCTGATTTTTTTTCTCTTTGCTCTCTATCAAGTATTCTAGCCTCTCCATTAGTCCTTGGAAATGTAATTCCGGTTTTGCCATGTTATTCCAATTAAGATATCTAGAGGCTTCGAACAAAGCTTGTGCTAGTTCTACCATCTTCATGCAAAGTTTAGTTCTCTCAATTTCTAGATCAGCTCGAGGGTAGTTTTTACTCATTTCAGCTACCTGAGGTCCTTCTTTTAATCTAGCCTGATATGCACGAAACATCATGTCTAGATTTTCTGGTATGGGTTCTGCTAAAACTGATCCTGATTTTTGAGCTGGATTCTCTTGATTCAATTCCTGTGAAGTCAATTCTTGGATTTTGGCTCTAGATTCCTTTAAACTTCCTTCCAACTCAGTTATCTTTTTACTCCATTTTCTCTTTATCCTTTCTCTAGAATCTTTCCAAGATTTCGTCTTTTTACTACTAGATTCTGCAACTTCACTACTTCCGGCTATTTTCTCCTGATTAAGCTTTTGGTTTTGTAAGAGCGCCTGGGCTCTGGTTATAGCTTGGATAGGCACGTATGTAGGGTTGGATCCATCTGCGTTATTTACAATACCTATCACATTGATCGGTGTCACATTTGTAGCATTAACAGGGTTCTTAGGACAATCTTTGATTATGTGCTCTTTGCCACAATCGGCACAAAAGCCTTGGATGTTATAGTACTATGATTGTCCTGCTATCGGGGGATGTGGACAATCCTTTATGAAATGATCTCCTTGGCACCTAAAGCATGGTCCTCTAGGGCCCTGTGGTCTTTGTTGTCTCAATTGGGGCCGTGGATTTGGGTTTGTGTACATCACATTAGCATAGTCGGGCTCCCAACTAGGTTCCACTGGTGGACTATCATAATGATATGTCTCCACATGTTCTGGTGACTCTGTGTAATATGCGGGTGGACTATCTACATGCGTAGAGTCAAAACTGTTTGAGTGTGGGTCACTCTCTGTGATCAAAGGTGAAGAAGGCACTAAGGCCCTACTTAGGTTCTCTTCTGCAGCAGCGTATTTGACTGATATGACATTCGCTGGTGGGGGTGGCTGCTGAGCTAAGACAGGTTGAGGTCTCTGTTGAGCCTGGTATGGGTAGTTCTGAGGAGGCCTATAGTAATAAGGCTGAGCATTGTATTGGCCTTGATACCTACCTGGCTGCGGGTATGCTTGTGGGTAGTTCTGTCTCACGGTTTGTTTGTTGTATGGGCAGTCCTGAGCCGTATGATTCGTGTATCTCCTCTCAATTGTACAGTATTGGCCACTAGGGTTGGCTTGTGGTTGTGGTGCATTGGGACACACATTTGCCATATGATCACCACCACAGGTGTAACAACGCTTGTTAGTTAGCACCCTAGGTTTACTAGAAACTCCTAATTTCTGAGCCACTTTTTCTGCTAGGTCTTCTATTGAGCTAGACAATTTTGTGGATGCTAGAGATGAACAGTCTGAGTCCTTATAGACCTTTGAGAGTTCCAACTCGTCTCCTAAGTTGTCCTCAATGTCTATACAAATTCTTACACATTGCTCTAGCGTTCTGGGTTCTTTTAGGTACACATAGGAGCGTAGTTTAGAGCTCAACAAGCCATCTAAAAACAATGACACTTGCTTGGCTTGTGAGGGTAGCTCTTGCATTGGACATCGTTCAACATATTGTCTAAACCTACGTCCTGCCAGTCTAACTGTTTCCTGAGGGGTCTGTTTAAAGCTATGAATCAACGAAGACGTGTCATGTCTAATCCCACTTTTAGAGAATTCGGTGATGAATGACTCTAAAAAGTGATGGATGTCTCTAAATTGCCTTTGTTGCAGAGGTTGGAACCAAGTTAAAGCTGTATTCTTTAACCTTAGTCCAAATGCGTTGTATTGCGTGAACATGTCTTCAACTTGTTCGGCCCTTAGTACTTGCTTGAATTCTGCGACGTGGTCATAGGGATCTCCTGTCCCATCAAAGTAATTCTTCATTGATTTTACTAATTGCATGGGTCTCAATGTTCTTGCGTGTTCACGTGGTCTGGGTAGAGGAAAATCATCTCTACCACCTGGTATTCCATGATCTCTTTGTCTATCCGCTCTATTAGTGTCTGAGGTTGTTCTATCTCTCCCTATGGGATAAGTGAAGCTTACTTCCGGTCTCTCTTTATTTCCCTCTCTTTGATTTCCATGGGCTGAGGATGTTCCTGCCCCTTGTTGACTTGTATTCATGTTCGTTCTAGATGGAGGGAATACCAATTCACCTCTCCATGTGTATGTGTTTTTAGCACGGTCAGGTACCACAAAGACTCTTTCTGAAGTCTCATCCAGGTATACAACCTTTCCAGGTGTATCCGGGTCCTTGAACTCGTATATAGTGATGATACCTACCTCACTAAGTATTTCGGTCTTGTATCTCCAAAAGGCTTCATCAGTTTCTTTATTTACAAACAACTCTATGCTTCTGTTGTCCTGAGGGATCCATTCTGGGATTAGTACTCGTGTCAGTACAGATTTCCCTCTAGGTGTTCTAGGCTCTTCTAATGGTTCTTTTCCTTGAGATTTTGCTTCCGTTTCTGGTTGAATCACGCCAAACTCGTTGGTATTGTTTGGCTGCGTACTTAAGATGTACATCGTTCCTTCCTTGTCTATGTACGCGTCTCTCTCGAATTTCACCACTGGATGTTCCAATCCAATGGGTTGATCGGGGTTGTGCATTTGCACCACTTGCCTTTGCAATCCATCCTCATAGATGCGAGCACCTAATCGGTTGGTTCGGAGAAACTCTAGTTGAGTCCTATAGGGTCCTTCTGGTTTTCTAAATAGGCTACATTCGACCCTACTTCTGGTCTTTCTGCGCTAAATGCCATTTCTGATTCACTAGTGTCTGAGCTCTCGTAGGGATAATTACTATTCAATTGCTAAGCCCACGATCGTGCAGTAGTTCTTACACTTGCGTCTGATGATCTAAGGCTTCGTCGGTCTGACTTACCTATATGTTTGCCTGATCTAAGGTTCATTAATTTTCTTCCTTGCACACTCGGTACACGCTCAGATCGTCAATGATTCTTTGTTATTACTGTCTTAATTCTTTTTAGATTTCTTTAGATTCTTGTCTTAATGTATGCGTCAGGAATTCGACTTTCCGTTATAATTTTGAGTTCTCGTTCCGTCAGACTTATGTTCTTTCCTTTAGGTTTTCGTGTCACACACCTTTACTTTAGTCTTGAACTTGATAAACTTAACTCTCTTGAACTTGAGGCGTTCCTATCGTCTTTAATCCACAACACTACCGTTTAGCCTAAGCTAAGAATTGACTGAGGGGGTTGAGTAATCTTCCAACCTCGAGTCAGCTTTTCTGGTTGCTCTGATGCCCAAGAAGCCGCGCTTCCCAAGCTTTATGCCCTTCACTGCCTTGCCTTGGTTGCCCTTGATTGCCCTTGCTAGACCTGGAAAAATTCAATATTAGACCAATTCACAATTGGATGATCAAGCACTTGAGCATATACACCTTTTAAGTCCCTTCCCTTTTGCCCAACTTTTTAATGTTTGCCCCCTGGCTTTCTAGTCCCAAACTAGGTCAACCTCAAAATAGCTTGTCTGAAAATAGACGTATCCTTTAAGAAAGTTCACCTTCCACGTGGATCATGCCGCACTTGTGTATTTGGTCCGGCAGCAACATTTAGGTGGTCGCTTCGCTCGATGGGTTCTATTATTACAGGAATTCGACTATGAAGTTTTCCATCGACCCGGCACAACACATGCCTTAGTGGATTTTCTATCTCGGTTGGATTCCGGTGAAGCTCCGGTGGGGGTTGATGACACTACACCAGCAATTTACGCTACTGAGCCAACTATTGAAGAATCCACAGAACCTCTTGTTCCCCCTACATACTACGATACGATACTAACGTTTCTAACTGACGCGTGTCTTCCTCCTAATACTTCCCCTGCTCTGCGGCGGAAATTTGCAGTTTACAGTCAAAGATTCGGGTTGATTGTAGGTCAACTATACTATCTGGATCATTCTGGTGTTTTACTTCGATGTATCCCACCACATGAAGCAAAATCGGTTATTGCTATGGCTCATTCATTACCCTCGGGCGGACATTTCGTCGCTGATCTTACTCACTGTAAAATTCTTCAAAGTGGGCTTTGGTGGCCTACCATGTACAAAGATATGACTCAGTTTGTGCAGCAGTGTGATACCTGTCAACGGTCTGGATAGCCATTACAGCAGCACTTCTTTCCCCTTCAACCTGTCTTACCTCTCGAACCCTTTCAGAAGTGGGGTCTAGATTTTATTGGTCCAATAACACCCCCAGCTACTTTCACCAACAGCCGCTATATCTTGACTTGTATCGATTATGCCACTCGGTGGGCGGAGGCTTGGGCATTACGGTCAGCCACAGCAGTTTAGGTGGCCAAATGCCTGATGAAGGACGTTTTTCCTCGTTATGGGTTGCCTCTGGAAATCGTTACGGACCAAGTTACACACTTTGCTAACCACTTAATGCAAGTATTGATGGAGACATTTCAGATTGTCCACAAATTCAGCTCGCCTTATTATCCCCGTGCCAATGGTCTGGCGGAGAGTACCAATAAGACTTTGTTGATTATGCTCCGTAAATTGCTTTTGGAATGTCCGGAACGTTGGGACCAGTTACTACCTGCAATTTTGTGGGCTTATCGGACTACGTACAAGGTAGCTATTGGCATGACCCCGTTGAAACTAACTTATGGATTGGAAGCTATTGCACCAATGGAAGTAGTAGTGTCGAGTCTACATGTTGCCTTAGCTCAGAAATTGCTATCGGAAGAATCCTTGCCATTTCGGTTGGATACACTCAGATCATTGGATGAATAGCGCTCGGAAAGTTTTCTGATACTTCAAGAAGTTCAGCTTCGTCAAGCTCGTACTCATGATCGTTTCCTCAAGACCCCTGTGTTTACGGTGGGGCAACTAGTGTTATTCTACAATGCTAAAGCAAATCAGTCTGCTCGGAAATTTAAATTATTGTGGTTCGGTCTATACCAAATTATTGAGGAGGTGGGACCCGCTACTTTAGATTGGCCACCTTAACCGGAGTTCCCCTTACGAAAGTGATTAATGGATCTAAGCTTTGCCCCTATCAGCAATCGGCCGATAACCAATGATGTGTACCTTGTCTTTTTCGCGTGTCAATTGTTTATTTCTTTTCCCACATTTCGGTTGACCACTGACCGTAATCCCCTCGTTATGGTATCTAAATATGATTAATCGCCGCCCTGTGTAACTGTTTCTGTTTTTGCATGCATGCCGAAATTATGAAGGGTATCATTTCAATACCGCGTGATGATTAGGTTTTTCGATCGCTTCATGATGCTCGTGTGTCTACTTAACCTTGTTTCTTTTAATGCTAATCGTTATTGCGTTCGTGTGCTTGTGCATGTTCATTGTCGTCTGTATTCTTGTGCTCACTTGTGCGCGCCATGGAAGCTTTAGCGAATGTCTCTACTTTCCGTGTAGGACTCACTCCTGATGTAAGTGAGTACTTGCGCACTCACGGTTTGTTGAATTTCGCTGAATTGCTCTGGCATTCAGTGGAATGTCATCCATTTTATGCGCAAAGTATTGCTACCATCGCCTCTACACCTGCTATAGAGCAGTGTTGGCCCATTGCCTGCTTCCCATCCCGCGTTGTTATCACTTTAGCTTCGTTTGCTGAAGCTTTCTGCCTCCCTATGGGAGGATTGGAGAATGGTCCACTCCTTCGTGTAGCCACCATGAAAGAATTGTTTCCTCGATACTCATCTAATGAGTACGCCATTTTGTGTAGACCCGAACCAGAGCGCACTGCTCTGTAGTTTTTAGTTGCTATTTTGAATTTGCAAAAACGCACTTACAGTATCTCGCGCCCCTTCTATTCAATTATAGACATGGCTTCTCACAAGTCTGTCAATTTTGCTTCTTTTTATTTCCGGTGCATGCACCGTGAATGTGTCGTGGTTATCAAACAGGTCAATAAGGGTGACCTTTCGCGTTCTCTTCTTCCCCATATCCTCACTTTTCTTTTTCTAGTAATCCAAGCCGCGCAACCGCCTCCAACCACTCCCATCTTGCTCCATGAAGAATCTACTCAAGTGCTCGAGGACGCAAAGGATGACGATGAGGATCTCTTTCAACTTCTTCACCGGAAACGCAGACGTATAAGTCCTTCTGAGAGCCAGGTGCAGGGATCAAAGGCTGGCAATGAAGAAGAAGGCTTCCATGACACCGCTACATCCATTCATGTCGAATCTTTTGATCATTCTTCTCCAAATAAGAAGCAGGAACAAGATGCCCACACCGAAGATTCTGACGAAATTTCTTCCCGACAGGATTCTCATCTGCAGAATCAAGATTCGATGAAGGATATTGCTGCTGACATTCTTAACGACGTGATTGCTATGATTGACATCATCATCGACAAGGTTGAGGCATCAAAGCATAATACCACCGGACTCATTTTGACGCCAATTATTCCACCTCCTCCACCCATGAACACTGTAGAGCCCATTGTCTCAGTCGAGCCTGTTGTTCCCGATGCACCCACTACTTCCTCGTCTTCTCCCAATTTCTCCACCACCTTCCCCTCACCTATTATCGGCCTCTTCCTCCCAGCCACTCCCTCCTCTTACTCTTCCCGCTCCAATGTTTAATGAATTAGAATTGCTGGGTCGACTCTTAATCCAATTTTCTCAGCAGTTATCTATGCAAATGGTGCAGGCAACCGATAATATTCGACATGAATTACAACACAAAGTGGATATTTTAGAAGCAGATATTGCCCCATTACAGGAAGAAGCAAATGCAGTTAAGGCAGAAAACCATGCTTTGCAGGTTCAAATCCAGCAACTTCAAGCTCGACTTACAGAGCATGATAATCTTATTGCTCTAAGAGGTGCAACATTGGCTGAGTTAAGAGCCAAGGATGTTTTGTTAACTGCTCGTGAGGAAGAAATCAAGCAATTAAATCAGTTGGTACAGGATAAGGAGGATGCTCGGATTGCTCTCGGCAAACTTTTAGAAGAAACTCGCATTGAGCTTGATGAGGTCGTGCAAAGAGGACAAGAAATGGCTAATTTGGCTAAGCAGACTACTGCCGAATTACAGACAGGCTCTGCAGATCTTTTCCAGGCGAATACTGCTCTCAAAGCACAAACGAGTCTGACCATTCAACTTAAGAAGGACTTAGCAAGGATTATGAAAGAAAGGGATGCATATTATAGGACAATTCAATATCAAGCTCAGGAATTGGAACGCAGAGAGAAGCAACTAGGAGCTCAAGCCGAAACATTGTCTCGAATTGATGCGCAAATTGCGGATGTAAAGGAGCAGCGAGATGTTGCATTAGCTAATGATTTCTATTTACAAGAAGCGTTTTTGCAGATCCAGACTCATGCTCTGTTCAGTCAGGTTATTTCGGCGAGTTCAGTACACACTGATGCATAGCTGGTGGAGCCGAAAACGTTAAAACTGATGTTGGACTCATTTAAACAGAAAATTACCAGAACTTTCAAATTAGTAACAACCATATATATCCAAGGCATCGTAGATGAGCCATAATTTTGTTTTCTTTGCGGGTTCAAGTCCACCGTGCATGCCAGTGTTAGGCCGTCGGATTGCACAATGTAACTTATATATTTTCATATACCGCATGCATTGAAAGGGCGTAGCGAAGTGATGTAACCATTTTATTCATTAATGAAGAGACATTACGTGGTTCTCCGATGCAAGAGGAGACGGGATCACCAGACTGTTTGTCTAGGCGATTTGGGACCTTGCGGAGATATCGTATTGCAGAGTTTGCTTATGCGCTCTCCCCACTGGAACACAGCTAAATTTGATGGAAGTTCTACCGAACCTGTGTGAACCCAGCCTTATTTCTTTGCACCTTCTCATGCTCGGACAAAGAACTTGAGAGAGATGGAGTCTCGCTTTTCTATGAAACGACACCCTGTGCCAGGCTACACCCTCATTCGATAGACAGCCCCTCTTTGTGCAGCTCGACATTGAAGCCATTGCCAGAGAGAGAAAGAGAGATAGAGAGGCAGTTCTGACACAACTCTACTCTCTCTATGATATATCAGCAAAGCTCGTGATGTCTAGCAGAAACTTCTTGCGCACTTGAAAACAACAAGTGTATCAGAAAATGAGTGACAAAGCTGATGTTCGCAAGGCCTGAGGTGGAAACTCTTGGCAGCATGATAAGGCCCTAAGGCTGCCTCTCCTACAAGTGACAACAAAAAACTCCATCCAACAGCTCCACTTCAGCCACATAGAAACAGAGAGAGAACCTCCTAAGTGTGAAATGAACTGATTGGTGCTCGTTAGCATCAGTCTATTTGGGTGACCTGAAATTCAACAACAATTATTTTATTAATTTTCTGATGACCTCAAATTTCAATAAAGATTATTTTATTAGTTTTCATACTTTAATTCACACACATAAAAATTTTTTTATTTTATTATTATTACTACTCTTTATTCAATCTTACTTAAGGTTTCGAAATACATCACGACAATAAAACAGCCATGGTTTTCAACCGCAGCACTAAAACAAATGAAAAATAGTTCATAGATTGATTTTTAAGGTAGCATGCACACAATATTTTTTTATATAGTTTTATTATGGTTTTTATTCAATTTAATATAGTTTTTATTTTCATTGATGTAGATATATACGATCATCAAAGTTAAAGACATGGGGTGAACTCAATACAATGGGAACTCGCTTATGATAAACATTCTAGACTTATAAATTATCTTGATTATTTATATATGATTTTAATTATTTTTTTAGCTTTTTGGTCATTCAAAATCTACCCATAGAACCTTCATATGCTTTTAAATGCAGTCATGCAAAATCTATGTCTTCGATCGTCCAAAATCTTGCCATTGGATCTTCATGTGCACATAAATCTCGTGACCTGAAACTTATCTTCGAGAACCTAAAAACCCCACCATCGAGCATGCATGTGTTCTTGATACACTTTTTGGGTCACCCAAAAAGTGATATCGGACCACTCGAAAACATATCCATGTGCTATCCTTATCAAATCCCTTGCACATGGCATTATTTCACCATACTTGCACTCAAAAATCACCTTTTTGGGTGACGTGAAAGTAGTGAGGCCAACGAACTGGTGCCCTTGAGCACCTGTCCATTCGGATCATCCGAAATCAAGGAGCCTTTTTTTAATTATTTTTATCTCTAAATTTTATAGAGTGAATAGAGATTAAGTATAGGTTTTTACTAAAATATAGAAAGAAAATGTCATATTTTTTGTCTTTTTCTGTGATCTATGCAAAAAAAGACTGCAATATGTATGTTTATTTTTTTGTAGTTTATTTTTTATTTTTCTTTTTAAATTTTTTATATGCATGTAATTTTAATGAATAAAAATTCAATAAAGCCAGCTAAGATCAAGTGACCTTAGCATCATATGTGCTTGAATTCGCTGATCGGATGTTCAATAAGGTCAGTGCAAAAAATCATTCAACAGATTATCATGTGCACTTGATGCAATTTTTGGGTCACCTGAAAAGAGTCATATGATCATCAAAACATAAATCCATGTGCTATCTCTATCAGCTCAACAGTCACACTTGCCAAAGTTTGTAACGCAGAGGCAATAAGCAGGTAGTGGCATGCTAAAGAGAGGGAGGGAGAAACCTGTTACATTCGGCCAAAAAAATGAAGCATAACCACTTGGCCCAATTTCAGAGTCGTACACCTTGCACATGAGAACTTCTGACAGGGATTCCGAGAAGCTTTCCCTTTTTTGGATGACTTGAAAGTGAAAATGCAAATGGATTGGTGCTCACTGGCACCAATCCATTTGGGTCACCTAAAATGGCTTATTTTTTTTAATATTTTTGGATTAAAAAAGGCAACGGTCAAATAGTGTATTTATTTTTTCATACACGTTCAGCGTTTAGCATATATGCATCTGCAAACATCCTTTTTTTTTTCTATCTCGGACCACTTAAAATCTAGTCATCGAACCTTCATGTGAATCGAAATCCGATAATCCAAATTCCATTTCTTTGACCACCTGAAATCTGACCACCAAACTTTCATGTGCATCTAAATTTGATGACCTAAAGTTCATCTGCAACCACCCAAATCCGACCACCGAACATCCATGTGCTTTTAGAACACTTTTTGGATGACCCAAAAAGTGATCTCTAGCCATACTTACCGAGCCCTAGGACAATGATTACTAGTTTGCGATGTGTTAACAAAAGCACATATTACTTCTTGCAAAACTTCTCATGAAGCTTGGAAGATATTTCAAGATTTATATGAAGATAAGACTCCCTCAAGACTTTATGCTCTAGAAGAAAAAATCCATAACCTAGCCATTACGCTCAGGACTCATCACTAAGGTCATTGCCACTTTTGAAGATTATCAACACAAACTCAGTTTGTGTGGAAAGTAAGTGTCAAACAAAGATATGGCTATTAGGCTCCTAAACAAACTCCCTAATTCATATGATACATTTGTAACAACCCTTTACAATCAAGATCAAATCCTAACTTGGGAGGAAGTATGAAGACTCTTGCTCCCCCATGACTTGTGAGGAAAGTCTTTGACATCTCAAGAAGTAGATATGAAAGCGAAGGGACCGTTCAACAAGCCTAAGCACTCTAGCCATCCATCTAGAAATGCTTCTAAGCAAAGGTACCAAAAAATCTTCAAACAAGAAGTTTACATGTAATTATCATGGGAACTCAGGGCATATTGGTGTTAATATATTAATGGGTTACTTATCTTTGTGTACTCATGTTGTAATTCATTCAATATTGTGTATTGTGTTCCAAGCTTCTTCTTCTTCCTTGCAATTTTCACGTCCTTTTGCAGACCTCAAACTCCAACAATTATTATCAGAGTAGGTTGCTGCTTCATCTAGGGCATCGTGAACACATTTTGTATGTTGACTATTGAGGAAAAGTTGGTTGATGCTAATTACTTGCAATCGGCATATATGATGTGTCAATAATTGGTAGAAAAAGGGTTATGGAATATTATGTAGGGTATTGAAAAATGCCCTACTACACCTACGAATATAGTTACTGAAGGTGATGTAGATGGAATTGAAGATGATGATTTTGAAGTTCTTGTCCGTGCTTTAGTTTCTACTACACCTACTGTAGAGCAGCTTTGTTGGGATGGCAGAGATACTTAGGCACATGCATTGATATCTTTGTCTATCAAACATGCCATTATCCCTCACGTTCACTCTTGCAAAATAGCAAAGGATGCTTGGGATACACTTACAAGTTTAAACTGGGCAAGAAATGAAACTCGTGTTGCTTACCTCTGAAAACAGTTGGAGAGTGAGCACATGAATGAAGGAGATTCAATGGACATTTTTTTGACAAAGATCAAAGATTTAGAGATTCATATGAGTTTTTCTCTACTCTTAGATTGATGAAATGCAAACCAAATGCCTTAACATTTGAGGGGTTAGTCTTTGTTTCGTTGCAAGAAGATCAGTCCAAGCAAAACAGGTCCATTATGTGTTGTAAATCAAGCTTTCTTATCTAGTCAAAAGGGCAAAGGTAAATGAAGCTCATCTACTAGTAACCGAAAATCTAGTAATGTTGCGCAATCAAAGAAGGAAGACAAAGATGAGAGGAAAATATAAAAGTAGAAAGAATTTTGAAAATACTATAAAGGAGATGATAATGTCATAAAGAGTTGTCCAAAACTAGCTGCAAAAGAGGTAAAGAAGGAGGAGGCTTGAATGGTTGTTGCAGAGCACTCTATACCTAAAACCGAGTCTACTAATCTTGTGCCAAATGAAGAATGGGTGTTTACTACTGTTTGTAGATATGACCCATCCTCTCATGAGTAGTATAGGTCTGCAATAGACTCAGATGTTTAGTACTTTGATAGTGGGGCAACCAAACATATTACCTTGCAATGCAGCTTCTTCAGCTCACTTGAGCTTGTTCCTACAAGGAATACTATCACATGTGCTAACAAATCCTCTTATCTTGTAATGGGAATTGATAGGATCATTTTGACTATTCTTGATGGGAGTTCTTTCATGCACTCTAAGTGTCAATGAAGATAGTGGTGGTAGAAGATTTGTTGATGCAATGCGCAAGCCTAAATGCTTGGCCAATTACTCAGGATTACACTTCATTTTATCTCTACACAAGGAAGAACTACATGTGAACCTATGCCTAGTTATTTTGAGCATAATTACTTTCGATAAATGTAAAAGTCAAGAGAGTATACAATCTCATGAAGTTAGGGAGCTGAACCCACTACTCACTTGGTAGGAAGAATCAATTCCAATCATCCCTAACGTGTAGGAACACTTTTAGGTGAGGGAAATTCAAAATTCAAACTCAAGTGATGAGCATAAATAGAGATGATTTAGTCGTGGGGAAAGTGTGCCATTTTTTGAGAGACTTTGAGCTACATCATTAAGAAAACATTGAGCTGATGTATGAGTAGCCCATTACAATTCCATTGTATCATATGTCCATTAACATATACAATTCGATACATTTCTTCAAGTTCATCTCTGCCTATTGTTCTCTGTTGCATCTTCATCATCTCAGTGGTTTTGCTCACCCAATTTCTCTGTGTCTACTTAATCATGTGCTCCACTTTAACTTGGTATAGTTAGAGTAAATTATCTATTATCTACGTATCAAGTTTCATTAATTTTGGTAATAAACAATTTGGAGATATGAAGTGAGGAAGTCAACTATGTCTCCACATCTTCTTGTCCTTGAAATATCGGGATGACCCTCTTGAGTTTCTAAACTAATTTCTTAGTGTATAGTTCCTCTAAATTCATGAAACAACTTGGTATAGTTAGCTATACTGTTGAATTAGATGTGTGCAAAATCTCTCTAGTCAATTCTATTGATATATTCAGGTAGTCATGCGTGTGAACACTCTAGGACTGGTGGGGTACTTTTTCCCTCTTAAAGAGGTTTTTTTCCCCTGGCTTGTATATATGCCTGTTGCCCTAATGGGCTACTTATCTTTGTACATTCTAGTGGTAATACATTCAATATTGTGTGTTGTTGTCCAAACTTCTTCTTCTTCCTTGTGTTGTTCGCGTGCTTCCACAAACTCTAGCTCCAACAACTGGTCTCAGAATCGCATAGAAGTTGGTAAGCATACGCAATGCTTGCACAAGCTAATTTATCTTTTTGTGCCAAAGATATATACTAGTTTCGGTTTGCCAGTATAAACGTCTCGAAGTCTGCTACAGGTCTAGCAAAACTTGTTTGGGTAGTTATATTCAACTTTTTTAGATAAATTCATTTTTTTGCATCAAGGTATTTTACTAAGTGGCCATGGCTGAAAGCAGTGATGTATTTTGTATGTTGGCTATTGCAGATAAGTTGGATGGTACGAATCACTATTAAAAGGGACTGTCAGTAGATCCGCTTTTAATCTCTTTTCGGGTTCTTGGGGATGGTATGGGTCTGACAATGCAGAGGCCCTTTTTTCTGATTTTCTCAATTAACTAATTACCCAAACAGTAATTATACGCTCAAGCATTACTTCTGTTACACAATTATAATCTTCCAATTATGGAATCATCACACATTAACTTATCGCACAGTCACTCAATCACATAATCAAACAGATCTATTCATGTTATGGCAGGAATACTGTGTAGTAATAGTTTACGGCAATTCAATAAGAACAGACTACTGAAGATCCATGTGGCTATAGAGGAATCACCCACCCTCTCTCTCTCTCTCTCGAAAAGGAGAAATGGTGCAAAAGGTAGTGTTCGAGCCTCTATCATGCAGCAATGGAACCTCTTTTTCTCTAGCACATGAAATGGATAATAACATGTGATGTGCGTGAGAGGCGTTATTGCAAAAGAAATTGAAATAAATGAAGTTCGAAGCCTTAACTATTTATGAACTCTTTAACTATTTATGAACTCTTTAATGTAATGAGGTGTAATGCTAAAGTATTCGTAATGGCCACCAAGAGGATGATAACTACCAAAATGTTCATAAACGGTGTTCATAAACACTACAAGAACAAGAAGCACACTGTTTTCTTTGTAAAATGCCATCAAAGTGAGTATGAACCACCAAAATCACCACAAAAGAAGAGCAAAGAATGCTTGTAGATGCTTCAATGACTTCGTATGCAAGATCAATGATATGAAAATGATCAATAAAAGGATCATAAGTCAGCAAAGATTGCCGAACACAAGGGTGGGAAGGTGGGAAAATGGGTGTAAAAGGGGTGAAAGAATGGATGGTATAAAGGGTGGAGGGTGGGAAAAGGGGTAAAATGAGACCCAAAGAGCATAAATATGATGGCAAAAGGCTTCTCCCAATGAGTGGAGAGCAACAGCACCAAGGTCTACTAGCACCACCACCAAAATCACTGCCAAGTCCTCCACCTAACATTTTGATACCATGTAGAGAACACACATGCAAAAGCAAAATGAAAAGAAGAGTGTACTCACAAAATGAAAGAGTATGACTAGAGACTCTGTTGCTCTAGCACAATGGTGAGAACCACGTTAAGAAGCTCCACCTCCTTAATGTCAATCCGCGGAAGAGATAGGAGTGATATGAAGATCGTGAATGTGAGATGAAGTGAGAGTGAAGGTGAGAAGCATAGAAATGCACACACACATGCACACACACTACGAAGAGACAAGCAAGACACAATGGAAGGTGAGAAATCAACTCTATTACTCAAGAACACTATTACAAGCTCAAAATAGCTCTAAGCTCACACCAACCAACCTCAAAAATGAGCTCTCTAGCTCTTTTTATAGTTTCTAGACTAGTTTTGACCGGTTTCACATCTAGTGATCGGTCTAGTTAAAAAATAGGTCCTAGATGCTATTTGGAAGGGTAAACGGTATCTAAAAATAACGAAAATTGATACGCTTGTTCTACCTAAGCTCCTCAAGCTCGAGGACTCCTCGGCTTGCACAAAATGGAGCTATGGATTACAAAATGGGATTTTCTATGTTACATATGTTACAATAGTGATAAAAATCACTGTTGAATGTTTTGAAAAGTATTTGAAAACATAATTATTATCGACTGGCTCCCTGCTCCGTCGTTACATGCTTTCGTGTCGTCTGTGCCTCTGGCTGCTTCCAACACCCCCCTCCCTCTCGCTTCTGTCGTCCCTGACAGAACCTTGCTGTGAGGTCTGTCGGATATAGTTCTGTAGGAGGTCTTGAGCGAGGGTGTGCTCGGAGATACGAATGCCTCGGGCCAGGTCTGCCTCGAGTTTCTCCCAGTCGATTGGTTGCTGTTCTTCCGGTGGCGGGAGCTGATAGTGTGTGGAATAGACCATTCGTTCACAGGCAAATAATTGTAATAAATGTGTAGGCCTGCTTATGAATACCTCTGAATGGTATTCCCAAAAGCCGATTGTGAACATCTCTTCGAATGTCTGCTTGTAGCACGCCGGTAGGTACTTTATTCTGCAGTGCCAGGCATAACAAACCCGTAGCGATGGCGTAGTACTCATATCATATACCAGATCAAAATTGCCATGCTCAAAGCCCGGGGTGTTGACATGTGGTGCCTTGACGCGTCGGAAGACTTTAAAAATCATTTGCATCATGTCAAAGATTTTGACAGTCATATGCGCCGCTATATCATCCATATGCTTTAATCTAGGGAGCCAGTGGCGAATTGTAGCCATCATGTAGCCAACAGTTGGTAACTCAATGGGTGGCTTAAAATAGGGGTAATTCAACCAGTCTTGGCACTGCTTATTGTTTTGTACCTTAATAGCAAAGGCAGTCGAGGAGCGGCGTCGTGGCACTGGTCCCCAACATGGGTTGTATTTTAAATGTAAAGGTGCCTTAACCCATGTGCTCATCATTTCAGGGTACTGCTGTAGTAAATTTTTTCGCCACTCTGGTTGATAGATCTCTCCTTGCTGCGCATCTAGTGGCAAATCGTCTTCCTCGAACTGAGTCGCATGCGATGGTTTCTTACCTGTCTCTTTCTCAATGGCTAACTGGTATTCGGCCATTAACATGAAATATGGTTTATACTGAAGCTCATGCCCGGATATGTATCGTCGCGGGGCCAAATGAGCAAAGAATGGAGACTGTAATATCTTTTCTTCTATCATCGCCATGGCATGTAATTGCGCCTCTACTCTCGCTGAGTGCGTGGTTCCAATTTCCTCAATAGTCTTCATCCACGCGGGGGTCGGGAGTTCGTACGTCAACTGTCCTTCGGCCGTGACGTGTCCGCCTGGGATGGGTTGTGGCTCGTACGCTTCTTCAAATGTTTCCTCCACCGGGATGGTGACCGTTTCTTCTTCAGCTGGAAGCTCAGGTGGGGAATCTGGCCGTGGTGGCGCTTCATATACTGCAATCCTTGATTCAAGGGTCGATACCTGGGCCCGTAATGAGTTGAGTTCCTCTAGGAGGTCAGGAGAGGGGTCCACAGGTGCTGGTAATTCTGCTGCTTACACAACAAGCAAGAATCTTTTGATTATCCTGTTTATATATGCTTCCTGCCATTATTTGGTATCTCTGAGATTTGGTAATCTCTCCTTCTATGATCTTTATCCTAGGATTCTTGGGTCCGTATGTGAGAATAGGGACTATAGGCTTAGCCCATTCTGGTGCTATCTCAAGATTAAACAAATATGCGTATGGTAGTTCATCCGCTACTCCTTGAGGAGCTTCTCCTGAGGTTAATCTCGAAAGGTGGTCAGCTCTAAGATGTGTCTTTCCTTTCCTGAATACGACTTCAAAATCATACTCCATGAGTAATAGAAACCAACGTATCAGTCGTCCTGTGTTACATGGTTTGTTGACTAGGTACAATAGGGCTTGATGATCTGTAAAGAACTTGAATTTGTTTGCCAACAAGTAGTGCCTAAACTTCTTTACTGCGTAGATCATCCCTAATCCTTCTCGTTCCGTCGTGGTGTAATTTCTTTCTGCTGCGTTCAATTGTCTACTAGCGTAAGCTATGGGGAGATCTATGTTACCTTCATTCGTGGGTTGTGCTAACACACATCCTATGGCATAATTGGATGCATCCACATGTACATGGAATGGCTTACTCCAATCGGGGGTTGTCAATATAGGTGCTGAGCACAAACGTCGTTTAAGTTCATTGAATGAATTTTCACATTCATCTGTCCATTCAAAGTTGGTTAAAAGAGAGTACAAAGGCTTGGCTATGATTGCATATATGTGTATGAATCTCCTATAATAACCGCAATGGCCCATAAATGCCTGTACCTCTTTCACATTAGTTGGTCTAGGTAAATCTGCAATTACCTTCACCTTTTCTTCATCCGTAGAGATTCCATTTTTTGACACAATGTGTCCTAGAATTTTGCCTTGTCTGACCATGAAAACGCATTTTTCTGGGTTCAAACAAACCTGATATTCTCGACATTTGTCAAATATTTGCCTTAACTCTGGGATATGTGTCTGTCTTACATTTGAATGAGCACATATGTCATCGACATAAACTTCCAAACTCTTGCGTAAGAATTCCTTAAAAACATGACACATGAGTCGCTGGAAAGTGGCGGGTGCATTTGTTAAGCCAAATGGCATCACACGAAATGCAAATATGCCCCATTCAGTGGCAAATGCCGTCTTGTGTTGAACTTCTGGAGCAACGGCTACTTGATTGTAGCCTGAAAAACCATCAAGAAAGCTGTAAACTTCCTTGCCCGCAACTCTTTCCAATAGATGTTCCGTGATAGGAAGAGGATAACTATCTCTAATCATGGCGGCATTAACTTTTTTAAGGTTAATACACACACGCAATTTTCCATTCTTCTTGGGCACAACCACAATGGGGGATACCCATTCGGTATGCTCAATTTCGTAAATGAATCCTGCTTCTATCAAGCGATCTATCTCCTCTTTAATCTTCGCAGCGTAGTTATCATTGTACGTGTACGGTTTCTGTTTTGTGGGTTTTGCATCTGGAGTCATAGGGATTCTGTGAGAACATATATCTGGATCTACTCCTTTCAAATCTTTGTAACTCCAAGCAAAAACATCTCTATATTCGCGCAATAGGGCAACTAGCTCTTCTTCTTCTTCAGTTGTCAAATCATGCCCTATGTATGTACATTTTTCTTCTTCTCCTTCTATGGCTACGATTATTTTCTTGGTTTTCTCTCGGTTATCATATACTTGTCCGTCATTCGCTTTTCTATTAGGCATTCGTACTATGATTCTTCTATCTTCGATTTCATATTTCTTGAAATTCTCGGGTACTTCAAACAAGGATTCTTCTTTTTCTGACATGGTTGCTTTCTTCTTTCTTTTCTTACCTTCACTCTTAGTAGTCACTTCTGTGGCTAACCTCACCTCATTCGTAATTTCCTCGTGTCTCTGAGTGTGAGTCTCTACTTCGAAAAAATATTCTTCCTCTGATGCAAAGGGTGGGTCCATGATAATTGATTCTAAATCAAAATCGCTTGCATCCTCAAATGCATCAGTGTTAGGTTCACACTCTTCTAAAATTGCATCGCACATGATTGGCTCTATCGTGAAAACTGATATGTCATAGCCATCCTCGTCACAGTGGGGTGTCCATTGTTCTTCATTGATGGCTACGTCCATGGTTGCTAGGATTTCCGCCCAACCATGGGGTTCAAACTCTTCGTCTGGGAATACTACAGGTGCGTAGGCTGGATCCTGAAAGGTTCTTGGATGTTGTTCTGCACCTAAGGTCCTGGCTTCTAACCTTTCTTCCTCTTGTTTGGCTACTTTACACATCCATAAATGAGTATCCTCATGCAACCAAGAAGGGTCTGATTCTAATGAGTGCACGGATTCCGTCTCTACTGGTGTCTTATGGATGGTATTCCATTGTATTGGGGGTACATCTCTACGTGAATAGTCTTTAAGATTGACTTTGGTAGTCACTCTTAAATGTTGCAAGTACAAAGAATTAGTTCCCCAATCTTGTACAATTTGCAACTGACGCATGAATGGTCGTCCCAATATCATCTCATATGCATGATTTTTTGCAAAGTCACAAATGGCAAAGGTATGCTCAAATTCTACACCACAAGTGGTGAGAGATATGCCTTCTAGTAAGCCTGATGGTTTTTCTATGTGTCCGTCAGCCATTTGTAGCTTCATCCTGGTAGGTCTTAATGCTGGCTTACCCCATCGTTTCCATAAAGCGGTGGTAGCAATGGCTACTCCGGCTCCTGAATCTAAGATGGCTTTCGTGGTGTAGCCCTGATGGGTTATCGGAAGATAAGTGTTACCTTCCTCTCCTTCGCTTACATCTCCAATCTTTTCTACGGGTATCTCTGGTACCTTATTTTGTGATCCTATTTGTGAGGGAGTAGTAGCAAGCTCCGGGAATTGATTTGCTACATGTTTCCACAATTCTGGTTTTACCTTTAACAACTCCTCCAGAGTAAGGTTACATTGTACTTTGGTATTCTTGATCACTTCCGTGTTTCTAGGGATTACTGATTCTTCATTCCTCACTATTATCGTGGGTGCTCTCATACTAATAGACTTTGCTTCCCAAGGTCCTGTGAACTGAGGTAATTCTTGTAAAGAATTAGATTCAAATCTTGTGTGTTCACTCAGTTGTTCTTCCTCTACATCATCGTAAATAGAGGGAATGTCTTGGGGAAATTGTTCCTGCAAGTCGTCTATTTCTTGAATAGGAGGATGGGTTCCTTGTTCTTTTCTCCATTTCTCTTCTTGGATTTCTCTCAAAAATTCATGTGAGTACCTATGTATGGAAGACAAATTGTCTTGACTTTCTGAGTTGGGTACTTGAGACAGGGATGGCGCATTCCTTTCCTGTGTCTCTGGGACAATAGGGTTCTTAGGCTGATTTTTTTTCTCTTTGCTCTCTATCAAGTATTCTAGCCTCTCCATTAGTCCTTGGAAATGTAATTCCGGTTTTGCCATGTTATTCCAATTAAGATATCTAGAGGCTTCGAACAAAGCTTGTGCTAGTTCTACCATCTTCATGCAAAGTTTAGTTCTCTCAATTTCTAGATCAGCTCGAGGGTAGTTTTTACTCATTTCAGCTACCTGAGGTCCTTCTTTTAATCTAGCCTGATATGCACGAAACATCATGTCTAGATTTTCTGGTATGGGTTCTGCTAAAACTGATCCTGATTTTTGAGCTGGATTCTCTTGATTCAATTCCTGTGAAGTCAATTCTTGGATTTTGGCTCTAGATTCCTTTAAACTTCCTTCCAACTCAGTTATCTTTTTACTCCATTTTCTCTTTATCCTTTCTCTAGAATCTTTCCAAGATTTCGTCTTTTTACTACTAGATTCTGCAACTTCACTACTTCCGGCTATTTTCTCCTGATTAAGCTTTTGGTTTTGTAAGAGCGCCTGGGCTCTGGTTATAGCTTGGATAGGCACGTATGTAGGGTTGGATCCATCTGCGTTATTTACAATACCTATCACATTGATCGGTGTCACATTTGTAGCATTAACAGGGTTCTTAGGACAATCTTTGATTATGTGCTCTTTGCCACAATCGGCACAAAAGCCTTGGATGTTATAGTACTGTGATTGTCTTGCTATCGGGGGATGTGGACAATCCTTTATGAAATGATCTCCTTGGCACCTAAAGCATGGTCCTCTAGGGCCCTGTGGTCTTTGTTGTCTCAGTTGGGGCCGTGGATTTGGGTTTGTGTACATCACATTAGCATAGTCGGGCTCCCAACTAGGTTCCACTGGTGGACTATCATAATGATATGTCTCCACATGTTCTGGTGACTCTGTGTAATATGCGGGTGGACTATCTACATGCGTAGAGTCAAAACTGTTTGAGTGTGGGTCACTCACTGTGATCAAAGGTGAAGAAGGCACTAAGGCCCTACTTAGGTTCTCTTCTGCAGCAGCGTATTTGACTGATATGACATTCGCTGGTGGGGGTGGCTGCTGAGCTAAGACAGGTTGAGGTCTCTGTTGAGCCTGGTATGGGTAGTTCTGAGGAGGCCTATAGTAATAAGGCTGAGCATTGTATTGGCCTTGATACCTACCTGGCTGCGGGTATGCTTGCGGGTAGTTCTGTCTCACGGTTTGTTTGTTGTATGGGCAGTCCTGAGCCGTATGATTCGTGTATCTCCTCTCAATTGTACAGTATTGGCCACTAGGGTTGGCTTGTGGTTGTGGTGCATTGAGACACACATTTGCCATATGATCACCACCACAGGTGTAACAACGCTTGTTAGTTAGCACCCTAGGTTTACTAGAAACTCCTAATTTCTGAGCCACTTTTTCTGCTAGGTCTTCTATTGAGCTAGACAATTTTGTGGATGCTAGAGATGAACAGTCTGAGTCCTTATAGACCTTTGAGAGTTCCAACTCGTCTCCTAAGTTGTCCTCAATGTCTATACAAATTCTTACACATTGCTCTAGCGTTCTGGGTTCTTTTAGGTACACATAGGAGCGTAGTTTAGAGCTCAACAAGCCATCTAAAAACAATGACACTTGCTTGGCTTGTGAGGGTAGCTCTTGCATTGGACATCGTTCAACATATTGTCTAAACCTACGTCCTGCCAGTCTAACTGTTTCCTGAGGGGTCTGTTTAAAGCTATGAATCAACGAAGACGTGTCATGTCTAATCCCACTTTTAGAGAATTCCGTGATGAATGACTCTAAAAAGTGATGGATGTCTCTAAATTTCCTTTGTTGCAGAGGTTGGAACCAAGTTAAAGCTGTATTCTTTAACCTTAGTCCAAATGCGTTGTATTGCGTGAACATGTCTTCAACTTGTTCGGCTCTTAGTACTTGCTTGAATTCTGCGACGTGGTCATAGGGATCTCCTGTCCCATCAAATTAATTCTTCATTGATTTTACTAATTGCGTGGGTCTCAATGTTCTTGCGTGTTCACGTGGTCTGGGTAGAGGAAAATCATCTCTACCACCTGGTATTCCATGATCTCTTTGTCTATCCGCTCTATTAGTGTCTGAGGTTGTTCTATCTCTCCCTATGGGATAAGTGAAGCTTACTTCCGGTCTCTCTTTATTTCCCTCTCTTTGATTTCCATGGGCTGAGGATGTTCCTGCCCCTTGTTGACTTGTATTCATGTTCGTTCTAGATGGAGGGAATACCAATTCACCTCTCCATGTGTATGTGTTTTTAGCACGGTCAGGTACCACAAAGACTCTTTCTGAAGTCTCATCCAGGTATACAACCTTTCCAGGTGTATCCGGGTCCTTGAACTCGTATATAGTGATGATACCTACCTCACTAAGTATTTCGGTCTTGTATCTCCAAAAGGCTTCATCAGTTTCTTTATTTACAAACAACTCTATGCTTCTGTTGTCCTGAGGGATCCATTCTGGGATTAGTACTCGTGTCAGTACAAATTTCCCTCTAGGTGTTCTAGGCTCTTCTAATGGTTCTTTTCCTTGAGATTTTGCTTCCGTTTCTGGTTGAATCACGCCAAACTCGTTGGTATTGTTTGGCTGCGTACTTAAGATGTACATCGTTCCTTCCTTGTCTATGTACGCGTCTCTCTCGAATTTCACCACTGGATGTTCCAATCCAATGGGTTGATCGGGGTTGTGCATTTGCACCACTTGCCTTTGCAATCCATCCTCATAGATGCGAGCACCTAATCGGTTGGTTCGGAGAAACTCTAGTTGAGTCCTATAGGGTCCTTCTGGTTTTTCTAAATAGGCTACATTCGACCCTACTTCTGGTCTTTCTGCGCTAAATGCCATTTCTGATTCACTAGTGTCTGAGCTCTCGTAGGGATAATTACTATTCAATTGCTGAGCCCACGATCGTGCAGTAGTTCTTACACTTGCCTATGATGATCTAAGGCTTCGTCGGTCTGACTTACCTATATGTTTGCCTGATCTAAGGTTCATTAATTTTCTTCCTTGCACACTCGGTACACGCTCAGATCGTCAATGATTCTTTGTTATTACTGTCTTAATTCTTTTTAGATTTCTTTAGATTCTTGTCTTAATGTATGCGTCAGGAATTCGACTTTCCGTTATAATTTTGAGTTCTCGTTCCGTCAGACTTATGTTCTTTCCTTTAGGTTTTCGTGTCACACACCTTTACTTTAGTCTTGAACTTGATAAACTTAACTCTCTTGAACTTGAGGCGTTCCTATCGTCTTTAATCCACAACACTACCGTTTAGCCTAAGCTAAGAATTGACTGAGGGGGTTGAGTAATCTTCCAACCTCGAGTCAGCTTTTCTGGTTGCTCTGATGCCCAAGAAGCCGCGCTTCCCAAGCTTTATGCCCTTCACTGCCTTGCCTTGGTTGCCCTTGATTGCCCTTGCTAGACCTGGAAAAATTCAATATTAGACCAATTCACAATTGGATGATCAAGCACTTGAGCATATACACCTTTTAAGTCCCTTCCCTTTTGCCCAAATTTTTAATGTTTGCCCCCTGGCTTTCTAGTCCCAAACTAGGTCAACCTCAAAATAGCTTGTCTAAAAATAGACGTATCCTTTAAGAAAGTTCACCTTCCACGTGGATCATGCCGCACTTGTGTATTTGGTCCGGCAGCAACATTTAGGTGGTTGCTTCGCTCGATGGGTTCTATTATTACAGGAATTCGACTATGAAGTTTTCCATCGACCCGGCACAACACATGCCTTAGTGGATTTTCTATCTCGGTTGGATTCCGGTGAAGCTCCGGTGGGGGTTGATGACACTACACCAGCAATTTACGCTACTGAGCCAACTATTGAAGAATCCACAGAACCTCTTGTTCCCCCTACATACTACGATACGATACTAACGTTTCTAACTGACGCGTGTCTTCCTCCTCATAGTTCCCCTGCTCTGCGGCGAAAATTTGCAGTTTACAGTCGAAGATTCGGGTTGATTGTAGGTCAACTATACTATCTGGATCATTCTGGTGTTTTACTTCGATGTATCCCACCACATGAAGCAAAATCGGTTATTGCTATGGCTCATTCATTACCCTCGGGCGGACATTTCGTCGCTGATCTTACTCACCATAAAATTCTTCAAAGTGGGCTTTGGTGGCCTACCATGTACAAAGATGTGACTCAGTTTGTGCAGCAGTGTGATACCTGTCAACGGTCTGGATAGCCATTACAGCAGCACTTCTTTCCCCTTCAACCTGTCTTACCTCTCGAACCCTTTCAGAAGTGGGGTCTAGATTTTATTGGTCCAATAACACCCCCAGCTACTTTCACCAACAGCCGCTATATCTTGACTTGTATCGATTATGCCATTCGGTGGGCGGAGGCTTGGGCATTACGGTCAGCCACAGCAGTTTAGGTGGCCAAATGCCTGATGAAGGACGTTTTTCCTCGTTATGGGTTGCCTCTGGAAATCGTTACGGACCAAGTTACACACTTTGCTAACCACTTAATGCAAGTATTGATGGAGACATTTCAGATTGTCCACAAATTCAGCTCGCCTTATTATCCCCGTGCCAATGGTCTGGCGGAGAGTACCAATAAGACTTTGTTGACTATGCTCCGTAAATTGCTTTTGGAATGTCCGGAACGTTGGGACCAGTTACTACCTGCAATTTTGTGGGCTTACCGGACTACGTACAAGGTAGCTATTGGCATGACCCCGTTGAAACTAACTTATGGATTGGAAGCTATTGCACCAATGGAAGTAGTAGTGTCGAGTCTACATGTTGCCTTAGCTCAGAAATTGCTATCGGAAGAATCCTTGCCATTTCGGTTGGATACACTCAGATCATTGGATGAATAGCGCTCGGAAAGTTTTCTGATACTTCAAGAAGTTCAGCTTCGTCAAGCTCGTACTCATGATCGTTTCCTCAAGACCCCTGTGTTTACGGTGGGGCAACTAGTATTATTCTACAATGCTAAAGCAAATCAGTCTGCTCGGAAATTTAAATTATTGTGGTTCGGTCTATACCAAATTATTGAGGAGGTGGGACCCGCTACTTTAGATTGGCCACCTTAACCGGAGTTCCCCTTACGAAAGTGATTAATGGATCTAAGCTTTGCCCCTATCAGCAATCGGCCGATAACCAATGATGTGTACCTTGTCTTTTTCGCGTGTCAATTGTTTATTTCTTTTCCCACATTTCGGTTGACCACTGACCGTAATCCCCTCGTTATGGTATCTAAATATGATTAATCGCCGCCCTGTGTAACTGTTTCTGTTTTTGCATGCATGCCGAAATTATGAAGGGTATCATTTCAATACCGCGTGATGATTAGGTTTTTCGATCGCTTCATGATGCTCGTGTGTCTACTTAACCTTGTTTCTTTTACTGCTAATCGTTATTGCGTTCGTGTGCTTGTGCATGTTCATTGTCGTCTGTATTCTTGTGCTCACTTGTGCGCGCCATGGAAGCTTTAGCGAATGTCGCTACTTTCCATGTAGGACTCACTCCTGATGTAAGTGAGTACTTGCGCACTCACGGTTTGTTGAATTTCGCTGAATTGCTCTGGCATTCAGTGGAATGTCATCCATTTTATGCGCAAATTATTGCTACCATCGCCTCTACACCTGCTATAGAGCAGTGTTGGCCCATTGCCTGCTTCCCATCCCGCGTTGTTATCACTTTAGCTTCGTTTGCTGAAGCTTTCTGCCTCCCTATGGGAGGATTGGAGAATGGTCCACTCCTTCGTGTAGCCACCATGAAAGAATTGTTTCCTCGATACTCATCTAATGAGTACGCCATTTTGTGTAGACCCGAACCAGAGCGCACTGCTCTGTAGTTTTTAGTTGCTATTTTGAATTTGCAAAAACGCACTTACAGTATCTCGCGCCCCTTCTATTCAATTATAGACATGGCTTCTCACAAGTCTGTCAATTTTGCTTCTTTTTATTTCCGGTGCATGCACCGTGAATGTGTCGTGGTTATCAAACAGGTCAATAAGGGTGACCTTTCGCGTTCTCTTCTTCCCCATATCCTCACTTTTCTTTTTCTAGTAATCCAAGCCGCGCAACCGCCTCCAACCACTCCCATCTTGCTCCATGAAGAATCTACTCAAGTGCTCGAGGACGCAAAGGATGACGATGAGGATCTCTTTCAACTTCTTCACCGGAAACGCAGACGTATAAGTCCTTCTGAGAGCCAGGTGCAGGGATCAAAGGCTGGCAATGAAGAAGAAGGCTTCCATGACACCGCTACATCCATTCATGTCGAATCTTTTGATCATTCTTCTCCAAATAAGCAGCAGGAACAAGATGCCCACACCGAAGATTCTGACGAAATTTCTTCCCGACAGGATTCTCATCTGCAGAATCAAGATTCGATGAAGGATATTGCTGCTGACATTCTTAACGACGTGATTGCTATGATTGACATCATCATCGACAAGGTTGAGGCATCAAAGCATAATACCACCGGACTCATTTTGACGCCAATTATTCCACCTCCTCCACCCATGAACACTGTAGAGCCCATTGTCTCAGTCGAGCCTGTTGTTCCCGACGCACCCACTACTTCCTCGTCTTCTCCCAATTTCTCCACCACCTTCCCCTCACCTATTATCGGCCTCTTCCTCCCAGCCACTCCCTCCTCTTACTCTTCCCGCTCCAATGTTTAATGAATTAGAATTGCTGGGTCGACTCTTAATCCAATTTTCTCAGCAGTTATCTATGCAAATGATGCAGGCAACCGATAATATTCGACATGAATTACAACACAAAGTGGATATTTTAGAAGCAGATATTGCCCCATTACAGGAAGAAGCAAATGCAGTTAAGGCAGAAAACCATGCTTTGCAGGTTCAAATCCAGCAACTTCAAGCTCGAGTTACAGAGCATGATAATCTTATTGCTCTAAGAGGTGCAACATTGGCTGAGTTAAGAGCCAAGGATGTTTTGTTAACTGCTCGTGAGGAAGAAATCAAGCAATTAAATCAGTTGGTACAGGATAAGGAGGATGCTCGGATTGCTCTCGGCAAACTTTTAGAAGAAACTCGCATTGAGCTTGATGAGGTCGTGCAAAGAGGACAAGAAATGGCTAATTTGGCTAAGCAGACTACTGCCGAATTACAGACAGGCTCTGCAGATCTTTTCCAGGCGAATACTGCTCTCAAAGCACAAACGAGTCTGACCAT
This sequence comes from Ceratopteris richardii, assembly GCA_020310875.1. Lineage (NCBI taxonomy): Eukaryota > Viridiplantae > Streptophyta > Polypodiopsida > Polypodiales > Pteridaceae > Ceratopteris > Ceratopteris richardii. The sequence goes on from CM035437.1 coordinate 143,828,513, forward strand.
TCAACTTAAGAAGGACTTAGCAAGGATTATGAAAGGAAGGGATGCATATTATAGGACAATTCAATATCAAGCTCAGGAATTGGAACGCAGAGAGAAGCAACTAGGAGCTCAAGCCGAAAGATTGTCTCGAATTGATGCGCAAATTGCGGATGTAAAGGAGCAGCGAGATGTTGCATTAGCTAATGATTTCTATTTACAAGAAGCGTTTTTGCAGATCCAGACTCATGCTCTGTTTAGTCAGGTTATTTCGGCGAGTTCAGTACGCACTGATGCATAGCTGGTGGAGCCGAAAACGTTAAAACTGATGTTGGACTCATTTAAACAGAAAATTACCAGAACTTTCAAATTAGTAACAACCATATATATCCAAGGCATCGTAGATGAGCCATAATTTTGTTTTCTTTGCGGGTTCAAGTCCACCGTGCATGCCAGTGTTAGGCCGTCGGATTGCACAATGTAACTTATATATTTTCATATACCGCATGCATTGAAAGGGCGTAGCGAAGTGATGTAACCATTTTATTCATTAATGAAGAGACATTACGTGGTTCTCCGATGCAAGAGGAGACGGGATCACCAGACTGTTTGTCTAGGCGATTTGGGACCTTGCGGAGATATCGTATTGCAGAGTTTGCTTATGCGCTCTCCCCACTGGAACACAGCTAAATTTGATGGAAGTTCTACCGAACCTGTGTGAACCCAGCCTTATTTCTTTGCACCTTCTCATGCTCGGACAAAGAACTTGAGAGAGATGGAGTCTCGCTTTTCTATGAAACGACACCCTGTGCCAGGCTACACCCTCATTCGATAGACAGCCCCTCTTTGTGCAGCTCGACATTGAAGCCATTGCCAGAGAGAGAAAGAGAGATAGAGAGGCAGTTCTGACACAACTCTACTCTCTCTATGATATATCAGCAAAGCTCGTGATGTCTAGCAGAAACTTCTTGCGCACTTGAAAACAACAAGTGTATCAGAAAATGAGTGACAAAGCTGATGTTCGCAAGGCCTGAGGTGGAAACTCTTGGCAGCATGATAAGGCCCTAAGGCTGCCTCTCCTACAAGTGACAACAAAAAACTCCATCCAACAGCTCCACTTCAGCCACATAGAAACAGAGAGAGAACCTCCTAAGTGTGAAATGAACTGATTGGTGCTCGTTAGCATCAGTCTATTTGGGTGACCTGAAATTCAACAACAATTATTTTATTAATTTTCTGATGACCTCAAATTTCAATAAAGATTATTTTATTAGTTTTCATACTTTAATTCACACACATAAAAATTTTTTTATTTTATTATTATTACTACTCTTTATTCAATCTTACTTAAGGTTTCGAAATACATCACGACAATAAAACAGCCATGGTTTTCAACCGCAGCACTAAAACAAATGAAAAATAGTTCATAGATTGATTTTTAAGGTAGCATGCACACAATATTTTTTTATATAGTTTTATTATGGTTTTTATTCAATTTAATATAGTTTTTATTTTCATTGATGTAGATATATACGATCATCAAAGTTAAAGACATGGGGTGAACTCAATACAATGGGAACTCGCTTATGATAAACATTCTAGACTTATAAATTATCTTGATTATTTATATATGATTTTAATTATTTTTTTAGCTTTTTGGTCATTCAAAATCTACCCATAGAACCTTCATATGCTTTTAAATGCAGTCATGCAAAATCTATGTCTTCGATCGTCCAAAATATTGCCATTGGATCTTCATGTGCACATAAATCTCGTGACCTGAAACTTATCTTCGAGAACCTAAAAACCCCACCATCGAGCATGCATGTGTTCTTGATACACTTTTTGGGTCACCCAAAAAGTGATATCGGACCACTCGAAAACATATCCATGTGCTATCCTTATCAAATCCCTTGCACATGGCATTATTTCACCATACTTGCACTCAAAAATCACCTTTTTGGGTGACGTGAAAGTAGTGAGGCCAACGAACTGGTGCCCTTGAGCACCTGTCCATTCGGATCATCCGAAATCAAGGAGCCTTTTTTGAATTATTTTTATCTCTAAATTTTATAGAGTGAACAGAGATTAAGTATAGGTTTTTACTAAAATATAGAAAGAAAATGTCATATTTTTTGTCTTTTTCTGTGATCTATGCAAAAAAAGACTGCAATATGTATGTTTATTTTTTTGTAGTTTATTTTTTATTTTTCTTTTTAAATTTTTTATATGCATGTAATTTTAATGAATAAAAATTCAATAAAGCCAGCTAAGATCAAGTGACCTTAGCATCATATGTGCTTGAATTCGCTGATCGGATGTTCAATAAGGTCAGTGCAAAAAATCATTCAACAGATTATCATGTGCACTTGATGCAATTTTTGGGTCACCTGAAAAGAGTCATATGATCATCAAAACATAAATCCATGTGCTATCTCTATCAGCTCAACAGTCACACTTGCCAAAGTTTGTATACGCAGAGGCAATAAGCAGGTAGTGGCATGCTAAAGAGAGGGAGGGAGAAACGTGTTACATTTGGCCAAAAAAATGAAGCATAACCACTTGGCCCAATTTCAGAGTCGTACACCTTGCACATGAGAACTTCTGACAGGGATTCCGAGAAGCTTTCCCTTTTTTGGATGACTTGAAAGTGAAAATGCAAATGGATTGGTGCTCAAAAAACGGACTTCGGATGAAAAAGTTATCACCGTTCAGGCCCTGGGGGGTAAAAACTGACAAACAAGTTTTTCTCCAAATATGAGCTAAGGGGTCTCCTATGAGTCTAATCACCCAAAAATTTCCCAAAAATAGCCCCAAAATTGGCCAAAAAATGAAACCTTAAAATTTGCGATGGGGGTGCACAATCGCGATGGTCTGAGACAATTGCGATGGTCTGGGACCGTCGCGATGGCGTGAAATGGCGAACAATCGCGATGGCTTGAAAGTGCACCGTCGCGATGGCCTGGATTTGCACAATCGCGATGGTCTGAAGTTGCACAATCGCGATGGCGTGAAAGTGCACCGTCGCGATGGCGTGAACTTGGACAATCGCGATGGTCTGAAGTTGCACAATCGCGATGGCGTGAAAGTGCACCGTCGCGATGGTGTCAGTCAACGGTCAACGTGCACAATCGCGATGGTCCAAAATGAACCGTCGCAATGGTCTGGGCGCGATGGCGTGAGCCAACCGCGATGGTCTGGGCGCGATGGCGTGAGCCAATCGCGATGGTCTAAATTTTTGAAGTGTCGCGATGGTGTGAGGGTGTCGTCGCGATGGTCTGAAGTGCACCGTCGCGATGGTCTAGATTGCCACGTGGCACCGTCGGCGCGATGGCGTGAGCCAATCGCGATGGCGTGACACAATCGCGATGGTCAGAGACCGTCGCGATGGTCCGGCCAAGCCGTCGCGATGGCGTGAGCCAATCGCGATGGTGTGACACAATCGCGATGGTCAGAGATCGTCGCGATGGTCCACCAAACTGAGATTTTTTGAGATGAAGCTATGGATTCCTACACACGCAGGGGTCGCCTACACGGTGGTGAACTCGCCTTCCTCAAAACCCGAACTTTGCAGACCATCGCGATGGTCTGACACAGTCGGAAATTTCTGACAGAAACTGAAGTTTTTACCTTTTCCAAGCTTTCCTAATGCACTAGAGCTTTGTACCTGCAAGAAAACTCAAGAAAACAAAAGTACACACAAGCACAAAAGTTCTCTCTCACTCTCTCACATGCACAAATGAGGGGAAATGAGGAGAATGGGTGGATATGGTGAATTTTCTGATTTTTTTGGAGATGAAGATGATGATGCGGTGATGAAGATGGAGTGTGGGGGAGGTGAAAAACACTAAAAACTAAGTAAAAACAACAACAAAAACTGAAATTTTTACCTTCCAACGCTACTTCTTGCTATACTCTTACCATCACACATTCGTCCTAGACTCGATCCCCGGCAACGGTGCCAAATTTGGTGTTGCTCTAGCACAATGGTGAGAACCACGTTAAGAAGCTCCACCTCCTTAATGTCAATCCGCGGAAGATATAGGAGTGATATGAAGATCGTGAATGTAAGATGAAGTGAGAGTGAAGGTGAGAAGCATAGAAATGCACACACACATGCACACACACTACGAAGAGACAAGCAAGACACAATGGAAGGTGAGAAATCAACTCTATTACTCAAGAACACTATTACAAGCTCAAAATAGCTCTAAGCTCACACCAACCAACCTCAAAAATGAGCTCTCTAGCTCTTTTTATAGTTTCTAGATTAGTTTTGACCGGTTTCACATCTACTGACCGGTCTAGTTAAAAAATAGGTCCTAGATGCTATTTGGAAGGGTAAACGGTATCTAAAAATAACGAAAATTGATACGCTTGTTCTACCTAAGCTCCTCAAGCTCGAGGACTCCTCGGCTTGCACAAAATGGAGCTATGGATTACAAAATGGGATTTTCTATGTTACATATGTTACAATAGTGATAAAAATCACTGTTGAATGTTTTGAAAAGTATTTGAAAACATAATTATTTGAAAAACGATTCGACTGGCTCCCTGCTCCGTCGTTACATGCTTCCGTGTCGTCTGTGCCTCTAGCTGCTTCCAACAGACTCAAAGTGAGTAGACCAAGAAATTGGTAAATTCACATGGATTAGAAATGAGCATGCCAAGAGCAGCAAGTAGTCTCTCCAAGCTTCTAACCAAGTACAACGTGGAAGAGAGGCACTCCTTATATAGACTTTGAGGAGGGTCTCCAAAGTACATCACATGTGGGATAATTGGCCTTGAAGGAAAATGAATACAATGGTAGAATCAAATGAAGAGGTACCCAAATGCAATGAGATAAAACTAAAATAAATGAAATGGAGTGCCTCCTAGATACAAAGTGGAGATGCACTCATACAAATACAAATGGAAATGAAATGGAAAAACTCATGTCATCAATAGGTGTGATAACCCGTGGGCAAGATCGCCCCCCCTGTATTTCTATCCAGCCACTTTTGGTGCTTGGGCAGTTTGCCGTGTCACGCCAAATTGTGAGCAACTATAGGGGGACATGGTGAGCCTCCAAGACCAAGAATTCTAGCCACTCTCAAGCGAAATCAAGCGACCTTTGCGATCTCCATGCGGTAGCCCTCGTGCTAGTCCCCTCTACACACACCTCTCGAAAGTGTCGTCGTGCCATCGAGGGGCCGTTGTACGCATTTGCCAGTGATGCTTAATGCAGGCCAGCTCACTTGTAAGCGTTTGCCCCCGATGCCCAAGGCGGGCCGGCTACGGCCATTCCATTGTAATCGTTTCTTTTGATGCAAGCTTGTTTTTCCTTCAACAAGTGAATTCCAGCTTTCAAGCAAGGGAACACACACTCAAGTAAGTCATCCCATTAACGGGCCGGTGTGAGTCACTGAGCGAGCCCGAGGTGCTTGCTTCTTTTTCATCACAGTTGGTATCAGAGCCACGCTCGATCAATGCGGCCTTGGAAAAGGGGACGGACCGGTTGTCACACCAGTGCAGGGAGCCAAGTCTTAACGTCCCGCTTAGTACAACGCGATGGAGGATGAAGGCAATGACATTTTTCTAAGCGACATGGAGCCGCGCGCGAGCGGCCAAAGAGAAACGAGAAAAGAGAAACAGAGGAGCAAGGGGAAACGGTCATAGACCCGGCCTCCAATTCAGAAAAATTATGATTTCATGACGTCCGAGAAGGACAAAAAGCACCACCGCCGGATTGGATGGTGGCTCAAGAGGACCAAATCAGTCGACTTGAGTCCACTATTGCTGATCTAGCGCAACTGCTAAAGGGCAAGTTAGAATCAAAAGAAGACAAGACCAAGGACATGGGAAAACAACCGGAGTTGCAAGAGGGTGAGAATTCGGGAAGGACATCCCATCAAGGCCGTCAGCCATACATGCGGTGATGCGGACCCGTTTCCTCATCTGACGATGATAGCGATTTGGACTCATATGGCAAGTTCAAGCCATGCCCACCTGAAAAATTCCGAGGTAAACACAACTCTCTCGCTGTCTCCAAATGGCTGCAAGATATGGAGCAATACCTCGAGTTGCAATGAGTGGGAAAATGGCATTGGGTAAAGATTGTCGCATCCTTCCTGGCCGATGACATAGATGCATGGTAGCTTGCAGAGTCCGCAGGGGAGGAATTCAGCTCATGGAGGGATTTCAAAGCGATGTTTGAGGAGTACTTCATTTCTCAAAATGAATCCTTGAAATTAAGAGATGAATGGTGAGGCCTTAAGCAAGAAGGACCTCTATCCGAATATGTACGCAAGTATAGAAGACTCATGCTATAGAACATTGAGATGCACGATCTCGATCAGGTCCATGGGTTCATATACTAGTGTAGTGTTTGGACGCGACGTGAAATAGAGAAACAATCGCCTAGCACATGGGAAGAGGCGATCATAATGGCAGAGAGATACCAAGATGCAGAGAGCACCAGACATGCTCAAAATCTGCGAAAGACTGAGAATATTTCTCTGAAGAGGAACCAGCAGGGTGCGGGGAACACAAACACCAACAACCATCCTACACCTACTCAGAACACAGGCAACCCACAGGTCCAAAGAAACACGAACAATTATGGGAACAATCAATAGAGGGCGTTGCCACCGCCCTAGTGGCAGAGAAACGATCTCTGGCCTTTCTACATAGTGTGCAATGGGAATCATTGGATGCACCAATGTACGCAGAATAACAATCAGACACGAGTGCAAACGGCTCAGGTAGAGGAAGAGCCACAAAGACGTAACACCAACATAGTTCTAACAGGATTAGATGACAACGAGGATGAAATGCAAGCAAGCAATAATGCTCCTCATGTCGGGACTGTGGCAGCAATGCCGAGATGCTTGCCCATGACATTCCACATGATACAAAAAATGTACTTTTGGGATACTTTTGGGACCACCTGCAAAGTAGTGATCGTGGATTCGGACACCACACATAAGTTTATGTCTTCACAGTGTGCAACAAGTTTGCAATCAGCTTTGAGCAAACTTCCAGGTATGTTAGTTACTTTCGCTCAAGGTTGAGATGATAATGTAAGGATTGCCCTGAATGTACGCATTACAATGGGAGAATTGTCTACAAAGTTAGATTTCCTAGTAGTTCCACTAGAGGCATTCGATGTCATGGTCGGGCTATCATTCATGGACCGCTACATGGTGAGCATGTTAGGAAAGGGGATAGACAAACTCCTGCTTGAGATGCAAGGGAACATCGTAGTGATGGACTATCATAGAGCTCCTAAGAGAACCGGCGATGCAAGTAAAGAAACTCAAGGCAAGTCAGACAAGATAAAGAGGCCAGGATCAATACCGCAAGAGACAAACTGCAACCTCGCTCCTTCTTCCACATTAGAAGAGGACTATGACAGACAAAGGAAAGGGAAGGCACCTATGCATCAAGATAGTGTGCCATCAAATAGTCAAGTAAACGGGAACAAGGCAATGAACCTACAAGTAGGAAAGATGAAGTCAGTAGTGGCAATGATGAGAGCTGAGCAAAGACAACACACACAAGGGCCGCTGACGGCCAAACAAGTAGAAAAAGCAGTGAAGCAAGGGGTTTGAATCCCACTTGTGTGTGATAAGATGCAATTCAATTGACATAGATGAAAAGGAAAATGACAAGATGAAAGTGGGCGATCACCGGATACATGAAGTATTGAGAGAGTTCAAAGATGTTCTGCCAAGTCATCTCCCAAGTGGGCTGCCTCTGCTAAGGCAGGTCCAACACAGTATCGAAGTGATGCCGGGCCAAGCTCCGCCGGCCAAGGCACCATACAAAATGAATGAAATAGATCTAAAGGAATTAAAGAGGCAACTAGTGGAACTTGAACAGCAGGGATTCATTCAACCTAGTAGTTCACCCTATGGCACTCCTGTCTTATTTGTCAAGAAGAAGGACGATAACATGCGGTTATGTGTGGACTACCATGCATTGAACAAGATTACTATCAAGACAAAATATCCCGTGCCGATCATGGATGAAGTGATGGTCCGTTTGGGTCAAGCAAAGCTTTTCACACGAATAGGTCTGAGATCCGGGTATCACCAAATAGTAATAGCAGAGAAGGACATTGAAAAGACTGCATTTCGAACCTGCTATGGCAGTTATGAATGGTTGGTCATGGCTTTTGGACTCACTCGCGCACTAGGCATGTTTTGCAGAGAGATGAACGATGGATTCCGAGACATGTTAGATGAGTTCCTGATTATTTACATAGATGACCTGTTGATCTATAACCGAACTCTGGAAGACCATTTGGATCATGTAAGAGCAGTACCACAACGTTTAAGAGAACGACATCTCTATGGCAAACCTTAGAAGTGCGAGTTTGCTATGACATCAGTTGAGTTTTTGGGCTTCATTGTTTCAGACAAAGGGGTGATGATCGATCCTCACAAGATCACTGCAGTATGTCAGTGGCCACCACGACACACAGTACGAAAAGTAAAGGGAATTCATAGGCTTTTGTCAGTTTCCACAAAAATTCATAAAAGATTTTAGCAAAGTGGCGGCTCCGCTCACAGAGTTAACCAAAGGAAAAGGGTGCTTTGTGTGGGGACCTAAAGAACAGGATGCCTTTGAGCAACTCAAATAGGTGATGTGTGATGCTCCTGTGTTGAAGTTGCCAGAGTTTGAGAAAGAGTTTGAAATTCATACATATGCTTCAAGATTAGCAATTGGAGGGGTCCTTATGCAAGACGGACACCCTGTGGCTTATGAGTCACACAAGTTTTCAAGTACAGAACTTAGATGGAGCACTCATGAGAAGGAGATGCTCACGGTGATCCACTGTCTAAGGAAGTGGTGTCACTACGTACAAGACAAACACACCAAAATATACACGGACAACATATCATCACTACCAAAATATATCAACACCTCACATGTCACTCACTAACTCACTATTGTTGAACATAAAAATGTCCAAGGGCGTCACATTGGTATTGTGAAGGCAAAAAGATGCTAAATGGAGGATTAGTATCCTCAAAAACACTCTTCTCACTTCAACCTCGTTAATGGGCTATTTATGCATCTTATACTCATAGAAAATGACATCACTATTTCTGATCACCGAGTGTGTTTCACAATCCCATAAGCGATATCCAAATAGTCCTTCTTGACCATATCCAAGAAAAATGCATTTCTTTGACTTATGGTCCAATGTTTGTGTAAGATTCTTGGGTATATGAACATATACACACCCAAAAACTCAAAGATGATCATAATATGGTGGCTTCTCTATCCATAACTCTTGTGCCACCTTCAAACCTTTGGCATTACTAGGTGAAAGGTCAATCACATGAATTGCAGTCAATACTCCTTCTACCCAAAAGCCTTGTGAAAGGTTTGCATGATGCAACATAAAGACTCCTCTATCCTGAATAGTTCTATTCATCCTTTCAACTACACCATTCTATATTGGTGTGTAAGGATCTGTAGACTCTCTATGAATTCCTCTAGACTAACAGAAAAGGTTGAATTCATATGAGGTATACTCACCCCCATTATATAAACATAAAGATTTGAGCTTAGTTCCTTCAATTTGATAGGATATACCCAAACTTTTCTAGTAGCATCATCTATGAAAGTGACAAAGTAAAGAGAACCACCTAATGACCTTGTGGGCATACAACCACACACATCTATATGAACAAGATCTAAAGGCTGAATTGAAGAGTCAATGTGCATTATATGCACATCTCTAGTTTTCTTTCCATATTCACAATGCTCACAAAATGAAAAATAAGAGAAAGATAACATAGGTAAGTAGCCAGAATGAGAAAGATTTTCCATTCCACTATGAGATATATGTCCCAAATGGCCATGCCAAATACAAGCCATAGGTTGTTCAGTAATAGCTAACAAGTGTCCTTTGTGTGATACAAAAAAAGGATAAAGTAAGCCAACTTTGCTTCCTTTTTCAATAACCATATTTCCCATTGATATGCAAAAGGACTGAGCATAGAAGACCACCTTGTGTCCAGGTCATCAAGTTGACGAACTGACATCAAACTATGCGACAATTGAGGTACATGGCATACATTATGCATAGTAAATTTTGAACCATCAATGAACTACACAACCACATCTCCAATCGGGACAACATCACATTGATAAGAATCACCAAGTCTCACTACCAAGAGACTTTGCTACATAAGTAGAGCACCACTCTCTGTGTGGTGTCACATGGAAAGAAGCACCTTTACCTTCAGTATTCTTTAACGCATAACGATACTTTATTCATGTGTCCTTTCTTATGAAAATAATGGCATTCGATATCCGTCTTCCTTGATTTACTTCTACTCTTATTTTGTTGAAAATTCTTTCCTTTTTCTTGCTCTTGCCATGTTGTTGATTCTTTCCTTGTTAAGAATCACAAATGTTATATGCATCTCCATTGTGAATGCCAAACATAGATTTTCTATGAATCTCCTCACTCAAGAGTGCTCCACATATGTCATCATAAACTAGTTTATAACCAGGTGGGCGATCACCAGATACATGAAGTATTGAGAGAGTTCGAAGATGTTCTGCCAAGTCATCTCCCAAGTGGGCTGCCTCTGCTAAGGCAGGTCCAACACAGGATCGAAGTGATGCCGGGCCAAGCTGCGCCGGCCAAGGAACCATACAAAATGAATGAAATAGATCTAAAGGAATTAAAGAGGCAACTAGTGGAACTTGAACAGCAGGGATTCATTCAACCTAGTAGTTCACCCTATGGCAATCCTATCTTATTTGTCAAGAAGAAAGACGACAACATGCAGTTATGTGTGGACTACCATGCATTGAACAAGATTACTATCAAGACAAAATATCCCGTGCCGATCATGGATGAATTGATGGTCCGTTTGGGTCAAGCAAAGCTTTTCACACGAATAGATCTGAGATCCGGGTATCACCAAATAATAATAGCAGAGCAGGACATTGAAAAGACTACATTTCAAACCTGCTATGGTAGTTATGAATGGTTGGTCATGGCTTTTGGACTCACTCGCGCACTAGGCACGTTTTGCAAAGAGATGAACGACGGATTCCGAGACATGTTAGATGAGTTCCTGATTATTTTACATAGATGACCTGTTGATCTATAACCGAACTCTAGAAGAACATTTGGATCATGTAAGAGCAGTACCACACCGTTTAAGAGAACGACAGCTCTATGGCAAACCTTAGAAGTGTGAGTTTGCTATGACATCAGTTGAGTTTTTGGGCTTCATTGTTTCAGACAAAGGGGTGATGATCGATCCTCACAAGATCAGTGCAGTATGTCAGTGGCCACCACCACACACAGTACGAAAAGTAAAGGGAATTCATAGGCTTTTGTCAGTTTCCACAAAAATTCATAAAAGATTTTAGCAAAGTGGCGGCTCCGCTCACAGAGTTAACCAAAGGAAAAGGGTGCTTTGTGTGGGGACCTAAAGAACAGGATGCGTTTGAGCAACTCAAATAGGTGATGTGTGATGCTCCTATGTTGAAGTTGCCAGCGTTCGAGAAAGAGTTTGAAATTCATACATATGCTTCAAGATTAGCAATTGGAGCGGTCCTTATGCAAGACGGACGCCCTGTGGCTTATGAGTCACACAAGTTTTCAAGTACAGAACTTAGATGGAGCACTCATGAGAAGGAGATGCTCGCGGTGATCCACTGTCTAAGGAAGTGGTGTCACTACGTACAAGACAAACACACCAAAATATACACGGACAACATATCATCACTACAAAAATATATCAACACCTCACATGTCACTCACTAACTCACTATTGCTGAACATAAAAACGTCCAAGGGCGTCACATTGGTATTGTGAAGGCAAAAAGGTTTTATCAAGTTTCTCATCCAATACTAATGTGATTCTTCTTCTTCTACCAGAACTACAAAAAATGTGCTACCTTAGTAATCATGGTTGAAGAAGGCACTAGTTCCTAGGCAGACATTAGTAACCAACCAATAGATATTGAAACATTCCCTATCTCTGAATGATCAAAGGAGGGGCTAGAAGCACTAGTGCACCTACAGACCATTCCCATTCAAGACCCTCCTATGGGCCACAGGATGAAAGTAATCCTCATTCCCATTGCTTCAACAAGATGGCTAGACCCCTAGGTGACATGACTTATATCTGGGAAGTCATGTCAGTTTAATAATGTCTAGGAAACGTATCAGTTCTTCACACAAGAATCCGAGAAGTTGCAGAATATGGAAGAATTCCAATCCATCTCGTGTAAGGAAGGCTTGGTAGAATATTTTGGTGCATGAAGGCCTAAACCTGATTTCATGCAATGCTATTACCTCATCAACACCTTGTAGCTTAGCAGGGACAAAAAGGTACCCAGTACCTTTGTCATCCCCTCTTTGATGTGTGACAATGAATTGATAAAGTTCAGGCTTACTCTCAACCTAGTTAGAGAGGCCCTTAACATGAAGGGCATGCATGTTCCTATAGAAAAGGAGATGGTAGTTCGAGGCAACATGAAGACCAAGAACCTTACCAAGCTCAAAGACATGGTGCCTATGTCCCCAAACATTGCGATTCCACTCAGACTTTGTATGCAACATTTTGCCTTTCCAAGGAAAGATCCATTTACGCAGTCGTATAAGTGAGTTTGGTTTAGTCTATACCTGGCTGAGACTAAAAACATGAACATTAATCTCATGATCTAGATCATTGAACAAATCCATGCCACTAATCAGAGATGGCCTCACAAGACCATTTTGAATGGATGTTTTTCCTTCACTTGCATCATATATAGATGTTTTGCCTATGACATCCCCATTCAATGATCTCTATCTGGAACAAGGTACATCAGTTCAAGAGCAGAAAGGCCTTTGTACCCCCTACCAAGAGGATGAGAGGATATATTCTATGTGCACAACCTAATGGAGCCACACTAACTCCAGGGGTCTCACCACTAGGAGAACAACTACTACACCCTTTCACACTTAGAATGCCAAGGAGACCTATGGATGGAACTCAATAGATGGTACCACTTTGTACCTATAGATTTGTAGTTTCTAGGCTCGATTGGTCTCAAAGACATAGGTTATGTAGATATGAACAATTGCATTAAGAAGTAGACTTTGGATTAGAATCAAAAGGCAAAGAAGCTCATGACAATTAGCAACACCAAGAGGAGGAAGACCAACACCAAGAACAACAAAAAGAACATGAAGAAGAAGAAGAAGGTGATGACAAAGAAGGAAAATATGAAGAAGAGGAAGGAGCCCCTACATATACTGTACAACTCTATAGATTACATGACACCATAACAAGTGGACAAGCAAGAGGTAAGCTCTTCTTGCATAGCAGTCAATTATTGATGAATTAGATATTGGAGAAGAAGGAGTCGACTAACAGTTCAAAAAATCCCTCCTACTATTAGCAGAGACATGTGGAATCAGGGAATGGTAAAACCATCATTGACGTTTGATCCCATGGACATATAACCACCCATTGTACCTCCTCCACCCTCCGCACTTCCACCTTCCCCCCTTCCCCCTCAACCAACATCACCAACACTCACAACTCCATTATGCATGGCATCCACTATTTCCCTTCCCATTTCCCATCCCCTTGCATTTCCACCTATACAAATTGCATCTATGAGTGTAAATACTACTTTTGATTCCATGATTTAATGTGCAAATCAATTAATGCAAGAGTATCAACACCTCAAAGAGTGCAATGAAGCACTCACCACTGAGTTCACCTGATTATAGGAACGAGTGATTGAACTAGAAGAAAGCAACAAAGCCTTTACTTTACAACATGCCCACTATGAACTTGACTCTAAACTCCATATGGTGGACCAAGGTGCACAGAAGGAAATCAAAATCCACTTGCATGCATAGATGGAGAGGAGTGCTAGACTTTAACATAACATGGCTCTCTTACAAAGACACATGGCAACCGCATTGGAGGAGAATAAGTGCCTTCAACAACAAAATCAAGACAATCTAGAAGCATCCATAGAAAGTATCCTTGATGCATAAATGAGTCCCTCCCGATTCCAGGTAGCTCCATCAGAGAATATTCGTATACTCGTAGAAGAACATGCCAACTTCTTGGACTCATACAATCAACTATAGGAAGAAATCAACCAAGTACGCAGTCAACAACTCTCTACAAGCACGCGGGTTCCAAAGGCTATTCCAGTTGGTGCAACTTCAAAAGAGGTTGAAGCCTTATAGAAGTAGATAGAGGAACTAAAAACTAAGCTATTACAATAATAAAAGCCACCATCACCACCAGAGGTGCTTGACCTGGAAGAATTAGTGGAGATCTAAGTAGAAGAAATGTTCGAAGACTCTTATGAACCTCAAATAGTACAAGGCAGTCTTATCACTAAGGAAGGCCCAGAAATGTATGAAGCACCCAGGCCCAAGTGGCTCAAATAGGTAGAGGAGATTGGAAATACCCATGATGACTACATAACCATTCAAATACAATCAATGTCCAACCTCAAAGAAATACTGCTAGATTTAGAGTATTTCCAAAACATATCATAGCATTACCTTATCACAACATCCAAACTATAATATATGCCCTACTTTGTGTTGTTAGCTAATTATAACGTAGAAATAAAGAGAGTGGTAGGAAAGGCAACCACATTCGCCACCCAATTACAACCTGGCGACCTTCCAAAAATGGTTGAATGAGGCATAAACCTATCCAGAGATGATGCAGACACGGTCCACTACAACACTGCATGTAATATACAATCCATCTTTTGGACCAATCCCTCGAAGAAAACCATGCCCAACATTTCTAAAATAGTGATTTTCATCATTATACTACAATGTAAATACCCATTTCGGATACTTTTGACTCCATTTTGTTCAAGCCAAAGAGTTCTCAAGCTTAAGTATTAAAAGAACCTAAGTATAGTCTATTGACAAGGTACATAGTAGTTGAAATAGCTTCTTCCCGTAGATAATGTGGCAACCTCTTCTCTCCAAGCATTGTTCTGGCTTATCCAACCAATGTCCTTTTTCTTCTCTCTGCAATCCCATTAAGTTGAGGAGAGTACCTAGTAGTTACTTCCCTTTTGATACCTTTATCCTGCAAGAACTCATCAAACTCTTTGGAGAAGTAATCTCCCCCTCCATCATATCTGAGCTTCTTGAGTGATCTACCTATATGATTCTCCACATGTGCTAGATACTTTTTGAAGCAATCAAAAACTTCATCCTTACTCTTGATAAAGTATAGAATAGTCCATCTACTATGATCATCAATAAATCACACATAATATCTTGATCCTACCAATGAAGGTTCTTGACTTGGTCCCCATACATCTATTTGTACTAATTCCAATACATTGTTGTGGATGTAGCCTTTGTGGTTCAATGGTTCTCTTTGTGCCTTCCCAATCTGACATGCATCACACATATTGATCATGTGTTGCTTTGATATGTTTGGCAGTCCAAGAACACTTTGATCCCTGCATATATCTTCAAGGTTCTTTCATTCACATGAGCAAGTCTCTTATGTCACACTTCAAGCTCACCTAGGGTTTGAGACCCAAAGGTGAATAGAGCTATGTTCTTGGTTTCCCCTACTTCAAAAGTAAAGAGCCTGCCATGCTTCTCACCTCTGTCTATCTTCTTAAAGCCTTGACATGATCTTCCACAAAAGCTCCATGTTGGGTGAACCTAACTTGTAAGACCTTTTCAACTATTTGGCCTACACTTATTAGGTTTTTAGTGATAGTGGGTACATAGAGAACCTTACTCAGAATGTTTGTCTTGCCATTGGAAGCTTTGACATTACCAATGTTCTCTGCATTGTACTTTGTGTCATCCCCTGTTTGAACTTCATGTCTATCCTTTGGACTTTCCAAATCAGATAGAAGAGCAATGTTATCTGCAACATGATTTGAACATCCTGAATCTATGTAGAAAAAATGATAATCTTCTTTACCTTCTTTGTGGCTTAGATTCATTAGAAGCAATGAGTCTTCATGTGGTTGATCTTCTGAATAATTGTTAAAGTCCTTTCTATTATAGCCTCTATTGTTATTGTTGAAGTTGTGTCCACCTCTGCCTCTATTGCTGCCATATTCACCTCTTCCATTTCCTTTCTTGGTCTTCCCATTGGACCAACAATTCTAAGTGGTGTGGTTGGTCTTATCGTAGATGGCACAAGGTTGAACATTTTGATCTTTGGCTTTGTTATGTGTTGGCCCTTTCTTCTTCCCTTTCCGATTTCTTTTGCTTGTGAAGTTGGCTTGGGAAGTCTCTCTTCATCTTCTTCCTTCTTCTTGCCTTTTAGCTTATTATCCTTCTTATCCTTATACAACACACTTGTGGAATTACCATGATAAGAGTTACCTTCCTTTATGCTAAAGTATAGAATAGTCCATCTACTATGATCATCAATAAATCACACATAATATCTTGATCCTACCAATGAAGGTTCTTGACTTGGTCCCCATACATCTATTTGTACTAATTCCAATACATTGTTGTGGATGTAGCCTTTGTGGTTCAATGGTTCTCTTTGTGCCTTCCCAATCTGACATGCATCACACATATTGATCATGTGTTGCTTTGATATGTTTGGCAGTCCAAGAACACTTTGATCCCTGCATATATCTTCAAGGTTCTTTCATTCACATGAGCAAGTCTCTTATGTCACACTTCAAGCTCACCTAGGGTTTGAGACCCAAAGGTGAATAGAGCTATGTTCTTGGTTTCCCCTACTTCAAAAGTAAAGAGCCTGCCATGCTTCTCACCTCTGTCTATCTTCTTAAAGCCTTGACATGATCTTCCACAAAAGCTCCATGTTGGGTGAACCTAACTTGTAAGACCTTTTCAACTATTTGGCCTACACTTATTAGGTTTTTAGTGATAGTGGGTACATAGAGAACCTTACTCAGAATGTTTGTCTTGCCATTGGAAGCTTTGACATTACCAATGTTCTCTGCATTGTGCTTTGTGTCATCCCCTGTTTGAACTTCATGTCTATCCTTTGGACTTTCCAAATCAGATAGAAGAGCAATGTTATCTGCAACATGATTTGAACATCCTGAATCTATGTAGAAAAAATGATAATCTTCTTTACCTTCTTTGTGGCTTAGATTCATTAGAAGCAATGAGTCTTCATGTGGTTGATCTTCTGAATAATTGTTAAAGTCCTTTCTATTATAGCCTCTATTGTTATTGTTGAAGTTGTGTCCACCTCTGCCTCTATTGCTGCCATATTCACCTCTTCCATTTCCTTTCTTGGTCTTCCCATTGGACCAACAATTCTAAGTGGTGTGGTTGGTCTTATCGTAGATGGCACAAGGTTGAACATTTTGATCTTTGGCTTTGTTATGTGTTGGCCCTTTCTTCTTCCCTTTCCGATTTCTTTTGCTTGTGAAGTTGGCTTGGGAAGTCTCTCTTCATCTTCTTCCTTCTTCTTGCCTTTTAGCTTATTATCCTTCTTATCCTTATACAACACACTTGTGGAATTACCATGATAAGAGTTACCTTCCTTTATGCTAAAGTATAGAATAGTCCATCTACTATGATCATCAATAAATCACACATAATATCTTGATCCTACCAATGAAGGTTCTTGACTTGGTCCCCATACATCTATTTGTACTAATTCCAATACATTGTTGTGGATGTAGCCTTTGTGGTTCAATGGTTCTCTTTGTGCCTTCCCAATCTGACATGCATCACACATATTGATCATGTGTTGCTTTGATATGTTTGGCAGTCCAAGAACACTTTGATCCCTGCATATATCTTCAAGGTTCTTTCATTCACATGAGCAAGTCTCTTATGTCACACTTCAAGCTCACCTAGGGTTTGAGACCCAAAGGTGAATAGAGCTATGTTCTTGGTTTCCCCTACTTCAAAAGTAAAGAGCCTGCCATGCTTCTCACCTCTGTCTATCTTCTTAAAGCCTTGACATGATCTTACACAAAAGCTCCATGTTGGGTGAACCTAACTTGTAAGACCTTTTCAACTATTTGGCCTACACTTATTAGGTTTTTAGTGATAGTGGGTACATAGAGAACCTTACTCAGAATGTTTGTCTTGCCATTGGAAGCTTTGACATTACCAATGTTCTCTGCATTGTGCTTTGTGTCATCCCCTGTTTGAACTTCATGTCTATCCTTTGGACTTTCCAAATCAGATAGAAGAGCAATGTTGTCTGCAACATGATTTGAACATCCTGAATCTATGTAGAAAAAATGATAATCTTCTTTACCTTCTTTGTGGCTTAGATTCATTAGAAGCAATGAGTCTTCATGTGGTTGATCTTCTGAATAATTGTTAAAGTCCTTTCTATTATAGCCTCTATTGTTATTGTTGAAGTTGTGTCCACCTCTGCCTCTATTGCTGCCATATTCACCTCTTCCATTTCCTTTCTTGGTCTTCCCATTGGACCAACAATTCTAAGTGGTGTGGTTGGTCTTATCGTAGATGGCACAAGGTTGAACATTTTGACCTTTGGCTTTGTTATGTGTTGGCCCTTTCTTCTTCCCTTTCCAATTTCTTTTGCTTGCGAAGTTGGCTTGGGAAGTCTCTCTTCATCTTCTTCCTTCTTCTTGCCTTTTAGCTTATTATCCTTCTTATCCTTATACAACACACTTGTGGAATTACCATGATAAGAGTTACCTTCCTTTATGCTATTGTTAGCCTCTTGATTGAAGGATTGTCCAAAAAAGATGTTGAAGTTTGGAGTTTGCACATCCATGATGAGATCATAAGCCGTCATGAAGGATTTCCATTGCTTATCACTTCAAATCCCATTGATAATTTGCCTCATAGAAGCACATCATTAGCACCCTAAACATATAAGGTGCTTTGAGTTGGACTGTTCTCAAAACCATGTGCAATCAGATAGGCATGTATCTTTTCATACCAATCACATGATGATTGTTTCAAACCATACAATGCCTTCTTTAACCTGCACAGCTGGTTTTCATGTCCTTTCTGCACAAAGCCATGGGGTTGAAAAAAACACTTCTTCATGCAAGTCACCATTCAGAAATGTTGTTTTAATGTCCAACTAATGTACATTCCAACCATGATGAGCGCACCGATGCTATGAACAATAGTCATTCAGAAAGTAGGAGCAACGGTTTCATCAAACACATGCAGATGAGCAACAGATGGCTTGCATCCATGCCAAGCCTCATATGGAGTGATAGACTGTAGCGCTTTAGTAGGACACCTGTTAAGTACATATGTTGCACACATGACAGCCTCAAGCCAAAAACTATGTGGTAAAGCCTCACTCTTGACCATACACCTCGCCATCTCCATGAGTGACCTATTCTTCCATTCAACAACCCCATTCTGTTGATGTGTATATGGTAGTGTATACTGATTTTTTATCCCACGTTCAGCCAAAAATGCATTAAAGTCAGAAGACATATATTCCTCCCCTCAATCAGAATGGAGGGTGCCCATTTTACATGCTGACAGGTTTTTAGCCAGAACTAGAAACTGTTTGAAGCACATAAACTTTTTGGAATTTTCCTTCAATGGATATACCCATGCATGCCTGGAAAAATCATCAATGAAAGTCACGAAGTAAAGATAACTCCCAAAAGAAGGTGTTTGTTGAGGACCAGAGACATCACTATGTACAAGCTGAAATATTTGAGTAGCCCGAAGTGAACCATCTTTTGGAAAGGAGGAATGTTGCATTTTGCCCAAAATAGAGCCTTCACAAACATGTTTTCTAGGTGCCTCAAGTTTGGGCAAAGAGGATGCCATTTTAGAATTCTACAGGCGTAGCAAACTAGCCAAATTTAGATGACCAAAGTGTGCATGCCAAAGCTTTGCATCTGACATAGCCTGAGAATCATGTACTGCACATGCCAAATCATTTACAGATCTTTCATAGTCTATGAGCTTATACAACCACGACATAAAATTCCAGAAGCAATAACGATGTCCCCATTTGACAGATCGTGGACTGTACATCTGTCATCAACAAATTTCACAACCAAGCCAATCTTAGCTAATGCAAAAATTGATAACAATTTTTTCTTGATCCTCGGCACAAACAAAGCAACTAACAAAGTGAAAGAACTACCATCAATAGTAGTCAAAATGATCTTACCCACTCCCATAATAGGATAAGAGGTTGTTATTGGTGCATGTAACAGTATTCCCTATAGGGGCAGGCTCAAGTGAAGAGAAGAAATTGCGCTGCGAGGTAATAGGTTTGGTCGCCTCTCTATCAAAGTACCAAACATCTGAGTCCACTACAGACATGCACTACTCATGAGAAGATGGATCAAAACTGCAAATAGTAGTAAATGCCCATTCTTCATCGTGCACAAGATTGGCATACTCTATTTTTGGTGTAGAGGCCTCTGTAACAACCATTCCATCCTCTTTCTTGTTTGCCTCTTTAGCAGCCAGTTTTGGACAACTCTATATGACATGATCATTTGCTTTACAATATTTGCAAAACAATTTCTGCTTTTCTAATTTCTTCTCATCTTTGTCTTCCTTCTTCGAATGTGCAGCATTTGCAGATTTCTGCTTACTAGTAGAAGAGCTCCATTTTCCATTGCCCTTCTGACTAGATAGGAAAGCTTGATCTGCAACACACATAATAGACTTGTTCTGCCTAGACTGATCTTCCTGCAACAGAATAGAGACTAAATCCTCAAATGAAAAGGCATTTGGATTGCCTTTCATCATCAAATGAAGAGTAGAAGCAAAACTCTGATATGAGTCAGGAAGACCGTTCAGAACGGTATGCACAAGTGAGCTATTTGGTATAACTTCATCAGCAGAAATCAATAGTTCTTTCAAATCCTTGATCTTTGTGAGAAAATTTTCCATAGAATCACCTTCATTCATGTGCTCACTCTCCAATTGTTTTCAGAGGTAAACAACGCGAGCCTCATTCCTAGCCTCGTACAATGTGATAAGTGTATCCCAAGCATCCTTAGCTATTCTATAAGAGTGAATGTGAGGAATAATGATGCTTGACAGACAAAGCTATCAATGCATCTGCCTGAGCATTTTTTACATCCCAATGAATTTGCTCTGGAGTAGGTCCAACAAAAACAGAAGCACGAACAGGAATCTATATAATATCATCATCTTCGACACCATCTTCATCAGCTTCATCACCTGTATTTGCAGTACCTGTATTCAGAGGTGTAACAGGACGTCTTTCAACACCCTGGATAATATTCCATAGTCCTTTTGTGACCAATACATGACGCACCATATAAGCCCACAATGGGTGATGTTAGGCCACCGGATTGGCACAATGTAAGCCGTCGGATTGGCACAATGTAACTTATATATTTTCATATACCGCATGCACCGAAAGGGTGTAGCGAAGTGATGTAACCCTTTTATTCATTAATGAAGAGACATTACGTGGTTCTTCAGTGCGACAGGAGACAGGATCGCCGGACTATTTGCCTGGGCGATTTGCAACCTTGCAAAGACATCATATTGCAGAGTTTGCTTATATCTGAGTACGGTTAAGTGTGTTCTTATTGAATTGTCGTAAACTATTACTACACAGTATTCCTGTCGTAACATGAATAGATCTGTTCGATTATGTGATTGAACGACTGTGCGATAAGTTAATGTGTGATGATACCGTAATTGGAAGATTATAACTGTGTAACAGAAGTAATGTGTGAGCTTATAATTACTATTTGGGTAATTAGTTAATTAGGAAAATAAAAAAAAAGGGCCTCTGCATTGTAAGACCCCTACCATCCCCAAGAACCTGAAAAGAGATTAAAAGTGGATCTACTAACAGTCCCTTTTAACACTGGCACCGTCTGTGGGAAGATGGCAATAGATTGAGAATACTCAGTAAAGTTAGAGCAGTGCGTAAGGCAAGCGGTGTAGAGGTGATATATGTCGGTTACTCGGTCCGACGAGTCTTATCCGAAGTATAGAAGAGACCAGCATCCCTGGGCAGTTCCAAATCTATTAGGGAAACCCCCAGGTGGTAGAAGTGCAGGCCATTTAAGCCCAATTATCGAAGGATCGGAGCCAGTTAGCAGTGATTTCGGTGCCAGTTCCATGACACATGATGAGATTCCGATAGATTCCGGTGTGATTTTGGTTCATTCTCAAGAGGGTGCAGTGATTTCTGGGTGTACAGAGACACAGTGCGTAGTTCATCCGACGTTATCTGGTCAGGATTCGACTATTTTTTGTGATAAAGTTGTGTTGCCAAGTGAGACCGTTTTTGGTGAAAAGACAACCTCGTGCGGTGAAAGTTCGATAATTTCCAGTGGGAGTTCGGTGCCATTTAGTGGGAGTGTGAAGTTTTCTGGTGATACTGAAGTACTACCTGGTGGATCCTTATTACATTCACCACTGTTCGGGGTAAGCTTGCCTACTTTTGATACTGAAGCTGAGGACAGACTATTTGATTTGGGGATAAGTAAGAGATTCAATGTCATTTTCGAGCCGGAAGGTGAGCAATCTGATCATATAGATTCGGAAGCACAAGAGACATCCCCTCAAAACTCATGGAACAACAACAGTACCAATAATAGCACCATGAGTGGTCATCTGCAATAACAACAACAACAACAGCAACAACAAGAGCCACATCCAATCATCCCACTACGACCGGTTCCAACAGGGGTGACTTACACTAAATTCGTTGGATTTCCGTGTGACGACCCTGATGCACATGTGCGCACTTTGAGATAAGCTATGCAGTGCTGAACCATCCACCCGATCCGGCGTACAAGGCTATCGTATTTGAGGCCACTTTAGTTATTGAAGTGGCTAGATGGTTGAGTGAGTATGATATTAATCATTTTGTTAACTATGATGTTATGCGGGATGCGTTTTTATAGAGGTTCCTGTAGAAGAAGAATCCTGCCGAAATCTTCGACTATTTGCAGAACAATCGGTAGAAGCCGCACCAGACTGTTCAGGAATACGCAACATTGTTTAGAACTCACTTAAGACAACTGCCTCCGGCACATGCTAATCTACCGGATGATGTTATAACCCAATGGTTCATTAAGAGTTTGACCCCACAGTTAAGACAGTTGCTTGCCTTGGTACCAGGAGTTAGGCAACAATTCCATTAACAGGATAGTCCCGGATCTTCCTGTACTCCGGCGACTGCAACAATACAACCGGAAGCTGATTCTATGGTGGATTATTCAGTCCCATTGATCACTGTTTGGCATAAAAACCAAAAGATTACTGAAGTGTTAATTGATGGCGGTTCAAGTGTGAATATAGCAATGGCAGCACTCTGCAAGCAATTGGGTTGCACCCAAATCGAGCCCGTACAATTTTTTGTCCGCATGGGAGACCAATCTCGAGTCCATCCGGTGGGACTAGTACGGAATATTCTGATTACCCTGCAAGTTACCACGTTAAAAATGACTTATGTCGTCCTCGAACTACCAGAATCCAACCTCGACTACAATCTACTTTTTGGACGGCCATGGTTGAAACAAGCGAAAGTTGTACATGATTGGTCCACGCAGGAGTTAACTTTCAAAGGTAATCACCGTAAATATGTTGTTAAATTGGATGCCATGCAGCCCTACGAGCTTCATGCAAGACCATACGTAGCGAAGCCGATCCACATGTTGGATGGCTTATCTGATGATGAGGAAGAGGCATTTCTGAAGACCAATAAGGATCTGATCTCATTAGGTACTGTAGATCTCTAGTCGGTCGCAGACAAGTGGAGTTCGACCGCTTGCACGGTGGTACCAGTGACCGGAGATGCAGATGCAGAAGATAGTGTCGCTATGGCTGGAGCCACCTTACATCAACCTTTGCAGTCAGCTGATGATCTGGAAAAACCTCGACAATTTTATGTACCAGAAGATCAATTAGTAACATATAATTTGGGTGATGCGGATAACCCGCGACCCGTTAAGATTAAGGCAAGATTGTCAGAGACATTTCAAGATGATTTGATACTACTCTTGCGTGAGTTCTCCGATGTTTTTGCTTGGGACTATCGAGATATGAAAGGTCTGGACCCACGGATCTATCAACATCGGGTAGTGCTCAAACCAGAGGCGAAGCCAATTAAACAGCCTAGTTACCGAATGAACCCCAATTATGCAGCACAGGTCAAAGCAGAACTTGATTTGTTACTGAAGCTGCGCATCTGTGTTGATTCCGAAAACTGAATGCGGCCACTGTACCGGATCCATTTCCTCTCCCCTTTCTGGACACAATGCTTGACAGGGTGGCCGGGCACGAGATGTATTCAGTTCTGGATGGCTACAGTGGCTATAACCAGGTGAGGATGGCAGAACAGGACATACCTAAAACAACTTTTATCACGAACTGGGGTGTTTATGCTTGTATGGTAATGTGGTTCGGGTTAAGGAATGCTCCAAGTATGTTTCAACGATGTATGCAAGAAGTTTTTCCACCCTACTTGACAACTTTTATGTAAGTATATTTGGACGACTTTTCCTTATTTGGTAAGACTGTGGCGCACCTGTATCATTTAGGGTGCTGCTTTGAAAAATGTCGTGAATACCGATTATGCTTGAATCTGACAAAGTCTGTTTTTGCGGTCTCTTGTGGCAAACTACTCGGACATATTATCTCTACACAAGCGATACAAGTTGATCCGGATAAAGTTGTAGCCGTGTTGGAGGCACCAGTCCCTACGACACCGAAAGAAGTTATGCGTTTCCTGGGCCAAATCCGATGGCATGGCAGACATTTACGGTGGTTAGCTCATTTAGCAACACCGCTCAATCGGCTTATGACTAGTGCTCCGTGGCAGTATGATTGGACATCGGAGTGCCAAAATGCATTTGATCGTTTAAAAGTGTTATTGACGCACGCCCCAGTTTTGCAACCACCTGATTGGGAACGTCCGTTCCATGTCTTTGTGGATGCATCGGACATAGCTATTGGATGTGTACTCATGCAGCAAACTGACAAATCGTTTCGGCCTGTATATTATGCAAGTCGCCGATTAGCCCCTGCTGAAAGAAACTATTCAGTGACCGAAAGAGAATGTCTCGGGTTGGTGTACTCTATGAAGAAGTTTCGCCATTATTTGTTGGGCCGAAAGTTCACATTCCACGTGGATCATGCCGCACTTGTGTATTTGGTCTGGCAGCAACATTTAGGTGGTCGCTTGGCTCGATGGGTTCTATTATTATAGGAATTCGACTATGAAGGTATTCATCGACCTCGCACAGCACATGCCTTAGTGGATTTTCTATCTCGGTTGGATTCCGGTGAAGCTCCGGTGGGGGTTGATGACACTACACTAGCAATTTACGCTAGTGAGCCAACTATTGAAGAATCCATAGAACCTCTTGTTCCCCCTACATACTACGATACGACCCTAACGTTTCTAACTGACGGGTGTCTTCCTCCTCATACTTCCCCTGCTCTGCGACGGAAATTTACAGTTTATAGTCGAAGATTCCGGTTGATTGTAGGTCAACTATACTATCTGAATCATTCTGGTGTTTTACTTCGATGTATCCCACCACATGAAGCAAAATCGGTTATTGCTATGGCTCATTCATTATCTTCGGGCGGACATTTTGCCGCTGATTTTTACTCACCGTAAAATTCTTCAAAGTGGGCTTTGGTGGCCTACCATGTACAAAGATGTGACTCAGTTTGTGCAGCATTGTGATACCTGTCAACGGTCTGGACAGCCATTACAGCGGCACTTCTTTCCCCTTCAACATGTCTTACCTCTGGAACCCTTTCAGAAGTGGGGTCTAAATTTTATTGGTCCAATAACACCCCTAGCTACTTTCACCAACAGCCGCTATATCTTGACTTGTACCGATTATGCCACTCGATGGGCGGAGGCTTGGGCATTACGGTCAGCCACAGCAGTTTCGGTGGCCAAATTCCTGATGAAGGATGTTTTTCCTCGTTATGGGTTGCCTTTGGAAATCGTTACGGACCAAGTTACACACTTTGCTAACCACTTAATTCAAGTATTGACCGAGACATTTTAGATTGTCCACAAATTCAGCTCGCCTTATTATCCCCGTGCCAATGGTCTGGCGGAGAGTACCAATAAGAGTTTGTTGACTATGCTCCGTAAATTGCTTTTGGAATGTCCGGAACGTTGGGACCAGTTACTACCTGTAATTTTGTGGGCTTACCGGACTACGTACAAGGTAGCTATTGGCATGACCCCGTTCAAACTAGCTTATGGATTGGAAGCTATTGCACCAATGGAAGTAGTAGTGTCAAGTCTACATGTTGCCTTAGCTCAGAAATCGCTACCGGAAGAATCCTTGCCATTTCGGTTGGATACACTCAGATCATTGGATGAACAGTGCTAGGAAAGTTTTCTGATACTTCAAGAAGTTCAGCTTCGTCAAGCTCGTACCCATGATCGTTTCCTCAAGACCCCTATGTTTACGGTGGGGCAACTGCTGTTATTCCACAATGATAAAGCAAATCGGTCTGCTGGGAAATTTAAATTACGGTGGTTCGGTCTATACCGAATCATTGAGCAGGTGGGACCCGCTACTTTTAGGTTGGCCACCTTAACCGGAGTTCCCCTTCCGAAAGTGATGAATGGATCTAAGCTTCGCCCCTATCAGCAATCGATCGATAACCAATGACGTGTACCTTGCCTTTTTCGCGTGTCAATTGTTTATTTCTTTTCTCGCATTTCGGTTGACCACTGATCGTCATCCCCTCGTTATGGTATCTAAATATGATTAATCGCCGCCCTGTGTTATTGTTTCTGTTTCTGCATGCATGCCAAAATTATGAAGGGTATCATTTCAGTACCGCACGATGATTAGGTTTTTCGATCGCTTCATGATGCTCGTGTGTCTACTTAACCTTGTTTCTTTTACTGTTAATCGTTATTGTGTTTGTGTGCTTGTGCGTGTTCGTTGTCGTCTGTATTCTTGTGCTCACTTGTGCACGCCATGGAAGCTTTAGCGAATGTCGCTACTTTCCGTGCAGGACTCACTCCTGAAGTAAGTGAGTACTTACGCACTCGCGGTTTGTTGAATTTTGCTGAATTGCCCTGTCATTCAGTGGAATGTCACCCATTTTATGCGCAAATTATTGCTACCATCACCTTTACACCTTCTACAGAGCAGTGTTGGCCCATCGCCTCCTTCCCATCCCACGTTGTTATCACTTTAGCTTTGTTTGTTGAAGCTTTCCGCCTCCCTATGGAAGGATTGGAGAATGGTCCACTCCTTCCTGTACCACCATGAAAGAAATTTTTCCTCCACACTCATCTAATGAGTATGCCATTTTGTGTAGACCCGAACCAAAGCACACTGCTTTGTAGTTTTTGTTGAAATAACAAAGAACCGCTACTCCTACTCTACAATTAATCACAAAATAGATTAACTATGGAGGAAGGAACAAAAGATATGAAAACATGATGAATAGATTAAAATGGAAATGAACTTACAAAGAATGCTCTATGAGCATGGAGACTCCATGAGAAGTGGAAGCACACTCTTGGCAATGAGCTATAGTGGAATGACTTGTGTGGAGTGAAGGAGAGGCTTTGCTTATATGGAGTTTGGGAGAATTCCCTTGCATGTGGGATAACTGAGCGTGCATGAGAATGAAACTAGCTTTGGACAAAAGGGTGGAGCATGGACCTCTCAACACCCCCCCTCCATGTGATGACCCTTTTGTTTTTAATACGGGGCGACTAGTGACATATGGGATCACTTAGTCCATGGGTTTTTAGGATCCAAGGACATATGGGATCCTTGGACATAACTTGGACATATGGGATCCAAGGGGTTTTTAATGGGATCTAGGGACATATGGGATCCCTAGACATATAAAGGGATTACATCATGGGGTAGGTGGTGCTTTTGATCCATTTGCCTCTCCTTGGAGTCTGATTTGAAGACCTTTGAGATCCTTTGATGAGGTCCTTTTGAGCTTTATTCCTTTGCTCCTCTTGGTCCTTGTTGTGTTGATGTCGAAGCCTTTTCCTTGTTCTTTGCTTGATGTGTAGAATTTGACCCCTCTTTTTACGAGAGGTGTTCTTAGCCTATTAGGGAAGGTCTTACCACAGTAGTGGTTGTGTCTAGTCCCTTTACAATTGGCCATAATGTACTTGAACTTCACAACAATCATAAAAAAAATGATTTTTATTACTCAACATATAGAGTGGACACGAAAACTTGCCCAGATTTATGCCCAAATTTTATGCTGCACGCAGCTTGACCTTTGTTGAATGTAGGATAATACAAGTGATAGAAATCCCTCTATAAACGAGTCAGAAAAAAAATATCTCCGCTTTCAAACAAAAGCTTTGTCCACAGCTTGCAGAGTGCATAAGATAAGTGGCGCGTGGTGCTCCTTCGATGTGGATCTGCACACTCTGACATGACATCATTGCTTGTGTTAGAAGAGAAACAACCATTACGTTCCGTTCAAGACGACGTCCCGATTCATTTACCTGACTTCATGTGATTACGCAGATTTGCGCCAGACATTCTTCTATAGCCATTGCACTCAATTGATCTTCACTCTCAGAGATACGTCTACGCCTTCATCACTTGTTTCTTATGTTTGCTGCTGCTTCCATTCCAAGCGCTTCTGTCTTCATACTCAACTGTAAAATGATCATTATCTTCTTCTTCTGCCATTTTTGCGACCATTTCTCTGTGTTTCATGAAGAAACCACAAGAACTCATCTACATATTCTGATGTAGAGGAAGCTAGCCTGACCCCTAAAACTCTTGCGTGCTCACTGCTCCGCAAGTCTCAGCTCCCATGGCATCCCTTGTGCAGTCCTCGATTGCTCTCTCATCTGCAGAGTTCCTGGGAAGGTCTCTGAAATATGCCTCCACGCCATCAACTGCAACCCCTTCGTCTAAATCTTTCTTGATCCAGGCAATCCATGCTCGTCCTCTCTCTTCAAAAAATTAGCGCTGAACAGTTTGTATGCTCTTTCCTCTATATCCTCCATCCGTCCTGTGGTCAGAAGACTCTAGCAGGGTTTAGACTGTGTGAGACATCCTGAGGGGAAGAGCTCCATCCTTCTCTTGTGGTCACTGTGATTGCACACAGAGGGATATTGTAGTCTCTGTAGCCTTTGATGTCTGGCTGCTTTTACCATCCTGCATCCTCTTTTACCCGTTTTTATTTGTGTTTGAGATCGGGACTTCGAAAACGCAGGTACTCCAACAAACTGAGTCAGCAAAGTCTGCAACTCTTGGGTTTGACATAGCACATGCTGATGGCAAGCCTGCCGACTCAGACAACAGCATCGTTGTATGTAGGTGACCTTGATGCCGACGCAACAGAAGCTCAGCTATAAGAACTATTTTCCAAGTTTTGTATCTCGCGTCCATTGTAGTTCTGTCAAGTTGTGAAGTAGCTTGTTGCCATCTCTTGTTTTTCTTTGTACATGCAGAGAGTGTTGATGCAGCACATCTCTTTGCCAAACAGATGCCAACATCTTGGTCAGCCTTCCGTGATGGTAGCGAAGATGAAGCTTCATCTTGCTTCAACTCTCTGTCTCTATCATATACCAAAGGATGCAATCCTTTCTCTTCTTTTCCTCCATAACATCAACCTTTGCCGTTTGATGTGCGAAGCAAATTATGATTCCCAAAAGTTCATGCTGAACGTTCTTAGCATCCTCTCTATGTTGTTGAATTGTGAGCCACACTCTCCACGATAAAAATGGTTCTAAACTAACGACAATAAAAATGAAATAAATCTATGCTAATGAAAAATATGAGAATAAGAAACTCTAAGGAAAAAAATGAACCTATGCTCTGATACCATGTTGAAATAACAAAGAACCGCTACTCCTACTCTACAATTAATCACAAAATAGATTAACTATGGAGGAAGGAACAAAAGATATGAAAACATGATGAATAGATTAAAATGGAAATGAACTTACAAAGAATGTTCTATGAGCATGGAGACTCCATGAGAAGTGGAAGCACACTCTTGGCAATGAGCTAGAGTGGAATGACTTGTGTGGAGTGAAGGAGAGGCTTTGCTTATATGGAGTTTGGGAGAATTCCCTTGCATGTGGGATAAGTGAGTGTGCATGAGAATGAAACTAGCTTTGGACAAAAGGGTGGAGCATGGACCTCTCAACAGTTTTTAGTTGCTATTTTGAATTTGCAAAAACGCACTTACGGTATCTCGCACCCCTTCTATTCAATGATAGACATGGCTTCTCGCGAGTCTGTCAATTTTTCTTCTTTTTATTTCCGGCGCATTCACCGTGAATGTGTCGCGGTTATCAAACAGGTCAATAAGGGTGACCTTCTTCGTTCTCTTCTTCCCCAAATCCTCACTTTTCTCTTTCTAGTAATCCAAGCCGCGCAACTGCCTCCAACCACTCCCATCTTGCTCCATGAAGAATCTACTCAAGTGCTCGGGGACGCAGAGGATGACGATGAGGATCTCTTTCAACTTCTTCACCGGAAACGCAGACGTATAAGTCCTTCTGAGAGCCAGGTGCAGGGATCAAAGGCTAGCAATGAAGAAGAAGTCTTCCATGGCACCGCTACATCCATTCATGTCGAATATTTCGATCATTCTTCTCCAAATAAGCAGCATGAACAATATGCCTACACCAAAGATTCTGACGAAATTTCTTCTCGGGAGGATTCTCATCTGCAGAATCAAGATTCGGTGAAGGACATTGCTGCTGACATTCTTAACGACGTGATTGCTATGATTGACATCGTCATCGACAAGGTTGAGGCATCAAAGCAAAATACCACCGGCCTCATTTTGACGCCAATTATTCCACCTCTTCCACCCATGAACACTGTAGAGCCCATTGTCTCAGTCTAGCCTGTTGTTCCCGACGCACCCACTACTTCCTCGTCTTCTCCCAATTTCTCCACCACCTTCTCCTCACCTATTATCGGCCTCTTCCTCCCAGCCACTTCCTCCTCTTACTCTTCCGGCTCCAATGTTTAATGAATTAGAATCGATGGGTCAACTCTTAATCCAATTTTCTCAGCAGTTATCTATGCAAATGAAGCAGGCAACCAATAATAGTCGACATGAATTACAACACAAAGTGGATATTTTAGAAGCAGATATTGCCCCATTACAGGAAGAAGCAAATGCAATTAAGGCAGAAAACCATGCTTTGCAGGTTCAACTCCAGCAACTTCAAGCTCGACTTACAAAGCAGGATAATCTTATTGCTCAAAGAGATGCAGCATTGGCTGAGTTAAAAGCCAAGGATGTTTTGTTAACTGCTCGTGATGAAGAAATCAAGCAATTAAATCAGTTGGTACAGGATAAGGAGGATGCTCGGATTGCTCTCGGCAAACTTTTAGAACAAACTCGTGTTGAGCTTGATGAGGTTGTGCAGAGAGGACAAGAAATGGCTAATTTGGTTAAGCAGACTACTGCTGAATTACAGACAGGCTCTACCGATCTTTTCCAGGCGAATACTGCTCTCAAAGCACAGACGAGTCTGACCATTCAAATTAAGAAGGACTTAGCAGGGATTATGAAAGAAAGGGATGCATATTATAGGACAATTCTATATCAAGCTCAGGAATTGGAACGCAGAGAGAAGCAACTAGGAGCTCAAGCCGAAATATTGTCTCGAATTGATGCGCAAATTGCGGATGTGAAGGAGCAGCGAGATGTTGCATTAGCTAATGATTTCTATTTACAAGAAGCGTTTTTGCAGACCCAGACTGATGCTTTGTTCAGTCAGGTTATTTTAGCGAGTTCAGTATGCACTGATGCACAACTGGTGGAGCCGAAAACGTTAAAACTGATGTTGGATTCATTAAAACAGAAAATTACTAGAACCTTCAAATTAGTAAGAACCATATATATCCAAGGCATCGTAGATGAGCCTTAATTTTGTTTTCTTTGCGGGTTCAAGTCCACCGTGCATGCCAGTGTTAAGCCGTCGGATTGGCACAATGTAACTTATATATTTTCATATACCGCATGCACCGAAAGGGCGTAGCGAAGTGATGTAACCCTTTTATTCATTAATGAAGAGACATTACATGGTTCTCCGGTGCAAGAGGAGACGGGATCGCCGGACTGTTTGTCTGGGCGATTTGCGACCTTGCGGAGATATCGTATTGCAGAGTTTGCTTATATCTGAGTACGGTTAAGTCTGTTCTTATTGAATTGCCGTAAACTATTACTACACAGTATTCCTGTCGTAACATGAATAGATCTGTCGTAACAAAAGTAATGCCTGAGCGTATAATTACTGTTTGGGTAATTAGTTAATTGGGAAAATCAGAAAAAACGGCCTCTGCATTGTCAGACCCATACCATCCCCAAGAACCCGAAAAGAGACTAAAAGTGGATCTACTGACAGTCCCTTTTAATAGTGATTCGTACCATCCAACTTATCTGCAATAGCCAACATACAAAATACATCACTGCTTTCAACCATGGCCACTTAGTAAAATACCTTGATGCAAAAAAATGAATTTATCTAAAAAAGTTGAACATAACTACCCAAACAAGTTTTGCTAGACCTGTAGCAGACTTTGAGATGTTTATACTGGCAAACCGAAACTAGTATATATCTTTGGCACAAAAAGATAAATTAGCTTGTGCAAGCAGTGTATGCTTACCAACTTCTGTGCGATTATGAGACCAGTTGCTGGAGCTAGAGTTTGTGGAAGCACGCGAACAACACAAGGAAGAAGAAGAAGCTTGGACAACAACACACAATATTGAATGTATTACCACTAGAATGTACAAAGATAAGTAGCCCATTAGGGCAATAGGCATATATACAAGCCAGGGGAAAAAAACCTCCTAAAGAGGGAAAAAGTGCCCCAGCAGTCCTAGAGTGTTCACACGCATGACTACCTAAATATATCAATAGAATTGACTAGAGAGCTTTTGCACACATCTAATTCAACAGTATAGCTAACTATACCAAGTTATTTCATGAATTTAGAGGAATTATACACTAAGAAATGAGTTTAGCAACTCAAGGGGGTCATCCCGATATTTCAAGGACAAGAAGATGTGGAGACATAGTTGACTTCCTCAGTTCATATCTCCAAATTGTTTATTACCAAAATTAATGAAACTTGATACGTAGATAATAGATAATTTACTCTAACTATACCAAGTTAAAGTGGAGCACATGATTAAGTAGACACAGAGAAATTGGGTCAGCAAAACCACTGAGATGATGAAGATGCAACAGAGAACAATAGGCAGAGATGAACTTGAAGAAATGTATCGAATTGTATATGTTAATGGACATATGATACAATGGAATTGTAATGGGCTACTCATACATGAGTTGAGCTCAATGTTTTCTTAATGATGTAGCTCAAAGTCTCTCAAAAAATGGCACACTTTCCCCACGACTAAATCATCTCTATTTATGCTCATCAATTGAGTTTGAATTTTGAATTTCCCTCACCTAAAAGTGTTCCTACACATTAGGGATGATTGGAATTGATTCTTCCTACCAAGTGAGTAGTGGGTTCAGCTCCCTAACTTCATGAGATTGTATACTCTCTTGACTTTTACATTTATCGAAAGTAATTATGCTCAAAATAACTAGGCATAGGTTCACATGTAGTTCTTCCTTATGTAGAGATAAAATGAAGTGTAATCCTGAGTAATTAGCCAAGCATTTAGGCTTGCGCATTGCATCAACAAATATTCTACCACCACTATCTTCATTGACACTCAGAGTGCATGAAAGAACTCCCATCAAGAATAGTCAAAATGATCCTATCAATTCCCATTACAAGATAAGAGGAGTTGTTAGCACATGTGATAGTATTCCTTGTAGGAACAAGCTCAAGTGAGTTGAAGAACCTGCATTGCAAGGTAATATGTTTGGTTGCCCCACTATCAAATTACTAAACATCTGAGTCTATTGCAGACCTATACTACTCATGAGAGGATGGGTCATATCTACAAACAGTAGTAAACACCCATTCTTCATTTGGCACAAGATTAGTAGACTCGGTTTTAGGTATAGAGCGCTCTGCAACAACCATTCAAGCCTCCTCCTTCTTTACCTCTTTTGCAACTAGTTTTGGACAACTCTTTATGACATTATCATCTCCTTTATAGTATTCTCAAAATTCTTTCTACTTTTATATTTTCCTCTCATCTTTGTCTTCCTTCTTTGATTGTGCAACATTACTAGATTTTTGATTACTAGTAGACGAGCTTCATTTACCTTTGCCCTTTTGACTAGATAAGAAAGCTTGATTTACAACACATAATGGACCTATTTTGCTTGGACTAATCTTCTTGCAACGAAACAAAGACTAACCCCTCAAATGTTAAGGCATTTGGTTTGCATTTCATCAATCTAAGAGTAGAGAAAACTCATATGAATCTGTTGGGAGAGGATGGTTGGATGCACTCAGAGATTGAGTAGGTGCTGCTAAACCTGCTTCACACCAGCCCTCTTTGACTCCAGGAATGCTTAATACACTTGATTATCTTCCAAATGATATCAAGAAAGTATATATGTACTTTGAAAATGATATGTGTAATGGTCAAATCAAAACAGATAACTTTGCACTTCAAAAATCCAAGAAAACTTGCTATTTTGATATTGACACCTGCTCAGTCTTTCACTCAGTATGACCAGCACACTTACAATTGATCAAATTACTTCTCGACATATTAAATTAGCTTCACAAGCTACCAATTGCAAGTGGAATGAGAAGAAATGACAAACCATACTATGAGAAATCTCTTTAGCAAAATTAGAGTCACCCCCGACTTTTTAGGAGATGTGCAGATAAATACCAGAGAGTGCTTCGAAGACGATTTCTCGACAATGGCTGAACCAAACTTTTTTAAACTCTGTAGTCTTGTAGAATGCTTTGAGCTGGTTCCAACAAGCCTTGAATCACTTGATTTGGTTGAGTAGATCTTGAGATATGCCTTGTTGAAGTTGATAGACTTGGAGGTAGACAACTCAGAGAACACAGAAGTAGTAGATGTAAATGTATGTATTACTTTACATTGATTTACAAACTCATTGGCATGTCAAGCATTGCCTAATGAGATAGAGATGTGTGGGCAATAGTGTAGCACTCACACACTCAAAGATAGGTGAGATATGCCTCGGGAAAATGAGCTAGAAAAAATGAGCAGCTACCCGCGACTCTTTTCTTGCCTCTTATATAGAGTTGAGTTAAATTCAAAAATTCAAAATCTCCTAGAATCTTTCACCTAAAAGTTGATTGAGATATTCCCTCAATCAATCAATCAAATTTTCCACGACTTAATCAAGTAGGTGTGATTACATAAGGTGCCAAGTCACTAAGACTTTTACAAGAGATAAAATGGTAAGAAATCATAGGCATAAGTTCCTATGGTCTTTGCTTCAAGTAGAGTCTTCAAAGTAGATGTCCAAGCCAAATTGTGAAGGCTTGAATTGCACCAACAGCTCCCCCTCAAGCCAAACATTTTGGCTCAAGTCTTCATCTTCATTCTTCAATCACATCCTGCAATCCAATCATGGATTTGAATCTGCATAACTTATTTCCATCCAAGGCTTTAGTGAGTAAATCTGCACATTGCATATTAGTAGACACATAAGTCAACTGAATGTCTTTGCTAAGTAATTTTTCTCTCACATAGTGGTAATGAACCTCTATGTGTTTTGTCCTAGCATGATATATTGGATTAGCTGCAAGGTGAAGTGAACTTGTGTTATCTCCAAAGATAATTGGAGGCCTTGTGTATAGGCCTAACTCTGTATACAAAAGTTTCAACCAGATAGCTTCTTGAGTGGCATTGGCTAGCCCTCTATACTCTACTTCAGTAGATGACAAGGCTACTGTAGGTTGTTTCTTGGCTGACCAAGAAATAGGTTTATCACCTGCAAAACATATGTATCCTGATGTGCTTCTCCTATCATCCTTGCATCCTGCCCAATCTGCATCTGAATATACTTTAATGTCAATATCTGATGTATAAGGAAAGTACAAACCATGGTTCTGAGTTCCCTTTAGATACTTCAAGATCTTCTTTGCTGCCTCTAGGTGAGGTACCCTTGGTTTGTGCATGAATTGGCTTAGCACACTCACACCATATGCTATGTCAATTCTGGTTAAGGTAGCATAATTCAGACTACCTACCATACTTTGATATCCTGTAATGTCTTGGACTTCATCCCCTTCATGAGCACTTAGCTTTAGGTTGACCTCCATTGGAGTGTTTGAGACTTTAGCATCCTGCAAATTAAATTTCTTCAACATGTCCTGAACATACTTCTTCTGAGTGATAAAGATACCTGAATTTGTATAAACCAATTCAAGACCTAAGAAGTACTTTAATAATCCAAGATCATTGATCTTGAACTCCTTCATCATCTGTCCTTTGATGCTTCTAATCCCATTGACATCATTGCCTGTAATGATGATGTCATCAACATAAACATAGAGATAGATTACTTCAGAATTGTTTCTTTTGATAAACAATGATGTATCTGCCTTGCTCATTATAAATCCTTGGTCTTGGAGATAGGTTGTCAACCTGTAATTCAATGCTCTAGGTGTCTGCTTCAAACCATATAGAGCCTTCTTCAATTTACAAACATAATTTACCTTCTTGGGATCTTCATAGCCAGGTGGTTGTGACATGTAGACTTCTTCAGATATCCATCCATTCAAGAAAGCATTCTTGACATCCAATTGGTACATGTTCCAATTCTTAGATGCAGCTACACTCACCAATATTCTGATTGTTGGCATCTTAGCCACAGGAGAAAATGTCTCCTCATAATCAATGCCTTGGGTTTG
Organism: Ceratopteris richardii; assembly: GCA_020310875.1. NCBI lineage: Eukaryota > Viridiplantae > Streptophyta > Polypodiopsida > Polypodiales > Pteridaceae > Ceratopteris > Ceratopteris richardii. The sequence continues at coordinate 143,865,209 of CM035437.1, forward strand.
TGCAAAGCCCTTGGCTACCAACCTAGCTTTGTACCTGTTGATTGTACCATCTGAGTTCCTCTTGAGTTTGTAGATCCATCTGGATCCTATCACCTTCATAGAGTCCTTCTTGGGTACCAAGTCCCATGTGTCACTCTCCTTGAGAGCCTCTATTTCTTCATCCATAGCTTCTTTCCATTCTGGTTTGGTGATTGCCTCCTCATATGAACCTGGTTCTTCATTCAACAGATCCTTTGCAAGATATACAGAATGCTTAGTTACAAGAGAAGTGTCATACCCATATCTGATAGGCTTCTTACTTTCTCTCTGAGATCTCCTCATAGCTTGAATTGAGGATTCTGGTATATCCTCTAGCTTCTTCATTTTCATCTTTCCTTTGGACTTCCATGCCTTGAATTCATCAAGGTTAATTGTGTCATCATCATCTGAGCTTGAGTCTTCTTTCTGGATTGGTTCCTCCTTGGTGAGCTTTGGGAAGTCTTCTTCCATGTCATAAGGTAGACTAACCTTCCTGCATTCATTCTCATACCATGAGTCATTCTCATCAAAAATGACATCTCTGCTTACCTTGAAACCTTTGTTTGAGGGGTTGTAGAATCTGTACCCTTTCTGGTTCATGTCATAACCAATGAAGATACATTTTTCAGCTTTAGGGTCTAGCTTTCCCCTTACCTGTGAGGGAATATGCACATATGCAACACAACCAAAGATTTTGCAATGATCCAATGATGGTCTCTTACCATGCCAAGCTTCATAAGGTGTCATTCCATCAAGTGACTTTGATGGCAACCTGTTAATGAGATATGTGGCAGTAGATACACTCTCTGCCCACAAATAATTTGGTAATTTCTTTTCATTAAGCATAGACCTAGCTGTTTGAACAATGAGTCTGTTTCTTCTTTCAGCTACCCCATTTTGTTCAGGTGAGTACCTTGTGGTTATCTCCCTCTTGATGCCTCTTTTCTGCAAGAAGTCTTCAAATTCATTGGAGAAGTATTCACCTCCTCCATCTGACCTTAGTCTTTTCAAGTTTCTACCTGTTTGATTTTCAACTAGTGCAAGATATCTTTTGAAACAATTAAATACTTCATCCTTATGCTTCATAAAGTATAACACAGTCCATCTGCTATAATCATCAATGAAGGACACATAGTACCTTGATCCTGAAATGGAGGGTTCCTTGCTAGGTCCCCAAACATCTGTGTGCACCATGTCTAGGTAGTCTTCATGCATAAAACCTTTCTTTGAATAGGGCAACCTGTGTGACTTACCAAACTGACAAGCTCCACACTTGTAAATCATGTGTTGCTTGGATACATTAGGTATCCCAAGCACACATTGATCCCTGCACATTTGCTTTAAGGTCCTTTCACCTATGTGACCTAACCTCTTGTGCCATATTTCTAATTCTGAAAGTGTTTGATCCTTGTAATTGTATAAAGCAATGTTCTTTGTGTCCTCTAGCTCAAAAGTAAATAATCTACCTAATTTTTCTCCCTTGGCTATCCTTCTGAATCCATGTCTTGGGTCCTCCACATATGCTCCATGTTGATTGAACCTGACCTGTAAACCTTTTTCCACAATCTGACCTACACTCATTAGGTTCTTGGTAATAGTTGGGACATAAAGTACTCTGCTCAATAAGTTCTGATTACCATCACTAGTCTTTACATTACCAATCTTTACAACAGAATGCTTAATATCATCACCTGTCTGCACTTGATGTTTGCCTTTGGGTTCTTCCAAATCAGAAAGTAGTGCCACATTGCCAGCTACATGATTAGAACATCCTGAATCAATATAGAATAAGTGATTATCATTAATACCTGACTTTGAAGTCATATTCATGATCAATAGGGAGTCATCTTGCTCCTCTGTGTAGTTGTTGTAATCCCTTCTATTTCTGAATCCACCTTGGTAGTTATTATTGTGGTTGTGGTTGTAATTGTTGTTGTACTGATTGTTGTATCCATTGTAGCCTTGGTGTTGGTTGAATCTGCCTCTACCTTGAGAGTATCCACCTCTTTGATGGCCTCTTCCTCTCTGATTTTTATAGTTTCTATAGCACTCATCTGTAGTATGATTAGACAGACCACATATATTGCATGGTGATGAATTGTAGGATCTCCCCCTACCTGGCTTACCTCCTCTGCCTCTACCTCTTGAAGATCTACCTCTCCATGCATAGTTAGCTTGGGAGGTAGAGCCTTCTTCTTCTTGCTTCTTCCCTTTACCTTTATCCTTAATCTTCTTATTAGTGTATAAAGCAGAGGGGTTGTTACCTTTTGATTGCTCTCTATTTCTTGTAAGCTTTGCTTCATGTGTGAAGAGTTGACCAATCAGAGTTGTTAGATCAGGAGCATGTATGTCCATGTATAGGTCCATTGCTGTGGTAAAGCTCTCCCATTTGTCATCAGCCTTTAGTCCATTGATTACCTGCCTTACTATTTGTTCCTCTTCAATCTCCTCTCCAATACTTGCAAGCTGGTCTACAATGTCTTTGACCCTAGTGACAAAGTCTGAAACTGATTACTTTGATTGCTTCCTAAGAGTTGTAAATTCAATCCATAGTTGATTCTTTCTGGCCCTTGTATTTGATGAGAAATATGTTGACAAGGTTTCCCAAGTCTCTTGGGAAGTCTTGCAATTCCTTATGTGAGGTAAAAGGAAATCAGATATAGAGTTAAGAAGATAAGACCTTGCCAATGCATCTTTTGCAGACCATGTGTTGAGCCTCTCTTGTTCATCCTTGGTGGGTAGTCCTCTTGCTTTGAATGAGGGCAATTCCTCATCTCCTGAGATGAATCCAAATAAGCTCCTTCCTTGTAGATAGGTCTTCATCCTTAGAGACCAAGCTTGGTAATTGTTCCTGTCCAATTTGTCAATGAATGAAGGAAAACCATCTCCCATGTTACCTTATTTGCTCTGATACCACTGTTGGGAGAGGATGGTTGGATGCACTCAGAGATTGAGTAGGTGCTGCTAAACCTGCTTCACACCAGCCCTCTTTGACTCCAGGAATGCTTAATACACTTGATTAGCTTCCAAATGATATCAAGAAAGTATATATGTACTTTGCAAATGATATGTGTAATGGTCAAATCAAAACAGATAACTTTGCACTTCACAAATCCAAGAAAACTTGCTATTTTGGTATTGACACCTGCTCAGTCTTTCACTCAATATGACCAGCACACTTACAATTGATCAAATTCCTTCTGTACATATTAAATTAGCTTAACAAGCTACCAATTGCAAGTGGAATGAGAAGAAATGACAAACCATACTCTGAGAAATCTCTTTAGCAAAATTAGAGTCACCCCCGACTTTTTAGGAGATGTGCAGATAAATACCAGAGAGTGCTTCGAAGACGATTTCTCAACAATGGCTGAACCAAACTTTTTCAAACTTTGTAGTCTTGTAGAATGCTTTGCGCTGGTTCCAACAAGCCTTGAATCACTTGATTTGGTTGAGTAGATCTTGAGATATGCCTTGTTGAAGTTGACAGACTTGGAGGTAGACAACTCAGAGAACACAGAAGTAGTAGATGTAAATGTATGTATTACTTTACATTGATTTACAAACTCATTGGCATTTCAAGCATTGCCTAATGAGATAGAGATGTGTGGGCAATAGTGTAGCACTCACACACTCAAAGATAGGTGAGATATGCCTCGGGAAAATGAGCTAGAAAAAATGAGCAGCTACCCGCGACTCTTTTCTTGCCTCTTATATAGAGTTGAGTTAAATTCAAAAATTCAAAATCTCCTAGAATCTTTCACCTAAAAGTTGATTGAGATATTCCCTCAATCAATCAATCAAATTTTCCACGACTTAATCAAGTAGGTGTGATTACATAAGGTGCCAAGTCACTAAGACTTTTACAAGAGATAAAATGGTAAGAAATCATAGGCATAAGTTCCTATGGTCTTTGCTTCAAGTAGAGTCTTCAAAGTAGATGTCCAAGCCAAATTGTGAAGGCTTGAATTGCACCAACAGAATCTCTAAATCTTTGATCTTTGTCAAAAAAATGTCCATTGAATCTCCTTCATTCATGTGCTCACTCTCCAACTGTTTTCTGAGGTAAGCAACACGAGTTTCATTTCTTGCCCAGTTTAAACTTGTAAGTGTATCCCAAGCATCCTTTGCTATTTTGCAAGAGTGAATGTGAGGGATAATGGCATGTTTGATAGACAAAGATATATATGCATGTGCCTAAGTATCTCTGCCATCCCAACAAAGCTGCTCTACAGTAGGTGTAGTAGAAACTAAAGCACTAACAAGAACTTCAAAATCATCATCTTCAATTCCATCTACATCACCTTCAGTAACTATATTCGTAGGTGTAGTAGGGCATTTTTCAATACCCTACACAATATTCCATAACCCTTTTTCTACCAATTATTGACACATCATATATGCCCATTGCAAGTAATTAGCACCAACCAACTTTTCCTCAATAGTCAACATACAAAATGTGTTCACGATGCCCTAGATGAAGCAGCAACCTACTCTGATAATAATTGTTGGAGTTTGAGGTCTGCAAAAGGACGTGAAAATTGCAAGGAAGAAGAAGAAGCTTGGAACACAATACACAATATTGAATGAATTATAACGTGAGTATACAAAGATAAGTAACCCATTAATATATTAACACCAATATGCCCTGATTTCCCATGATAATTACATGTAAACTTCTTGTTTGAAGATTTTTTGGTACCTTTGCTTAGAAGCATTTCTAGATGGATGGCTAGAGTGCTTAGGCTTGTTGAACGGTCCCTTCGCTTTCATATCTACTTCTTGAGATGTCAAAGACTTTCCTCACAAGTCATGGGGGAGCAAGAGTCTTCATACTTCCTCCCAAGTTAGGATTTGATCTTGATTGTAAAGGGTTGTTACAAATGTATCATACGAATTAGGGAGTTTGTTTAGGAGCCTAATAGCCATATCTTTGTTTGACACTACTTTCCACACAAACTGAGTTTGTGTTGATAATCTTCAAAAGTGGCAATGACCTTAGTGATGAGTCCTGAGCGTAATGGCTAGGTTATGGATTTTTTCTTCTAGAGCATAAAGTCTTGAGGGAGTCTTATCTTCATATAAATCTTGAAATATCTTCCAAGCTTCATGAGAAGTTTTGCAAGAAGTAATATGTGCTTTTGTTAACACATCGCAAACTAGTAATCATTGTCCTAGGGCTCGCTTACCTTTTACTTTCCAAATGTTCTATGCATCTAGATCAATATCCTTGTTGGGTTTGAGTTTTGTGGCATCTACAACTTAATACAACACGTGTGTACAAATAAGATTTGATAGTGTCCTTTCATGAATTCTAGTTTGTGTCATTCAACCTTTCATCTTTTGGCATGAACATATGCATGAATGATGGAAAGTACAATGCATTTGATGAATTCACATTCCAAATGGTAGACATTGTAGCCGTTGAAGAAAATAAAACTTCAAAGATGAATCACCACGCTTGCAGAAATAGACAGGGTTGACATAAAATATTGGTATGGGGGGACTTAGAGTAGCCCATATGAGAAGCTAACACCCTTCGATGGCTAAGATTAGCCAGCCCAATCACACACAAAAGATTTCTTACAAAAGTGGGGCACTTAGTGCAAAAGAGTGCCATAGATGAGGGTCAAACCATTTGAAAAATACAAAATCACCCCTTATAATGTGCGTTACAAAAATGAGAGTGTCAGGAATACATACGAGTGCTCAAGATTCTTTCTGCTCAAAATAGTGATGAGTAGTAGGAATCATAAAGGCAATACTATGATGCTAGAGGATGATGCAAAAAGTTTTATAATGAACCCTTGAAAGTTGGATGATGCCAACATGAGTATCAAAATAAGGATCTTTTGAAGAGGAAAAATTTAAGGGATAAATACTCTTAACATGAGTATCAAAAAAAAGAAGGTATTTTCATGAGGGCTAAAGGATGCCATAGCATGAGAAAAATTATGGGCAACCCTTAGAGCAACACCCTCCTCCTCCTAGACTTTGTCGCCCTCGACAAAGCTGAGAAATGAGACGCATATATTGCTGGACAGGTCCAAGTTTTGAGTCTTCAACTCTTCAAATATGCAACAGTTCCATTCTGAATTTTTGCAATGCTGCAACTCTTTTGAATCAGCAAGTCGTCAATCTTCAAGTCTGCAACTCCATATTGCTGAGCGACACAATCCCCTTGGGGGGCAGTCAGTCTAGCATTCCTCCATTGTGTCTTCTCTTCAAAGCTCCAATACCTGAAATTTAACATACATAACAAGTAGACTGATATTGAAAGGAACCAACCACAAAATTTCATTTTTAGTTTCCACTTTAGAGACATCTTTCACTTAAAAACTTGCTCTTCTAATGAGAAGAGCTCCTGAAAATCTTCTTATTTCTGCAATCCAACATCAGTTATCTCCAAGTGAGTGTGACATATTACGTTTCATAGCATGATATGAATATGATATCATGGTAATTTTGCTCCTAGTCAATCTTTCAATTTAACATGAGTTTTATGTGCTCATAGAATGAACAGACAATAGTGCAACATTGATTCCTATCATTTTACAAGCATTCAGGAAATTAAATCAGCTTATCCAGCACTATTCCTGCAAAGCACAGTAGCACAACATCTAAGTGTGTTTGCCTGTATTGCTAAATATTCCTTTGAGCAATGTGGAACTAGGGAGTTATTCTCCTAGCAAAAAAAAACAATTGCTCAAACCCTTATGATTTTCACATTAATTAAGTCCTGTAATACTTAGAGTCAAGAGGAATTAGCAATTGAAGATAAGCTTCACATTTAAAGAGCAGCAAAGAAGAAATCAGTAACCCAAAAGTTCTTTGATCATCATAAGGGACTCCTTCCCCTTGGAGAAGAGTCACAATCTCTGATCTTGTACATTCCTGCATACTTTCCTTCAAGCAAGAAGATCATATATATGATGAATGCATAGATATGAGGTGCCTAAAGTTTCCACAATCTTTAATCCAACATGTGTATTCACTCCTTGGTTTCTCAACCTGCAAATCCAGGAATAATCAAAAAGCACATATGGCACATGAAACCAAACATCGATCAAAACAAGGAGCATCCCAATGCCTGTCATTAACACATGCATCTGATTTTCCCCTTTTCATAATAACATAGTACAAATCATACTTTGAGCATAGATGACAAACTCAAGGATCCATAACCTACAAAGGACAAGTGGGGCTCCTTTCCAAGCGAAATGTCTTCCAACATAATATGTTTGGCTCATGTGGCCACTTGCAATAAAACAGAGCAGATGTGGACCATAGAATGCATAAAACATTTGGATTCATTTGGTGGGTTGTTAGTGCCTACAAGCATAGGAACGATGTGAAAACCATGTGAGTTATCTCACAAACAGTGTAATCCTGCATTCATTTCTCCAATTAGTGCTAACACAAAGTTCTTTTTAAAGTGTTCATTCAACCAGGTTCAATCAACCAAAACCCGATCCAAAACCCAATCAATGACTAGCATTATCAAACAACTCGTTATAATCCATGTCTTTGCACATCTGTAATGTACCTGAAAAGGTCATAAAATCTTGCAAGACTTACGTTCATGGCACCACCCATAGCCTCAACCCCCAATTAATGCTAGAGGTATGGACCCTCTCCCTATCCTAGGGCCATCACATCCCACATATCAAATGATACATCAAGCAAAAAAAAAAAAAAACTTGAGTGATTATACCAAATCATGCAAACGGGGATGTAAATACATATTCATGCATCTGCTTTTTCCATCAAAGAAGATAATACCAACATGCCACACTTTTCACGAGGTAAAAGCCTAAAGAAATGGGACCAATACCCTGAAGTACGCAACTCAACAGACATTTGGCAGTAAACCCAACAATAAGCACATGTATCAAATGAGATATGTTAGCTTTCATTTGAGTTTGATGAGTGACCAGGGTTAGCATGATAACCTGTAGAGTAACACCTGCCAAAATTTATGAAAACTAAAACGAAGCCCTCAACAAGCATAGGACATTAAGGGTCGTGTGAAAACACCCCATAGATTTAGAGAACCCTACCCATGTAGCTGTTTATGCCTAATTGCCAAATCATGCTGAAGAAAAAAAATATCTATGAAGCCGCACAACAGAGAATAGCAAATGCAGAGGCTTAAGAATGCTATGACAATCATGAGTTTATGGCACAACTTTCATTACAGCAACTGTTCATGCAGCCCTAAGGTATTAGGTGAACGTGGACATTTTGGATATGGCAAAACGTACAAACTGGTAAATCCTTCAACACACAAGATGTATGCACCTCAATTACCTTCTCAATAAGGTACCAAACTGATGTAAAACCAAATCAAGGTAGCACCTTGGTGTCATGATAGCAGTTTCAAAGGGGTAATCCTTTTAGGTCAACACATATATGCACCCAAATTTGTAGCAAATAACCAAAACACCCTCTTCGTCCATAGCATTCCTAACGAAGAAAGAAAATCGGCACAACGGGCAACCTGTGCAACTTACCAAAATCATGTGAATCAGCCTTGAATGCTTGGGTAACAATATTCATAAAAGCAACAATTTACATAAACAAGTGCCTCGGGTTTCCTGCATACAAATTTTTACTCTCGAGAACAAAATACATACAAACCATAGTTGCAGAATCATTGGTTCTACATAGAGTGTAGCAAGCAAGTACACACATGAGACTACAAACAACCCATCCAGGAAGAATCATCAAGCTTTGGTATCAATTTGAAGGTTTAGAAGTGAAAGTACCACGCATTGAAAAGAGCCCCATGAGAACGAAGGTATCATGGAGGTATACATGTCCCTGCCTGTTTTTTTTTTTTTTTTTTCAATCTACTCCGAACATGTACATCACCTAGATGTAAAGGGAATAACCCCGACAGCCTCGGGTGTGATCGATGGGAGAATCCGAGTACCAAAAGATGGCACAGGGATTTTCCCATAGGGACCCAAAAATCTATTCCCAAGGATTAGTGCAACCCGAATTATCATAGTTAGTATGTTACCATAATCCTTGCATGCAATTGCTCCTGATGATGTAATGGAGCCCCAATACTGAGCACATGTGAATGGTCCAGGGTGGAAGATCCTTCAACCGATGGCAAAAGAGCAATGGAACAACGCTCAGACATAGCAAAAGCTTCTCCACATAGTATTCTTAGTATTTATGGAGTCAAAAACATGCAAGAGATGGGCAAGTGATGATGCCCACAGAGCCTGAACTCCTGCGTTACCAATACAAAGGGAGAAACAAGAGGATCTGAAAAAATGCATCTTCAAAAGTGCGTAAAGTCATCATTTAGTTTCTTCGGCAGCACCAACGCAAGGGGGAAACTAGGGATGCGGAGCCTTGTGTTAAGCAGTTCCCCAAGGCGAGGAGCAGCATTTCCATGATAGAATGGTATGAGCGGGGAGACACACGAATAGAGCAAGTAGGTGGAGCATAACCCGAGCAGCAAGGGATGATGGAGATATAAGCACGATTCTAACAGTAAATGGAGATGGGAAGCTCAATGGAGCTCGGACCGCAATAAAGAATTTGCGGGGAGACGAAGACACAGGGATACCGCAGAGAGTAAAGCTTCACAGAGTAGTATGACCCCCAGCAAGAGCAGTCGACACTTGAAGGTCTGCTTGGACACCCTTCAATGGCAGAAATGGTGCATACCTTCCTAGCTTGTCACCATGGAAGTAGTGGTGATCGCGTTCCTCCCGCCTAGAGTATCTTTCAACATTGAACAGGCCGAACCAGATGGAGCTCACTCCCATGGTCTCAGAGTGGCGAAAGTAGAGGGAGCCATTGGACTCACCGCACGCAAAGGAATAACCAATGCTCTGTATATCCTCCCTCCCCCGATGGTGGGGAAGTCCAAGCATGAGACGCAAGCCCGGAGGAAGCCCAAGCATGGCAAGCATGCTCCGCCCCCCCCACCCTCCCAGCATGAGAGAGTGAGAGGAAAAGTGAGGGAGAGTTACTCTCACACCCATCTATGCGCGTCAAAAAGATTCATTAAGCCCGAGATGGAGCAGCAGAGACGTGGCCAATGGCTAATTAAAGAGGCATTCATCATATCTGATGTAGCTGCGTGAATGGGTCACTTTGAATTAAGACTCCCTACCTACCATGCAGATGTCACGACTCTCAACGGTTTTTTTTTGTTAGAGATGGAAGGAGAGAGAGTGTTAGTGCTCCTTCCCCCAAGCCATTAAATGCGCAATTGACCCATGAAATGAAAGGATGGACAACATAAAAGTGAGGCCCAACACACATGCGAATTATACTTTTTTTTTTTGTGAGTTAATCTTAAGGGAACCTCAAACATTTCAAGAGAGTTCGTAGAAGCTCTCACTCCCATTTTTTTTTAATAGTTGAAGAGAGGAAGGACAAGGATAGGAAACTACCCACCCCCTTTTCTAATGCAAGCATCAGTTTCCAGAAATGATAGAGATGGGGTTGATGCCAAAGTGAGTGAGTGAATGTGTATATGTGTGGATGGGATAGAGAATGAGAGAAGGGGATTAGGGGGTGTTTTTGTGCATCATACAAAAAAAATGAACTAAACTACTCAGAAATTAACAAATGAGAGGTACCCTAGGCCAACCGAAGGCCACACGTATTCATCCTCCTCCAAGTGTCAAGGTGCATCTCACGAAGTATGGACACGCAAACTTGGAAAAACCAACGGCTAAAGGCCGACGTCCCCGGCAACGGCGCCAAATTGTTGAGAAAAGGGGAACAACAAACCCTAACCGCCTCACACGGAAGTGAGAAGTTTCTCCAAGTTGGGACAAAGAATGAGAGGAGAGGTTCACCCACACTCATGGAGCAATGGCAACAATGGCCAACGTCACAAGGAGCAAAGGGGAACATCCTCCCAACCATGCACACACACATGCAAATCCATACACCAAGACCAACGCCATTGCACACAAGGAGGCAAGAGAGTAACAAATGACACCTTCTTCCATTACCAAAATGGAGGCCAAGGCCATGGCCAAGGGCCCTCTTTTACAAGAAATGAGCCTCTATTTGTAGGCTCTACATAATTCCCCATGTGCTCATTTGGAAAAGTCAAAAAGTAGCACATGGTCATATCTCTCTAGATTCTTCCTAACAACCAACTTTTAAAGCTTCATGAGAAGTTTTTCAATACCCTACACAATATTCCATAACCCTTTTTCTACCAATTATTGACACATCATATATGCCCATTGCAAGTAATTAGCACCAACCAACTTTTCCTCAATAGTCAACATACAAAATGTGTTCAGGATGCCCTAGATGAAGCAGCAACCTACTCTGATAATAATTGTTGGAGTTTGAGGTCTGCAAAAGGACGTGAAAATTGCAAGGAAGAAGAAGAAGCTTGGAACACAATACACAATATTGAATGAATTACAACGTGAGTATACAAAGATAAGTAACCCATTAATATATTAACACCAATATGCCCTGATTTCCCATGATAATTACATGTAAACTTCTTGTTTGAAGATTTTTTGGTACCTTTGCTTAGAAGCATTTCTAGATGGATGGCTAGAGTGCTTAGGCTTGTTGAACGGTCCCTTCGCTTTCATATCTACTTCTTGAGATGTCAAAGACTTTCCTCACAAGTCATGGGGGAGCAAGAGTCTTCATACTTCCTCCCAAGTTAGGATTTGATCTTGATTGTAAAGGGTTGTTACAAATGTATCATATGAATTAGGGAGTTTGTTTAGGAGCCTAATAGCCATATCTTTGTTTGACACTTACTTTCCACACAAACTGAGTTTGTGTTGATAATCTTCAAAAGTGGCAATGACCTTAGTGATGAGTCCTGAGCGTAATGGCTAGGTTATGGATTTTTTCTTCTAGAGCATAAAGTCTTGAGGGAGTCTTATCTTCATATAAATCTTGAAATATCTTCCAAGCTTCATGAGAAGTTTTGCAAGAAGTAATATGTGCTTTTGTTAACACATCGCAAACTAGTAATCATTGTCCTAGGGCTCGGTAAGTATGGCTAGAGATCACTTTTTGGGTCATCCAAAAAGTGTTCTAAAAGCACATGGATGTTCGGTGGTCGGATTTGGGTGGTTGCAGATGAGCTTTAGGTCATCAAATTTAGATGCACATGAAAGTTTGGTGGTCAGATTTCAGGTGGTCAAAGAAATGGAATTTGGATTATCGGATTTCGATTCACATGAAGGTTCGATGACTAGATTTTAAGTGGTCCGAGATAGAAAAAAAAAGGATGTTTGCAGATGCATATATGCTAAACGCTGAACGTGTATGAAAAAATAAATACACTATTTGACCGTTGCCTTTTTTAATCCAAAAATATTAAAAAATAAGCATTTTAGGTGACCCAAATGGATTGGTGCCAGTGAGCACCAATCCATTTGCATTTTCACTTTCAAGTCATCCAAAAAAGGGAAAGCTTCCCGGAATCCCTGTCAGAAGTTCTCATGTGCAAGGTGTACGACTCAGAAATTGGGCCAAGTGGTTATGCTTCATTTTTTTGGCCAAATGTAACACGTTTCTCCCTCCCTCTCTTTAGCATGCCACTACCTGCTTATTGCCTCTGCGTATACAAACTTTGGCAAGTGTGACTGTTGAGCTGATAGAGATAGCACATGGATTTATGTTTTGATGATCATATGACTCTTTTCAGGTGACCCAAAAATTGCATCAAGTGCACATGATAATCTGTTGACTGATTTTTTGCACTGACCTTATTGAACATCCGATCAGCGAATTCAAGCACATATGATGCTAAGGTCACTTGATCTTAGCTGGCTTTATTGAATTTTTATTCATTAAAATTACATGCATAAAAAAAATTTAAAAAGAAAAATAAAAAATAAACTACAAAAAAATAAACATACATATTGCAGTCTTTTTTTGCATAGATCACAAAAAAAGACAAAAAATATGATATTTTCTTTCTATATTTTAGTAAAAACCTATACTTAATCTCTGTTCACTCTATAAAATTTAGAGATAAAAATAATTAAAAAAAGGCTCCTTGATTTCGGATGATCCGAATGGACATGTGCTCAAGGGCACCAGTTCGTTGGCCTCACTACTTTCACGTCACCCAAAAAGGTGATTTTTGAGTGCAAGTATGGTGAAATAATGCCATGTGCGAGGGATTTGATAAGGATAGCACATGGATATGTTTTCGAGTGGTCGGATATCACTTTTTGGGTGACCCAAAAAGTGTATCAAGAACACATGCATGCTCGATGGTGGGGTTTTTAGGTTCGCGAAGATAAATTTCAAGTCACGAGATTTATGTGCACATGAAGATCCAATGGCAAGATTTTGGACGATCGAAGACATAGGTTTTGCATGACTGCATTTAAAAGCATATGAAGGTTCTGTGGGTAGATTTTGAATGACCAAAAAGCTACAAAAATAATTAAAATCATATATAAATAATCAAGATAATTTATAAGTCTACAATGTTTATCATAAGCGAGTTCCCATTGTATTGAGTTCACCCCATGTCTTTAACTTTGATGATCGTATATATCTACATCAATGAAAATAAAAACTATATTAAATTGAATGAAAACCATAATAAAATTATATAAAAAAATATTGTGTGCATGTTACCTTAAAAATCATTCTATGAACTATTTTTCATTGGTTTTAGTGCTGCGGTTGAAAACCATGGCTGTTTTGTTGTCGTGATGTATTTCGAAACCTTAAGTAAGATTGAATAAAGAGTAGTAATAATAATAAAATAAAAAAATTCTTATGTGTGTGAATTAAAGTATGAAAACTAATAAAATAATCCTTATTGAAATTTGAGGTCGTCAGAAAATTAATAAAATAATTGTTGTTGAATTTCAGATCACCCAAATAGACTGATGCTAACGAGCACCAATCAGTTCATTTCACACTTAGGAGGTTCTCTCTCTGTTTCTATGTGGCTGAAGTGGAGCTGTTGAATGGAGTTTTTTGTTGTCACTTGTAGGAGAGGCAGCCTTAGGGCCTTATCATGCTGCCAAGAGTTTCCGCCTCAGGCCTTGCGAACATCAGCTTTGTCACTCATTTTCTGATACACTTGTTGTTTTCAAGTGCGCAAGAAGTTTCTGCTAGACATCACGAGCTTTGCTGATATATCATAGAGAGAGTAGAGTTGTGTCAGAACTGCCTCTCTATCTCTCTTTCTCTCTCTGGCAATGGCTTCAATGTCGAGCTGCACAAAGAGGGGCTGTCTATCGAATGAGGGTGTAGCGTGGCACAGGGTGTCGTTTCATAGAAAAGCGAGACTCCATCTCTCCCAAGTTCTTTGTCCGAGCATGAGAAGGTGCAAAGAAATAAGGCTGGGTTCACACAGGTTCGGTAGAGCTTCCATCAAATTTAGCTGTCTTCCAGGGGGGAGAGCACAGAAAATGATGCTGTTGCCGCTCGCGTGTTCACATAACAGAGCGGAAATGTAAGTAGTTTAAACTAAACCACCGCTCTATGTGAACACTAAATACTAGACAAAATCAAAATGTATGTTGCATTTCAGACTAAAAAGTAAATAAAATATTGATTTTTAATTTGATTTGGCACCCGGCACATCGAAGGGGCGAGGGGGGAAGGCTGGAACAAAATATTCAGTTTTGTGTCATGATGTGGAAGAAGAAAGAAGGTCCCTTTTTGAACACCACCTGACATGTGTTTGTAACTTATTGGATTAGAGCCTTAGCGAGATGTTCCTGCCGCCCTCTGTGAACGCAGTCTAAGTGAAAGGTGCTACTGAAGATCCATGTGGCTATAGAGGAATCACCCACCCTCTCTCTCTCTCGAAAAGGAGAAATGGTGCAAAAGGTAGTGTTCGAGCCTCTATCATGCAGCAATGGAACCTCTTTCTCTATAGCACATGAAATGGATACTAACATGTGATGTGCGTGTGTGATGTGCGTGAGAGGCGTTATTGCAAAAGAAATTGAAATAAATGACGTTCGAAGCCTTAACTGTTTATGAACTCTTTAACTATTTATGAACTCTTTAATGTAAAGAGGTGTAATGCTAAAGTATTCGTAATGGCCACCAAGAGGATGATAACTACCAAAATGTTCATAAACGGTGTTCATAAAACACTACAAGAACATCAAAGTGGGTATGAACCACCAAAATCACCACAAAAGAAGAGCAACGAATGTTTGTAGATGCTTCAATGACTTCGTATGCAAGATCAATGATATGAAAATGATCAATAAAAGGATCATAAGTCAGGAAAGATTACCGAACACAAGGGTAGGAAGGTGGGAAAATGGGTGTAAAAGGCGTGAAAGAATGGATGGTATAAAGGGTGGGAGGGTGGGCAAAGGGGTAAAATGAGACCCAAAGAGCATAAATATGATGGCAAAAGGCTTCTCCCTATGAGTGGAGAGCAACATCACCAAGGTCTACTAGCACCACCACCAAAATCACTGCCAAGTCCTCCACCTAACATTTTGATACCATGTAGAGAACACACATGCAGAAGCAAAATGAAAAGAAGAGTGTACTCACAAAATGAAAGAGTATGACTAGAGACTCAAAGTGAGTAGACCAAGAAATTGGTAAATTCACATGGATTAGAAATGAGCATGCCAAGAGCATCAAGTAGTCTCTCCAAGCTTCTAACCAAGTACAACGTGAGAGAGGGGCACTCCTTATATAGACTTTGAGGAGGGTCTCCAAAGTACATCACATGTGGGATAATTGGCCTTGAAGGAAAATGAATCAGCTCATGGAGGGTGTTGAGAAAAGGGGAACAACAAACCCTAACCGCCTCACACGGAAGTGAGAAGTTTCTCCAAGTTGGGACAAAGAATGAGAGGAGAGGTTCACCCACACTCATGGAGCAATGGCAACAATGGCCAACGTCACAAGGAGCAAAGGGGAACATCCTCCCAACCATGCACACACACATGCAAATCCATACACCAAGACCAACGCCATTGCACACAAGGAGGCAAGAGAGTAACAAATGACACCTTCTTCCATTACCAAAATGGAGGCCAAGGCCATGGCCAAGGGCCCTCTTTTACAAGAAATGAGCCTCTATTTGTAGGCTCTACATAATTCCCCATGTGCTCATTTGGAAAAGTCAAAAAGTAGCACATGGTCATATCTCTCTAGATTCTTCCTAACAACCAACTTTTAAAGAAATGAGTGCGTGAGATTTCCTACGTGGGAATTTTTGTATATATGCAAAAAGCTTATTTTATGGAGAAGGCTTCCATACCTTAGACTAGAGGAAATATCAAAAAGGGGATTTAGGAGAGTGTTCACATGGACATCTCCTAATTTACAAAAAGAAGGTATTTTCATGAGGGCTAAAGGATGCCATAGCATGAGAAAAATTATGGGCAACCCTTAGAGCAACACCCTCCTCCTCCTAGACTTTGTCGCCCTCGACAAAGCTGAGAAATGAGACGCATATATTGCTGGACAGGTCCAAGTTTTGAGTCTTCAACTCTTCAAATATGCAACAGTTCCATTCTGAATTTTTGCAATGCTGCAACTCTTTTGAATCAGCAAGTCGTCAATCTTCAAGTCTGCAACTCCATATTGTTGAGCGACACAATCCCCTTGGGGGGCAGTCAGTCCAGCATTCCTCCATTGTGTCTTCTCTTCAAAGCTCCAATACCTGAAATTTAACAATCATAACAAGTAGACTGATATTGAAAGGAACCAACCACAAAATTTCATTTTTAGTTTCCACTTTAGAGACATCTTTCACTTAAAAACTTGCTCTTCTAATGAGAAGAGCTCCTGAAAATCTTCTTATTTCTGCAATCCAACATCAGTTTCTCCAAGTGAGTGTGACATATTACGTTTCATAGCATGATATGAATATGATATCATGGTAATTTTGCTCCTAGTCAATCTTTCAATTTAACATGAGTTTTATGTGCTCATAGAATGAACAGACAATAGTGCAACATTGAGTCCTATCATTTTACAAGCATTCAGGAAATTAAATCAGCTTATCCAGCACTATTCCTGCAAAGCACAGTAGCACAACATCTAAGTGTGTTTGCCTGTATTGCTAAATATTCCTTTGAGCAATGTGGAACTAGGGAGTTATTCTCCTAGCAAAAAAAAACAATTGCTCAAACCCTTATGATTTTCACATTAATTAAGTCCTGTAATACTTAGAGTCAAGAGGAATTAGCAATTGAAGATAAGCTTCACATTTAAAGAGCAGCAAAGAAGAAATCAGTAACCCAAAAGTTCTTTGATCATCATAAGGGACTCCTTCCCCTTGGAGAAGAGTCACAATCTCTGATCTTGTACATTCCTGCATACTTTCCTTCAAGCAAGAAGATCATATATATGATGAATGCATAGATATGAGGTGCCTAAAGTTTCCACAATCTTTAATCCAACATGTGTATTCACTCCTTGGTTTCTCAACCTGCAACTCCAGGAATAATCAAAAAGCACATATGGCACATGAAACCAAACATCGATCAAAACAAGGAGCATCCCAATGCCTGTCATTAACACATGCATCTGATTTTCCCCTTTTCATAATAACATAGTACAAATCATACTTTGAGCATAGATGACAAACTCAAGGGTCCATAACCTACAAAGGACAAGTGGGGCTCCTTTCCAAGCGAAATGTCTTCCAACATAATATGTTTGGCTCATGTGGCCACTTGCAATAAAACAGAGCAGATGTGGACCATAGAATGCATAAAACATTTGGATTCATTTGGTGGGTTGTTAGTGCCTACAAGCATAGGAACGATGTGAAAACCATGTGAGTTATCTCACAAACAGTGTAATCCTGCATTCATTTCTCCAATTAGTGCTAACACAAAGTTCTTTTTAAAGTGTTCATTCAACCAGGTTCAATCAACCAAAACCCGATCCAAAACCCAATCAATGACTAGCATTATCAAACAACTCGTTATAATCCATGTCTTTGCACATCTGTAATGTACCTGAAAAGGTCATAAAATCTTGCAAGACTTACGTTCATGGCACCACCCATAGCCTCAACCCCCAATTAATGCTAGAGGTATGGACCCTCTCCCTATCCTAGGGCCATCACATCCCACATATCAAATGATACATCAAGCAAAAAAAAAAAAAACTTGAGTGATTATACCAAATCATGCAAACGGGGATGTAAATACATATTCATGCATCTGCTTTTTCCATCAAAGAAGATAATACCAACATGCCACACTTTTCACGAGGTAAAAGCCTAAAGAAATGGGACCAATACCCTGAAGTACGCAACTCAACAGACATTTGGCAGTAAACCCAACAATAAGCACATGTATCAAATGAGATATGTTAGCTTTCATTTGAGTTTGATGAGTGACCAGGGTTAGCATGATAACCTGTAGAGTAACACCTGCCAAAATTTATGAAAACTAAAACGAAGCCCTCAACAAGCATAGGACATTAAGGGTCGTGTGAAAACACCCCATAGATTTAGAGAACCCTACCCATGTGGCTGTTTATGCCTAATTGCCAAATCATGCTGAAGAAAAAAAATATCTATGAAGCCGCACAACAGAGAATAGCAAATGCAGAGGCTTAAGAATGCTATGACAATCATGAGTTTATGGCACAACTTTCATTACAGCAACTGTTCATGCAGCCCTAAGGTATTAGGTGAACGTGGACATTTTGGATATGGCAAAACGTACAAACTGGTAAATCCTTCAACACACAAGATGTATGCACCTCAATTACCTTCTCAATAAGGTACCAAACTGATGTAAAACCAAATCAAGGTAGCACCTTGGTGTCATGATAGCAGTTTCAAAGGGGTAATCCTTTTAGGTCAACACATATATGCACCCAAATTTGTAGCAAATAACCAAAACACCCTCTTCGTCCATAGCATTCCTAACGAAGAAAGAAAATCGGCACAACGGGCAACCTGTGCAACTTACCAAAATCATGTGAATCAGCCTTGAATGCTTGGGTAACAATATTCATAAAAGCAACAATTTACATAAACAAGTGCCTCGGGTTTCCTGCATACAAATTTTTACTCTCGAGAACAAAATACATACAAACCATAGTTGCAGAATCATTGGTTCTACATAGAGTGTAGCAAGCAAGTACACACATGAGACTACAAACAACCCATCCAGGAAGAATCATCAAGCTTTGGTATCAATTTGAAGGTTTAGAAGTGAAAGTACCACGCATTGAAAAGAGCCCCATGAGAACGAAGGTATCATGGAGGTATACATGTCCCTGCCTGTTTTTTTTTTTTTTTTTCAATCTACTCCGAACATGTACATCACCTAGATGTAAAGGGAATAACCCCGACAGCCTCGGGTGTGATCGATGGGAGAATCCGAGTACCAAAAGATGGCACAGGGATTTTCCCATAGGGACCCAAAAATCTATTCCCAAGGATTAGTGCAACCCGAATTATCATAGTTAGTATGTTACCATAATCCTTGCATGCAATTGCTCCTGATGATGTAATGGAGCCCCAATACTGAGCACATGTGAATGGTCCAGGGTGGAAGATCCTTCAACCGATGGCAAAAGAGCAATGGAACAACGCTCAGACATAGCAAAAGCTTCTCCACATAGTATTCTTAGTATTTATGGAGTCAAAAACATGCAAGAGATGGGCAAGTGATGATGCCCACAGAGCCTGAACTCCTGCGTTACCAATACAAAGGGAGAAACAAGAGGATCTGAAAAAATGCATCTTCAAAAGTGCGTAAAGTCATCATTTAGTTTCTTCGGCAGCACCAACGCAAGGGGGAAACTAGGGATGCGGAGCCTTGTGTTAAGCAGTTCCCCAAGGCGAGGAGCAGCATTTCCATGATAGAATGGTATGAGCGGGGAGACACACGAATAGAGCAAGTAGGTGGAGCATAACCCGAGCAGCAAGGGATGATGGAGATATAAGCACGATTCTAACAGTAAATGGAGATGGGAAGCTCAATGGAGCTCGGACCGCAATAAAGAATTTGCGGGGAGACGAAGACACAGGGATACCGCAGAGAGTAAAGCTTCACAGAGTAGTATGACCCCAGCAAGAGCAGTCGACACTTGAAGGTCTGCTTGGACACCCTTCAATGGCAGAAATGGTGCATACCTTCCTAGCTTGTCACCATGGAAGTAGTGGTGATCGCGTTCCTCCCGCCTAGAGTATCTTTCAACATTGAACAGGCCGAACCAGATGGAGCTCACTCCCATGGTCTCAGAGTGGCGAAAGTAGAGGGAGCCATTGGACTCACCGCACGCAAAGGAATAACCAATGCTCTGTATATCCTCCCTCCCCCGATGGTGGGGAAGTCCAAGCATGAGACGCAAGCCCGGAGGAAGCCCAAGCATGGCAAGCATGCTCCGCCCCCCCCACCCTCCCAGCATGAGAGAGTGAGAGGAAAAGTGAGGGAGAGTTACTCTCACACCCATCTATGCGCGTCAAAAAGATTCATTAAGCCCGAGATGGAGCAGCAGAGACGTGGCCAATGGCTAATTAAAGAGGCATTCATCATATCTGATGTAGCTGCGTGAATGGGTCACTTTGAATTAAGACTCCCTACCTACCATGCAGATGTCACGACTCTCAACGGTTTTTTTTTGTTAGAGATGGAAGGAGAGAGAGTGTTAGTGCTCCTTCCCCCAAGCCATTAAATGCGCAATTGACCCATGAAATGAAAGGACGGACAACATAAAAGTGAGGCCCAACACACATGCGAATTATACTTTTTTTTTTTGTGAGTTAATCTTAAGGGAACCTCAAACATTTCAAGAGAGTTCGTAGAAGCTCTCACTCCCATTTTTTTTTAATAGTTGAAGAGAGGAAGGACAAGGATAGGAAACTACCCACCCCCTTTTCTAATGCAAGCATCAGTTTCCAGAAATGATAGAGATGGGGTTGATGCCAAAGTGAGTGAGTGAATGTGTATATGTGTGGATGGGATAGAGAATGAGAGAAGGGGATTAGGGGGTGTTTTTGTGCATCATACAAAAAAAATGAACTAAACTACTCAGAAATTAACAAATGAGAGGTACCCTAGGCCAACCGAAGGCCACACGTATTCATCCTCCTCCAAGTGTCAAGGTGCATCTCACGAAGTATGGACACGCAAACTTGGAAAAACCAACGGCTAAAGGCCGACGTCCCCGGCAACGGCGCCAAATTGTTGAGAAAAGGGGAACAACAAACCCTAACCGCCTCACACGGAAGTGAGAAGTTTCTCCAAGTTGGGACAAAGAATGAGAGGAGAGGTTCACCCACACTCATGGAGCAATGGCAACAATGGCCAACGTCACAAGGAGCAAAGGGGAACATCCTCCCAACCATGCACACACACATGCAAATCCATACACCAAGACCAACGCCATTGCACACAAGGAGGCAAGAGAGTAACAAATGACACCTTCTTCCATTACCAAAATGGAGGCCAAGGCCATGGCCAAGGGCCCTCTTTTACAAGAAATGAGCCTCTATTTGTAGGCTCTACATAATTCCCCATGTGCTCATTTGGAAAAGTCAAAAAGTAGCACATGGTCATATCTCTCTAGATTCTTCCTAACAACCAACTTTTAAAGCTTCATGAGAAGTTTTTCAATACCCTACACAATATTCCATAACCCTTTTTCTACCAATTATTGACACATCATATATGCCCATTGCAAGTAATTAGCACCAACCAACTTTTCCTCAATAGTCAACATACAAAATGTGTTCAGGATGCCCTAGATGAAGCAGCAACCTACTCTGATAATAATTGTTGGAGTTTGAGGTCTGCAAAAGGACGTGAAAATTGCAAGGAAGAAGAAGAAGCTTGGAACACAATACACAATATTGAATGAATTACAACGTGAGTATACAAAGATAAGTAACCCATTAATATATTAACACCAATATGCCCTGATTTCCCATGATAATTACATGTAAACTTCTTGTTTGAAGATTTTTTGGTACCTTTGCTTAGAAGCATTTCTAGATGGATGGCTAGAGTGCTTAGGCTTGTTGAACGGTCCCTTCGCTTTCATATCTACTTCTTGAGATGTCAAAGACTTTCCTCACAAGTCATGGGGGAGCAAGAGTCTTCATACTTCCTCCCAAGTTAGGATTTGATCTTGATTGTAAAGGGTTGTTACAAATGTATCATATGAATTAGGGAGTTTGTTTAGGAGCCTAATAGCCATATCTTTGTTTGACACTTACTTTCCACACAAACTGAGTTTGTGTTGATAATCTTCAAAAGTGGCAATGACCTTAGTGATGAGTCCTGAGCGTAATGGCTAGGTTATGGATTTTTTCTTCTAGAGCATAAAGTCTTGAGGGAGTCTTATCTTCATATAAATCTTGAAATATCTTCCAAGCTTCATGAGAAGTTTTGCAAGAAGTAATATGTGCTTTTGTTAACACATCGCAAACTAGTAATCATTGTCCTAGGGCTCGGTAAGTATGGCTAGAGATCACTTTTTGGGTCATCCAAAAAGTGTTCTAAAAGCACATGGATGTTCGGTGGTCGGATTTGGGTGGTTGCAGATGAGCTTTAGGTCATCAAATTTAGATGCACATGAAAGTTTGGTGGTCAGATTTCAGGTGGTCAAAGAAATGGAATTTGGATTATCGGATTTCGATTCACATGAAGGTTCGATGACTAGATTTTAAGTGGTCCGAGATAGAAAAAAAAAGGATGTTTGCAGATGCATATATGCTAAACGCTGAACGTGTATGAAAAAATAAATACACTATTTGACCGTTGCCTTTTTTAATCCAAAAATATTAAAAAATAAGCATTTTAGGTGACCCAAATGGATTGGTGCCAGTGAGCACCAATCCATTTGCATTTTCACTTTCAAGTCATCCAAAAAAGGGAAAGCTTCCCGGAATCCCTGTCAGAAGTTCTCATGTGCAAGGTGTACGACTCAGAAATTGGGCCAAGTGGTTATGCTTCATTTTTTTGGCCAAATGTAACACGTTTCTCCCTCCCTCTCTTTAGCATGCCACTACCTGCTTATTGCCTCTGCGTATACAAACTTTGGCAAGTGTGACTGTTGAGCTGATAGAGATAGCACATGGATTTATGTTTTGATGATCATATGACTCTTTTCAGGTGACCCAAAAATTGCATCAAGTGCACATGATAATCTATTGACTGATTTTTTGCACTGACCTTATTGAACATCCGATCAGCGAATTCAAGCACATATGATGCTAAGGTCACTTGATCTTAGCTGGCTTTATTGAATTTTTATTCATTAAAATTACATGCATAAAAAAAATTTAAAAAGAAAAATAAAAAATAAACTACAAAAAAATAAACATACATATTGCAGTCTTTTTTTGCATAGATCACAAAAAAAGACAAAAAATATGATATTTTCTTTCTATATTTTAGTAAAAACCTATACTTAATCTCTGTTCACTCTATAAAATTTAGAGATAAAAATAATTAAAAAAAGGCTCCTTGATTTCGGATGATCCGAATGGACATGTGCTCAAGGGCACCAGTTCGTTGGCCTCACTACTTTCACGTCACCCAAAAAGGTGATTTTTGAGTGCAAGTATGGTGAAATAATGCCATGTGCGAGGGATTTGATAAGGATAGCACATGGATATGTTTTCGAGTGGTCGGATATCACTTTTTGGGTGACCCAAAAAGTGTATCAAGAACACATGCATGCTCGATGGTGGGGTTTTTAGGTTCGCGAAGATAAATTTCAAGTCACGAGATTTATGTGCACATGAAGATCCAATGGCAAAGAATGAGAGGAGAGGTTCACCCACACTCATGGAGCAATGGCAACAATGGCCAACGTCACAAGGAGCAAAGGGGAACATCCTCCCAACCATGCACACACACATGCAAATCCATACACCAAGACCAACGCCATTGCACACAAGGAGGCAAGAGAGTAACAAATGACACCTTCTTCCATTACCAAAATGGAGGCCAAGGCCATGGCCAAGGGCCCTCTTTTACAAGAAATGAGCCTCTATTTGTAGGCTCTACATAATTCCCCATGTGCTCATTTGGAAAAGTCAAAAAGTAGCACATGGTCATATCTCTCTAGATTCTTCCTAACAACCAACTTTTAAAGAAATGAGTGCGTGAGATTTCCTACGTGGGAATTTTTGTATATATGCAAAAAGGTTATTTTATGGAGAAGGCTTCCATACCTTAGACTAGAGGAAATATCAAAAAGGGGATTTAGGAGAGTGTTCACATGGACATCTCCTAATTTACAAAAAGAAGGTATTTTCATGAGGGCTAAAGGATGCCATAGCATGAGAAAAATTATGGGCAACCCTTAGAGCAACACCCTCCTCCTCCTAGACTTTGTCGCCCTCGACAAAGCTGAGAAATGAGACGCATATATTGCTGGACAGGTCCAAGTTTTGAGTCTTCAACTCTTCAAATATGCAACAGTTCCATTCTGAATTTTTGCAATGCTGCAACTCTTTTGAATCAGCAAGTCGTCAATCTTCAAGTCTGCAACTCCATATTGTTGAGCGACACAATCCCCTTGGGGGGCAGTCAGTCCAGCATTCCTCCATTGTGTCTTCTCTTCAAAGCTCCAATACCTGAAATTTAACATACATAACAAGTAGACTGATATTGAAAGGAACCAACCACAAAATTTCATTTTTAGTTTCCACTTTAGAGACATCTTTCACTTAAAAACTTGCTCTTCTAATGAGAAGAGCTCCTGAAAATCTTCTTATTTCTGCAATCCAACATCAGTTTCTCCAAGTGAGTGTGACATATTACGTTTCATAGCATGATATGAATATGATATCATGGTAATTTTGCTCCTAGTCAATCTTTCAATTTAACATGAGTTTTATGTGCTCATAGAATGAACAGACAATAGTGAAACATTGAGTCCTATCATTTTACAAGCATTCAGGAAATTAAATCAGCTTATCCAGCACTATTCCTGCAAAGCACAGTAGCACAACATCTAAGTGTGTTTGCCTGTATTGCTAAATATTCCTTTGAGCAATGTGGAACTAGGGAGTTATTCTCATAGCAAAAAAAAACAATTGCTCAAACCCTTATGATTTTCACATTAATTAAGTCCTGTAATACTTAGAGTCAAGAGGAATTAGCAATTGAAGATAAGCTTCACATTTAAAGAGCAGCAAAGAAGAAATCAGTAACCCAAAAGTTCTTTGATCATCATAAGGGACTCCTTCCCCTTGGAGAAGAGTCACAATCTCTGATCTTATACATTCCTGCATACTTTCCTTCAAGCAAGAAGATCATATATATGATGAATGCATAGATATGAGGTGCCTAAAGTTTCCACAATCTTTAATCCAACATGTGTATTCACTCCTTGGTTTCTCAACCTGCAACTCCAGGAATAATCAAAAAGCACATATGGCACATGAAACCAAACATCGATCAAAACAAGGAGCATCCCAATGCCTGTCATTAACACATGCATCTGATTTTCCCCTTTTCATAATAACATAGTACAAATCATACTTTGAGCATAGATGACAAACTCAAGGGTCCATAACCTACAAAGGACAAGTGGGGCTCCTTTCCAAGCGAAATGTCTTCCAACATAATATGTTTGGCTCATGTGGCCACTTGCAATAAAACAGAGCAGATGTGGACCATAGAATGCATAAAACATTTGGATTCATTTGGTGGGTTGTTAGTGCCTACAAGCATAGGAACGATGTGAAAACCATGTGAGTTATCTCACAAACAGTGTAATCCTGCATTCATTTCTCCAATTAGTGCTAACACAAAGTTCTTTTTAAAGTGTTCATTCAACCAGGTTCAATCAACCAAAACCCGATCCAAAACCCAATCAATGACTAGCATTATCAAACAACTCGTTATAATCCATGTCTTTGCACATCTGTAATGTACCTGAAAAGGTCATAAAATCTTGCAAGACTTACGTTCATGGCACCACCCATAGCCTCAACCCCCAATTAATGCTAGAGGTATGGACCCTCTCCCTATCCTAGGGCCATCACATCCCACATATCAAATGATACATCAAGCAAAAAAAAAAAAAAAAAAACTTGAGTGATTATACCAAATCATGCAAACGGGGATGTAAATACATATTCATGCATCTGCTTTTTCCATCAAAGAAGATAATACCAACATGCCACACTTTTCACGAGGTAAAAGCCTAAAGAAATGGGACCAATACCCTGAAGTACGCAACTCAACAGACATTTGGCAGTAAACCCAACAATAAGCACATGTATCAAATGAGATATGTTAGCTTTCATTTGAGTTTGATGAGTGACCAGGGTTAGCATGATAACCTGTAGAGTAACACCTGCCAAAATTTATGAAAACTAAAACGAAGCCCTCAACAAGCATAGGACATTAAGGGTCGTGTGAAAACACCCCATAGATTTAGAGAACCCTACCCATGTGGCTGTTTATGCCTAATTGCCAAATCATGCTGAAGGAAAAAAATATCTATGAAGCCGCACAACAGAGAATAGCAAATGCAGAGGCTTAAGAATGCTATGACAATCATGAGTTTATGGCACAACTTTCATTACAGCAACTGTTCATGCAGCCCTAAGGTATTAGGTGAACGTGGACATTTTGGATATGGCAAAACGTACAAACTGGTAAATCCTTCAACACACAAGATGTATGCACCTCAATTACCTTCTCAATAAGGTACCAAACTGATGTAAAACCAAATCAAGGTAGCACCTTGGTGTCATGATAGCAGTTTCAAAGGGGTAATCCTTTTAGGTCAACACATATATGCACCCAAATTTGTAGCAAATAACCAAAACACCCTCTTCGTCCATAGCATTCCTAACGAAGAAAGAAAATCGGCACAACGGGCAACCTGTGCAACTTACCAAAATCATGTGAATCAGCCTTGAATGCTTGGGTAACAATATTCATAAAAGCAACAATTTACATAAACAAGTGCCTCGGGTTTCCTGCATACAAATTTTTACTCTCGAGAACAAAATACATACAAACCATAGTTGCAGAATCATTGGTTCTACATAGAGTGTAGCAAGCAAGTACACACATGAGACTACAAACAACCCATCCAGGAAGAATCATCAAGCTTTGGTATCAATTTGAAGGTTTGGAAGTGAAAGTACCACACATTGAAAAGAGCCCCATGAGAACGAAGGTATCATGGAGGTATACATGTCCCTGCCTGTTTTTTTTTTTTTTTTTTCAATCTACTCCGAACATGTACATCACCTAGATGTAAAGGGAATAACCCCGACAGCCTCGGGTGTGATCGATGGGAGAATCCGAGTACCAAAAGATGGCACAGGGATTTTCCCATAGGGACCCAAAAATCTATTCCCAAGGATTAGTGCAACCCGAATTATCATAGTTAGTATGTTACCATAATCCTTGCATGCAATTGCTCCTGATGATGTAATGGAGCCCCAATACTGAGCACATGGGAATGGTCCAGGGTGGAAGATCCTTCAACCGATGGCAAAAGAGCAATGGAACAACGCTCAGACATAGCAAAAGCTTCTCCACATAGTATTCTTAGTATTTATGGAGTCAAAAACATGCAAGAGATGGGCAAGTGATGATGCCCACAGAGCCTGAACTCCTGCGCTACCAATACAAAGGGAGAAACAAGAGGATCTGAAAAAATGCATCTTCAAAAGTGCGTAAATTCATCATTTAGTTTCTTCGGCAGCACCAACGCAAGGGGGAAACTAGGGATGCGGAGCCTTGTGTTAAGCAGTTCCCCAAGGCGAGGAGCAGCATTTCCATGATAGAATGGTATGAGCGGGGAGACACACGAATAGAGCAGGTAGGTGGAGCATAACCCGAGCAGCAAGGGACGATGGAGATATAAGCACGATTCTAACAGTAAATGGAGATGGGAAGCTCAATGGAGCTCGGACCGCAATAAAGAATTTGCGGGGAGACGAAGACACAGGGATACCGCAGAGAGTAAAGCTTCACAGAGTAGTATGACCCCCAGCAAGAGCAGTCGACACTTGAAGGTCTGCTTGGACACCCTTCAATGGCAGAAATGGTGCATACCTTCCTAGCTTGTCACCATGGAAGTAGTGGTGATCGCGTTCCTCCCGCCTAGAGTATCTTTCAACATTGAACAGGCCGAACCAGATGGAGCTCACTCCCATGGTCTCAGAGTGGCGAAAGTAGAGGGAGCCATTGGACTCACCGCACGCAAAGGAATAACCAATGCTCTGTATATCCTCCCTCCCCCGATGGTGGGGAAGTCCAAGCATGAGACGCAAGCCCGGAGGAAGCCCAAGCATGGCAAGCATGCTCCGCCCCCCCCACCCTCCCAGCATGAGAGAGTGAGAGGAAAAGTGAGGGAGAGTTACTCTCACACCCATCTATGCGCGTCAAAAAGATTCATTAAGCCCGAGATGGAGCAGCAGAGACGTGGCCAATGGCTAATTAAAGAGGCATTCATCATATCTGATGTAGCTGCGTGAATGGGTCACTTTGAATTAAGACTCCCTACCTACCATGCAGATGTCACGACTCTCAACGGTTTTTTTTGTTAGAGATGGAAGGAGAGAGAGTGTTAGTGCTCCTTCCCCCAAGCCATTAAATGCGCAATTGACCCATGAAATGAAAGGACGGACAACATAAAAGTGAGGCCCAACACACATGCGAATTCTACTTTTTTTTTTTTTGTGAGTTAATCTTAAGGGAACCTCAAACATTTCAAGAGAGTTCATAGAAGCTCTCACTCCCATTTTTTTTTAATAGTTGAAGAGAGGGAGGGACAAGGATAGGAAACTACCCACCCCCTTTTCTAATGCAAGCATCAGTTCAGAAATGATAGAGATGGGGTTGATGCCAAAGTGAGTGAGTGAATGTGTATATGTGTCGATGGGATAGAGAATGAGAGAAGGGGATTAGGGGGTGTTTTTGTGCATCATACAAAAAAAATGAACTAAACTACTCAGAAATTAACAAATGAGAGGTACCCTAGGCCAACCGAAGGCCACACGTATTCATCCTCCTCCAAGTGTCAAGGTGCATCTCACGAAGTATGGACACGCAAACTTGGAAAAACCAACGGCTAAAGGCCGACGTCCCCGGCAACGGCGCCAAATTGTTGAGAAAAGGGGAACAACAAACCCTAACCGCCTCACATGGAAGTGAGAAGTTTCTCCAAGTTGGGACAAAGAATGAGAGGAGAGGTTCACCCACACTCATGGAGCAATGGCAACAATGGCCAACGTCACAAGGAGCAAAGGGGAACATCCTCCCAACCATGCACACACACATGCAAATCCATACACCAAGACCAACGCCATTGCACACAAGGAGGCAAGAGAGTAACAAATGACACCTTCTTCCATTACCAAAATGGAGGCCAAGGCCATGGCCAAGGGCCCTCTTTTACAAGAAATGAGCCTCTATTTGTAGGCTCTACATAATTCCCCATGTGCTCATTTGGAAAAGTCAAAAAGTAGCACATGGTCATATCTCTCTAGATTCTTCCTAACAACCAACTTTTAAAGAAATGAGCGCGGGAGATTTCCTACGTGGGAATTTTTGTATATATGCAAAAAGGTTATTTTATGGAGAAGGCTTCCATACCTTAGACTAGAGGAAATATCAAAAAGGGGTTTTAGGAGAGTGTTCACATGGACATCTCCTAATTTACAAAAAGAAGGTATTTTCATGAGGGCTAAAGGATGCCATAGCATGAGAAAAATTATGGGCAACCCTTAGAGCAACAGAGGGATTTCAAAGCGATGTTTGAGGAGTACTTCATTTCTCAAAATGAATCCTTGAAATTAAGAGATGAATGGTGAGGCCTTAAGCAAGAAGGACCTCTATCCGAATACATACGCAAGTATAGAAGACTCATGCTATAGATCATTGAGATGCACGATCTCCATCAGCTCCATGGGTTCATATACTAGTGCAGTGTTTGGACGTGACGTGAAATAGAGAAACAATCGCCTAGCACATGGGAAGAGGCGATCGTAATGGCAGAGAGATACCAAGATGCAGAGAGCAACAAACGTGCTCAAAATCTACGAAAGACTGAGAATATTTCTCTGAAGAGGAACTAGCAGGGTGCGGGGAACACAAACACCAACAACCATCCTACACCTACTCAGAACACAGGCAACCCACAGGCCCAAAGAAACACGAACAATTATGGGAACAATCAATAGAGGGCGTTGCCAGCGTCCCAGTGGCAGAGAAACGATCTCTGGCCTTTCTACATAGTGTGCAGTGGGAATCATTGGATGCACCAATGTACGCAGAATAACAATCAGACACGAGTGCAAACGGCTCAGGTTGAGGAAGAGCCACAAAGACGTAACACCAACATAGTAACAGGATTAGATGACAACGAGGATGAAATGCAAGCAAGCAACAATGCTCCTCATGTCGGGACCGTGGCAGCAATGCCGAGATGCTTGCCCATGACACTCCACACGATACAAAAAATGTACTTTTGGGGTACTTTTGGGACCACCTGCAAAGTAGTGATCGTGGATTCGGACGCCACACATAAGTTTATGTCTCCATAGTGTGCAACAAGTTTGCAATCAGCTTTGAGCAAACTTCTGGATATGTTAGTTACTTTCGCTCAAGGCTGAGATGATAATGTAAAGATTGCCCTGAATGTACGCATTACAGTGGGAGAATGGTTTGCAATGTTAGATTTCCTAGTAGTTCCGCTAGAGGCATTCGATGTCATGGTCGGGCTATCATTCATGGACCGCTACATGGTGAGCATGTTAGGAAAGGGGATAGACAAACTCCTGCTTGAGATGCAAGGGAACATCGTAGTGATGGACTATCATAGAGCTCCTAAGAGAACCGACAATGCAAGTAAAGACGCTCAAGGCAAGTCAGACAAGATAAAGAGGCCAGGATCAATACCGCAAGAGACAAACCGCAACTTCGCTCCTTCTTCCACATTAGAAGAGGAGTATGATAGACAAAGGAAAGGGAAGGCACCTATGCATCAAGATAGTGTGCCATCAAGTAGTCAAGTAAACGGGAACAAGGCAATGAACCTACAAGCAGGAAAGATGAAGTCAATAGTGGCAGTGACGAGAGCTGAGCAAAGACAACACACACAAGGGCCGCTGACGGCCAAACAAGTAGAGAAAGCAGTGAAGCAAGGGGCTTGAATCCCACTTGTGTGTGATAAGATGCAATTCGATTGACATAGATGAAAAGGAAAATGACAAGATGAAAGTGGGCGATCACCGGATACATGAAGTATTGAGAGAGTTCGAAGATGTTCTGCCAAGTCATCTCCCAAGTGGGCTGCCTCTGCTAAGGCAGGTCCAACACAGGATCGAAGTGATGCCGGGCCAAGCTCCGCCGGCCAAGGCACCATACAAAATGAATGAAATAGATCTAAAGGAATTAAAGAGGCAACTAGTGGAACTTGAACAGCAGGGATTCATTCAACCTAGTAGTTCACCCTATGGCCCACCTGTCTTATTTGTCAAGAAGAAAGACGACAACATGCGGTTATGTGTGGACTACCATGCATTGAACAAGATTACTATCAAGACAAAATATCCTGTGCTGATCATGGATGAATTGATGGTCTGTTTGGATGAAGCAAAGCTTTTCAGACGAATAGATTTGAGATCCGGGTATCAGCAAATAATAATAGCAGAGCAGGACATTAAAAGGACTGCATTTCGAACCTGCTATGGCAGTTATGAATGGTTGGTCATGGCTTTTGGACTCACTCGCGCACTAGGCACGTTTTGTAGAGAGATGAACGACGGATTCCGAGACATGTTAGATGAGTTCCTGATTATTTACATAGATGACCTGTTGATCTATAACCGAACTCTGGAAGAACATTTGGATCATGTAAGAGCAGTACCACAACGTTTAAGAGAACGATAGCTCTATGGCAAACCTTAGAAGTGTGAGTTTGCTATGACATCAGTTGAGTTTTTGGGCTTCATTGTTTCAGACAAAGGGGTGATGATCAATCCTCACAAGATCACTGCAGTATGTCAGTGGCCACCACAACACACAGTACGAAAAGTAAAGGGAGTTCATTGGCTTTTGTCAGTTTCCACAAAAAATCATAAAAGATTTTAGCAAAGTGGAAGCTCCGCTCATAGAGTTAACCAAAGGAAAAGGGTGCTTTGTGTGGGGACCTAAAGAACAGGATGCCTTTGAGCAACTCAAATAGGTGATGTGTGACGCTCCTGTGTTGAAGTTGCCAGAGTTCGAGAAAGAGTTTGAAATTCATACATATGCTTCAAGATTAGCAATTGGAGGGGTCCTTATGCAAGACGGACGCCCTGTGGCTTATGAGTCACACAAGTTTTCAAGTACAGAACTTAGATGGAGCACTCATGAGAAGGAGATGCTCACGTTGATCCACTGTCTAAGGAAGTGGTGTCACTACGTACAGGACAAACACACCAAAATATACACGGACAACATATCATTGAAATACTTTTGTACTCAGCCGAAGTTGTCTCCCAAGCAAGCGCATTGGCAAGATTTTTTGGCAGAGTTTGATATAGATATCATCCATAAACCAAGGAAGCAGAATGTAATGCCCGACGCATTGAGTAGAAGACCGACATTGGCGGCCCTCTCTATGGCCGAAAGCAAGACAAAGGATCAAATACGAGGACTTCAACAAACGGATCCAGAGATACAGCGGATCATCAAAGATGTGCACTTAGGATTGGACCACAAAGGGAAATATGTGATCATGAACAACATGTTATACCGGAAAGGGAAAATATGTGTACCAGATAGTGCAGAGCTACAGAGGATGCTCTTATGGGAGGCACATGATTGTCAACTTGGAGGACACGGTGGCCAAAGAAGAAGTTATGAGCACTTAAAGGAACACGTATTTTGGCCAAATATGAAAGCGGATGTGATTGAATATGTGCAAACAGGTCTAGCTTGTCAATTGGTAAGACAGTAGAAGATCAAACCAGCAGGCCTACTCCAGCCAATGCCCATTCCGAACAGGCCTTAGGATATGGTAAGTATGGACTTAATTACATATTTGCCCACTTTAGATGGACACAATGCAATTTTTGCGGTAGTGGATTATTTTTCAAAACAAGCACATTTCATCCCGATGAAGCCACCTATGTCAGCAAAGGTAGTGGCACAAAACTTCTTCCAAAAAGTGTTCAAATATCATGGTCTACCTTTGGCTATAATTTTAGGTCCTGATACACGCTTTATGAGTGATCTATGGAAAGAACTCTTTTCAATCTTAGGGACTCAACTCCGATTCTCCTCAGCCTATCACCCTGAGACAGATGGGCAAACTAAACGCATCAATCAAACAATGGAGAACTATTTGCGAAGTTATGTACAAGCAGACCAAAAGGGTTGGGCAAAACACCTAGATATTTTGGAATTTCATTACAATAGCTCGATACATTCAAGCACATCTATGTCGCCCTTCGAGGTGGCCACTGACAAGATAGTGATCACACCCATGGCACTCATGTCAGATGAGGTGCTAGTGGCAACCGATCGTGAGTGTGGAAATTTTCATAGAGAATGGTAGTCAAAGAGCAAAGGAAGCTCTCATCAAGAGCAAAGAACGGATGGTCAAGAATGCCAATCAGAATCGTACAGAGCTCCTGATTACCAAGTGGGTGACCTAGTTCTCTTGGACGCAAAGAACATCATTTTGCCAAGAAATTTCACGCCCAATTTCAATCATAGATACTAGGGGCCATACAGGATCAATCATTGTTTTAATCAAGTAACCTACCAACTTGATCTTCCATCGAAGATTCATATACATAATTCCTTTCATGTCAGTTTATTGAAACTCTTCCACCTAGATACCCGTTTCGGACGTCAAGTTACTATGGCAGAATATCCAATTGAGCAAAGACACCCCGAGTTGATACTTAAAGAGAACAACACTCAGTTCCTAGTCAAGTGGCATGGAAGACCTCTCAAAGAAGCCATATGGGTAAGTAAAAACAGCATGCCTCCGATAGCCCAACCCCTCATTGAGGCATTTCAAACGACTCATCCTTCGACATCCCAAGTTAGGATACCATAGCTTTACGAGGACGCAAAGCTCTTCAAAGTGGGGGAGAATATGTGACAACCCGTGGGCAAGATCCCCCCCATTGTATTTATGTCCAACCACTTTTGGTGCTTGGGTAGTTTGCCGTGCGGTGCCAAATTGTGCGCAACTATAGGGGGACATGGTGAGCCTCCAAGACCAAGAATTCTAGCGATGCTCAAGCGAACTCAAGCGACCTTTGCAATCTCCGTGCATGAATGAATCATAACCTTCTAGATGTAAGCAAACTCTAGAAAGCTATGATGCATGAATGAATCATAACCTTCTAGATGTAAGCAAACATGCAAGAATATATGCATAATTCATGTCTCTAATTGATGCTTCTGCTTGCATGCGCATATTATGTCCCTTTCATGAGCAATAGAATCAAAATAAATAAAAGGATAAAATAATTGATACTTCCCCAATTATATTTGATGAAGCTTCATTGATCCATGAAACTTTTGCCATTCTCTTCGAGGCTCCAAGCATGAAGACAGGGAAGCTCTTCTTGTTCTCTCTCTCTCTTTGTTTGCTTCTTTCTTTCTTGGATGCACAATATGTTGGCATATACGTATGAGAGGAGTTGAGAAATTGTTCTTGGGAAATCGGGCTATCCTTTGGATGCACAACTTCGGATGAGGAAATTTAGAGGCATGTGGAGAGAGAGTGATGAGGAGATTGAAGGATGAGATGAGGAATTCCTTGGAAGCGACACATGTGAGGCTATAAAGAGGACGTTTATCCCACATTTGGGCACATATAGAAAATCACACTCGCTACTCTTTCCTATTATCACAAGTGAGAAGGAGAGGGGAAACTTTTTCCTCCTCCCTTGTCCACACTTGCATGATCACATGGTTCGTTTGTGAACTTTCTAGCTTTTGCAAACATCTGGATGGGTTGGATTGTGCCAAAAAAAGTAAATGACTCTTGTGAGATCTTCGAGGAGTTTCTTCTCCATGTTCTTTTTGTAGAAAGAGACAAGGAAAGCATAAACGCCTCATGATGCCTTAGGAAATAAACTATTGGTGTCAATTTGTCATAGGTACATTTCAAAAGCTCAAACCTGTACATTGCTTCTCCATGGATGTGTGATAATATAAGAATCTCAATATGATACTAATGTAACATAGTATCCAAACCACCGAGAAGCGACGCTCTTCATCTCCCAACCATCTATTATATATAACAACAAGCTATAGGGGTCTCATCTTGTACATTGCTTCTCCATGGATGTGTGATAATATAAGAATCTTAATATGATAGTAATGTAACATAGTATCCAAACCACCCAGAAGAGGCGCTCTTCATCTCCCAACCATCTATTATATAGCAACAAGCTATAGGGGTCTCATCTTGGCAAGTGTGCATCTCTACCATGTCTCTGAGCTCTCTCAATCCGACGAAGAGTTAAGTGAGTTATGTGTCCCAATCCTCTCAAGTTAACTCATGTTAATTTGGGTTGATGCTTTCCAGAAGGTTTGAGGTCCCTTGGGGCAAATAATTGTGAGATTCGAACCTGATACCTCCTCCTCCCAATCCAATTGTCCTTAACCACTAGGTTAAGCCTCTCGCTTGCCTAACACCTAGTGGAGAACTTTAACTTTAGTTTGTCTTTTAGCTTTGCCAAGCTACTTTATAACAAGAACCTATAATAACCCTTGAGGTCAATAACTTGTACATCTTTCCTTTAATCCAAGCACAACAAGTAATGGCCTACTTAGCATGTGTCTAACATGTTCCACACCTTCCCATAGGTCTATAATTTTACAATACTAAAAGATGATGATTATTTGAATTCCATTTCCTTATTTGAAGCCGGGGCATGGTGTAGTGGTAAAACTCTTGAGCTGTGGATTGAAGGTCAAAGGTTCAAGTCTTGTTGATTGTTGATTGGCATGACACAAATCTCTAATATGGGGGATAAAGGGTGTCCCTTCGGAGTGTGTGTTTGTTCTTTCCAATTTATATTGTAAAGTGTGAGTAGATCGTAAGATTAGACTCCCAAAAAAGAAAGCTCAAGAGCCAAAATTAAACCTTGTTAAGTACTTTTTTTGCTCAAATTTCCATGTAATGCGCGTAAAAGAAAGAAGGACAAACCGAACTTTGATAGCTATTTAAACTCAAAAAGTACAAAAAAACTTCAATTTGGACAATAAAATGTACATGTATGCAAATATCAATGTCAATTTGTCTCTATGTGGATTCTTCAATGTAAGTGGCTATGTATATGTAGGTGGATTTGTGGTCATCTATAGATTCTTGTGGGAATTCATGCACGTTTGTGCACTGTGACTCTTCGTGGGAACAAGTCATCCCCAAATTTCTTGGCCCATGAACTTGATATCATCAAAGGAACACAACACATGATCATCAAAGGCGAAAGGGATAGAGCTGAACGTAGTGCATGTGAGCTTGGCTCACAAACTTTCCTAACAATTTTCTACGCTTGAGCAAGTTTAATCTTTAGAGAAAAATCTCTCCTATGAGCAACCGACCACATTGCTCAACCTTACAAAGCTTCTTAGATAGTTCCTTAACCTTGTTGTAGACTAACATTCTAAAGGAGAGATAAGGTTTTTTGTAATATTCTTTTACAAAAAGTATTGATTTAGTATTATTAATTTTTAATTTTTAAACGGAATCTCAATCTCAGGATCTAATCTACTTAGATTTGAATCATTTGAAAGTTCGATGGTAAAATAAAAGCCATAGTATTCATGGGACTCCTCGAGTTTCGATTTTAAACGCAAAAAGTACAAAAAATCTTAAGTTTGGACAAAATAATGTACATGTATGCAAATATCAATGTCAATTTCTCTACTTTGTAGGTATCTATGTGCATTCTTGAGTGTAAGTGGCTATGTATATGTAGGTGGATTTGTGGTCATCTATATATTCTTGTGGGAATTCATGCACATTGGTGCACTATGACCTGTCATGGGAACAACTCATCCCCGAATTTCTTGACCCATGGACTTGATATGATCAAAGGAACACATCACATGATCATCAAAGGAGAAAGCGATAGAGCTAAACGTAGTGCATTTAAGCTTGGATCACAAACTTTCCATTTTTTGATGCTTCAATGCTGCACACCTCACATTGAGCTAGTTAATGAGACATCTATAATGAGTCATTGAAAATCTATGCAGTTTAAAACTTAACTTTAAAGTATGAAAACTTAGCTACATGATCGAACCCTCTAACAATACATAACTCTACACTTGAGCAAGTTTAGTCTTTAGAGAAAAATCTCTCCTATGAGCGACCGACCACATTGCTCTACCTTACAAAGCTTCTTAGATAGTTCCTTAGCCTTGTTGTAGACTAACATTGTAAAGGAGAGATAAGGTTTTTTGTAATATTCTTTTACAAAAAGTCTTGATTTAGTATTATTAATTTTTAATTTTTAAACGGGTCTCAATCTTAGGATCTACATGCGACGGTAAAATAAAAGCCATAGTATTCATGGGACTCCTCGAGTTTCATAGAAACAAGGGTAGAACATCTAACATCCACTAGAAATGTACAAAGCCCCCAAACCCACTCAGAAAAAGAAATGGAAAAACATGATCCTATTTAGACCTAAAAATGATTTGAATTGATGAACTTGAATATTTATAAGTTTCAAAGTCAAAGTGCAAAAATAACAAAATGAATGAAAAATGGATTCTTCGTAGAGGGATGAGGATTTCTGACGGCTTAATCCCTTCAAGCAAAAAACTTCTACTAAACAATTTCCAGGCTGAGGAAAGAAAGCGCAAGCAAAAGGACATCCAAGCGTGTACTAAATTCATTCACCTCGGAAAGTGTAATCAGATTAGAGTAAGATCGACGCTAAGCAAATGAGCGAGCTGGCGAAGATGACCACTAACGCGAAGGTAGCCTACCTTACTCTCAACTCTACGCGTGCAGTTTGTGTACGGGGAAGCGGGAGTGCTAAGATGGTGGTATCTATTAGATAGAATTGCATTGCAAGCAACGCTCATGGTTAGGTCGCTTCGAAGCGGCCTCATCACTGCGTGCATTGTACGCAGTTTTGAGCGTGCGTTCGAGGTTTGACAGCATCTTCCACGAGTCATGCACTTGCAGCAGTATGCGTTTTATTGAAGAGACGTTGTGATGACGAATACGTCTGCGTTGTTTCAACGCTAGCTTCACAACTCTATGCCATTTCCAAGGCTATCTGCTTCAGTATTCAACTTGCTGTATGTGTAGTAAGTGTAGAGTTTGACGTTCTCGCTATGACCTGCTCAAAGAGAGCTTGCTTTTTATTCAATTCGCCGTAGGTTCAAATGTCCTTTTTAAGTCCCCGCAGCAGTTTGGTTGACAAGAGAATACTGGAACAGCGTGAAAGATTGGATAATCTCTTTAGCAGTTCAACCATCAGGCACAAAGTGCAAACTGTGAAAATAAGTGGACAAACACCGGAAGGATTTCAGTTGACTTGTTGGAGGAACGCTCGTTGCTCTGAACTTTTAAACAGCAAGCTTTCGTTATTCATCTAACAGTCGGACTGAGTAACATGCTTAGACTGTTTGATTTCTGGATTGTCAGGGCGAATCAGAAAGAAATCCTGGAAGTGTATCAAAAGAATCCAGAAGATCAATTAGGAGCTTGTCAAGTATCTGTCATTCGAATCGTGTAATTCTTCCTAACTAATCATGCCTTATGACTAGAATGACGAGATAGACCTTCCCATGACAGCTTTAATGTTAAAACTTGAAGGCACGTAAATTGGAAGGCAATAAACAGAACAGTGAACCTTACAGCGAAGCATATATCTATGCTGTAATATCATATCCACTTTCCTTAGGCGCTTCAATAATTATTTTACGTATTTGCTTTTAGTGAACCATCGACATTTTAAAATCCCGTGAAGGGGCATGGATATGATAAATGTGAATTTAGCTTGCTTTAAGGAATTTTGGCCAAGAGGAATCATTGGTAAATCTGTATATCCTGATTACTTGAAAGCAAGTACAATGATTGCACTTACACATTCTTAATATTTTTATTATGATTGTTTCAAAAGCATATATGAACTCAAATCTTTGTTTTTATTGATCAACCTTAAATTTTGAACACACAAATTTGTTGTGTGCTCATGTAAAGGTAACTCAATCTATTTATGAGAAATATTATATATATCTAGGTGTGGAAAGTACGTAAATGATTGTATGATTATAATGGATAATTTCCAGTCTTAAAGAAACCAAGAAGAAAATTTCGAGGCTACCTTAAGAAGCCATTCTCATGTATGAGCTCCTTAGGACCATGAGATGTTGACGGCTTGTAGCGTCAAAAGCCTTCATGGATCAAAGTACCAATTCATATGAAGATCAAGAACATACTTAATTTTAGTCTTGCATACATTTGTTAGATGTTGATGCCTTTTATGGCCTTTGGAAGAGGTAACTTGTGGCTACGCATGTTTCTTGTGCGGTAGTTGAGTGACACAAACGACATGCCATACATTGCACCACATACTGCCAAAATTTATATTAGGTGAAAAGTGCAAGTTATTGCATCTTTAAGCGAACTTAATGTTTTTTGTTCTCTTAGTCAAACAACTTTATCTACCTTTTTCTATCTTATTTGTTTCAAGGTGTGTGTATGCGTGCATGGTTCTAAGCGTTGTAAAGATTCTCTGATTTATATTTGGCCGTCTCCCATCATTTGGTATGAGAGCTTTGTTGCACATACATAACTTGTTCCCAAGTTGAGTGATTATAGAGATAGATTGCAACAAGAAGACAAACTTGATGGAATGTCTAAGCATCCTAGGTGGAGTTTCATAATGATGAATTTGCTAGTTTCTAGGGACTTTTGGGATATTGTCAATGGCAAGCATCCGACAAGCTACAAAGGATGTTGCATCTTTGGCCGAAATGCAAGTAGCTCCAATTTCTAATCAACGGGTGGTAGAAGTCCAAACCTTTGTAACTTTGTATTCTTGGTTTCCTCCTTAATTACTTCAAATTTTCTTTACGTCCATAGTGGCTCTAGTAGCTATGGTACAAGCACAGACCTTTTGTATGGAAGGTTGGCATGTATAGAGTGAATGGAGTGACGGGAAAGGATATGAATAATGATCTGGGGCAGTTCAGATGAATGGTACAGTAAACAATGCAAACAGATATGTTGGCGCCTATGCCCCCATGATACAGTCAAACTTTGCTGTCTGCTGAGATGTTTGATGGGATAATTTAATTTTCCTGGTGTGGTTCATGGCATGATCTGATTTGGGGTGAAATGGTTGGAGGGGAATGGAAGGTGAATGTTGGGAGGTTTGGGGGGATCTCCAAAGGGCTTTGGGGGAGTTTTTTTTAAATGGCAGGGCTAGGAAGGTTTAGAAGGGGCACATGGGGGAGTGAGGGAAATGAGTGCAGTTGAGGATGAAGGGGTTCACAGAGGAGGAGGGCATTTCAGGAGCGAGATGTTTTTTAACAGAAAACAATGTTTTATTATTTTTAAACAGATAATTTTGGGTTCTTCATCAGCTGCACGACATGCTATTCTAAAAGAGATGGGCTTTACCTTTACGGTGATGGTATGTTCATGATATTGCTCTCAAGCTGAAAATATAGATGTAAATATTTCTGGCAATCTTATGGCTTCCTAGAACATCACTGAGCTTGAAAACATATGACAGTCTGCAGACATTGATGAAAAGGCCATTCGCAGAGACACTGCTGAAGATTTGGTTATGGCCCTTGCAGAAGCCAAGGCAAGTTTTCTTTTATTGTGATAACCTCCCAATCTCATATTAATCCCTTCTTTTAACTGCACTGTTTTGTGATTTTCTTTACGAAAATTTTCTCTACTTTAAAGCGGTTAGTTTTCTTCAGCAAATCATACATACACACATGCATGTGCACATGTGCCATATACACACAAATACATATTAAGATGATGATGAAAGCACAACTCCACCTCTCCAAGTTGAAAAGACCACCTCCTCCAAGCTTGCCCATGAAGAGGGCTCCAAGATGTGAATGTCCAACGGCTTGTCTTTATGTAGGACTATAACTTGATAAACAAGCACAAGAAAGCTCTATATCTGTTCTCTGCATATTACTGGCATGAATACCACAACAATTTACAGATGTGTTATTTTAGCTTTTTGAATTTTTGGGTTGCCATGTGTTGTGTACTAGCATCATTAGATAAATAACACTTCTTTTCATAGGATTATGACAAGTGTCCTGTTGCTTTTCAAGTT
Organism: Ceratopteris richardii; assembly: GCA_020310875.1. Lineage (NCBI taxonomy): Eukaryota > Viridiplantae > Streptophyta > Polypodiopsida > Polypodiales > Pteridaceae > Ceratopteris > Ceratopteris richardii. Next base: position 143,906,451 of record CM035437.1, read on the forward strand.
AAAAGTGCTTTTCATACTAGAACGGAAATTAGGGTTTGGTTTTTGATTATGATATTGATATCAAATACATGTTATATATGAATGGATTGCTCTCAATGATCACCATCACATCATGTAATAAGAATTTACAGCCCTTTTTTTTTTTAACCAATGTCAAGAAACGGGGCCATTTTTGACCATTTTCAAGAAGCAATTTTATTCATCTTATAAACTTGAAGGTGGGGTCCCTAATGGAAGGTTGCCCCAATGACATATTTTCTAACACGATCACATGTACACAAACATAAACATTAACATGACTCCAACCATAACTTAAACCATAAACATACCCATACCCATGCCCATACCCATACCCATACCCTTACCGCTAACCGTATCCATATACGTATACATACCCATATCCATATCCATATACATATCCATATCCATGCCATAAAATAACATACATACATACATTCATACGCACAAACATACATGCATGCATGCATACATACCTACATACATATAAACATATATATGTATGCACATACACATGCATACATGCACGCGCACGTGCGCACGCTCGCGCACGCGTGTACACACACACATGAACCTATGCATGCACACATGCGTGCACACGCACGCATGCGCGTGCACGCATGCACACACACACACTCACACACAGACAGAGGAAAGAAAACTGATACAACAGGTGGCCAATCTTAATTCTGAACTTATAAGTTATGCTTTCTATAACAGTTGTATCTGACTGTCTTATTTAGTTTGTTTGTTTGCTTCTTCCTTTTACTTGGCCTCTTCTGTCCCCCAGCTCTTTGCTCCCTTGCACCTTGTGGCTCCCTCCCGCTCCCTTTCATTTCTTATCGTTCCAAAAGATATGATTCTTGGATGGGGAATACCAAAAATTGGAGTTTCAGAAAATGGTGGATTCAGTTTTCCAACTGTGTGAACAAATTGAATTCTTGGGTTAGAATGATTAGAAGCACCCTGGATTGGATAAACCCAAATGGCTATAAGGCTTCAAATTCATCTTTATCAACTATCAGTCCAAATCAACTTGCAAACAAACTGTAACATGTGAAAAGTGATATCTTGGAAAGAACTTGAAAGAATATATCTTGTTTACTTTCACCATTGAATCAGGATTGAAGTTCTTGATTCAACTCACTTGGAATGAGAGAAGTAGGTTGAACACGAGTTGTTTGCTACATTGATTTGCTTGGCTAAAACTGAACTAACCCTTGTATGCTTGCGAAGATGGCTTTCTCAAGTTTTTTGAAAAACTTGCTGTCTTCTTTCCTTGTAGAAGTGATGGAAGCCTATTTTTTTCCGAGAAAATCATGTGTTTTTCCACCTAAACTTCATTCTTTATGCCATTTCATTTATAAAAATTTAGAATTTTTGCTCCATATGTACTGTGGCCCTATAAACAACCTACTTCTGAACCCAACCTTAGAGTAGATTTGAGCTTATTTAGTAGTGTCTAACCATGTCCATTCTTGGTACATGATTGTCTCTATCTAGAATGAAGAGATGAGAGGATCATAAAATGTAAGATCTATGTCGTGTTAATAAAGCTTTATGCTTACATAGTGAATACCATTGGTACATGAAGCATGAGGAAATGAGAAGAAGTTAAGCAATTGAAAGCTCATTACAAGGTGAGATCAAAGGAGAAGATTTATGTTTTGAAAATTTGTGAAGAAAACATTATTGGTAGTAAATAGGAAACAACTATTAATTTAAGGGCCAATTCATATCATTCCATACTAGTTTCTTGGAGAGGATTGACTTCTTTAAAAAATTTACATCTCTCGTAGAAAAGGCAAGAAATTGAACATAAAAATGAGCATACATTCATATTATCATAGCTTGTGGCATCAAAGGAAAAGGATCCAATGAATTATGAGGAGTAGATGCTGAAACATGGCTCAATAGACATAATTACATGTATCCTTGTATGTTATTGTGTTACATCCTGACGTCCATAGGATATCTAGAAAGGTGCTTGTATCTATTGTCGGAAGTGAGGTGGGCCCTAATAATAATATAAACAGGTTTACAGGATCTTCTAACAAATGAACCTTAGCATACACATGTTAAAACTTAAGACTCGAAATTAGACGAATGAGAAATAGAGAGAGAATACATAGCTTGTCAAAGTGTATAGTAAGCTAAAAGGCTTACCTACAATAACTGATATTCACTGACAAATTACAAAGTGTCTGTATATGACTACAAATTGAATGTGTGCGTGTGCTAAATGTGCTGAATGTAGTACAAAATTGAACATGTGCTGAATATAGATACAAAATCTGAATCTAGGCAGAATTTCGGGACCTAGATACAAGAGTTTGTTCCTAAAGTGCCTAAGAAGTATGAAGAGTGTGTGTATGCGAGTTTGGAGTGAATAGAAACAGTTGGGAACTGTTTATACAGCAAACCCTAACTGAATAACAAGGGAAACTCTTCCTTGTGTTGATGTGGAAGGCATGAAGCCTTGGAACATCAACACCAAAAGAAGACATAATATAGAACTTGCTACTCACAAAATTCAGCAAGATGCTGATGGTTGGCTGCCAAAATCTTCACCAAAGCTGCACCAAAAATTAGAGCACACCTCCTCTAGAAGTTAGCCACCTCTAGGGCTAACTGATCCTTGAGATTGGTGCCCAAGTGATGCTAGAACTGACCCCTAGGGCTTCTTTATATAGGCCTCAAGGCTGAACCACGAAAATAACTACGAAAAGTTGAAAAAGCACCTCAAAAAGCATGGGATAGAGTTTTTTTAACGATCTGCTTTTCAAACTTAAAAATTGTTTTTTGTGAACAAAACTGTACCGATTTCCATATTTAGCCATCAGTTAGTTATGAGAGTTAGCTTTCCTTGATGTAGAGACTGAGAGGAACATAACTAGGTAAAAAACCATTTTGGACAAAAATTAGGGTTAAGGTTTTCCACCAAACTGGACTTGTGATGACGGAATGTTATATATCAAATGAAAGCTCTCCTCGTGCACTGTCTGATAGGCTCATAATAATTTTTGCCCTTCTGTGACCAAAATTAGACTAAGTCCCAAAAATTATGGTTGCTAGAAATTAGGATTTTATGCTATTCTGATAGTCTTATAAATAGGATCGAAGGTTCATTTCCTATTCATTCCTTGTGTCATGTGTGCTCTACACTTTCGACTCTTTGCACTTGGTGGGGTTACTTGGAAATCCATTTGGTGTTCGTGAAGTCGTATGGGACATGGGCTTCTATGATGATGGTTATCATGTAGTTGCATCAAGCATGGGGGTGAGCTTGGTTGGCTCTATAGTTGAGAGGTGAGTATGATGGAGGTCCATTTATTTTATCACATGAATATGGCTTGTACTTTTTCTTGTTAACAAAAAGGATTGTTGAAGCACCAATATTGGTATCAATGCATCTTTTTGTTTGAAAAATGAGGCAAGGTGATATGCACAAAACCAATAGGGCTCATGGGATTGGGATGGTCAAGCTCAATTGGTCCTTTGACCTCTTGAATAGAGTAGTATGAACTTGGCCTATGAGACAAATCGATGTACATGGGTGTATCTTCTTTCAATCAGAAAAGATAAAAGTGCGGAAAAAACTGGTAAAGCTGATATAGATCTCCGTAGTATGCATGTGGAGATACCCATGAAAGTGGAGGGTGTATGGAGAAGCGATATCTATGATAGTCTATATGCAAAAGGGTAGTACAACAAGCATAAGAACACATCGGAAATGACTAACTAGCTCTATCCTTTGCTAGTGGGGGGTGTAAGATGTGATACATAGGTGGAGGTGGAGTCAGGGCCACCCTGATGGTTGCAGCGGGATCAACCATCATCCGGGATCCTCTCTCTTGCATGGCGCGATGGTCACGAACCAGGATCTCTGCAATTTGGTGTCGGTGAAGTGTCGGGGCCCGATATCCTATAGCATGGGGTTGTCTCGTAGCTCGAGAGTTCTGAGTCTGTTGAAGAGTCACCCCTCTCGGTGTGTGAGCCGAGGGAGGGAGGGCTGCTGCATGTCGTGGAATAAAGAAGTCAGTGAGCTGACTTTGTCTCCCTCCTGTATGGGCTGTTGCAGTAGGTCGGAGTAGGGAGGGGGAGGGGGGGGAGAGGGGAGAGAGAGAGAGGGGGGGGGGAGAGAGAGGGGGGGGGGAGAGAGAGAGAGGGGGGGAAAGAGAGAGAGAGAGAGAGAGAGAGAGAGAGAGAGAGAGAGAGAGAGAGAGAGAGAGAGAGAGAGAGAGAGAGAGAGAGAGAGAGAGAGAGAGAGAGAGAGAGAGAGAGAGAGAGAGAGAGAGAGAGAAAGAAAGAAAGAAAGAAAGAAAGTCATATTAACGTCTTCTGGAGGCCAAACTTGGCCTATGAGACAAAAGCCATGTACAAGTGTAGTAACCATGTGTAGAAAATGAAATGAAATAAACACAAAGCTATCAAGGGTTGGTAAAAGGCTCGGGAGAAGTGGCTCTGACTCAGCAGATAGTGGCCACCTAATACAGGGGGATCCATAATATGAGTGAGCAAAACACCCTAGCTACTGGTGATGGGGGGAGGTGGGTGTAGTATGTGGTACATCGGAGGTGGTCTGAGTGCCTCCTGAAGGAAGACAACCCATGGGGTGGTGGAACGCCTATGCTCCATCATGTGGTCGTAGGCTGTCCTGATGCGTGAGATATCCTCCTGATATAGTCGCGGTCGACGATATCCTACCATGCGTGGTCGGCGTCGTGCTCTCTGTGCTGCTGCCTGGTGGAGTGTGAGCCCTCTAGAAGGACCTCTCTGATCTAGCTCCGCTCGCTGAAAGAACTGGGTAATGGTCTGCTGGGTACTCACCCGTGGCTGATGTGTGGGCTGTAGTGACCGCTCTCGCCTCTCGTATGCTGCTGTGAGGAAGCGCCCCAAGCGTCGCTGGTCTCCCATGGTCATGCACAACTGGAGTGACTCCTCTAGCTGGAACTGTGCTCGTAGGTCTAAGTATGCTCGACATCTGATAACAAAATGCTCCTCACTCTCTACCTCTGTCTGGCATACTGGGCACCACCTCTCCTCACGGGGGACTCCCCTGGAGCGACCCCTCTCAATCTCGAGCTGATGTGATGAGACCCGGAGCTGCCCAATGACGACTCAGAGGTGGTGGGGAAGATATGTCTGCATGTATCTCGGGATCTCGATGAAGCTCGTGTCCGATATATGTAGAAAATGCTCGCAGTAATAGAGCATTTTCGGTGGCAATGTATCCCTAGGGCTCACCCATGTCCTCTGTATGTATGTATGCCATATCTCCTGACGAATGACCCTATTCCTCTCTTGATGAGAGAGCGAGTAGGTGGGTGCATGTGAGTCGTACTGTAGTGGTGGTAGCCTGTCTATGTCAAAGCCATGGTGGGCCAGCCAGTCTCGTGTCTGTGCATACCATGAAGAGGTGTCGCCTGCTAATGCCATATCACGTGATGCCTGGAGAGCACGATAAGCAATGCGCTCTGTATCCATGCTCCGAAGTCTGTGTACTAGGCATACTGTCTGGAACAGTGCCTCAACTAGCATCGGTGGTGCAGCGAGCTCTGCTCTAATGATATCATGCGGTACTGAAGGCTTGCTGCGGATAAGTCTGGCAATCATGAGGATCTGTGGCCTCTCTAATGCTGTCCATACTGATGTAGCTAATCCCGGCCCCCAAATGGCTGCCCCATACATGAGCGCTGGCGTAACCAAAGTGTCAAAGAGCCACCCCTTTGTGCGGGGCTCCTGAAAATATGCCTGGTGGCACTGTCTCTCCATCAAAGCTAATGCTGCGTACCCACGTGTGATGCGGTCACGAGCTGCCTGAGACATAGAGAAGACCCCAGATGCTGCTGTAAATGTCACTCCCAAGTAAACATATGATCCGACCACCTGGATCGGTCCACCTGCTGCTGTGAACAAACTATGTCTGCGTACCTGTGCAGATGTATGAAAGATCATGACCTTGGTTTTACCAAGGTTCACAGATAACCCTCTGTGTCAAACCAATACAATATCATCAGCGTATAAAAGAATATGGACATTGGCTCCCCGTATCTCAATGCCATCTCCCCCTTGCTGCTGTATGAAGTCCACTATCTCATCAATGTAGAGACCAAAGAGGGTGGGTGAAAGAGGGCATCCTTGCTTCACCCCGATAGTGCTAGCAAGTGGATCAGATAAGCCCCCTGGGCATCTAACTCTACCAGATACTCTCTCGTATAAGGCGTAGATCCCCCATATCATCTCCTCCGGAGCTCCAATATCAAGTAGTCGTCTAAAGAGTCGGTCCCTGGGAACAGTGTCAAATGCTTTGCGGAAGTCCACAAAGCAACAGTATAATCTCCTCTTTCTCACCCTTGCCTGGTCAATCAGGCATCGCAGAGTGAAGATGTGGTCAATAGTAGAGTAATCTCGTCTGAAACCTGCCTGTCCTGGAGCCCTAATACCCTTCCTCTCAGCGAGAGTACTCAACTCTATCTCTAGTACTGCCCCATATAACTTGGCCAATATAGGGCCAATCATGATCGTCCGGTATGTAGCTGGATCCATAGTATCACCTGACTTATGAATGGGCACTATGGTGTGCTCAGTCCATGAGTCCGGGAACCCTTCAACCAATGCACGGTTGAAGAGGTGGGCAATGAGCGGTGCGAGAGTCGTGCCTCCATAGATGAGGTGCTCTGCCTGTAAACCGAAATGGTCATGGGCCCTGCCATGCTGTAGCCGGGCAATAGCGCGTCCCACCATAGTGGGTGTGAAGAAGTCAGAGGTAGTAGGACGTGAGCTCTGCGGTCTGGGGATGGGGGGCTGGTCTGGGATCTCGTATAGACTATGTGCATAGCTATGCCAAGTGCTCGGCTCTCGGATAGGTGTCTGCTGTCTCCTCTCTCTGAAATGTCGCCATGCCACTCCACTGTCTCGACTCATGAGCAAATGGTAAATATCCCAATACTGTCTCTCCTCCCAATCTCGCCGTTTGCGGCGAGTAAGGCTCTGCATGCGACGCTGTGCCTGTGTGTGTGTTATATCTCCCCTATGCTCTAAAATCCGGAGGTGCTTCCGTAGCTCACGACAATCTGCATCATACCAACGGTTCTGGGGCATGGATCCTATGCGTGGAGGGTGCCTATGTGTGCGGTGTGGGAAGCTGTGGAGAGCAGAGTCCTGTAGGATGGTGATGATCTGTGATGTAAGTGTGTCCAAAGGTGAGAGTGGATCGAGGGAGAGTAGGCGGGTGTGCAAATGGTGTGCATAAACGTGTGAGAGCTCGTGTGTGAAGTGTATCGTGGTATGTGTCTCAGTGGGTGAGGGAGGGTCTAATGGAATCGGAGATGAGAGTGTGAGTGTGATAAATGTATGGTCAGCACCAAGTGGACGTCGTCCAATACTAAGTGAGGGGATGAGTGAAGCTCCAGAGGTGGTACCCAAAATGTAGTCGACTGTGCTCTCACCTCCCCCATGGGGGAAGCAAGTAAATCCGCCCGAACCTGGCCAACGATTCATCCCGTTATATATAACGAGATGATGTCGGCTGCCTAGCTCGAGTAGATGTCTGCCATAGCCAGTGGTGTCCTGACCCATATCTGCCGATACTCTACTGGTGCTCATCTCATCCGGGTCTCTGGCCCTCATGAGATGTGGGTGATCCATGTCATATGCCTCGCACTGATGTGACTGAGTGCGGCCATTGAAGTCCCCCATAAGGAAGACTTCACCTAGTGTGCTGTAGTGTAGTATCTCCTCTGAAAGCGCTGTGTATGGTGAGTCTCTGTCTCTGGTCGGTCGCCCAAGATCCTGTCCTGCGTATCGAGACCCGCCTGGTGGGAAGTAGCATATAGCAATGTAAATCCACCTCCCCTGTGCTATCTCCATGCGAACCCACATGTATCGTGCCTCCTCATCTCTACCTATAATATGGATCCGGCTCTGTATCTCCTGTCGAAATATGATGGCCACTCCTCCCGATCCTCGCGCTGTACTCTGTCTCGTCGTGGTCCTGAATGCAGATTCCCAATGAAAACCTGCAATGCGTGGTAGACCTCTCTCTTGGCTCTCATGGGTCTCAGTGATGCAAGCAAAGTCATGTGACTTCAAGATCTCCTCGAGTCTGTCTGGCCGTGTCCAGAGTGCCCCGTTGCAGTTCCACACTGCTCCTCTAAGTGGTGCCTCCTGATGTAGTGATGTCTCACAGGCCGCGTGGCCCTATTTGATAGGGTGTCCGTCTATGAAGACCTTACCATCGCGGTAAAAGGCCTTCCTTCCCTCTCGGCGCGCCTGGAGTATCTGTGGCATGCAAGAACGTCGATTAGAGGCCAAAATCGGCCTATGAGACAAAACATATACATCAGTATGATCCAATCCACTGTGATCCAAAACGAAAATAAAGTGTGAGTACTACAAACGGGTATAAAAGGAGGGATAGTAGCTGGCATCAAGGGTGTGGGGTGCTATGGGTATGCACTCTATATGCTCAATGGGTGAGATACAAACATGATATGCATAGGGAGGGGAGGCTCGATGGTGTCACAACCCCCTAAATGCCTGGAGTGGGTGTAGGATATAATGCATCGGTGGGTAAGGCATCATGGCGATCCTCAAAATGCTCTGGGCGTCCAAATCGATAGGGGTGCGCTGCTGACGTCTCTGTATCTCCATGTCATGGCGTGCGTGATACGCCTGAATCTCTCTCTGATGTGGACGAGCTCTCCGGACAAGGGGTCTCGGTCGTCGACGCTGTCGTCTAAGCTCCTCTGCTCTGTGTAATGTGACACCCCGCATCGAGCTTGGCCCTCGAGTGTATGTGGGTCTGAAAAAATCTGTAATATGAGTCTGAGGGGGGGGGGGCCAGGTGTATCTCCATCTGCTGCTGGAGGAGTGATGCGCGGTGGTGCTTGAGCTCTACTAGGAAACGACCTAGAGGGCGCTGTCCTCTGTCCCCAATAAAGCCCTGATCTCTCTAGGCCCCCTGAAGAGCTGTGGGTAGCGGTCTCTGATGTCCTCATATGCCTGGCATCTACATGTGTAGTGCTCCTCGTCCTCCACCTCCTCTCTACATATCCTGCATAATCGCTCATCCCTGGGGGTATGTGTGGCTCGCCCAATCTCAATCTCGAGCTTGTGTGATGATACTCTGAGCTGCCCAATGGCCACTCTCTCAGCTTGTGCCATATATGTATCCATGTATCGTGGTCTCTGAATGAAACCATCCGCTGTCACAGTTAGGAAATTCTCTCTGTAGTGTTGCCTCTTTGTGGGAAGAGGCTCCCGTGGTGCTATCCATGTCTCCCTGACGTGTATCTGTAGTAGGTCCTGACGGATGATCCTATTCCTCTCCGAACGAGAGAGGGTAATGTGGGGGGAAGAGAGGTCATACTGAAAAGGGGGGAGATCCGTAATGCTCATGCCATGGTCTGCTAACCATCGGTAAGTCTGTGCATACCATACTCTCTCATGCCCTGTCTCTGCCAAATGTCTAGAGCTCTCAAATGCAAGCCTGGTGAGTCGGCTAGTGGGGAGCTCTCTGACTCTCAGAATAAAGGTCACCAACTGGAAGAGGGCCTCCACTAGCATCGGTGGTGTGCTAGAGAGAGAGAGAGAGAGAGAGAGAGAGAGAGAGAGAGAGAGAGAGAGAGAGAGAGAGAGAGAGAGAGAGAGAGAGAGAGAGAGAGAGAGAGACTTTTTAACGTCTATTAGAGGCCAAAATCGGCCTATGAGACAAAACATATACATCAGTATGATCCAATCCACAACGAAAATAAAGTGTGAGTACTACAAACGGGTATAAAAGGAGGGATAGTAGCTGGCATCAAGGGTGTGGGGTGCTATGGGTATGCACTCTATATGCTCAATGGGTGAGATACAAACATGATATGCATAGGGAGGGGAGGCTCGATGGTGTCACAACCCCCTAAATGCCTGGAGTGGGTGTAGGATATAATGCATCGGTGGGTAAGGCATCATGGCGATCCTCAAAATGCTCTGGGCGTCCAAATCGATAGGGGTGCGCTGCTTACGTCTCTGTATCTCCATGTCATGGCGTGCGTGAATCGCCTGAATCTCTCTCTGATGTGGACGAGCTCTCCGGACAGGGGGTCTCGGTCGTCGACGCTGTCGTCTAAGCTCCTCTGCTCTGTGTAATGTGACACCCCGCATCGAGATGGGCCCTCGAGTGTATGTGGGTCTGAAAAAATCTGTAATATGAGTCTGAGGGGGGGGGGCCAGGTGTATCTCCATCTGCTGCTGGAGGAGTGATGCGCGGTGGTGCTGGAGCTCTACTAGGAAACGACCTAGAGGGCGCTGGTCCTCTGTCCCCAATAAAGCCCTGATCTCTCTAGGCCCCCTGAAGAGCTGTGGGTAGCGGTCTCTGATGTCCTCATATGCCTGGCATCTACATGTGTAGTGCTCCTCGTCCTCCACCTCCTCTCTACATATCCTGCATAATCGCTCATCCCTGGGGGTATGTGTGGCTCGCCCAATCTCAATCTCGAGCTTGTGTGATGATACTCTGAGCTGCCCAATGGCCACTCTCTCAGCTGGTGCCATATATGTATCCATGTATCGTGGTCTCTGAATGAAACCATCCGCTGTCACAGTCAGGAAGTGCTCTCTGTAGTGTTGCCTCTTTGTGGGAAGAGGCTCTCGTGGTGCTATCCATGTCTCCCTGACGTGTATCTGTAGTAGGTCCTGACTGATGATCCTATTCCTCTCCGAACGAGAGAGGGTAATGTGGGGGGAAGAGAGGTCATACTGAAAAGGGGGGAGATCCGTAATGCTCATGCCATGGTCTGCTAACCATCGGTAAGTCTGTGCATACCATACTCTCTCATGCCCTGTCTCTGCCAAATGTCTAGAGCTCTCAAATGCAAGCCTGGTGAGTCGGCTAGTGGGGAGCTCACTGACTCTCAGAATAAAGGTCACCAATTGGAAGAGGGCCTCCACTAGCATCGGTGGTGTGCCAAGCTCAGCTCGTATAATGTCATGTGGAACGGAGGGCTTGCTGTGCAGCAAGCGTGATATCATGGTGATATGGGGCCTCTCAATCTGTGTCCACATCGCCTCTGTGATCCCTGGTGCCCATACTGCTGCTGCGTACATCAATGCGGGTGTCACTAGAGTGTCAAAGAGCCACCCCTTAGTCCGGGGCTCCTGAAAATGTGTCTGAAAGCAGCGTCTCTCCAATCTTGCAAGTGCTGCATAACCTCGCGTCAATCTATCTCTCGCAGCCTGTGCCATGGAGAATACCCCTGTGCTGCCCGAGAAGGTGATACCTAGGTAGACGTAGGAGTCCACTACCTCTATCTGTCCTCCAGCTGCTGTGAAAGAGGCGCGATGGCGTACTGTCCTGGAGGTATGGAAGATCATGACCTTGGTCTTGCCAAGGTTCACTGTGAGTCCTCTCTCCATGCAAAAGGTATCGAGCGCCTGTAAATGTGACTGCAACCCCTCCTGTGACTCTGAGAGAAGGACAATGTCATCAGCATATAATAGGATATGTACTGGCGTACCTCCGATGTCTCCTCCTCTCCCTCCTGCTCGCTGTATATACTCCGTGATCTCGTCGATGTAGAGACCGAAGAGAGTGGGTGAGAGGGGGCAACCTTGTTTCACACCAATGGTGCTAACAAGGCTGTCTGATAGACCGCCGGGGCAGCGTACCCTGCCTGTGACTCGTGCATACAAAGCGTGGATGGCCCATAGCATGTCTGATGGAAGCTGTAACTCTTGGAGCCTCCGTAGTAGTCTCTCTCGAGGGACCATGTCGAAGGCTTTGCGGAAATCCACAAAGCAACAGTATAGTCTCTGCTTCCTCGCCTTCGCGCTCTCAATCAAGCAACGAAGCACGAAGATGTGGTCGATGGTGGAGAAAGTGCGGCGGAAGCCTTCTTGGCCGGGTGCTCTGATCCCTGCTGCCTCAGCGTGTGTACTGAGCTCTGCCTCTAGTACTGCCCCATAGATCTTGGCCAGGATATGGCCTATCATAATAGTCCTGTAGTTCCCTGGGTCCATCATATCACCGGACTTATGGATAGGCGTAATGGTATGCATAGTCCATGAGTCGGGTAATCCCTCAACCAAAGCACGGTTGAAGAGATGGGCGATCAAGTGGGAAACTACATCTGCTGCGTATATAAAGTGCTCTCCCTGTAGCCCCGTGTGGTCTGCTGAACGACCATGCTGTAGCCTATGGATGGCCTGTCGTACCATGCCTGCTGTGAAGAGGGTGGATATCACCGGACGCGCTGTGGAAGGAATCGGTAATGGTGGCTGTCCTAGGACGTCATATAACCTCTGGGCGTAGGTGTGCCAAGTCGAAGGATCGGCTATGGGTGTAGGTGGACGTGGCTCACGTAGTGCCCTCCACGCGGTGGCACAATCCCTACTCATGAGAAGGTCGATCAACTCTGCCTCTTGTCGCTCCTCGAAAGCTCGCCGCTTCCGGCGTGTGAGGGCTCGCATCTGTCGTCGTGCCTCCCTCTCTGTAATGGATCCCAAGATACTCTGTGCTCTGAGATGTCGGTATAGTCGCCTACACTCCTCATCGTACCATCTATTCTGGGGTGTATGCCCCAGCCGTGTCGGATGTGCAGTGCTGTGGGTGGTGATGGGAAGCTGAGAGTAGCAGATGTATGGAGGATCGAGGAGAAGTGGGCGGTGAGGGTGTCCAAGGAGGCAGAGGGATCAAGGGAGTAGATGCGCTCTCGAACATGGGAGCTATAGATATGCTAGCTCATGTCTAAAGTGAATGGTGGCACGGGCTCGTGGTTGTGTGGTGACGGGGTGGGGTATGCATGGTGAGCCGCGAATGGATAGGGCAAGATATGCGTGATCAGCTCCAATCGGTAAGGGTGGGATAGTGAATGAGGTGATCAGATGTGTCGCCTCCGGGGGTCCGATAACATAGTCTACCACACTACCCCCCTGTGGTGTCGTGGGTGGAATGCAGGTGAGACCGCGCGAGGTGGGCCAGCTCCCCATCCCATTATATATAACGAGACGGTGTGCTTCTCCCATCTGGAGTAAGTGTCGGCCATATAAGGTGGGTGTGGCAGTGTCGGCTGAGGCTCTGAGTGTAGGCATGTCCTCTATGGTACGAAGCATCTCAGGGTCGTCAAGGTCTTAGATATCACACTGGTGGCTCTGAGTGCGGGCATTGAAGTCTCCTACAAGGAAGACTTCACCCATCCCGGTATACTCCATAATCGTGTCACTGAGGCAGTCATATGGCGATGTGGTGTCTGGTCCCTCCCCTCCTGATGGCTGCTCAGGGGAATGTGTGAAGCGTGAACCAATGGGTGCAATATAGCATACGGCGAAGTACGCTGCTCTCTCCTCTGATAGCTGCAAGCGTATCCACATGAAACGTGCCTCTGGGTCTCTGGCTACCACCTGTACCCTGTGCTGTAACGACTGTCTATAGAGCACTGCTACTCCTCCTCATCCTCGTGTGGTGTGCTGTCTCATCTGACTGCGGTGAGCTGACTCCCACATATAGCCCTCAATCCTCGGTAGGCTCCTCCCCGGGCTCTCGTGTGTCTTTGTCAAGAAGATAATGTCTCTGCCCTCCATCACCTCCTCGAGTCTCCCTGGATGTGTCCATAAAGATCCATTGCAGTTCCAGACTGCAATGTGCACCTCCTGCTGTGCTGTCTCATAGGCCGCGAATCCCTAGTCAATGGGCCGTCCATCAATGATGATCCGACCGTCTCTGTAGAGGGCACGATGTCCCTCCCGTCTTGTCTGGAGGACACGTGGCATGCATGCTCGTCTGTGTTCTACCTGCATCCGTGTGAGGTCGTCATCCAAATAGATGGGGGTGCCCGGTGTAGTGCGTAGTACCGCCCGTCGTCTGAGAAAGTCTCTCCTCCTGGCCTCATCTGAGAACTGAAGGATAAGTGCTCTGCTCCGTGTGGTGTCCCGTCCTTCTCTCCATACCCTGGTGAAAGGAAGAGGCTCATCCGTGCGGTATCCAAGTAATGTGCACAAGCGACGCCTGTCCTGCTCTGGTGAACCGTCTGTCTCTGTGAGGCCGGAGACGCGAACGTTGAGCCTGCGGGCCTGTCGCATCCGCTCCTCCTCAATGGTGGTATGCACTATGTGGATCTCTTCATGGTGGTTGTTCTTCTTTGCCTCCTGTCGAAGGTTCTTTTTGACAACCTCGACCCATCCATCTTTCTTAGTCTCAAGCTCGTTCTGCACCACCTCCATACACTCCTTCTTGATGGTCACCCGAATGTCCTCTAGATGTGGAGCGATCTCCCCCTCCTCGTGCATGCTGTCCAGTTTCGTTTTCATATCAGTAAGCGCATTGTGCAACTCCTCCAGGTCCCGTGAGTGCTGCTTGCGGGTAGCGAGAAGCTCTTCCCGAAGGGATTCGTTTTCCTTCTCCAAGGTTGTCACCTTGGTTTCGAGGGCGACAACTCTACGGGTAACCCCGTTCAGTGCAGAATCTCCTTCTTTCTTGTGTTCTCCTATCAACTCTCGGAGGGCATGCTCTAAGGTGGCCAACTGTTCGTCCAGCTTGGGAGCCATGAGAGAGAGAGGGAGAGAGAAAGAGAAGAGGGTAGATGGTTGTGGCTGTTTGCACAGCAGGTTACAATTGCCAAACCCTAAATCAGGGCTTTGAAACCCTAAAATCAGAGTCTTCAAACCCTAAAATTAGTGCTGCATCTAAAAATAGAGAGAGATTCAAACTCATTGCTGAGAGGGGAAGGCTGCAGAACCCTAACCCTAAAAGCAGAGTTTCGAAACCCTAAAAATCCAAGTTTGTGCCTCCTTCAAAACAAGCTGTCCACATTCAAAACCCTAGAAATCAGAGCTGCGCCTCTTCAGAACTTAAAAACAGAGCCTTGCCTCTTCAAAACCTTAAAAATCAGAGCTACGCCATCTTCGAAACCCTAAAATCAGGCACATGCACTAATCTTATGCACATACATAAACACATATGCATGCTACTTCTTAATCTCCCCAATCATCCCTGTAACCTCCAATTTATTGAGTTGTTTATCTTCATTATTATATAGATTATCATTGTCATCAAGCATAAGGGCTTTTGGACATTCCTTGCTACGAGTTCTGGTAACCAATCCATAAGAAGCGAACTGAGACATCAAAGATGCACTGGATGCAATCCCTGCTAGAAGATTGTCATTATCTTCATTCATTGTTGGATGGCGTACTGAGACTCCATTTGGAAAACTGAGAACATCTAGTTTCTCATTTTCTGAGGCACCGTTGCAAATGTGACTGCAGGATTCAAAATAAGCACTAGCAGGGCTCTGAAGAGCATCTTGACTTCTCATATATGCAGCGACAGAAACATGTGGGTTTCCTTCACATCCTAAAAACTGACGTGGGATCAACTCAGATTTGACAATTGTGCTGCTCGTTTCAAGTAAGCAGCTATTAAGACCAAAGCTATCAATGGGAACTCGTTTGAAGCTACGCGTTGTAAGATCAGTTGACTCTGCTAGATATTTAAGAGAATCTATGTTGCCAGTATGGGTATCCATACTGGAACTTTGAATCAGGCCATGGATATTCTCACGTAGCCCAGGCGTATCCACACAAGCCCCATCAACTGTGAATCTGGATCCGAAATTCATAGAATCTATTCCTCTTTCTCCAACAAAGCTGTTAATTGTATCTTCACCGAACAAACTCAAACTCCTGTCTGACACATTCACATGATCCGCATTTATGGATTCAAGACCATCGAACAAACTGGGATCTTTTACACCTACTGTATGCTCCAGCAGTTTCACATTGTAATTTATAGATGATGGAACACCGGATAACAAAGACTGCATGGACGAAAAAGTGAAAGGAGCTGTTGCTCCTTGAGGGGAGAACATTGACTCTGATTCAAGCATACTGTGACCGTCTGTATTCATATACAGATTTTCTTCTATTCCAACTTTACCGAAGAGAGAAGAAACGTTTGCCGCAAAGAATGGCTCCTCTTACTCATATTTTCAGATCAGATCCTCGGTAGACGCGAAACGGCTATCCCTGTCCAGAAAGAAAAGAGCGCTGCTGACCATCTTCAGGAGGGACATCAATCCAGTCATCTGAAATGGAACTTTGCTGTCTGTGGAGTTGGTTCTAAAACCCTTGGTGTCTCTAAACCCTCTCACCATGCACAACTCACAAAAACTCTCTCTCTACGCGTTCACGCTAAACTGCCAGACATTCTCTGTCTCTCTCAATAACTACATCCTAATCAGTATCGCCGCCTTTTCTGAGCGCTGCAGACGCTGCCAAGAAAGGACCTAACTCTTTCTCTTTCTATAGAATTTCTTTCTCCTAATCTATTTCTGGCATCGAATGTTTCTGCACGTACAGCCAAGACGCGTATAGTGATAATCGATTATGATACTTTTGAAACTCCTCGATAAGACGCCATCCTCCCTGTGCATTCATCTCTGTGTACTTGGCCCTAGGCACGGTTCCTAGCCTCGAATTCACCTTACTGCTTCGAAATCTTGCCACCTAAAGCCTTCCAAATACATACAGAAAAGCTCGCTGGGAGGCAACCACCTGAAGCGTAATTCTACACGGAAACATTGCAACCCCTGGAAAAGGAAGAATCGAAGAGTGGAACCACTTACTTGCTTCTCGGAGACCTCTCACTCCATCCCTCTTTCTCGCTCTCGTCTCCTCTAAAGCACACTCTCGACGATAACACTCGGTCCGTCCGTTAGGATTTCCGTACGATGATCATGGCCTCCTCAACCATAGCTTATCATCTAACGAGCACTCAACGAGGCAGTAGAGCCATGAACGGTGAATAAAAAAAACATGGAAAGAGTTATGAAAACAAGAAAAACGAATCTGCCCTCTCTAGCATGCGAAAATTTTAAACATTTCTCTCTCTAGCACAAGCAAATCAGAAGAGAAAAGAAACGTAGAGAGGAAGAATCTATAATCTTACCTGCAAAAAAAAACATTAGGAGAAAACAGAGTCTCACACATATATTTATACATACACAACACATTTGTATACCACACCTTTTGATCTTGCTTTAATCTTCAATCACACTTTTGCCCAATAACTTTCACCACTCTTTTAATTAACTTTTCTCACATAACTCACTTCTCCATTCTTTTCACCACTTACTTTTTGCACTTTAAATGCATACTTAATTTAGGCCACTCTTTTATCTTGCACACACAATTACCACACTTTTAATCACTCACTTTATCCACTTTAATTACACACTTAATTCACACCATTCTTTAAACACTATTCACATACACCACTCATCAATTATCCACTTCATTTTCATTTTTAATTCAATTTCCTTAATTTTCTTAATTAAATAATTCTTTTGAATTTGAGCTTAGGATAAGAATTTAATTAAGTAGAACCTTAATATTTAAATTCACACACATGATTAAAGTAATTAATTAATAGCATAGTTTAACTTTTAATATAGATAATTAATTAAAAGTTAAACTATGCTATTAATTAATTACTTTAATCATGTGTGTGAATTTAAAGTAATTAATTAATAGCATAGTTTAACTTTTAATATATAAATATTTAATTTATAGATTAATGTATTTAAATGACAGCTATTCTAACCCTTTAAATATGGTAAAACCCTAGAAAACCTACTTGAAACCCATCAGAAACCCATGAAAACCCTTTAAAACCCTTCTGAACCCTATCAGTAATCCATTAACACTTAAATAAACCCTAGCATTAACCCATTAGAATCTTTTGAGAATCAATTGAATACCTAGTTAAACCCTAACATTAACCAAGAATTAATGCTCCTATCTTAAATGCACAAGATTAAACATAAACCTAGGGTCTTAAACCCATAAATCAATGTTTCTATGGCCTAAACACACATTATACGAGCAGTTTAGAGTAAACCATAATTTGAACTTTTGTTTTCTTCATCCATTTGAACCTGCAAACACTTAACAAGAGATTAGTTCCAAACAAAATCATTGTTATAATCAGATTAGAATTGACTAATAAACATTTTTTAATTTTTCTGGTCGTCAACGGAAAGGTTGAAAACTTTCCGACATTCGCCCCACCAAACCTGCACATCGTCCTTGATGGGCCAAACCTGCAGATCATAGAAGGCAATACCAAATTCTTTTGAAAATTATTCATGACTCAAATGCAAATAGTCTATAAAAAATGCTTCTATCATTAATACATCTTCTGATAGCAAAGAAAACTTATAAAATTATGTAAACTAGAATTTCAACTTTTTCGTTCAATGCATGAGCTAGAAAACAGGTTTTAGAAAGAACTATAGAAGTCATTCAAATACTGTTCGTACTAACTCTTCTATTAACTCTGTTCATAAGTAAAGCATATGTTATATAAGCCTTCTATCCTCTTCTCCTAGCCATTTGCCTTTAAGATACAAAAAACGAATTCCTCTCTAGCATACATCTGCCTTACATAGCCCGCTTTTCAATTCAGAAGTGATTTCAAGACCACAACTGATTTATTGAAATCATTTGATTTTTCTTTCATCTCTTTTTTTTTTTTCATCATATTTTTCCTTTTTGTCATTTTTCCTCTTTTCATATGCAGCAACATTAATGTAGCAACCATTAATGTACTGCTTTCAATTTTTCTTCGCAACTTTTTTGATGAAGGGGAAAGGCTTAACCCCTAATCAGAGCAAAGGATCTAGAGGTAAGCTAAAGCAGGAACTAGGATCTCTTTTGCTAAATGGGTCAGATTTAAGGAAGCTTACCTATATAAAACAAGCCTACTTCTACTAGGAGTTGCAAGTTAAGCGTTCCTTCAACTATTCATATGACAGCCATAGGTCTCTAATCCCTATCTTCTCTTCAAGCACATCCCTACTTCAGTGTAAATTCTACTTTTCATAATTTTAAGAGGTTTCTTAACCTATCTGAAGAATGTACATATCTAATTAAGATAATGCATGAACTTTCATAATAAATTGAAACATAAATCAGGTTTAGAACTGTTTCACCTGGTCGACATAGAATTCTTCTGCAACATTGCCTTTCATCCAAATATCGCTTTGATTGCTTGAATTTGAAACTGCATGTACTATCTTCAATCTCCTTCGCTTCATCTTTATCATAAATCAATCTTTAATTTATTGGTTCAAAAAACATCTTCAACTCCTGCTAGCAAGCAAACATATAAACTCACAAGAAAATTAGTTTAAATAAAATTTTTATTTTCATACATAGAAAAGAAAAAACATATTTAACAAAAAATTTAAACATTATTTTTATTAAAACATTCATTCATCATTTTCTTCATCAGATAATAAATCATAAAATTCTTCATTTCTTTGTTTAAATATTTTAACTCTTTTACCTGCAATTAAATTTTTAAGCGGAGTTCCATCTAACTCTCTTAAGGCATACGTTCCATTTTCATAGATTTTGACCACCACATAAGGTCCAAACCAACGCTTTTTTAATTTTCTAGGGGCATCATATTGTGTATCGAATGTGCTATCATATATCAATACCCAATCATTAATTTGAATTGTCTTTGGTCTTAACCTATGTGATTTATCAAAATATTTTTTATTTTTAAGCCTAGAATCTTTCAATTTAGCTACAGCTTCATTTAACCTTTCATTCCCTTGCTCTAGTTGCTGAATTCTTAGAGCTAACAAGTCTTCAGTAGATAGATTATCTTTCCAAGGAAGCGAAGTCCAAGTAAGAATTTGAGTATTCACTGGAAAAATTGGTTTTTGGCAGTACATGAGTTCTGCCTGCATAACCCTGTCGTTCTAGTATAGGTCATTCTGTCAGCCCACAAAGCAAATGGCAAAAATTTTGGCCAATTCTTAAGTTCTCCTCTGCAAGCTTTAGAAATCGCCTTTATGATAGGAGAATGCCCTCTTTCAATCTTTCCGTTAGCTTCAGGGTTATATGCAGTCGTAAGAGCTAAACGAATTCCATGCCTAGCAAAGAATTCCCTAGCCTCTTGCGCATCTAATTCGCCCCTATCGGCTACTATCTTCTCAATATACCCAAATCTTGAAATCACATCTTCAAGAAGAAATTTACATACATTGAAAGTAGTTTTTGATCTTAGAGCTCGGCCTTCAACATGATTAGTAAGATCTTCTCGAGCAAGAACTATGTATCTCATTCTATCGATACCTTTGGGCATGGTTACTAAGTCAACTACCCACTAATAGTGTATGCATGGTGGATACGTAGGATGCAGTGGATCCCTATGCTTAACCGATGAATAAACTTGACATACATCGCAAGAATCCATATATTTCTTTACATTAACATAAATACATGGCCACCAGTAACGCTCTCTAATTTTTTCATAAGTGGCAACAAATCCTTTATGCCCGGCCCATAAAGTATCATGCATGCTCTTCATGACTTGCATATGAAGATTCTTAGTACCTAGTACTCTTTGTGGCATTTTGATCTTCCCCCTTGCATGTCTCCAAATTAACCCATCTTTTAAGAAAAAGTTAAATGCTCTTTTTCTAATATTTCTAAATCTATTTGAAGACCATGAAGGTGATCTAACTAAAGTACTAAGATACTTTCCAATCTCTAGCCACTCTCATTCGTATTCATCTGAATTAAATTTTTCATATACATAAACTTGGGAATCATAATTTATCGTATTAGTATCTACTTTGGCTTCATCATTCTCATCATACCTAGCTCTTGAGAGCATATCAGCAACAGAGTTAGACTTTCCTGAAATATGGATTAAAATTGGATTTATAAATTTAATATAAGAAATCCAGCGAAGCATTGCAATATCCGGTGAAGAACAGTTTGTGATCATTCCAATTAGCGGTAAACAATCTGTCTCCACAATCACATTTGCTCCTATGAAATATTCTTTATCAGACTTTAGAGCTGTGACTAAACCCCAAAGTTCTCTTTTAATTTGCGGGTAATGTCTTTGAGTGTTACGCAAAATTTTCGCTCCAAATCTCACGGCATATCTTCTACCCTCTTCATCGTCCTGACTTATGACCCAGCCTATCCCAATAGGGCTAGTGTCAACAGTCAAAATAATAGGCTTATTATTCGTATAATCTACTCGTTTAAGGATTGGAGCTTCTTGTAATAACTTCTTTAATCTACGCATTGCTTGAGTATGTTTTTCTGTCCATAAAAATTTTCTTTTCTTCCTTAATAAATCATAAAGACAGTCAGCTATATGTGCAAAATGTGGTATCCATATGACATAGAAGATACAAGCTCCTAAGAATCGTCGAACTTTACTCACATTTTGACATATCTCCGAAATCTTACTAATGGCGTCAATTTTCTGAGGGTATGGCTTCTGTCCATAATGGCCACAAAGATGACCTACTATTAGGACTTCATTAACACCAAAAGTAGATTTTTCTATAGATAATGTTAAGCCAACTTGAATAAATCGCTGAAAGATTCTTTGGCAATCAAGGATATGAGCCTTTACAAATCTTCGACAACCATCTTCATCCAGAGTACTATCTTTCTCTTCTTCCAAGCAACCCTTAATGGGAATGTCATCTATAAAGAGCATAGTAATGTGAGGAATAAAATCGTGCAAAACCAAATTCATTGCACTCATCATGTGTGCTACTGAATTGGTCGCACCTTGAGGTAACGTACACATCCTAACTAATCCCAAAGGTGTTTTCATGGTAGTAATGTCTCTACTCTCTAATGCCAATTGAAATTGATCATACCCAGAGTAGAGATCACCCATTGAATATATAGAATTGCCTGAAAATGCTTCCGCAAATTCATCCACAATTGGACCTGTACCCACATTTCTAATGGTCACTTTATTAACTGGTTGAAGATCTTGGATAAACCGAAGTTTTCCACTCTTCTTGGGTACAGTAAACCAACGGTTTGAATAGGGAGCTGAAGAGGATTCTAAAATATGCATATGAATCTTTTCTTTAAGTAATCTAATCAGCTCTAGAAGATGAGCTTTAGGTATAGGAATAGGGCGCAAATTCCAAGGAATATGGGGAATAGTGAAAATAATCATCGGTGAAACTATCTTAGGATCTGCACATCCTATCTCTGAAGGCTCTAGAGAAAATGCTCTTCCATGTTGCTCAATAATCTTCAGAAAATACTCTTTTTCTTCTGGAAGAAGGAAACCACTAGCATCTAATTTAATTTGATTTAAGGATTCTTTAGTAAATACATGGCCAATATTTGTCGGATTTCTGAGGATTGGCTCATGACTTACATTCTTTATAATATCATTACTAAATTTTGGTAGTGGTTGAGCTACGGGTTTAACCTTCTTACTAACAGTTTTATATTTAGTCTCCACTAAGGCATCATACTCATGATTAATACTAGAGACATATTCTTGAATTAATGCATACACATCAAGTGAAGAGATAAGAATATGGGAATTAGACTTATCTTGATAACAAATTTCTAATTCTTCTAATGTTGAGAAGCAATGTGTAGTTTCAATAATATAATCAATACTTTCATCCATTAACAAATCTCCTTTGTTTTTCAAATATTTTTCATATTTTTTTATAAGTTTTCTTGGAATTTGTTTAAAATGAGAAATATTTAAAGTAGCAGATGGAAAATAAACAGTCATTTTATCTAAGTTCTGTACAAGATTTTGCGAGATTTCGACCCAAAGTCCACTGTCATCTCGCTCAACAGTGGCATTTATTCGAAATCCTGATCTAAGTGTCTTAAAGGAGTTTTTCTTAGAGACCTACGATTACGAGGATGGTTTATACAAAGCGTCATAAATTGGATGGATTTAAGGCCATCACGAGAACGAATTCTTGCGAAAGCACTTCCATCGTCCAATACTTTTGTCTCCATTCTTTGTTCACAAATGAATGGCTGCCCCAAAATAATTGGGTACGAGCATTCATCATGAACGAAGAAATTATGTTCCTCTTTTACATCTCCAATAGTAATAGGAACATTTGCACAAGCTCCTAGTAAATAGCCAGAAGCATTGTTGGCT
Source organism: Ceratopteris richardii (assembly GCA_020310875.1). Lineage (NCBI taxonomy): Eukaryota > Viridiplantae > Streptophyta > Polypodiopsida > Polypodiales > Pteridaceae > Ceratopteris > Ceratopteris richardii. The sequence goes on from CM035437.1 coordinate 143,929,429, forward strand.
GCCTTCATTTTCCATCCATGGTCTCTATCTATGGGCCAGTTTCCTTCATTATAAATCTCCGTTGAGACTACATTGATTTCTGATCCTGAATCGATTAATGCTACTTGCGGTTTATTATTATTACCTATCTTAACCATAGTTTCAGTGGTACCCTTAGCCCAATGTTTCCGAGTATAATGGCTATTTGGGTCATCATTTCCTTTTTCCAAATGTCCAATTACGGGACCCAAATAATTTTTACGATCAGAAGATTCTCGATACTCAGATTCATTAATTTGCACAACACTCACTTTTGATTCATCCTGATCTTTCCTTTCCTCCATTTCTATATCTTCCGTTCTATACTCTATAGGTTCTCTTCGTCTTTTAATGATACTCATGAAATCTTCCTTCACATCAGCTCTTGAAAACGCTAACCATTCCTCCAATGTCATGGTTACCTCAGCTTTCATATTTTTCATCCATAACCTTTCGAATGTCTATTTGTTTTTCGATTTGCGAGATCAATCGAAAAGTCGGAGGTTTCTTTTTCGGTTTTTCTTCCTTACTACCTTCTTCTCGTATGGGTTGCGATTCATTAGGTTTATCTTGACTTTTATCTTCACTTGTAGTTTTCTTTTCTAAATTTTCTCCTACTTTCTTTCCTTTACCCTTATTTTGAGGTTTCTTTTCTTGTTCCTTTTGTTTTGGTTCCTAACTAGGCTCCATCATAGGCGGTTATTTAATTGTATCAGTAGTTTCACCCTCTTTTCTAGCCCTAGTTGTTCGTTTAGACTGTCCCTCTTCATCCCGTTTTCTTTTCTCGTCTACATTAATTTCATGAGCATATACTGAGAACATATCTACTAGCTCATTCCAACATGTCTTTGATCTAATATCTGAGCTCGTAGCATATAAGTTCTCAACTGATAACTTTCCTCGACTAGCAGTATCATAAACTTGATTCCAGAAATCACAATTAGAATCATCGCTATCCAGCCGACAAGCATAAGTATTTTGGCTTGTGGAGGCTTCAAAGAAGGTTTTCATACCCCCTTTTCCATAGTTTGATGCCAAAGGCCTTTTTGTTACATAGTCACAGATCTTTCGATCTACTTCTGTGACCCAATTCTTATCCTTGGCCTCTTTGAATAAGTTGCATGTCCAGTGTGGATGCTCCAAATCATCACACAAGAGACATCTACGTGCTTGGTTAAATGGTCTTCTAGCTGGCATCTGATTCCTAGGATTTTGTTCTAATTCTTTTGGTTTCTCCTGATCTCTCAATTTAAGCTCTTGCATACTCTTTATAGTAGCTATTTCAGTCGCCAAAGTCTTCACATGTTTGACAAGTGATTCTACTGATGTTTTTAACATTGTAATTTCTGAGTCATCCTTTCTAGGGTTATGAGAAGTGGGTTCATAATCTATCTTTCCTGGCGCATCTCTTTCATATATCCTTGGAGTTTGCATCTGATTTCGCTCCTGTCTTTGGGCTAACCTATGGACAGCTGCTCAAAACGTTATCCCAATTTCCAGTAAGCCCACTCGCAGTCGCTCCGTCCTCAAGCATTGGTTCTAGCTCTCGTCTAAGAGATGGATCTAGCATGTTTAGAAAATTTCTTAATTTATCTGGTTCTAGAGTTGTTCGGTCTGCTTGAGGCATTTGGTTAAATTTGATATCAAACTCAGTTAACCCTTGAGTAATATGTTGGTCTAATTTCGTTGTTCCTACCCATCGCATGAATGTGGCTCTATTATTCTTACTGTAATCTTCATGCGAAAATTCAGTAAGAAGCCGAGTCTTGAAATCCGCCCAAGTCATGTTTGGTTGAACTACTCTCAATTGGATTCTCTCTCTAGTGAAACCATGAGCAATTCGTATAAATGTATCTTTTTTATTGTCTTCAGGTAACCCATATTGTTCTGTCAATTGTTCATAATATTTAAGATAAGCTGTTACATTTATTTCAGTAAATTCCCCCCTATCCGTTTTAATTGCATCTATGATCTTCCAAATGCGCTGCTCTTCAAAGTGGTCAGCCATAGTAGATAAGTCTAACTTTACAGATAAATATGAAATATAAGTATATAATTCTCGTAATAGTACGTCTATTTCTTGATCCTGATACGACTCTGTGGTAAAAGAAACAGAAATATAGAAAATATTCCTACTCCTTTGCCAACAAAAATAAAGAAAATTTTCCTACTGCTTTGCAAAAGAAAATTTTCCTACTATTTTGCAAACAAAAGAAAATTTCCCTATGCTTTGGCAATAAAGAAACTTTTTCTACAATTTTGTAAATAGAAATAAAGAATTCTTTCCTATTACTTTAGAAATAAAAATAAAGAAAACCTTTCCTACTATTTTGCAGTAGAAAAAATAAAGAAGAATTTCCTATTGCTTTGCAAACAAAACGAAATTTTTCCTACAATTTTGCAATAAAGAAACTTTCCCTATTACTTTGTAAATAGAAATAAAGCAAGCTTTCCTACTATTTTGCAATAAAAGTATAAAAACTATTCCTACTTTTTGGAAAACAGAAATAAAGAAAATATACCTGATCAACCTTTGATGAAGAGGCTCTTTATGAATGTGATCTGTGCAAAATTTTTATATGCATGTGCAATCGTTACTTTTCACAAAAGTTGATGGATAAAGGTGACGTGACGAGGAACAATCAGCTTCAGCTTACAAAGGATGTCGACGCTTCTTCTTCAATCGCCAAATTGCCTATATATGCATATGCAAAACAGAAAGTAAATATACCTTTATACCTACGGTGTCATGCCGACCTTTCACGTCAGGTTCACCAAATTTGTCGGGAAGTTGCGGATATAAGGCTGGTGGATCAGTCAGCCACTAAATCCCTCGGCACACGCAGGGTGTATGAGACAATTGTAGGTGTTTTAGGTATATTTTTCTTTCGTCTAAGGTAAAAGAAATTCTAAATTACTCTTAAATCTAGGAAATATGGATTAGGTAATTGTAACACTTTAAATGTCTAAGAACCGTAAGGCTGGGCTTCTCTATATCTATCAATAGCTTCTTGAGGTATAGGTAATATCAAAGTTTCCTCAGTTAATTTTTCTTTTATAATTTCGTCTTCTTGGATTTCTAAATGATTAGGTTGTGTACGCTTAATTAAGGGTGGTGGAAATGAATCTATGTTATCTTGGGGTCATTAGATGCAATTGAAAATAATGCTATAAATCTATTAAGACAATAATCGTGAGATACTGATATTAACGATTCGTGTGTAATAATATCCTTAACTACTTCTACTTCAACTTCTACTTCTAAAGGTGTGTTATTTTCAGATTGAATTGGATTTTCAGATGACATGGACAAGAAAGAGAATGCAAATTGAAATTGAATTAATGCTAATGACAATAATGGATGATTACAATGCTATAAAGCAATGATATAATTTCTCTATAAGATTGCTAACAACTAGTGAATCCTATACAAAAGCTTAATCAAGGATAATTTCTATGGATTTATATCAGATTGTCGGATATTTGATTTGTTGAAATCTCCTCTTTTGTCACGATGCTCTTTGATACTTTTGCTTTGAATGTCTGCAAAAAAAAAAACAATAGGCGATATTAGTAATCTTTCGGAACATAAATCTCATAACATTCTCATGCATATGTTCATGCATACATCTCTCACTTATGTTCATGTTACTTATTTACTCTATGCATACTTGCTATCTTCATAGGCATGCATGTTTTTTAGGCACATGCACTAATCTTATGCACATACATAAACACATATGCATGCTACTTCTTAATCTCCCCAATCATCCCTGTAACCTCCAATTCATTGAGTTGTTTATCTTCATTATTATATAGATTATCATTGTCATCAAGCATAAGGGCCTTTGGACATTCCTTGCTACGAGTTCTGGTAACCAATCCATAAGAAGCGAACGGAGACATCAAAGATGCACTGGATGCAATCCCTGCTAGAAGATTGTCATTATCTTCATTCATTGTTGGATGGCGTACTGAGACTCCATTTGGAAAACTGAGAACATCTAGTTTCTCATTTTCTGAGGCACCGTTGCAAATGTGACTGCAGGATTCAAAATAAGCACTAGCAGGTCTCTGAATAGCATCTTGACTTCTCATATATGCAGCGACAGAAACATGTGGGTTTCCTTCACATCCTAAAAACTGACGTGGGATCAACTCAGATTTGACAATTGTGCTGCTCGTTTCAAGTAAGCAGCTATTAAGGCCAAAGCTATCAATGGGAACTCGTTTGAAGCTACATGTTGTAAGATCAGTTGACTCTGCTAGATATTTAAGAGAATCTATGTTGCCAGTATGGGTATCCATACTGGAACTTTGAATCAGGCCATGGATATTCTCACGTAGCCCAGGCGTATCCACAAGCCCCATCAACTGTGAATCTGGATCCGAAATTCATAGAATCTATTCCTCTTTCTCCAACAAAGCTGTTAATTGTATCTTCACCGAACAAACTCAAACTCCTGTCCGACACATTCACATGATCCGCATTTATGGATTCAAGACCATCGAACAAACTGGGATCTTTTACACCTACTGTATGCTCCAGCAGTTTCACATTGTAATTTATAGATGATGGAACACCGGATAACAAAGACTGCATGGACGAAAAAGTGAAAGGAGCTGCTGCTCCTTGAGGTGAGAACATTGACTCTGATTCAAGCATACTGTGACCGTCTGTATTCATATACAGATTTTCTTCTATTCCAACTTTACCGAAGAGAGAAGAAACGTTTGCCGCAAAGAATGGCTCCTCTTACTCATATTTTCAGATCAGATCCTCGGTAGACGCGAAACGGCTACCCCTGTCCAGAAAGAAAAGAGCGCTGCTGACCATCTTCAGGAGGGACATCAATCCAGTCATCTGAAATGGAACTTTGCTGTCTGTGGAGTTGGTTCTAAAACCCTTGGTGTCTCTAAACCCTCTCACCATGCACAACTCACAAAAACTCTCTCTCTACGCGTTCACGCTAAACTGCCAGACATTCTCTGTCTCTCTCAATAACTACATCCTAATCAGTATCGCCGCCTTTTCTGAGCGCTGCAGACGCTGCCAAGAAAGGACCTAACTCTTTCTCTTTCTATAGAATTTCTTTCTCCTAATCTATTTCTGGCATCGAATTTTTCTGCACGTACAGCCAAGACGCGTATAGTGATAATCGATGTTGAAACTCCTCGATAAGACTCCATCCTCCCCGTGCATTCATCTCTGTGTACTTGGCCCTAGGCACGGTTCCTAGCCTCGAATTCACCTTACTGCTTCGAAATCTTGCCACCTAAAGCCTTCCAAATACATACAGAAAAGCTCGCTGGGAGGCAACCACCTGAAGCGTAATTCTACACGGAAACATTGCAACCCTTGGAAAAGGAAGAATCGAAGAGTGGAACCACTTACTTGCTTCTCGGAGACCTCTCACCCCATCCCTCTTTCTCGCTCTCGTCTCCTCTAAAGCACACTCTCGACGATAACACTCGGTCCGTCCGTTAGGATTTCCGTATGATGATCATGGCCTCCTCAACCATAGCTTATCATCTAACGAGCACTCAACGAGGCAGTAGAGCCATGAAGGGTGAATAAAAAAAACATGGAAAGAGTTATGAAAACAAGAAAAACGAATCTTCCCTCTCTAGCATGCGAAAAGAAACATTTCTCTCTCTAGCACAAGCAAATCAGAAGAGAAAAGAAACGTAGAGAGGAAGAATCTATAATCTTACCTGCAAAAAAAAACATTAGGAGAAAACAGAGTCTCACACATATATTTATACATACACAACACATTTGTATACCACACCTTTTGATCTTGCTTTAATCTTCAATCACACTTTTGCCCAATAACTTTCACCACTCTTTTAATTAACTTTTCTCACATAACTCACTTACTCCATTCTTTTCACCACTTACTTTTTGCACTTTAAATGCATACTTAATTTAGGCCACTCTTTTATCTTGCACACACAATTACCACACTTTTAATCACTCACTTTATCCACTTTAATTACACACTTAATTCACACCATTCTTTAAACACTATTCACATACACCACTCATCAATTATCCACTTCATTTTCATTTTTAATTCAATTTCCTTAATTTTCATAATTAAATAATTCTTTTTAATTTAAGCTTAGGATAAGAATTTAATTAAGTAAAACCTTAATATTTAAATTCACACACATGATTAAAGTAATTAATTAATAGCATAGTTTAATTTTTAATATATAAATATTTAATTTATAGATTAATGTATTTAAATGACAGCTATTCTAACCCTTTAAATATAGTAAAACCCTAGAAAACCTACTTGAAACCCATCAGAAACCCATGAAAACCCTTTAAAACGCTTCTGAACCATATTAGTAATCCATTAACACTTAAATAAACCCTAGCATTAACCCATTAGAATCTTTTGAGAATCAATTGAATACCTAGTTAAACCCTAACATTAACCAAGAATTAATGCTTCTATCTTAAATGCACAAGATTAAACATAAACCTAGGGTCTTAAACCCATAAATCAATGTTTCTATGGCCTAAACACACATTATACGAGCAGTTTAGAGTAAACCATAATTTGAACTTTTGTTTTCTTCATCCATTTGAACCTGCAAACACTTAACAAGAGATTAGTTCCAAGCAAAATCATTGTTATAATCAGATTAGAATTGACCAATAAACATTTTTTAATTTTTCTGGTCGTCAACGGAAAGGTTGAAAACTTTCCGACAACGTGCTTAGAAAAACAAAGTTTTTGTGTATCAACCGTACACAGAATCGCTTGAAATTTTGGATTTGGACTATTTAGAAAATACTGAACAGAAAGTAATTTATAACTCTATAAAGTGACCATTTTTCGGTGGGCTCAACCTTGTAGGCTCGAAACAGAGGTGAAAATGGCTTTGAAACAAAAATTTGAGCAGAATAAGTTTTCCTTAAGGAATAACTTCGAAATATAATTTGGAGTCTTCTATGTGCACAACAATTTTTGTAGCAATTTCAAATCATTTCCGAAGTGCGTGTGCTCCATGCCTTCTAACAGAGTCTTCACTGTTGGCCTTCTTCTCTTCACTTTCGTCCTTCGTCACAAGCTCTCTACATACACACTAGCTCTGGTACCATGTCAAGAGAAAGGAGATAAGAAAGAGAGTCCTCATAGACTCTCACACACCCATAGAGGAGCACACACACATTGGGGCAAGCAAGAAATATCCTCTTCTACTTCTATTACATAAAGAGAATATATAAGAATGAACTAATACAACAACACAACCAAAACAATATATAAAGAGCAATACACAAAGAAAAACTTACTGTTCGTGAACGAGTGAGTTGACAAAAAAACAAATTGTCAATCACTCTTGGTAGATAAATCTGATGAAGCTCACTGAAAGTATTCGTGACATATGTCAACATAACCACTATACATGTTAGAGAAATGAAAAGTCGTACATGTCATCCTTGATCATCGCATGTTGACTTGATATCTTAACGCCTTCCATTAGGGAAAGCCCAACCTGTCAGGGGAGCACTAGATTGTGCCCTCTGACTAGACTAGACAAGATTTTGGAATTATACATCTGATTACAAGATCACCCACATAGGGAAACTAATACAAGAATATGTAAATCATATAGGAAGTCCCATAACCAAGGAGTGATAGGTATGGGTAACTCGACTAGAGATGATACATGAGATCCCACATCCCGAAATCGTAGGTATGAAGCAAGGTATGTATCTGGATTATAAGAACTCCCTTCAGGGAGATGAACTAGATACAAGGAATAACTAGAAAGGATTTCGTACTATGAGATTACAATAGGACAAGACATGATGTTCAAGATACTAGACTATACAAGACTAGAACAAAGGACAAGACTATAACTGGAACCCGAACTTAGAAAGTACTTACTTGGAGATTGCCACTCCTTGAGCTCCCAAGACTGGCATTGGCAAGACTGAGGACGTATATGGCCAAGCCCTCTTTATATAGGTGTTCAAGGGCGGTGGTCAAAGGCGGTTACGAGTTGATGATGTCATCAACTCGAAGCAAGACCTCTAGATGTCGGAATCAGGCGAATAGTCATTCGATCCTAGGGTTTTGACATGTTTCAGACATGATGAAACCATTAGTTTCTCCAAATTTTGAACCAAACATGAGATATAGAAATTCACATGGAATCTAATGTTCATGATGGTTTCTTTTGTCCATGACATCATCTCCCTCTCAAGCGACAAGTTCCTCTAGGAACACTTATGTGACTGTGAGATCTTCTAGGATTTGAATCTTCATAGCTCTCTCTTTGTAGAGTTCTTGATATGTGCTACTGGAATACAATGATGATGGATATCTATGATGACAATCCAAAGGGTGTATAGTATATGCAGGTACAAAATCAACTCTATTATTCTCATGATGGGATGTATTAATCTTTTGGCTGTGATGATGATTGCTTTGAAACGGGAAAGTGATTATGGAAGTTCTAATCCCAACTTGTTTCTTCTTCTTAGGACATTTGAATACCATATGTTCATGATCTCCACAATAGAAGCATAATCCATTGTCTTTTCAGTGCTTTCTTTCCCTTGATGTAAGTCTCTCGACTTTGATATCATTCAATTGCATGGGTTCTTCACAAGATAGATCCTTAAGACTTGCAATGGTACATTCTGGTGTTTCCAAGTTCTTTGATGGAGAGACTTGAGTTCGCGTACCTCCTTCATTAAACATGAATTTCTTCTTGTCCTTTGCCTTCTGGTTATCTTCATATTGTATATGATCCATTTCATTTGTAATGAATTTTTGATCTTCAAGGATTGTTGATTCATATTCTTGATGAAGAGTGTCTTGATTACTCAATGTTACTAGATCTTGGACTTGGCTCTTTGAACAATTGATTCTCACATTGAAGTGCTTGATTGATAACATCCTCCAAGGTATCTTCTTGAGGCATGTATAGCAATAGATACTTCACTTCAGGTTTGAGGCCACTTGAACTGATTAACCATATAGTCTTCTTGATATTTAGATCCACAAAATAATATCTTGATATCTAAGGCATAGCTTGAGATTGATTGATCACCTTGTCTTAACAATCTTTTCAACTCTTGGACATGTCCTATCAAAACCTTTATGATAGATTGAATATCCTTGCATAGAGAACCCATGGTGCTTGGTCTTGATGAAGGTAGTCTTGCCAAAATATTAGACGAGCACTAGATTGTGCTCTCTGACTAGTCTAGAGAAGATTTTGGAATTATACTTCTGATATTAAGATCATCCACGTAGGGAAAATAATTCAAGAATATGTAAACAATATAGGAAGTCCCAAAACCAAGGACTTAAAGATATGGGTAACTCAACTAGAGATGATACAAGAGATCCCACAATCCGAGACTATAGGTATGAAGCAAGCAAGGAGATGAATTTGATACAAGGAATAATTGGAAAGGATCTCGTACTATGAGATTACAATAAGAAAAAACAAGATGTTCAAGATAGTAGACTACACAAGACTAGAACAAAGGACAAGACTAGAACTAGAACTGGAACTTAGAAGTACTTACTTGGAGATCGTAAACAATATAGGAAGTCCCGAAACCAAGGACTTAAAGATATGGGTAACTCAACTAGAGATGATACAAGAGATCCCACAATCCGAGACTATAGGTATGAAGCAAGCAAGGAGATGAATTGGATACAAGGAATAACTGGAAAGGATCTCGTACTATGAGATTACAATAAGAAAAGACAAGATGTCCAAGATTGGCACTGGAAAGACTTAGATGTATGTGGCCAAGCTCTCATGTAGGTGATCAAGGATCGTGGTCAAGGGCAGTGATGAGTTGATGATGTCACGGATGATGTCATCAATGCGAAACAAGACCTCTGGGTCTCAAAATCAAGCAAATAGAGTCAATCTTAGGGTTTTGACATGTTCCGGACATGATGAAAGCAGTTACTTTCTCGAAATTCTAAATCAAACATGAGATATAGAAATTCACATGGAATCTAAGGTTCAAGATGGTTTCCTTTGTGTCCATGACATCACCTCCCTCTCAAGCAATGAGTTCAACTAGGAGTGGTTATGTGATTGTGAGATCTTTTAGGATTTGAATTCTCATAGCTCTCTCTTTGTAGAGTTCTTGATATATGGTACTCGAACACGATGATGATGGATATCCATGATGAAACTCGAAAGGATGGACCGTATATCTAGGTACAAAATCAACCCAATATTTCCCATGATGGGATGTATTCATCTTTTGGGTGTAATGTAGTCATCTTTTGGCTGTAATGATTAATCTAGAAAGTAGAGTCTCCAAATCAACCTGATCTACCATGCTCTTTACTGATGATGTTGACGACAGTGGACTGGGGGATCTTCTAGGAGCTTTCCTTCTTGTTGCTTTGCAAGTGATCCTCAATGTTTGAGACCGGCTTGTGGTCATGAGATGTTCATAATCCTCTTAGGATGAGATAATTGATAAGAAGATTTACCTCTTAACCCAATGAAGTAGTGATTTTGGCACTTGAATAATGCTTCTCCACACTGCATTATTTCTTCTCCTATGCTTAAATCTCCTTGTTGTCCCACCGGGCGTGCCAAATTTTGTTGGGGGATTCTTGTGCAGAAAGGGATTTGAGTGTTTGTAGGAGAATGGAGAGTGAGAACAAGAGAATTTATGACGCCGAAAGCTTTTGATCAATTAAGAAGAGAAGAATACAAGCTTATACATAAGCCAAATGCTCTGCGCAGTATGCCAAAGACTAAATAATGCCCATGCAACAAGATTACAAAGTACTTAGGATTTCCCGCCGACCTCTGCACTAGACCTCCATCTTCTCCAAGCTTTCTCTTGTGCACACCTTGCACCAAGTTTCCAATAAGGGGAGGGATGGATACCTTTTGTCGACGTGCACCTTCAATGGGACTTTGGAACTCTTGATATTCCTTGATTCACCTTCTCTGCATACTTCAAAATTACTCTTCAAGCACACCTTGCACTTCACTTCTCTGTGTCGCACACTGTATGTCTCTTGCACTTTTCTTGCTTAGTCTAGACTATGTTCACCTTGCTTAGTCCCAAAGAATAATGCCTTGCCTTGATTTGAGTGTCAGTTCGCGTACGCTCCTAACTGTTAGAGTATCTTGGTGCTCACTTTGATGTCCCAAGATTGTCTCCAAAAGTGGGCAGCCAACAAATCCCTATTTTGTCTTGTAGTGACTTTAGACTAAAACAAAAATTTTAATTAGGGAGCAATGCTTTCACTTCTACGTATGATGCCGCTTCACATACCTTCACATTTTGCCTTTTGATTCTTCAAATGTGCACCTAAGAGAAGGTTCACGTGAACCTTCCAAATACTTTTAAAAACACTTTGAACCTTAGAGAAATCACAGAAATACTTCTGCAACCTGCAACCAATTTTTTGCAATTTTACCCTTAGTGAACAATTAATTGTGCACTACCTATGCACCCTTACACCCGACTTTGTCTTAACCTCTGGGATTGTGGATAGAAGGTCCTTCACATCATCTCTTAAACCCCATCTAAATTGACTTATGAAATAATCCTCATGCTAAGTGAGATCACGTATCAATTGCCTAAATTTTGATGCATAGGTAGAGGTAGGGTGGTTACCTTGACATAACTTTCGGAGTTTTGTTTCTGTTACTCGACTCGTGTCCTCATCTCCAAACGTGGCAGTGAGCTCTCGAAGAAACTCTTCATAGTCATGAAGTACTACCATGTCCTTCTCCAAGATTGGGGCAAACCATGATAATGTTTGACCACAAAGGAGGGTTCCAATGAAACCGACCTTGGATGCCTCATCAGGGTATCTATCAAGGTGCATATGGATGTATAGTTTGACTTGTTGCAGGAATCTGCGGAACTTCGTGCCATCACCATCGAACTTTTTTTGGCATGCAAATCTTGGGTTCCTTCATGAAGGATTACCTAGGGTGTTGATTCATTTGAATGCTTTCTTAATTTGCTTGAAGATTCTTGATTCATTCTTGTAGTTTGAAAGAGTGCATCCACATGCCTGAGATGTTCCATCTCGGCTTTTGTGTATCGATGAGTTAGATCCTCGATTTGTTGTTGGAGACTCTAAAATGATACCACAATCTGTTCAACTATGTTCTCCATGATGCTTAGTCTTGGATAGAAGTTGGTCTTTTCAAAATGTCATTAGAGCACCAGATTGTGCCCTCCGACTAGACTAGACAAGATTTCAAAATTATATTTTTGATTACAACGTCACCCATGTAGGAAAAATAATACAAGAAAATGCATGTGGTATAAGAAGTGCCACGACCCGGGATTGATAGGTATGGATAAGTGGACTAGATTGAATACAAAAGATCCACAATTCAGGACCATAGGTATGAAACATAATATCTGAATTACAAGAACTCCCTTGAGGGAGATAACTAGATACAAGAAATAACTCTTAAACCTCCAAGGTTGGTAGTTGTCCTTCTCAAGCTTCTCAATAGCATTGGAATTATCAGCCATGATAAAAGTGTGTGTTACCTTTGTAGAATCTCTATATAGCTTTACTCCTTTGATGATGAGCACTCCTCTAGATGCTCTCCCTTGATGTAGCCTTCAACTACTTCACTTTGTTGTCTTTCTTCATTTCAGGTCTTCAAATGAGTATTTTTGCACTCAATTTGATGTCTTCAAGCTGAACTGATATCAATGTTGGAAGATTTCTCCTCCTAATGCACAACAAGAAACTTGGTCCCTGTGCAAGACCTAGTTGCTCTCGTTCCAACAATCATTAAAACTGCTACATCTCTTAATTTCCGAATCCAATCAAGTAACCTTTTTAGCCACATAAACTAGACACTAAAGGCTTTCCAATGAGCTATCAATCACTGAAATTCGACACACCTCTAGACCTATCAACTCAATCACACAATACAAACTGTTTATTTCTAACTGGTTTTGGGAGAGAACAACAGATAAAGAAAGAGCTATAACTCACAATACAAAAGGAGTTTGCCGAAACCCTTTTGGTGTAGAATCCTTGTTTTATAAGCTTTCTAACAAGTACGAGAACTCTGAAAATGGAGTTTCCTACAAAGAAAAAATGAAGTCTTAATAGGCTGCAATAGAAATTCAACACCCTTTGGTCCTTAGGAGAGATAAGCAATAGAATATGAACTCCTATGATAGACTATGTCTCAATAACACATGTACAAGTAGCACCTTGACTCCCTAATATCTACACACACTTAGAATGAGCTTGGACGGTGCTTAAATGGCCATGGGAGCCTTCCATGACTCTTCATATGTCTTTCATGTCTTTTCACATGCCCTCATCTCTTCAGCTACCTTGTGACCTTGCCTCTTCATTGGAGTGTCGTTTCGTGGTTCAATGCCCCTTTTTGGATAAGTTTGTGCCTTCAAACATGTGCTTTGACTTCTTAAGGTTCAAAAGCCTTCAAATGAAGTTATTTAGTGAAAAACATATGCTTGAACTTTTCCTAGAACCGTATAACTTTTAACAGAGCTCACCAGTAGAGAGGACGAGGCAGCTACAAAATGATCACTGAGCATGCCGGCATGGCGAAGCACAATTGATGCCACGATGCACTATGACACAAATACTGACTGATCGTGCTGCAATGCTCTAAGACACTTATACTGGCCATTGGAAGTCCAAATATACATTTCAAAAGCTATAAAGGAGGCCAAAACATATGTGAAGTATACCATCACACTTCAACCGGATCTCTAGCCAAGCTTCCTTCCTCATCCTTGCCCTAGTCTTACTCTCATCCATAGTAAAATAAAACGCGTTTTTGTTGCAAAATAAAAAAACGTTTAGGACGTTCGGACTTTCCGAACGTCCTAATACGTTTTTTTGAGATGATTTTTTTTTTCCCCTTTTTTTTAAAAGAGATCTTCAAATTTTTTTTTGCTTAATGAACAGAATTATGACTATGGGCCTCCTTCAAATTCCAATACATATTGAGATAAGAAATCAAATCTAGAGATTTTTATATCATTATCGCATACACTAGATTCCTCACAATTTGTAAATCTTTCTGGTCCATAAGTAGAGCATCAAACTCTCTCATATTTTTCCTTCTATAGGAGTAGGCATTTCCTCTAGTGTCTTTTTCTTTCCTTCTCTACCAAATCCCGAACCAAAAGTCCCTCCTGAGTCCTATCTGGTTCAGAAAAAGGTTCCTATTTTGATTCCAAAAGATATTTCATTTAGCAAGGACATCATTACATTGTTCATATTGTTCCATCCTCGACTAAATGCATTGTTTTTAGTTTCTTAGGTTGGCTCCAAAATTGGAGTTTTTTGTATAGTAATCTTAGGAGTTTCAATTACTCATGGATATTGAAAAACAAAAAAATTGAAATGTTTCGACAAAATATAATACTCGTTTTTTATTTCCATTTTTTTTAGTACCCTACGTACTAAACGTTTTAAAACCCGTTTTTAAAACTCTTTTTTAAAACTCTCTTTGTACTATGCTCTCATCCTTATTGTCATTTCATTCTTGTCCTTTTCCTCGCTTTGGTCTTTGTCTTTACTTATATGTTGTCATGGTTCTCACCCTCAGCTATTCTGTTCTGTCGTTGGATCTTTTGAATACTAGAGGTGGTGCCGTAGTCTGTGACAGGGTTGCGGCACCAGTAAAAGATGTGGCTAGGGTATAATACAACCTGTAATTGGATTCCTTGTAACATATCTTATTTTCTTGTTCCTTGAAATGAGAGGCATGATTGTTTGCTCCTCTTGAATGTCCTTTATAACACCAAGTGTCTTCAGCTATTTCCAATAATATCAAGTGTGTGCTCCTAAGTGTTGTGTCACGTGTCCCTAAGTACTGAGAAGTATTTGATTCCATAAAGAAAGTTCCTTTTCCAAGATTTTAGGAATACAAAGATACATTTTTGCATCCTGCACACAGAGCATATCTATAACAGGCAACTACTTCTAAAACTGTTTAGTACAGGGTGTTTTTACTTATGGTTCTCAATAAATGCCATGAAACTCTCTGAGAAATTCAGGAGTCCCCCCCCCCCCCCCCCCCCCCCCCAAAACCCTTTTTTTTTCTTCAGAGTTCTTAGCAACACTAGTTATCCTTCATGTATGGCTTAGTCATCTCTTGAGGGATGTGCTTGATACACAATATTGTGGCCCTCTTTCAATATATTTTTTAGAATGAGATGGATTCAGATGTACATTTGTGATTTTAAGATAAATGTAAAAGGAAAAACATCTGGTCTTTGCTAACAACGAGAGAGGCAGAAAGATGTACTCAATTTGTATATTTATCAACAAATGGATATATATATTTTGATACTGATAGGCGGAAGCAATAATGACAAAAATAAGAGTGTTAAACGACAAAGAAAATGACCACAATGGAGAACCAGTTCTGCTGATCACAGCTGACCAGGTCTCTTGTTGGATTAAATTTTTTTCCATATTGTAATCATTATTAAGTTGTGGCAATTTTATGGGAAAAAGTTGTTTTTGATGTTTTTCTTTGTTACATGTCCATGTATAGGTAGTAGTTTATGAAGGAACAATACGTGAGAAACCTGTGGATGAAAAGGAAGCTCGTGGATTCATCAAAGGTGTTTTCACTTGCAGTAACTAATCTAATGCAAATATTGTGATGCTTCATGGTCTAGGCTTTGTAGATATTAAATTCCATCAATGAACAGATCAGGATTGTAAAGATTTCCTTTTGATAGTTGAATGTGCTCGATGAAAACCAGAATATCCATACTCATAGACATTTCTTGTCTCTAACATTTGTTGACTGCATGTGAGCTCTTACTGAGGTTTCTTTTGCTGGGTTGCATGGAATCCTCTTGATTATTCCTGGTCAATGATCCCCTCTGTCCTCTTTTTTCCACGTTTCAGCAGGTATGGGTAAATTTTATGGCTAGGGGTCTCCAGACTTTCCTTTTTAGTATCAGTTTGTCTGAAGACTGCTTAATTGGAAAATGAAAGTGTGCATGACAATAACAGAATAATCAACTTATGGCCCCTGCTTTGCATAGACTCAAATATTCTGTGTTTATGGCAACCCTTATATTCTGTGGGATGAAATTGAGCTTGCTTGTAGGCAACTCTTTGTTTTTTTGGTAGAAGTTTAGAACATAAAGCATACCAGTTGGACCAGTTGTTGGCCACAAGAAAATTCGGACAAATTAGGAAGCTGTTTAAGATTTTGTTCTTGTATTTTTGTATCTATATTCAATCAATGGCTTTATTTCTGTATGTTCTTGCCTTGACTGTTTTTCACCTCAGATGGATTTGGTTCAACGTAAATCTCACGGGCAAATTGTGTATAGCCATCTCATCAAATGCATATTTCCTATAACAATCTTATGAAAGGAGAAGATAGGAGACCTATTCTTAAACTAGACTCAGAAATGCTCTTTGATACAAATGAATGTGAATGATTGAGAGACTTTCTATGTAGGAGATGAAGGGGCATAAGAACAAAACTGGTGTCCTGTTAATTGACATCCGGTGCATGTAATAATGCATCTGTAGACTCAGACTTCAGTACCCACTCTTCATTGATAGCTTACAACATTCAGTGTATCCAGAGTTTTATAGTCAGGGATGCTTTCTCTCCCACTTTCTCATCCTGTTTTTTGCTGAGGCTTAGAACTGCATGCTCTCTTGGACCTGGAGATTTCAGATGAAGAGCTTGCACACGATACAATGATTTAGTTGCAAGATACTCATCTAAATCGAACTATGTTCAAGGAGATTCAGGATACCCTGTCTGTGGCATCTGGTACCCATATTGACTAGCACAATTCTTGTAGTTTTCTGTATTGAGATAAAGGATCATGCTGACTACCACTCAAACTTTCCTTTCTGTGGCTTCACGAGGAGACCTTCATGGGAGATCTCAGATGTTTTGTTGGAGCTTGTGTGACTCCTGTGCAGAAGCTACCATACTTCTTCTGAGAATCAAGAAGGCCTTTTCTGAAGTATGAGCGGCCTTTCTGTAAGATAAGTTGTTGTGGTCAATCAGGATCCACTATCCAGCATGTGATACACAAAATCATGCTGGGCTTTTCTTGCTCTTGCACTGGATCTGTCCAGAACTTACTTTGTTCTGACAAAGATGGCAACCTTATGTCAAAGCAGCCTTGGTTGTTCCTGTTCAGCTGACAGTCTCCAGAAATATGGGACTAGTGAAGTTAAACTCGTTTGTGCAAATTCATTGTTCTTAGTCTTCCCCTGGGGCTGATAGCCTTGGAAAGAGCTTTTGTTGAGGATCCTAAGGTAAGTGGCCTTTCTAGAACCAGATTCAGAGGTCTAATTGTCTAATTCTCTTACCGAGGACAACTTTCTTACAACTACCCTTTGAGCTTGAGGCCGGACTGCCTCAACTTGTACAGCCCACTCTTTCTTGGAAAAACTCACGGTAGTCCATTATTTAGGACAGATAATTGGAAACCTCATCAGGGAATATGATGAGTACATGCAAGCATCCGTTGTAGTTCTTCATGGTTCGTGATCCTATGAGGAACTCTGCAAATTGGTTCCACTTTCTTCAACTCATATTGACATCCCATCCCAGAATTGCATTATTGTTTTTGAACACTACATAAAGGCCCTTAGGCAGCACATGTGGGCTTTTACAGCAAATCAGTAGGTCGGGCTTGAGACCATACTTTTGGAAAGTCCAGGCCATGGTTATCCTTATCTAACAGATGTACCATTTAACATGATGTGTTGAACCCAGTCTGTTGTGTTCAAGCCTGTATGCTAGATCTGCCCATTAGACAATTAATGGTAGCATTATGATGCAGTACAGTACTAGTATGTAATATTAGGAACTTCACATATGTCGTACATGTCAACCATGGACCAGAACATTATTATTTTTAATTGGAGTTGCCTAATGCATGATGATACGACCTGCATCTGCTTGTGAACAGCCTACAGGTCCTGGATGATTTGGCCATTAGGCCTAATGGCAGATTATTTCAACACATACTAGGATTCCTAGTCTCTAAGTATAATGGGATATTCATCCCTCAACATCTCTGTGAAGTTTTTAAAGGTTTAATATCCCTGAGATGCCTGCATGCAATATATTCATGATATATCACGTCATCATGGTTGCCATTGTTCCATGTTGAACTCTAGAAAGTGGTTGCTTGACTTTTGTAGGCTAATTATGAAGCAAGTTGATCATGCTTTAATAAGGTCAACTCAGTAGGTTGACCATGTTATAGGTTTATCATGTGGTAGGTGGACCATGATGTCCATTGAGTGGTCATTTAGGTGCAATGCGCTTGCTTCCTTGACCACTTACTGGTCACTTTCGTTTCACAACTGGATATAGTAACTTGTTAATGGACCACACTTGGTTCAACATCATGCACTAGGTCAGCAAAGGGAATGGGAAGAGAGCATGTCACCTGATACAAATGCTTACCTCTATGTACATACATACATCTTTTTTTTTTTTGGGGGGGGGGGGGGGTTTTGGAGAAGTGAAATAATCTCTCAATTTTCAAATAAATATATACATGAGATTAATATCCCAAAAGGGTTGTATAGGTCCAAGTGGATAACTTTTAGGAAAGCAAGTTAGTAAGCCTTTCGGGAAACGTTTCTAAGGATGCCTGCATGGGTTTGAATATCAAAACCTTTGTAGATTGCTAGGTGTCCCTAAGCATCCAAAGTCTGAGCTAATTATGTCCTCAACATGTTGTTTGTAATCACAGATGTAGTGAACTTTCTGTTAACTATGAGAAGCCATTTGACCAAGTCTCAAGATAATTGAACTGTAACTGTTAACAATTTCAGAAGACATCTCTCATGTTCTTGTGAGCATAATTACAAATTTACAATGAGGGAAATAATTTTTATATAACCCAAAACAATCTTCCAAAGAAAAACCTTGTTACGGAAATGCATACACTTCATCCAAATGTGATACAGTGAGATTAATGTTTGTATGAAGGTTTTTATAAAATACTGAAGTATCTGCTTCCATGCAGTTTCTACTCCTTTAAGCATCCGTTCTTTACATATGGAAGTTTAACAAACATTTAAAGGACATTTTTATGTGCTCATAGCATTTTTTGTTTACCAAGTTGAATACATGAGGATCTATAGACTTGTCCACCAAGGACAAACTTCCTTTTTATGATGGGAAACATAAGCCAAATGCCTCATAAGTCATGAAAACGATGTAAGACAAAGATCCCTTTCGTATGGAAGTATTTTGCATGCCTGTCCAAACTTATATCCAAGGAGAGAGGGGGGGGGGGGTTTGAAGTATTGGAGTCTAATTAGGAGATTTAGCTTCTTTAAAGCTTCCCATTACTAATTTCATATCATTCAATTGCAAGTGTAAAAAACTTTTTCCAAGAGAATTTGAGCATGCTCATAGATTTGGATTTCACTTTGAGGGGAGCATGAGAGAGTAATTTGTTCGAAGTAGTAGTCTCCTATGAGCGTCGAAAATGGATAATTCCTTGATGTACAAAGCTCTTTAAATCTTGCACCAAACATGTCGCCTATCTCAAAATTTCTTCATGAATGTGCATCTTTGGCATGCATGTGTGTAATAAGATTCAAAGGATCAAGTGAAAAGCCACCATAGTTTTGGAATTTTCTTTCTCCATGAAAAACTTTGAGTATCTAAAGAAAGGGCTAGAGAGAAGATACGATCTAGTCATAATAAATAATACATTAGTTAAGGCATGATCATTGTCATAGACACTAACAAAGCCACCTTAATTCTTGATTTCATGCAAGTTTTCCATATCTCATATTTGGTGAAGAATTTGGAGAATCTGATATGACAACCGCCCTTCAATACCTATATAAGGAGGGCTTGCCAAGCATAGTTTTTCCATACGTGAACCATACTTCTAACGCATACGGGTATGGAAATATGAAAAAAGCATGGTATTTTCAATAACATACCATACATAATATCATATTTGTGACAAAAAAAAGTATTTAAAATCTGAAATTTATATATATGACACAAAATAACTTGTAAGAGCAATCAATATCACACACACACACTTCCAACTTGTAAGTTATAGAGAATTTAGACTTCAAAATTCAGATTCTAGATAATCATGATTCATAAATATGTAGCATCATACATGTGCCATAGGGCATGCATAATGCATGATAAACAACAACTATCTTTCATTAACATTTAAATTTCAGCTTTCAAGAGAAATTAAAATCTTCATCATCATCATGCTTCTCCTCCTCCTCCTCATCATCATCATCATCATCAATAACATCATAATTCTCAAGAACGGCATCATAATTATGAACTGAAGATGATGTCCCAATATTGCTACTAGGTGTGTCTTCCCTCAATGATAGTGCATCGAAATTGGTAGGTTCATTAGGTTCATCATGCATAGGACCAATTTCAGCCTCTCTCATATTTTGCAAAGCAAGAAGAGGATCTTCATCTTTTTCCTTGTTGAGCATGTCCAATGTAATCTCCATTCTTTCAAATCCTCTCTCTTTCACTTAGCCTCAAATTAGTATGTATGTAAATATGTTTATTAGCATTACAAGGTAGCAATCTATTCTGCCTCTTTGTGTATATGAGTGAATAAGTACTCCAATTCCTCTCACATGGAGAGGCACATGATCCTTGAGATAAAACTCTAATGGCAAGGGAGTTCAATTTAGGTGTGAAGCCCCCAAACTTCTCCAACCACTTTACCCTTTGCATTCTTCTAGGATCATGAACAAGGGGTGAAGCAAATGAACCATAATCATTTTTGTATTTGTCGTAATCTTTCATCAAGTCACCCATCAATTGCACATTTCCATGACAATACTTCTCCCGAAATTTTATCGATCCTTCATGCACCTCAACATCACTTTCTTGATTCTTATCTTTCCATACAGGATGCAACATAAATCCCACTGCATGCAATGGTGTATGCATCATTTCCCATCTATCAATGCATATAGTCTTGATTTCATTCAGTTTTGACTCATCAATACCACCCATGCTTTGCAATTTCTCAACAATGCGATCCGTGAGCTCATATATAAGCCCCCATGATTGCACCTTCCCTATCACATAAATGGAGAATCTTCAAAATCAATGCACATAGCTTCACAATAAGCTTTGCATCATGCCAAAATGCATTAGAAACACAATATCATACACCTCAGTGCATAAGGCTGACCTTGAGCATTTTAATTTCAGAAATTTATCATCCACACTCAATTTCTTCCTGAGTCCTTATAAGCATATATCATCCAAAAGATTCTCTAATATGATATAATAGTATGCAAAATGTGTAGGGGCAGGCTTTATCAAGTCCCTCGCACAAAGGGATCTAAAAAGTGCTAAAACTTTCTCCTTTCTTGTTACAAATTTCAAAATTTCGCATGCACTTTCAATTACTTTAGACACCCACTCCAATTTGCCAATGTCTTCAAAAAGAAGATCTAGGCAATGGCATGCACACCTTGTAAAAAATATGTGTGGCCAATCATTTTCAATCATTTCTCTTGCCCCCACACAATTGGATGCATTATCCATGCAAACTTGTACTACATTTTCAAGACTGCTTTCAATAATGATATCTTTCAAATGTTTGAAAATAAATTCTCCAAATGTTTGATGACATGGTGTATCAATAGATTTCAAAAATATGGTCCCATGAATAGAGGAAGCAAGAAAGTTGATAATAGGTCTACGCCTAATATCAGACCATCCATCAAGAACAATTGTGCATCCATATTTTCTCCACCCTTTTTTTTTTATGATATTGAGATCATTTGCTATGACTTGGATCCATAGTTGTTACTGACGGGATACTGACTTCTGATTTCTGACGGTGATCCGACTTATGACGAGTAAGGAAAAACATTTCTGACATTTCTTGACGTGACCATTTTTTTTCCCAAAAAAATATGAGGTGTATATATATATATATATATATATATATATATATATATGTGTGTGTGTATGTACATACATCACGACTTCAATTGAAGTCTGAAATCATGTAAATATATAGAAGAAAAAGGGATTCATGAATGATATAATTTATGTCCATTTTCTCCATTGATCTCCATTATCTGTAGACTAGTATGTGTATTGTATCATCATTCTGTATACAAAGTCGAGACTATAGTGTGAACACCGCCCACCAAGTTCCAACTCCTAAGTGCTAAGTTTTAGGCTGGAGAATTCATTGTCTTTTATGAGTAATGTGTACAGTCTACTGTATTACATCACACATGTATCATAGGCATGTAGTGTACCATCTATACAGTCTACTGTATTACAGTCAACACAACATAATTTTATATGCTTGTGTCCTATATGCATGCATACATGTGACATATGGAATATCTACTACTGTATACACATTCGAGTCGACCATTCTCAGACTACAATCTACTACTGTGTGCAACATGCAGCATTGCTACAAGCTACGAGGGTTTAAGGCTGGAGCCTTGAGCTTCAACTCTTGAGCTTCAAATCATGAGGACAAAAACGGGCCTGTTCTGAAGCTGACTGCAACACAAAATGACCCTCAGTTGGATGCATGCCAAGAAAACACTTAACTCTGGAATTCTGCAACAGTCTGGTCAGGAATCCATAACTGACGTCACGTCAGCAATAGGTTCCTGACGTGTCAGGAAGAAGGTACCCGACGCGTCAGGAACCAACTTTGCTTGGATCTCATCATTCAATTTATTATTTCTCAATGCATAAAAAGAAGGGGCAGTAAAAGAAGGACTAGCATGTCTAATAGCTGCAACCATGTTTGGTACTTTGATAGAGGGGCAATGAAATGTACAACCTCGCAACACAGTTTCTTCAATTCACTTGAGCATGCCCCTACAGGGAATGCTGTCACATACGCTAATAAATCCTCTTATCTTGTAATAAGAGTTGGTAAGATCATTCTGACTACTGTTGATGGTAGTTCTCTCACATTTTCAGAGGCTTTGTTTGTGCCAGTGATAAAAAAAAATTGTTGTCAGTTTCGGCATTAGCTGAGCTTGGCTTGGTTGTCAAATTTGTTGATGATAGACATACAGTTCATGATGTGTCAAATGGCGATGTTACTATTGATTCTGACATTTTATGTCTTGGGCTGTATAAGCTCATAGACCATGCAAAATCTATGAATGATTCAGTATGTGAAGTACAAGATTCCCAGGCTATGTCATATGCAAAGCTTTGGCATGCATGCTTTGGTCATTTGAATTATGCTTGTTTGCTATGCCTACAGAAATTTAAAATGGTGTCCTCTCTACCCAAACTTGAGGCACCTTATAAACATGTCTATGAAGTCTATATTTTGGGCAAAATGTAGCGTTCTTCCTTCCCTAAAGATGGCTAAGTTCGAGCTGCATATAAATTGAAGCTTGTTCATAGTGATGTATGTGGTCCTAGGACCTATGGAGACGTCTTCTTTTAGGAACTACTTTTACTTCATGACTTTTATTGATGATTTTTCTAGGCATGCATGGGTGTATCCATTGAAAGCCAAGTAAGAAGTGTTTTATGTCCTTCAAACAATTTCTCATTATGGCTGAAAATTTTTCAGCATGTAAAAAGGGCATCCTCTGCTCTAATCGAGGGGGGAATACATCTCTTTTGATTTTAATGCATTTATGGCTAAACATGGGATAAAACATGAGTATATAGTGCCATATACACCATGGAGTTGCTAAAAGAAAGAATAGGTCTCTCATGGAGAAGGAGAGGTGTATGCTCAAAAGTCAGGCTTTACCGCATAGCTTCTGGCTCGAGGCTTTTATGTGTGGAACATATGTACTTTACAGGTGTCCCACCAAAGCACTGCAATCTATATCACTCCATATGAGGCTTGGTATGGTCGCAAGCCATCTGTTGCTCATCTCTTTGGTTGTTTGGCATATGCATTAATGCCTGAACAACAATGCAAGAAATTGGATGATAAAGAAGTAAAATGTATTTTTGTTGGGTACAGTTCTGAAAGCAAAGACGATAAAAGATTATTGTATGTAACATCCACAAACTAAATGCATTTTGGTTAGCTATGAATTCATCCATTACTTTCATGTATTAAGGAGACATCAATTAGCTCCAAAGATGTGTATGACACTTTGCTGTCTCTTTTCAGAGGTGGACACTCAAGTGCTGCTCCAAATGAGGCAATTTCTTGACCTTTACAGGTTTCACATGATGATGCATATCATTTTATTTCTGATGCAGATTTACATGATGCACTTGTTGGTGAGAGGATTTATATAGAGGAGTCAAAAACTATTATGCCTAAATGGCTGGTGCAAGCTTTGCGAGATAGCAAATTAGATGCATCTCTGTCATATCGTACTTGTTCAGGCTCTTATAGTGCTTCTTTTGCATCAAATTGCTATGCAATGGTTGCCTCTAGTCTTTGTGATTAGAATGAGCCTGTTTCATTTGATGAAGCACAAAATTCAAAAAATTGGATGGCTGCTATGCAATTAGAATATGATGCTATTATGAAGAATGGTACTTGATCTTTATGTGATTTGCCTCCAAGAAAAAAGGCCATTGGCATTAAATGGGAATACAAGTTGAAGCATAAGGTTGATGGAACAATTGACATGTATAAGGATAGGCTTGTTGCAAAAGGTTTTGCTCAAGAGAGAGGCATTGATTTGCACCCGCATGCGGAATGACCACTGTTCGTAGCATCTGTGCACTTTTACTTTATCATGGTTGGAATGTATATCAGTTGCACATTAAAACTGCATTTTTGAATGGTGACTCACATGAAGAAGTGTATGTATTTCAGCCCTATGGTTTTGTGCAGAAAGGACTTGAAAACAATGTGGAGGTTGAAAAAGGCATTATATGGTTTGAAGCAAGCACCACGTGCTTTGTATGAAAAGATACATGCGTACTTGATTGCACATGGTTTTGAGAACAATCCAACTCAAAGGACCTTATATGTTAAGTGTGCAAATGATGTGCTTTTGATCATTGTTGTGTATGTTGATGACATGCTGCTCATTGGTCCTAATGAGAAGCATATTGCTGATTTTAAGGCTGATTTGCATGCCTCCTTTGTGATATCAGATTTGGGGCATTTGCATCATTATTTGGGCATTCAATTTATGCAAGTTGACGAGGGAATAGCTTTGTGTCAAACAAAATATAGTGACACATTATTGGAGCTTTTTGGCCTTGAAGATTGCAAACCTATTGCCACTCCTATGGAAATAGGTTTACGGTTGAGTCTTCATGATATTGGAGATGCATTTGATGTTGTTCTCTATTAGCAATGATTCACTTATGCATAACTCGGCTTGATATTTGGTTTGCTGTCTCTAAGATGAGCAAGTTTATGCATCACCCAAGTGTCAAGCATTGGAAGGCGGTGAAGAGCATCTTTCACTATTTGAGTGGTACCCGGCTACTTGGATTGTTTTATCCGAAGGGGGGATCATTACAGCCAGTTTTCATCACTCATCCCATGACGAGTGATGAAAACTTTGTGAAGAGAGGATTCCCTGCTCTAACTTCCGGTAATTGATACCATTCTTCTGCAACACGTGTGTAAAAGACCCTTCCTCACTCTCAAGACTCTATCAACAACTATGTACATGTAACAAAAACGGGTGAGAGAGGGTTTTTGGAAATCTAAGGAGGAGTGAGCGCGAAAAATATTTAAGAGTTTTGGGCGGCTAGTGACAAACTTCACTATGAATTTGGCTTTATCTAGGATGGATCTTACCCATGGAATGCCCCCTATGTCTTCCATGAGTAGATCTAAGCTATGTGATGCACAAGGTGTCCATTTGATTTTGGGATACATATCCTCAATCATACGCCCCATGGACACACAGTTAGACCCATTATCAATCACAACTTGCACCACATTTTCACTCCCCACATCCTCAATGGCTTTTTGCACATGAGAAAATATGAATTGGCCAGTAATCACTGAGCCAGGTGCATGTGCAGGTATGGCACGTAAGAACATTGTGCCCTTGCATGAAGAAACAAGAATGTTGTAAACATTTCTCTTCCTCATGTCTTACCAGCCATCACATAGAATAGAGCAGCCATACTTTTCCCATGAGCCGCGTAATGTCAACATCTCTGTCTCAACTAATGTTTTTTGTTTGGAGAGCTCAAAAGTACGTAAGACTTGTCCTGATGGACCCTCCCAAGGATACCCAATCCTACTCACAGCTTTCATGGCCCTCTTCCATGCATGTGTATTTGCCACATTGAATGGGATACCACATTGAATGAAGAGCTTGGTTATTTCTCGGGTGGCTTCATTCATTGATTGTTTCTGTAGTCCAGCCCTCACACTGCCTTTCGCAAATATATTACTCTCTGGAATCTTTGGTCTAGGATCCTCAGAGATGCTCACTGAGCTAATGCTTTCAGTGCTTGGCCTTTTCGATGAACTAAGGATATAATCGTTATCATTGGCATCAATGGGATTGGTTGTGGTTTGCTCTTCATTGCTATGTGACAATGAAGATGAACCAATTGGCATTTTACCTACCCCTTCGCTCAATTGAAGCTGAGCTCTTAGCTCCTCAACAATCCTTGGAAGAATAGAAGTGCATTTTCCAATGCCTCCACCTTTTAAGCCAAGGAGATGAGCTTTGATGCGAGATGCGGTGCCTGTGTAAACTCCCATGCAATATTTTCATTGCCATGTATCCTTGCCAAGCTCTTTCACATGGCTTCGAATAACATTAGGAGTCCTTCCCATGATGATAAAGGCTAAAGCTCAAGAGTCAAGACTCAAGAGTGAACTTTGAAGGATAGAAAAGGGTAGGAAGCAGGCCACAAGCTGAAAATGAAGTTTCAAGTTTGAAACTCTCCCTCTAAGCTCTCTCAACTTTCAAGGTTGAAGGGTGGGTCTCTTGTTGGTGCAGCGCTTATTGTAGAATTCGCTTACACCACAGAAACTAAGCTAGAGTGATGTTAGAACACCTCTATAATCATCAGTAGCTTAGCAAACTTTCTGAAACTGAAAACTTATAATTGTATTTAGTGAACACCAAAAAATCACTTTACAGAAAGCTTCTCGTTTCCTTCAAGCTTCAATTCCGAACTGATTTACTTCAGACTTTACACTACTGTGGTTGTTTATAGTTAAACAATCTTTGCGTCACTTAACTTTGTCAAAATTGAGTTTTGAACTTACCAAAATTCCACCGGAACTTCACCGGAATGTTACCGGAATGTCATCGTAATTGTACCGGAATGTTACCGGAATCAACTACAACTTTGTTTGTAGTTACTTCAAATATGTATACATGAAGTAAGGAAGTGATGCATGAACTTCCTTCACTGAATGAACTCTATGTGAAGTTTAAAGAAAAACTTCACCAGTTTTGGATGTCTCTTTCCGGTCATACTTAGTACTGTGTGTACATGTCCATTCCACTGAAATCTTTGATCAGTTTATAATAGAGACTTATAGCTACAAGATAAGCTATATCTCATACAAAACTTTACACTGTACTTCGAGATCTAACTCATAGAAGTACCGGAAAATATTTACTAAGAAAACTGTAACTGTTAACTAACTTTCACAGTAACATGAAAACTCTCAGATTTCTTCACATACTAAGAATGCGCTCAAATTTTCACATGAACATGTGTTTTCTATTAGAGAAGATGTGTACAAAAATAGCTTGGCCTTACTTTGCTCATAGCTATGGAAAACTCTCCTACTCTGAGTAGTTATTCCTTATCATCTCTCTCAGATGAACACCCGACATTTCAGGTTTTGTTATTCATCTCTACATACGCGATCTTTGGCGTCTTCTACTCTATGCTATTCTATATCTCTCTCATATGCACTATCATATGCCTATCTCAGCTCTCTTATATACAATTTGATCCTGTTTCAACAACCTCTAATTCTGGAAGTTTCTACGCTGTATATTAGAGTCGTGAATTTGTCCCTTCACTAAGGCTTAATTTTCTGACTGACTTTGTTTTTGCTTTCCTTTGTCTTTATGTCGTTATGCATAATTAGTGAGTGAATCTCCAAGAGCTCCCCCTCAATCACTAATTTGCATCTTTCGGTCTTCATATATCCTTCTTTTCTTTTATACCTTCCATTTCTTTGAATCTGCTTGTCTTTACTCCATCCAAGCTCTTTGTCAGAATATCTGCAATCTGATCTTTTGTAGGAGTGAATACCAATTCAATCTCCTTTTCCATTACCTTTTCCCTCAGGAAATGATATTGAATCTCTATGTGTTTTGTTCTTGCATGAAATACTGGATTTGCTGCAAGATATAACGAGCTCATATTGTCTCCATGTATGATAGGTATACCTTGATCAATACCATAGTTCAAAGTGAGTTTTAAAAACGAGTTTTAAAAACGGGTTTTAAAACGTTTAGTACGTAGGGTACTAAAAAAATGGACATAAAAAACGAGTATTATATTTTGTCGCAACATTAATTTTTTTTTTTCAAAAAAACCATGTATAATGCATGTATAGCATTCATTTACATATCTAGTGGTGAAAACACATAAAAAACTTAATCTACAACCTTATAGAACTTACAAGACAATACTAGAGTAGAATGTAGATATCAATGATAAACCGTGAATGTCAGAACTGATGAGTCATGACTCAAATCTTATACAAGAATGGTAAAACCATACTAAATCCAACAAGATACATCCATGATCCATCATCCAACTGATCACTATCACACTATGTCCAAAATATATGAAGCATGCTATACAAACTAAAGTCTAAGATGACTCTGCAATGTCCTCGGTAGAGACATCATCTATGGGCTCATCATCAAATGTGCTAGCCCATGACGATGTACTATCTGAGCCTGTATGTCCAAATGTGGCTGTAATCTCAGCCATCTCTCGTCCCAAGTCATCATCTCCACTAGAAGATGCGGCTGAATCCTGCTCCCAATCATCTCGAACAACTGGATGATCTCTCTGAGTGGTAGAGGATCCACCACCCCTTCCACGACGTGGTCCACCCCTTCTTGAAACATACTTCTGTGGATTCTGGCTAGTGGATGGTAATGATGGATCACCTACATAAACAATGCATATATATGAGAGAAAATCATAGCAATGGCATACTTGTGTAACATGTTACGTAATACTAAATAGTATTACAAATTTACAATTTACCTACCCCTTCGAGTGCGGCTACGAGTCTGTCGTACAAATCTCTGAGACTCCTCTGCAAGCATAGCAAAGATATCCCTCTCTTCATGAGGGATTTGAGGAATATCTTTGACTTTACCGATATCAACAAGATCAACATTTACCTGCAAAATTCAGTTTTTTAATCAAAATTCAGTCTAGACTCTAGACTCTAGTCAATAGCTTTAAGCTTTCATGAAACTTCAAATTTAGAACTTACCTGTAGTGGGGCTATGTTGATCCCTTTAGTCTCTAACAACTTGAGGTTACAATGGCAATAAACCAATCTCTCAAGTTGTTGAGGACTCAATCTATTCCTTTTTTTCGTATGGAATAGAGCCCATGTACTCCAGTTCCTCTCTGCAGGACCTGTGCTACAATCTTGCGAAAGAATTCGCAAGGCTAATCTTCGCTATGAATCATGATTCATGAAAAAAAATAATAGATCATCATTCATAAAAAATAGATTCAAATGGATTTTGAAAGACTAAATGGTAAAAATACTTACCAATAGTGGAGTACTCACTCCATATTTCTCCCACCATGTGACTGGAGCAACCTGGTTCTCGCGTAGCCGTGCAGTGGGCTGTCCAAAGTAGCGTTCCATGCTACGGAAATGCAATCTCTCAGTCTCTAACTGTGACAAAATACCAACATCACCGCCGCTCCATCGCATGATGTAGTCAATCCAGCTATCCTCTAGCTCAATGTCTGTAAATTGTTCCTCACTTCTCCATAGTGGATGAAGAATATGAGCAACGGCATGGATTGGTTTATGAAACCAATCCCATCTTTTTCTCACAGCATCACATAAAGTGGTCTTCCTATATAAATTATAATAAACAATGAAGTTATAAACATCATACATGTGAATCATGATAAATTACTCTATCATATGATGATTGATCAATTGACAAAACTTACTCAATGTCCGAGAGTCCGACAACTTTCTGGATGCTTTCTTGTATACGATCAATGTACTCGTATACAAGACCAAGTGTGCTGCCCTCCATATCTGTGATGCGAAGAACACTGTACACTGGCTGAATGGCAGCTACCAACGTATCTCCCTTCGTCCAAAACTCATCATCTCCCATAATGAGCGCTGAGAACTGTGTGAAGAGAGTGTCTCCTCCTCTGACCTCCTGAATGTTGTACCAATCCTCAGCCACCACCGTACGTAGAAGCCCTTTTCTTACTCTAAGGACTCTATCAAGTACTATATACATGTAACAAAACCGTGTCATAGAGGGTTTTTGGAAATCCAAGGTAGAGTGGGCACGAAAGATGTTCAATACTTTGGGCTTAGTAGTGACAAATTTCACAATGAATTTTGCTTTATCAAGGATTGACTTCACCCATGAAAGTGCCCCAATGTCTTCCATAAGCAAATCTAAACTGTGGGATGCACATGGTGTCCATGTAATCTTGGGGTATGCCTCTTCAATCATACGCCCCATCGACACGCAATTGGACCCATTGTCGGTCACAACTTGCACTACATTCTCACTTCCCACATCCTCAATGGCTTTCTTAACATGTGAGAATATGAATTCACCTGTCACTACTGTGCCTGGTGCATGGGCTGGTATAGCACGTAAAAACATTGTGCCTTTGCAAGAGGACACAAGGATGTTATAAACATTCCTTTTACGAATGTCGGACCAGCCATCGCATAGAATAGAGCATCCATATTTCTCCCATACAGATCGTAGGGATAACATTTCAGTCTCTACCAGCTTTGTTTGCCTTGAGAGCTCAGTAGTGCGCAAGGTTTGTCCTGAAGGACCCTCCCAAGCAACACCTATTCTACTAATGGCTTTCATTGCCCTCTTCCATGGAAGAGTACTAGCAACATTAAATGGAATGGCACACTGAATGAAGAGTTTGGTCAACTCTCTAGTGGCCTCTTCCATATGTTGCTTTTGCACTCCAGCCCTTATATTGCCTCTCATGAATATATTACTATCAGGGATCTTAGAATGTGATGGATGACGTGAAAAAGAGGGAGAGGCATCTGTGCGTGGCATTTTACTTGCACTGTGATCATGAACTTGAGGAGACAAGATTTCATCATGAAGAGGCTCATTTCCCGCACCCACAGTGCTCTCAGACGATGGAGGCATAGGTAAATTACCCACCCCTCGGCTCAATTGGAGTTGAGCAGTCAACTCCTCTACGGTTTTTTGAGGTATGGAAGTGCATTTTCCAATGCCTCTTCCTCTCAACCCAAGGAGATGAGCTTTCATGCGGGATGCTGAGCCACCATAAATGCCCTTGCAATAATTGCATTCCCAAGAGGTGGGGCTATGAATTTTCACATGGTTACGGATGACATCGGGGGCTCTACCCATGGTGAAAGTTGAAACTTGCAAAATGATGAAGGGCTGAAAGCTGAAACTATGTGCAAACTTCAAAGAAGGCAAGAGAGTCTAAACTCTAGAGGGCAACAATACGTGCAAGACAAGAGAAGGCAAGAGAGGGAAAAGAGTCAAGACTCAAGCTCTCCACTCACTCCTCCAAGGTCCACTCGGGCTGCAGCTCGCAAGTGTAGCAATAGGGCAGAAATCGACCAAGAGCCGCAGCTCGCTAAAGAAAACGCGGATTTTTTTTTCAAAAAAAAAAATAAATAAATAAAAAACGTATTAGGACGTCCGGAACGTCCGGACGTCCTAAACGTTTTTTAAAAAGCGTAAAAAACGCGTTTTTTTTAACTATGATCAATACCCATGCTTTTGAACAAGGTCTGCATCCATATCACTTCTTTAGGTGCTTCCACAAGTCCTTTATATTCTGCTTCTGTTGACGATAAAGCTACTGTGTGTTGCTTCTTTGAACACCAGCTTACAAGCTTATCTCCTAGGTATATCATATACCCATGTGTTGACCTTCTGTCATCTTGACTTCCTTCCCAGTCTGAGTCACTGTATGCTCTCAGCTTTATATCTGACGTATAAGGATAATACAATCCTTCTTTTATAGTTCTTTTGATATATCTAAGAACTCTTTGTCCTGCAACCCAATGTTGATCCTTTGGACAATGCATGAAATGTGAGAGAACTCCCACTGCATAACTGAGATCTGGTCTTGTTAGTGTAGCATAAATTAAGCTTCCCACTAACGACTGATACTTCCTCATATCTTTAAACTCTGCACCACTATATTTGCCGAGTTTATGATTTACTTCAAGCGGTGTTGAAGCTTCTCTTCAATTCTCCATGTTAAACTTCTTCAGTAAGGTTAGGAGATACCTTTCTTGCGAAACATATATACCATGATCTGTATATGTGATTTCCATTCCAAGAAAGTATGATAACTTTCCTAGATCACTGAACTTGAACTCTTTTTCAAGCAGTCTCTTTACCTCTTTGATTCCTTCATCTGAGGTTCCTGTGATTATTATGTCATCTACATAAATACAAATGTAGATCATACCTTCATTTGTTCTCTTAACGAGTAGACTTGCATCGGCTTTTGAGCTTTGGTATCCAAGGTCATTAAGATACTTCACAAGTCTGTAATTCCAAGCTCTTGGAGCTTGCTTCAATCCATATAGAGCTCTTCTTAACCTGCAAACATGTTCTGGGTAACTGGAACTTACAAACCCTTCAGGTTGTTCCATGTAGACGTCATCTGATATATATCCATTCAGAAATGCATTCTTTATATCCCGCTGACTTAGCTTCCATCCTTTTGATGCTGCTATAGCAATCAGTGTCCTTATAGTTGACATCTTTGCCACCGGACTAAACGTCTCATCATAATCTATGCCATATGTCCGAGCATAGCCTTTGACTACCAGTCTAGCTTTGTATTTGGCTATCCTTCCATCTTCAAGCTTCTTGACTTTGTAAACCCATTTGTTTCCAATCACTTTCTTACTATTTGGTTTTGGAACAAGTTCCCAAGTCTTGTTCTCTTCAAGAGCATTGAACTCTTCTTTCATCGCTTCTTCCCATTTTTTCTTACCTTTTGCTTCACTGTAACTCTGAGGTTCTTCATCTTCCTTTACTAAGTAAGCATAGTTTTTCTGAGTCAAATAAGAAGTGTCATAGGAATACCTTGTTGGTTGTTTCCTTACTCTGTTTGACCTTCTTGGTTCAAACTCTTCATGTGTATCTGAATACACATCTTCATCAGATCTTAATCCATCTTCATTTCTCATACCTGATCCGATCCTGGATGTACTTGCCTGCATATGATCTTCATCTCCATTCACCTGCATATGTGATTTACCTTTTTCAATTCTTCTTACCTCTTCTTCAAGTGTTTCAACACTATGCTCTTTATCTGTGTACCAGCTCTTTCCTTCATCAAATGTTATATCTCTGGAAACAATAAACTGTTTGGTTAAAGGACTCCATAACCTATAACCCATCTGCTTTTCATCATATCCGATGAACACATATTTTTCAGCTTTTGGTTCAAGCTTATGTCTCAACTGTGATGGTACATAAGCATAAGCAACTGATCCAAACACTTTACAATGATCAAGTGTTGGTTTCTTTCCCCACCAAGCTTCATAAGGGGTCATCCCATTTAAAGCTGTACATGGTAATCTATTTACCAGATATGTTGCTGTATTTACAGCCTCATCCCAAAGATAATTTGGACAATTCTTCTCCTTTAGCATTGCTCTTGCAAACTCAACTAGAGTTCGGTTTCTTCTTTCTGCTACTCCATTTTGTTGCATTGTATACCTGCAAGTTATTTCCCTTTTGATACCTGCATTCCACATATAATCATTGAACTCTCGAGAAAAATATTCTCCTCCTCCATCAGACCTTAGTCTTTTGAGTTTCTGTCCTGTAAGTCTTTCCGCATATGCATGAAAATGCCTGAAAGCTCCAAACACTTCTGATTTCTCTTTCAAAACATAAAGAGTTATCCATCTTGTTGCATCATCAATAAACAAAACATAATACCTTGAGCCACTGATAGATCCCTCTTTCGTTGGCCCCCATACGTCTGTATGTATGAGTTCTAGCACACCATCGTATTTGTAACCATTTTTCTGAAATGGTAACCTGTAGGCTCCCATCTGACAGGCTTCACATTTGTGAATCATATGTCGATTCTTCATGTTTGGTAATCCTCTCACAGACTGTTTCTCTACCATAGCTTTGATTCCCTTTTCATTAAAATGTCCTAGCCTCTTATGCCAGAGGTCTAGTTCTGTAAATACCTCATCACCATGTGTGATCAAGGCTTGACCAACATTTCCTTGTACTTTAAGAGTAAAAAGTCTACCTTCCTTTTTACCATGGACAATCTGTTTGTATCCATTCTCTGGATCTTCAACAAATACTCCTTCATTTGTAAACGTGACTTGAAAACCTTTTTGTACTATCTAACCTACACTGATCAGATTTTTTGGAATTGTTGGAACATACAAAACATTTGTTAGTAGGTCGGCTCCATTCTTACACTTTACTTTTCCAATTGACCTTACATTATGTTTTGTGTTATCACTTGTTTGTACTGTATGATTTGAAATGCCTCCTTCTAATTGTGATAACAATTCTATATTTTCTGACAAATGATTTGAACAACCAGAGTCAATATAGAATACCTTGAGGTCTTCATTCTCTGACACACTTATCGAAAATTCATCATCAATGTCGTATGATCGTCATTCTTCGTATCATCCGCATAGTTGTAGTAAGTAGTGTTGTGAGACTGATTCTGTCCCCAACTTCTTGCTCCACCTCTACCATAACCGCCTCTTTGGCTTTGTCTTCCTTTTTGATATCTTCCGCTTCTGCCTCTGCTATTATTGTTCTGATTCTGGTTTGATCCTTGTGAATTATGCCAGCAATCATGAGCCAAATGATTGCTTAATCCACAGATCCAGCAAGCTTTCTTGTTACCTCTTCCTTTTGTATTACTTCTACTTTTATTTCTGACATTACCTCGTCCTCTTGCATAATTTGCTTGAGGAGTCACTTCTTCTTCATCTTTTTCTTTCCCTTTATCACCTTTCTTCTTGTTCTTTGCATACATTGCCGAACTATGTCCTTTTTCTCCATCTGTCTTCAAATCTTGCTCAAACATTAGCATTAGTCCAAGCAACTGATTTAAATCTGGTACAAAATGATTTAAAGACATTTCGGTTGAGAGTACGAAAGGTTTCCACCTTTCATCTCCTCTCAAACCTGTAAGCACTTGCGCTATTAACCTGTGGTCTTCAATAACTTCACCAATCGATCCAAGACTATCTGCCAAGTCCTTCATCTTAGTGACATAATCACTAATGCTTTGACTTTGCTTTTTCTTGAACGTTGTGAACTCCGACCATAAGCTAGCCTTTTTAGCTTTTGTTGTGTTTTGGAAATGATCTTCCAAAGCACTCCATATGTCTTCTTCTTTCTCCAGACCTCTAATGTGCGGTAACAGATGATATGTAACAGTATTATAGATATATGCTCTTGCGGTTGCATCTTTCTTTTGCCACAGCTTCAAGGCTTCTAATTCTTCTTTCTTCGGTTGACTGTCATCTTCGAAAGTCGGCTTCTTTTCTTCTCCTGTCACATATATCATTAAGTCTTTACTCATAAGTAAAGCTTCCATGCGCATTACCCATGCCGGATAATTATCTTTGTCCAATTTGTCAATAGAAATGTGATCGGCCATAATCTTCTTGTTTCTGTTACTTCCGGTGAGTGTAATGTTAAAAGGTTTTACCTTTTACAAACCTTCACCCTTGAGAATTTCTTCCGAACACTTCTTGACGCCGTTTGTTGGTGATCACCTCAGCTTTCACCTTCCTTTATGAGAATTCTTCAAATTCTCTTTCCGTTTCTTCTTCTGAGAAACTTTTTCCGCTCTTCAGAACCTTTTCTGTTCTGGTACCACTTGTGGATCTTACCACTCTGATATCACTATTGATTAACCTTCTCTGATACCACTGTTGGTGCAGCGCTTATTGCAGAATTCGCTTACACCACAGAAACTAAGCTAGAGTGATGTTAGAACACCTCTATAATCATCAGTAGCTTAGCAAACTTTCTGAAACTGAAAACTTATAACTATATTTAGTGAACATCGAAAAATCACTTTACAGAAAGCTTCTCGTTTCCTTCAAGCTTCAATTCTGAACTGATTTACTTCAGACTTTACACTACTGTGGTTGTTTATAGTTAAACAATCTTTGCGTCACTTAACTTTGTCAAAACTGAGTTTTGAACTTACCAAAATTCCACCGGAACTTCACCGGGACTGTTACCGGAATGTCATCGTAATTGTATCGGAATGTTACCGGAATCAACGGCAACTTTGTTTGTAGGTACTTCAAATATGTATACATGAAGTAAGGAAGTGATGCATGAACTTCCTTCACTGAATGAACTCTATCTGAAGTTTAAAGAAAAACTTCACCAGTTCTTGATGTCTCTTTCCGGTCAGACTTAGTACTGTGTGTACATGTCCATTCCACTGAAATCTTTGATCAGTTTATAATAGAGACTTATAGCTACAAGATAAGCTATATCTCATACAAAACTTTACACTGTACTTCGAGATCTAACTCATAGAAGTATCGGAAAATATTTACTGAGAAAACTGTAACTGTTAACTAACTTTCACAGTAACATGAAAACTTTCAGATTTCTTCACATACTAAGAATGCGCTCAAATTTCCACATGAACATGTGTTTTCTATTAGAGAAGATGTGTACAAAAATAGCTTGGCCTTACTTTGCTCATAGCTATGGAAAACTCTCCTACTCTGAGTAGTTATTCCTTACCATCTCTCTCATATGAACACCCGACATTTCAGGTTTTGTTATTCATCTCTACATACGCGATCTTTGGAGTCTTCTACTCTATGCTATTCTATATCTCTCTCATATGCACTATCATATGCCTATCTCAGCTCTCTTATATACAATTTGATCCGGTTTCAACAACCTCTATTTTTGGAAGTTTCTACGCTGCATATTACAGTCGTGAATTTGTCCCTTCACTAAGGCTTAATTTTCTGACTGACTTTGTTTTTGCTTTACTTCGTCTTTATGTCGTTATGCATAATTAGTGAGTGAATCTCCAACATCTCTCTCTCTCTCTCTCTCAAATGGGAGCGCAAGCGGCGAGCTGCAGGCTGGATATCAATCGAATGAGAATAAGACGACGTCGACCTAATTGAGAAGCCAAAAAAAAAATCGGAACGATTTTTTGAATAAAAATCGTCCCCAGCGACTTAAATCGCTTGGACGATTTTTACGATTAAAAAAAAAAATTGTACGTTTTTTTTTTCTCTCTCTCTCTCTCTCTCTCTCTCCCCCACATTACCCTCTCTCGTTCGGAGAGGAATAGGATCATCCGTCAGGACCTACTACAGATACACGTCAGGGAGACATGGATAGCACCACGGGAGCCTCTTCCCACAAAGAGGCAACACTACAGAGAGCACTTCTTGACTGTGACAGCGGATGGTTTCATTCAGAGACCACGATACATGGATACATATATGGCACCAGCTGAGAGAGTGGCCATTGGGCAGCTCAGAGTATCATCACACCAACTCGAGATTGAGATTGGGCGAGCCACACATACCCCCAGGGATGAGCGATTATGCAGGATATGTAG